>CAMZMU010000124.1:15058396-15704557 GCA_947311845.1 Poa pratensis
CCCCCCCCCCCCCCCCCCCCCCGCAACCCTTTCTTAACATGTACTCCTCCGTATCAAAATATAAGACTTTGTTCAAAGTCTTATATTTTGATACGGAGGGAGTATGTGTTTTGAACCGCTCAACGGTTCAAGTCATAACCTGCGAAGGCCAGACAAATTAGAAAAACGGATTGGCAGCACAACTGACTCGTCGGCACCTCGCTTGTCACACATGACCCTTTTATCTGAAGAAACATCCAGTACAATAGCATCAACACTCAGTAGTTCAGCAAATGCCCCATTTTCCGTAGCCGCAGAAAACGGCGCGGCTGACGTGAAGAACCTATTCGTGGGCTTGGGAGGCATGGGGAACCTGCCGGGCCTCCTATCCGTGGACGACGATTATGGCGTGGCTTCTGCAGCAACGGCGCTACCGTCTTCACACGATGCAGCATACGAGTCGGCGTCAGGAGATCCAGTCCTCTTCATCACGTGAGAGGCGCTGGTGATACTCCATCCAGAGGGTTCGTTGGTGGCAACACCCGCTTCCTAGCGTCAAGGGATGGTACCGCAGCGGAACGGGTGCCGGAGGTCGTGTAGGTGCGACCAGTAATCTTGTAATGTATCCAAGGTCCGCACATGCGTACGTATGTGTGTAGCCGTAGATGCATCGACATGATCTACTGCCTAAATTTCCGTCAAGAATTTAGGTTTCAAACATAAAACGTTGAAAAAAATTCAAATTTAAATTTTGAGAGCACGAATTCTGTCCACATTTGAATATTCTGGGATTTTTCTCCCGGTATACACAATTACCGGGGGTGGGCGATAAATCCGGTTACCGGCCGGTTACCGCGGAATTTCAGCCGGAAACCGAAACTTTGTTGTAACCAGTTACAGAGAAAACTGACAAAGGAAACCGCAACTCGATAAATCAAAAATTGTTCACTGCCGAGAGTGCACCACATACCATTTTTTCTCTGCATTAAGTCTTTTTTGTCAGAGTACGCCAAGAGTTTTCTCACCCACCAACACTGGAAAAGTTCCACTCTATAAATACAGGGTTATTACTCCCACCGACACCTCCTATTAGCCAAGAGGCAAGTTCATGAGCAATCTTTGAGGCCAGCTCCGTGGTAGAAAATTGAGGTTCTCGCGTTTCGCTGCTTCCGAAGTGACAAACAAGTCAGGATCACCATGGTATAAAAAAGCTTCCTATCTTTTGCGACACAATTTTCCGCACTCCAGCCACCACTGAAACAAGAAATCCGAGTGTCGACTAGGTGGTGCTGCAATGAGGCTAGGGGTGGAATCGAGCCGAGCCGAGCCGCTCGGTCAGGCTCGTAAAATCTCGAGCTGCTTGCCTCTAAAAGTTTACAAAAAATGGGCTCAGGGCTCGGCTCGCCAGGCTCGAGACTCAGCTCGGTCGGCTTGCGAGCCGAACGCCAGAACTGTACGAAATCGATCGATCCCATTTCCCCTCCCAGTCCTGGCCCTTCTTCATGCTCTCGCGCGTTCTATGTTCTGCTCTACCTTTAGCCTGCCGCCGGCCGCTGTCACCACCACCGACGCGGCCGCCGCCGGCCATCACAGACGTGGCCACCTCCCGCCCATGGTCCCCGCCTCCCTCAACCCCTGCCCCCTGCTCCTACCGTAGCTGCTCGTGGACGCCTGGTACTCCCGTGGATACGCGCGGCGCCGCCTTCGATCGGCCGGCCGAATGCTCTACCGTAGCTGCTTGCGGTCGCCTGGAGCCTGGTCCTCCCGTATATGGGTGCGGCGCCGTCTTCCCTCGGCCGGGCGGCCGGCCGGTCGTTGAAATACGAAGGATTGAATGCATGTGGTGGTAGACTATACTTGCATACAAAATCCATCAGCCCAAAAGAGGCACGCATGCAGAAAATGCATCCGATCGATCAAACACATATGCAGGTTGGAGCCCATTGGTCAATTGAACAAGAACTGTAGTAAAATGTGTCTTTGGTCTATTTAGTTGCAGGAATATAGCAACATAATTGATGCAAACTATGGAGTATATGGTGTTTTTTTTGGAGTATTTGATGTATTTGCTTGTTATAACTATATATACAACCAAAAATCTGAAAACAATGGAGTAAATGGTGTTTTTTTGTCTATTTGATGTTTTTTGTTGATTATAATTGTGAATTGTTATATAATAAAGATCATGTCAAATTATGGTAGTGCATCGAGCCTTCGATCCGGCTTGCGAGCTTCACCGACCCGGCTTTGTCGAGCCTCGAGGCTTGTCCGGAAGATTTAGACTTGGCTTGTCCGACCTTCGAGCCGGGCTAAGCCCGAGCCGAGCCTTGTCGAGCCTGAACCAAGCCTCGAGCTTTGTGTCCACCCCTAAGTGAGGCACTTAGGCTGAAAAACTCTGAACCAAATTGAACCTTCCTGTCGTAGAGGCCAATCGTGTCTGAAAAACTCTGAACCAAATTGAACTGCCATAGCATTGCCTGCCTCCTACTCTGCGTCCTGCTCCCGACGCTCGTCGTGGTAGAGGCCAATTGTGGCTGCTGCAACTAGCGGTGCGACGGAGCCGTTGCTTCCGGTCGCCGCACCGAACGGTGCCGTAGACGCCGGAGCGGCGAACGAGAAGAACCTGTTTGTGGGCGTGGGAGGCATGTGGGACCTGCCGGGAAAGCCGGCCGTGAGCTGCGGCTACGGTGGGGGCTTCCTCAGCGGCTTCACTGGGCACCTCGTTGGCTCGGCGGCATCGGAAAAGGCATCGAGAGCATCAGCAACCACGGTCGTGACGGAAGCGCCCGTGGTATCCCATCTAGAGGATATGCCGGTGTTAGAACCCGGTCGGCAGGCTCGGAAGCTGGTACGGTGGTGGAACTGGTGCCTGCGGTGTCACGCCATGAGGTGGGATCCAATGTACATGTTATTCTGTTGGTTGTCGGTCCGTAATTTCTAATTTGGTGTGAGCACTAAGATATCGTAGCAGAGAATTCGAAGATCAATGTTCCATCGTATCTTTCATAGCACCATTGATACCCTAACATGACAGTCATTGCACGAAGCAGGGCCGACAACTTTCCACTGCAAAGGTGATGTGAGCGTTATTTTGGTTGCCAATGTCGACATGCACATGTTTCATCAATCATCTCTTTATCTAGTTCCAAATATATTTGTTTAATGATTGGTCTTCAGCATATATTGTTCATGAACAAGTACGTTTGGTGCAAACATACATCAATTAAGTTCACATGGATGCAGTCCATTCATGTACCACATACATGCATCTAGTTCGCATGGATGCGGTCTATTAATTCAATAGAATGCTCCCCGGTAGATTGGAGCCATGACTTGCTGATTTAGTTCATATCAGTTTTGATCGCCTATTACCTACAGATTATGTACAAATTCAGAGCTTCATCTTTAACCGTGAAGTATTTACACTTGGTTAAGAGGCTCACATCAGTGTTGTATTAGTTTGAAAGCAACATTTCACTTAAATCGCTAGACCCTTCAAACCACAAAGTGTAAATTTTCGATTTCCAAATTTCTCTTCTAAATAAATCAACCTAAATGTTACGACAGGAAAATTACACGAACCTGGAAATTATTGTACTTTAGGAGCACAAAAATAGGCATGCACTTCAAACCTCCATCAAGGAATTGTTAGAAAAAGCCCAAGTGGGAAAATATGTTGGGCATGCTGACGATAAGCGCGTAAATCGGAAGCTAGAAATTCACTCTAATTTGCAGGAACTTCTCGATAGGCACTTATTTGGATAGATTTGTGAAAATGATATTGATGCTAGTTGCTCAAGCAAAAGTTGCTCAAGTACCGTCCCTGCAGCTGCAAGTGCAGCAGAGTCCTCACTTCCGGTCGTCGATGCCACAGAGAGTGGTGCCTCCACGGCAGGATTGCCGGAGAAACTTTTTCGTCGGCGTGGGAGGCATGGGGAACTTCCCGGGCCTCTCGGTCGTGGGCGGCAGCTACGGCGGGGTTTCCGCAACAACAACGCTACCGTCTTCACTGGTGTCCAAGGTTTTGGTTCCCGGTAGAAAAAAATTCCCGAGCGTGGTCGGGATTACCGGTTACCGCGGTAACCGAAAAAACCCGACCGGTTACCGGATAAATTTGAAAATCAAAATTCAAAATTCCAAAAAAAAAAGTTCCGTTTGACCATTTTGAGAGTTTTTGTTAAAATTTAAAGTTTTCGAGATTTTTTGCCCGAGATGATCATTTCCCGGGGGTGGTCGGGATGTAACCGGATTTCCCGACCGGTTACCAAATCCTTGCTGGTGTCACGCATCGAGTCGCTGGGGTCAGGAGTGTCGCGACGGTCCGCGGCGTTGGCAGCGTTAGTGGTGTACAGATCGCTGGTTCCGAGGTTTTGCCAGCACCGGCGCCCGGTTCGCCGCCTCAGTAGCGTCGTCGGACTTTGGGTCATAGCCTTGCCCGATTCAGCGTCATTCCCAGTACTAGAGGTTCCATTCTCGCTTGCGTTGGCATACTACGTACGTACATGCATGGATGCACAGTAGTTGTTGAGTTATGCCGGCCGGCGTGTCGTGTCATGGTTTTGGTTACCGGTCGGTTACCGGTAACCGGACATCCCGAGCACCCTCGGGAAACGGTCATAACACACAAAAATCCCGAATTTTTGAATTTTAAAGAAATTTTTTGGTAAATGGTTAAACTGGGAATAAAAAAATTGAATTTTCGAATTTTGGATTTCAAATTCGTCCGGTAACCGGTCGGGATTTCCGGTTACCGCGCCGCGGTAACCGGAAATCCCGACCACCCTCGGGAATTTTTTTGTGCCGGTAACCAAAACCTCGTGTGTACGTTGGAGTGACAATGAAGCATTGGTCTGTAAATGTTTTGGTTGGATACTTTGTACTGGATCGCGTAGGAATACCTGATGGTTGAATGTCATGCTTTTCGTGGACTTCCGAACTCGGTATGCATGTTTGTTGTGCTGAACTGACAAACTAGTCCACAGTTTTGTGCGTGTGTCCGTGCGTGTTTGCGTCGCTGTAAGAGTGCCAGGGTGGTGCATGTTTAATTTCTCACACGTATGCACAATCCATGCGTGTAAGAGTGCCAGGGTGGGCTCGTCGGACTCCGTACTCGATCATGTCCCACAGGCGTGCGGCCTGCAGTTAGACACGCGTGAGAGTCGGGTACTGTGATCTGCTGGACGCGCCTTGGAGCCACCGATGGAGAGCGTCGTCATGTCGAAGCTGGCGGCGGCGTCCGCCACGTACGCGCCACCACCACCGTCCTTGGCCTTGTCTCCCTTGCTCGATTTTGACAGGGCTCTGATACTATATGTCGTTGCCAAACCTGAAACTGAACGGCAACTGAAGAACAGTTAGAGGTAAACGAACATAGAGAGATTTTGTGCTACCAAACAGTTTGGAAGGCAACTTGGCGAATCTTTCTTGGATGAATCAAAAAGCACAAATTTAACGGGTGAAACATGTACGGTAAATACAAGTTCTCTCTCTCTCTCTCCCTCTCTCTGGTGCCATACTTGGATCTAAAGGTGCACTTGGAGTGCGTTATAAGTTTTATTAATTATTTTAGTTGAGTCTTGAACTCAAAACCTCTTAGTTTTGGTACCATGTAGTTATATGCACTAGTAAATTCCTCCACAAGCTCAAGCTAACAAAGGTAGAGAAACATTGTGATGGCCTCCTTTCCACGGCGACATATATTTTGTTCTGGTTTCCTGTGTGCGCATCAGTTCACTAGTGACCAGCCTCTGTTAATGCAGTACGAAATAGAAAAATAACAGGGCAGCATAACCAGTTGGACGTCACCTCCTCTTGTCCGGAATTTACCTCTCCTTTCGGAAGATATATCCAGTATAGTAGTAGCATCAACCACTCGGTACATGAGCACCATACAATTCCCTTGCTGGCCTCGTTAATACCCTCCACCAATGCGGTGTCTCCTCCACCTCGATGGCTCGCTCTCGACGTCTATTTTTTTTGCGAACACGCAAAAGGCTTGCGTGTCGACTTTGATAGAAAGAAAGGAAGCAGAGGGCTACAGCGTCTCCAGCATCAGAATGATGCGGTTACAGGCGTGCGATCAAGTGGTGGGCGGCCACGGTCAGCACGAAGGATCAAATACAGCGCCCACAAAAAAGGAAACTAAGTTGCTATCTCCCAAATCTGTCTCAGCCCGACAGCGCCGGCGAGCTTCCAAAGCTCGATCTCGGCAGTGATTCTTCGGCATACATCGACCACCGTCTCTGAAGTTTGCTGGAACACCCTGGCATTCCTCTCTTTCCAGAGCATCCAAACGACCAGGAACACGAGGGAGTCGAAGCCTTTCTTGGCCTGCGGCGGCACACGACGCCGCGTGTCCGGCCACCATGCAATCAAGGAGTCCTCCACAGCTGGGACAAACTGATCCAGGCCGCAGCGCCGGAGCACGGTGTGCCAAACCTCTCGGGCAAAAACACAACCAAGCGCTATGTGGTCTGCCGTCTCGGGGACCTGGTCACATAGGGGGCATGTCGTGTGCGAGTTCAGACCATGGCGCAGCCTACGATCGGCCGTCCAGAGTCTCCGCTGCATCGCAAGCCACACATGGATCTTGCACTTTGCGGGGGCCAGGTCTTCCAGATGGCCTTCCCACACGGGAAGTACACGAGGCCAGCAAAGAAGGCGCGATAAGCAGACCTAGAGGAATAAGCGCCAGAGCTTGTCAGCTTCCAAGTTACGCGATCAGGTGTTCCCGGCATTAGCACCACAGCTTGTAGAGCATCCACAAGAGTAAGGAATTGAGTCAGCACTGGGATGGTGAGCGGCCCAGTTATGTCACGGATCCAAAGCCTGTTCGTCAGCGCCCCAGCGACGGTCCTAGTTAGCTTGGCTTGCGGGGAGACGGCCGCGAAGAGAGCGGGCGCAAAGCGCGACAGCGGCGTGGAATCTTGCCATGGATCGGACCAGAACAGCGCCATGCGGCAGTCACCTACTACCACGCGCGTGGATGCATCAAACATAGCTTGCACCTCTGGCTCGACCTTCAGCGGCAGCCCCGTCCAGCAACCGGCACGCAATTTCTGCAGCCACAACCAGCGTGCACGCAGTGCAAACCCCAGCAGTTTCAGATTCAGTATCCCGAGGCCTCCGAATTCCACCGGTCTACATACTTTATCCCAGGCGACGAGGCAGTGGCCGCCCTGCACAGCGTCTGTTCCCTTCCAGAAGAAGGCTCGAATTCTCTTCTCCAGCAACTGCAGCAGCCATGCTGGCATCTCCAAGGCGATCGAGAGGTATATCGGTATGGAGGTTACCACGGATTTGATCAGCACAAGCCGCCCTGCCGAGGTGTAGAAGATTGCTTTGGACGGCGCCAATCTGTGGCAGATGGAGTCAATGATTGGCTGGTAGCTAGACCTAGGAAGCCTCTTGTAAGAAAGTGGCATGCCCAAATAGGTACAAGGGAAGCTCTTCACCGCGCACACGGGAACTCAGCGGCGGCCACGGCGAGGTGTTCAGCAGTGCAGCGGATGGGTGAGATGGAGCACTTATCAAGATTGGTGTGCAGGCCCGAGGCGCCGCCAAAACACTCTAGGGATCGTCGGATCAGTGCCAGGTCAGCTGCTACAGGAGCCACAAACAAGACGACGTCGTCGGCATACAAAGATGCACGAAAGCGAACGCCTCGGCGCAGCGGCTTCACACACATCGTATACTCGTAATGCTCTCTCAAAATTGAATTGAATTGAATTGAATCTAGCTAACTGCTAGAGAGCATGGCCAAGCAGCAAAAGTCACGACCTGGCGGGTCGACGGAGGCCGTGCTTCCGCTCGCCGCACCGAACGATGCTGCTGCTGCCTGCTGGCTTAGGACCAATGAACAAGAACCTGTTTGTGGGCGTGGGAGGCATGCGGGACCTGCCGGGCGAGCCGGCGGTGGGCGAAAGCTACGGTGGAGGCTTTGGCACCAGCGGCACTGACTTCCTCAGCGGCGTCACGGGGCGTCTCGGAGGCATCGGAGGCGGCGTCGGGAGACTTAGCATCCGTTGTCGTGACAGAAGCGCCGGTGGCATCCCAGCCTGAGGGTATGCCGGTGGCAGCACCCGGTTCAGCAGGCTCGGAAGATGGTTCGGCGACAACCGACGCCAGCGACGTCCGTAGTTGATATTCGTACGTGTCGGCAGACTTAGACAAGCATGTACGCCCTGTATCGTTGTACTGTATCTGTGAACTGCACTTGCATACCTACGTCCGTAGGAGCATCGACATGGTTTGTTTATCTAAACTCACTTTTCCTCGAAAAATTTGGTTCGGTTGGCCACGGAATTATTACATATCACCTTATTTCAGATATTTCAGTAATACATGTGAATTCAAATGTATTTAAAGAATAATCTTTAAGATATCTAATGTACTCTCTCCGTCCCAAAATACAAGTTACGCTATTTTTATTTGATCTTTGATGCTTAACTTTGAGCACACATAAAATTATATGGATTGAAAATATATATGATACCATTAGATTCATCTTGCAAAATTCTTTCATTTCATACATATCATCGTACTGAATTTATGAATATAGTATAAGTATAAATCACAGTCAAAGTTATACATCGTTGACCAACAAAAATTAAGCGCGCCATATATTTTGGGACAAAGTGAGTACATGTTATGATGTTGTTTGCTGCTCCTTAATTTATAGACAGGCCTCCAAATTGTATACTTGGGATATGAACATATTATAATACAATTCAATTCTATCATCATACTAATAGTATGTGACCTTTAGAGACATGCCTCCAAATTGTATACTTGGCTAACTCTGTTTCAGCCTTCCAGGTTCTTGGGCTATGATGAATATCTTATTCAACCATTAACATTTAATCATTAGCCTTTTTATAGTGAGGAGTTAGACTATCTTGATCAAAGAAGAAAGCTCAATCAATATTCTATCATATCTTTCGCCACTGATACCATAACCTGACAGTCTATTTGCACAAAGCACGGCTGACAATTTCCACAGCAAAGGTTACGTGAGCGTTATTTTGGTTGCCGATGTCGACATGCACATGTTTCATCGACCACCTATTTATCTAGTTCCAAATATATTTGTTTGACGATTGCTCTTCATCCTTTATTATTCATGAACAAGTACGATTGGTGCAAACATAATCAAGTTCAGATGGAGGCAATCCATTCATTATGGTACCACACACATGCATCCAGTTCACATGGATGCCGTCTATTCAATAGAATGCTCCCCGATAAATCAACATCTATGTTACGGCATAAAAATTACACGAACTTGGAAATAATTGTACTTTTGGAGCACACCAATAGGCGTGCACTTCAAACCTCCATCAAGAAAATGTTGGAAGAAACTCAATTGGGAAAATAAGTTGGGCACGCTGACGATAAGAGCATAAATCGGAATGTCAAAATTATTCCTTGGTTTTCACTCCAAACTCTCTCACTAGATCCAACAGTCTTTTCGTAGGACATCTATCCAACAATCTTGATAGTGAAATCAAAAAGATTGGCCATGTGCATTTTTTTCAGAACTAGGCTTAAAAAAAAGAGGTTCAATTCAAAATTCTGAAGCCCTTCATGCCTTTACAAATTTCTGAAGTCCGAAATTCTCAAGTCCTCCGTAATTTACTCATCCTGCTTGTTTCTGAACAAACATACAGTACAACCCCACTTGGACTCCCGAGTTTACACCATCGGACCCTCCCCACCTGTCCCCGTCTCTACGTCGTACATACTCCTTGCCGCGTCCTATTTAAACCTTGAAATCCACCGCACCACATCACAAAGTGCATCAGCAGAAGTATCTGACGCGCACAACACACACAATAGAGCTAGCAGAATCGATCCACACCAATGGCCTACTCCTGCCCTTCCTCGCGCTAGCAACGCACGCCATGGTGGCACCGTGGCTGTGAGAACCGTGCCTCACTACAGGAAGCAGGCCAAACGCCGACGGCTTTTAGCCGTCGGCATAACCCAGAAGGCCGTCGACATAACCCAGAAGGCCGTCGGCACAGGCTACGCCGACGGCTGCCCTCGACGCAGCACGGCCTCGGCACAACCACTTTTGCCGTCGGCATATAAAAAGCCGTCGGCGTAAACGGCGTGTTACATGTTATGATGCTGTTTCCCGCTCCTTAATTTCTTGAGCACTAAGATATCTCAGCAGAGAATTCGAAGATCACTCCTGCATGCAGTTAGTTGAGTTTGTTCAATCCTCGAACGATCCAAGTTTCAATTCCGTGGACGTAGTTATGTTGGTTTTGAACTACTTCTGCGCTACAGTTATATGACTAGCACCGTATAGTTATTAAAAAAGATGGCCATCGAGTATTGTGGATGATTAATGAAGGTATGGAGCTAAGAGAGATCAATCGAACATCACCAACCGGGATGTTAAGCTTGACCTTGCTATTTATTGAATCTGTGTCCCCCTCTAACATATCCAGGTCCATGCATTAACTAAGCAATTTGATGTCCCTTTAATTTTGTACTCCTGGGTTGGAACAACAACCGACAAGCTAGATGTATAGTTGTCTATAGTCACAATTCAATTCTATTTTGCAGAAGATATAGGTAGGTCGATGGTGCCTTTTCAATGGGAATCGGGACATCGAGACAGGCCTTCCAGGTCCTTAGGCTAATTAACTCTTTTTCAGCCAGGTCCTTGGGCTATGATGAATATCTTATTCAACCTTAACATTTACTCCCTCCGTTCACAAAAGGATGTCTCAACCTATCTCAAATTTGCATTTATTGTGTATAAATGCAAATTTGAGATAGGTTGAGACATCATTTTGTAAACGGAGGGAGTACATATCTTTAGCCTTTTTATAGCAAGGAGTTAGACTATTTTGATCAAAGAAGAAAGCTCAATCAATGTTCTATCGTATCTTTCGCCACTGATACCCTAACCTGACAGTCTATTTGCACAAAGCTCGGCTGACCATTTTCCGCAACAAAGGTGACGTGAGCGTTATTTTGGTTGCCGATGTCGACATGCACATGTTTCATCGACCACCTATTTATCTAGTTCCAAATATATTTGTTTGATGATTGCTCTTCATCCTTTATTATTCATGAACAAGTACGATTGGTGCAAACATAATCAAGTTCAGATGGAGGCAGTCCATTCATTATGGTACCACAGACATGCATCCAGATCACATGGATGCCTTTTATTCAATTAATAGAATGCTCCCCGGTAAATCAACCTCTATGTTACGACAAAAAATTACATGAACTTGAAAATAATATACTTTAGGAGCACACAAATAGGCATGCACTTCAAACCTTCATCAAGAAATTGTTGGAAGAAACCCATTGGGAAAATAAGTTGGGCATGCTGACGATGAGAGCGTAAATCGGAATGTCAAAATTATTCCTTGGGTTTCACTCCAAACTCTCTCACTAGATCCAATAATCTTGATTTCATAGGATATCTATCCAACAATCTTGATAGGGAAATCAAAAAAATTGGCCTGTGCAATTTTTCATAACTAGACTTTGAAAAGCTCCAACCCAAAACTCTGAAGCCCTCCACGCGTTTACAAATTTCTGAAGTCCGAAATTCTTAAGTCCGCCGATGTTTACTCATCCTCCTTGTTTCTGAGCAAACATACACTACAACCCCACTTGGACTCCCGAGTTTACACCCTCGGACCCTCCCCACCTGTCCCCGCCTCTCCGTTGTACGTACTCCTTGCCGCGTCCTATTTAAACCGTGAAATCCACGGCACCACACCACAAAGTGCATCAACAGCAGTATCTGACGCGCACAACACACACAATAGAGCTAGCAGAAACGATCCACACCAATGGCCTACTCATGCTCTTCCTCACGCTTGCGACGCACGCCATGGTGGTAGTGAGAATCGTGACTTCAGCTGCTAGCATGACGGAGCCCTCATTTCCGTCTGCCGCTACACAGAGCGGCACCACCGCGGTCAGACGAAAACAACTTAATCGTGGGCGTGGGAGGAATGGGGAACCTGCCGGGCCTCTTGGCAGTTGGCGGCGGCTGCGGCGGCGGTTCCGGAGACAGCAGAGCGGGCGTCTTCACTGACGTCACAGGCCAGCTCCGTGACGTTGGGAGTCTCGGTGCGGTCGGCTGCATTGGCAGCGCCGGTGTATATTGGAATATGGTTCAGAGGGTTCGCCAGCAGCCGCGCCCCGTTCGATGCCTCGGTGGCGGGTACGGTGTTGTCCGAGTTTGCGTCATAGCCTTACCCGTTATACCTGCACGTCGGGTACATGAGTCCGATGAAGTAGTTGTGTACCGACTTACCTAAGTATGTGTTTGTATGGTAGGACTAGTTGGCTACTGGAGGCGTGTATTCGGGTGTGTGTGAATTTTGGAGTGACAATGAAGCCAGGAGTTGTAGACTTTATAATTACAAAAAATCACTTAAAAGTTTCTCCCATAATCATAGCATTATCTCTTGGATTACTATGTTTGTGCTATAATTAGTAAAAGTTTGGGTTTGTGTGCTTGTGTTTGGAATTGGATGTGCGCGGTTAGTACTGGATCGTGCATGTATGACTACCTAATGGTTGAATGTCATATGATTTTCGTGATGTTGTAACTTCTGAACTCGGTATGTTTGCTGTGCTAAACAGATAAACTGGTCCATGGTTTTGTGCGTGTGCGTTTACGTGGCTCAATGGGTGCCATGGTGATTGTGTACGTGTCAGTTGGGTTTCACTCACATATGCAAAATCCATTCACCAGCACGTACGGGGACACATCATCGGTGACCCGAACCAATGCACCCTCTAGATCGGTACCAACTCACCCGGGGCACTGTCTAGCTAGTGTGCAGTTGGCGTTGGAGTGGAAATGTGTCATTTCATGGGTGTCAGTGAGGCAACCTTCTGCCAATCTAATTCATGGCATCCTATCAAGGCCTCGCCGAGATCTGAACCGGCACACTAGCGTCATGTGCCTCGCGTTGAGCTACCTTGCCCCATTCCTTCGTGTTTCCCATGTATATTTCGAGTTTTGTTCAGATGGATGTTGTTTATAGGGATCACAACTCCACGGATTGCTATTAAAGCGCCAAATAGAGTTCACGAGATTGGCAGTGGGGACCAACTGCCATGAGGTTGTCAAGGCTTGGTGGTGCGGGTAACTGATCCGTCATCGGTGCTAGATGATGTTCTATAGCTTAGTTCTGATTTTGATGTACTTGCAGGTTGTCCTTTATGCAAGTTTTGTCACACATGAGGCTTCCTCCTTGCTGATTGCATGTTCTGTTTTGCCCAGCCTGCATAGAACTTGTTAATAATAACAAAGCTCAAGGCTTCCCGTCAAGAAAGAAAAAGATGATATGCTGAGTTGCCACTTGCCACTAACAACAAAACCTTGCCCAAAAATGGTTTGGGCACCTAGCCTATTCCAAAGCATGGCTTTGCTATATGCTTGAGACTGACCGGCCTAAATTTGCAAGCGACCTGATTCTCCCATTTCTCTATACCACACCTATATATTGTTGGTTCCTAACTCACCTTTATATCTCTCCACCTGCCCTGGCCTCTCCGTCACACTCCTCTCTGCCTATTTATTCAACAAACTCAATCCAGCACACCACATAATCTAGTTGCAGCTGAGCTGCTAGCGCAGCGGAGGTCTCACTTCCAGCTGCCGCCAGGGAGAGCAGTGCCGCCCGTGGCTGGGGCGCAGGACGAAAATAACTTATTCGTGGGCATGGGAAGCATGGGGAATCTGCCAGGCCTCCCGGCAGTGGACGGTGGCTATGGCTTTGGTAGTATCAGGACCGTCATCTTCACCGTTGTCACGAGACCTCTCGATGGCGCCCGAGGCGGCGTTGGCCGTGTGGGGTCGGTCGGCGACATGGGTGGCGCTGGCAGTATCCCGATGGGCGGGTTCAGCGGTGGAGCCGGTGCCGGCGGCGTTACGCCATGCGATACAGAACTGGCTGGATTGCTGTGCCATTCGACTATGAGTCATTGCGTTATCCGCTGAACAGCCACGGACAATACTGGAACATCATTGGCTCATCGCACTTAGCTACATACGTCTTACGTAAATGGATGTACAGCAGGAGTGTGTAAGACTCACAAGGAGAGGTCTATACTGCAACCCAACCTGCAGCCTGTGTGATCAAGAACCTGACTCTGCCGCAAATCTAGCGGTGGGTTGCAGCCATACAAAGGAGGTCTGGGCGCTCTTCACGGATAGTAACGCTTCGATGGACAGATTGTGCTCCCAGTCTGCTTCTATTTTTTAGCATGGGTTGCAGGTCAGACCTCTCCTTGTTTCTGGTTACTAGTTCTGTCTTGTAGTTGTTTTCTGAGTTTTCTGTATTTATCTTTGTTTTTCTCTGCCTTCCTTTAGGCATGTAGAGTTTTCCACCTTCATTTTAAACTTTGTCACTAGATCTATCAATCTTCATTATCCACAATTATATGTGTATTACTAAGCTCACTAG
Source organism: Poa pratensis (assembly GCA_947311845.1). NCBI lineage: Eukaryota > Viridiplantae > Streptophyta > Magnoliopsida > Poales > Poaceae > Poa > Poa pratensis. The sequence goes on from CAMZMU010000124.1 coordinate 15,072,835, forward strand.
ATTGGCTAATGTGTGCCTTTGATTCTTCCAATCCTCACTCTAAACTCTTTCACTTGATCCAAATACCAACAATTCAATGGTATTACTAAGCTCATGTCGTAAGTTGGCCAGGGAAAGAGCTTTGCACAACTTCTCCTCATTTATTTCATTTGTGCGTATTATCGAGCCAAAGACGAGCATCTATATAGTTATGTTTGTAAATCTATCAAAGAATTTCTCTTTCGTAGAAACGGAAACTTCTAATGATTTCTTGGGCCTAGCTTACAAACTCTCACAAAAAATGATGAGTCCTGAGCCATATTAAAATCTAATGTTGTGATTCTCTCAAGTACTGAACTCATAAGCCCATACTTCCGAATCACCAACAAGGCACCAATCGGTTTATCATCTGGTCTCCCACTTTAGCTCTTCTTTATTGAGTTAAAGGAAGTAGTTCTGCCATCCGATTAGATCGAATAAAATGTTATTTACATAAACTGACGTTCAAAGAAACGAAAAGGAGATGAACTATACATCATTTTGTATCCTTCCTTCACTTCTCTAAAATGTACCCCCACAACATTCATTATACCGCCAACAATCCACACCGCACTCTTGTACGTCGCATACCACCAAGGCTTTCATTCTCATATCCACACTGAGTGTACTTCTCGATACCACCTAATCTCATGCCACTCACTGACTGGTTGCCATGTGAATGTGGCATCTAGGTGATCAATTCTTGCAAAAAAATAAAGCATGAGAGCTCGATGGTTCATTTGATTCACATGACCAGCCTATATAATATATATAGCATGTATTATTGTGAGTAAGGATATGCACATGCCTTATCAATCACCTCCTTATCAGGTTTCAAAGTTATCTATGGTTGGGAGGCACCATTGTTCGTGACATCTATGGTTGTTGCAGACATACATCCAAGTCACATGGTGTTGTACATTCATTGCCTTGATTATGTGTAGATTAGATCCATGAATTGTCGGTTTAACACGCGTATCAGTTTTGATTATTTTGTGGGCATAATCTTTGCTAGTGTCATATTAATTGTACCGGAGGAGCATATTGCTAGTGTCAACAAAAGAAAAAGATACTAACCATAAAACCTTGCCCAAAATGGTTTGGTCACTCCAAAGCATGGCTTTGAGCCACTCTAGTAGAAAAATTATAAGCCTGACAGGTCTAAATTTAGCATTTTCAAATATGATACACATTTTTACAACGTTTGCGCAAAGGGTAGCTGAATGTTTCAACCTCTTATCCAACTAGTTAGGTGCAGGAGCTTTTCTTGGGGTCAAGGTGAGCTTTGGCCCATACCGTAGGATTGTGTGACTTCAATGAGTCAAGGAACAAGCTCATCGATTGGCCGAATTAGTGCTTTTGGTACTTATGGTTCTTAATCCAAACTCTGTTATTCGATCCAACTATCGTCATTATCTAAAACTCAGTAGTTTTACTATACTCGTATTGCAAGGTAGTACTTGTCCCACTTCCTTGTGGGCATATTCTTTGGCATGACCGAACGTGTCAATATAGTTATACTTGGGCATCTCGCAAAAAGTTATCTAAAAATGGTGTGAATTATGCTCTCTTTGTCCTAACTTGCTAACTAGCACGAAAAAGGATGGGTCCCACAATAGTTTTACTTGTGAGCATATTCTTCGGCATGACCGAACGTGTCAATATAGTTATGCTTGGGCATCTCGCAAAAAGTTATCTAAAAATGGTGTGAATTATGCTATCTTTGTCCTAACTTGCTAACTAGCACGAAAAAGGATGGGTCCCACAGCTTTTTACAATCAGGAATTTTGAGTTGCTCAATTCTGGAATTCATATTCCTACTACCACTGTGAATCAGCCCACGCCGCACTCGACAATCTCATTGCCACTTCTTAGAGTCCGCCACCAACGTTGAGTGTAATTCCAAATACCCCATAATCCAGTGGTTGCTACGTGAATTTTGCCTCTAGGTGATCAACTAATAACAAGTTCAAAACCTCGATGGTTCAACATATTCATATGACCATCCTATATATCTACCGCGTATTGTTGCCGGTCTGTACATGCATGCACATGCCTCATTACTCACCTCCTTAGCAAGTTTTCAAATTCATTTGGCAGATTGTTGGTCGTTATAGTTATTCATGGACATGGTCTTACATGTTTATTTCAAACCAGTTTTGATCATATAGTACGTCGAGTTTACAGACAAGGTCGAAGCATTGTAGTGCCATATTTTGTTGTACCGGAAAATGCAGTTCAAATTTCCATCAAGCAATTGTTCAAAGAAGCCAAATTGGGCAAAGATATTGGGCATGCTGACCAGAAGAGTCGAAATCAGAAGTTCGGAACTCACATAATTCGTAGGACATTCTTGATAGGCAATGTTTTGGCTATAAGCCTATAACTGTCGAAATGCTATTGATGCTAGTTGCTCAAACACAAGTCGTTCGAGTTTGATACAACTAGCTAGGTGCGGAGCTCTCACCTTGATCCTAACAATATGTTTGTATTTTCTAGTAGCTAGGGCTATTTTCGAGTAGACTGGTGGTTAAAGTTCAAAACATTTCAATTGAACTGTCGAATTTAGGACTTGGGTTTCACTCCAAACTCTCTACCTGTATCCAACAATCTGGATTAATTACATAGGACATTCAACAATCGTGATAGTGGAACCATGAAAATTGGCTCTGGGATGTTTTTCATTACTAGCTAGACATTGAGAATCTAAGTTCGGAATTCAGAAGCCCTGCATGTCTTTATAAATTACAAGCACGGGCAACAGCTTCGCCGCTACTGTCCTCTGAAATTTACTCCTCGTGGTTTCCTAAACATACATTAAGTACAACTGCCCTCGGATTTAACTCCCTGGTTTACACACTCGAACCCTCACCACATGCGGACATGCCACTGGACTCTCCGTCGGACTTGGTGGCGGCCTATTTACACCGAGAAATCCACCACACCACAGGGCACAAGTAGAGCAGCAGCAGCAGCATCTCACGCGCACAACATACCATAGAGCTGGCATAGTCGATCTACACGAATGACTTACTCTTGCTCTGCCTCGCGCTACCGGCGCACGCCATGGTGGCGGCATGAAGCGTGCCTGCAGCTGCTAGCGCGGCGGAGGCCTCACTTCCGGGCGCCACCACGGACAGCGGCATTGCCGTGGAAGGAGCGCCGGACGAAAATAAGTTGTTCGTGGGCGTGGGAGGTATGGGGAACCTACCGGGCCTCCCAGTCGTGGGCGGCGTCTATGGCGGGGATTTCTGCAACAACAGCGCGGCCATCTTGACCGATGTCATGGGCCGGCTCGGCGGCGTCGAGAGTCTCGGGGCAGTTGACGTCGGTTGCAGCGCCGGTATTGCAGAGGAATCTCGTTCGGAGGGTTGGCCAGCGGCCGCGCCCCGTTCAGTGCCTCGCTGGCGTGTACGTTGTCGTCCTACTGCGCTTCATAGCCTCACCCAATGCACGTGCAACTCGACTACTGCAATCTGCTGTAGGACTTGCTTTTTTTTAGACTAAACGGGCTCGCCCGTCGATTTCATATAAAGAAACCGCCAGGTCTCTAACAAATACCAGCAAGTGCTGGCAAAAAAAGGAGGAGAGCAGCAATTTGTAACCCACAGACAAGAGAGCGACAACCCCGCTCTCAAATGGGATACATCAGCCAAACTCAAAACAAAGTACATATATAGATAGCAGCATCAAAACATAATCCTTGCTGTCGAAGGCGCCTACCCGTGAGCTCTGGACAAAGCTTCTCTGATCACCTTCTTCAGCGTCTCCACACCGTCCTCAAGTCTTCTTTTGCTTCGAGGTTTCTGCAGCATTGCCCACATGTTAAGCAAATTACACAGTCTAAAAATAACAGCGGCGGGGTCATCAGGGAACTTCTTGTTAAAGCAAGCGTCGTTCCTAGTTTTCCATATCGTCCAGACTACTGCGGAACCCCCACACATCACCAGTTTTCTCAGGTCTGGAGGGAAAGAGATCAGCCACGCCCCAGTCAGATCATCTACACTGTCAGGAGGCCTCCCCAGATCGAAAGCACAAACTACCACTTGCCAGACCATCTTAGCCAGGCTACATCGAAACAGAAGATGATCTACTGTCTCTTCCCTGCAGCAGAAATGGCATTGTTCATTGCCGGTCCATCCTCTTTTCAGCAGGTTATCTTTCGTCAGTATGCTGTTTTTCGACAAGAGCCACAGGAATACTTTAATTTTTAGTGGAATCTTTAGATTCCGCATAAATTTCTGCGGAAATACCCCTGTAGCTCTCAAAGTAAGATAGAGGCTTTTCACCTGGAACTTTCCAGTAGTGCCTATGTTCCATTTTACTCTATCTGTCTCATCATTTAACTGAATCGAATCAGTTAAAATTCTAAGTTGAGCAAGTTGGGCCGCTGTCTCGCCCCAGAGCGTTCGTCGAAATCTCAGAGAATGTATTCCATCATTTTTCACTGTCGCCAGAGTCACATTTTTGGAGAAAGCTAAGTTGTATAGTCTTGGGAATTGAAATGCCAAAGGGGCATTATTCACAAACTTGTCTTTCCAGAACAGCGTTCTCTCTCCGTTATTCACCACTCTGCTGGAGTACTGCTGGAAGGTTCGATTAACCTCCAAAAGGCACTGCCAGAAGTGCGAGGTACCTGTACCCACAAGATCCTGTGCAAGAACCTTATTTTTAAGGTACTTATTCCTCAACATTTGCTGCCAAGTTCCATCTATATTCTCCAGTTTCCACAGCCACTTGCACAGAAGGCTTTTATTCATTGTGTCAAGATCTAGCACACCAAGACCACCACTTTCTTTGGGAATACATACCGTATCCCAATTCACCAAATGGTATTTCTTTTTCCCCTCTTCTTCATTCCAGATCATTCTCTTTCTGCAAATATCCCATTTCTTCAATACTCCTTTAGGAGGTTTCAAAAAGGACAACATATACAAGGGGATACTCGACAGACAGGCATTCACCAAAGTTAGCCTGTCTCCCGCCGAAAGTATTCTCCCTCTCCATCCCGCCAGCTTTTTAACAATTTTTTCATCAATCGGTCCCCACTGACACCTGGCTAATCTCTTCTCGTCAACAGGCATCCCTAAATATTTCATAGGTAACGCCGCAGTGGGGCCGGTGAAAATCTCACTGTACTTATCTGCTCTGTCAGTTGCTGCTCCTAAGCAGTACACTTCACTTTTGTGAAAATTTATCTTAAGGCCCGACATTTGTTCAAAAGCTGCCAAGATAAATTTCACGTTCCTTGCATTCTCCAGATCATCTTCTAGAAGCAAGATCGTGTCATCAGCATATTGTAGTAATGCCAAACCACCTTCAATCAGGTCCGGAACTAAACCTCTGATTATTCCTTGCGTCATCGCTTGTTTGATCATCATGGCCAATCCGTCCCCAACTATATCAAATAATAGTGGAGATAACGGATCGCCTTGTCTTGCCCCAGCATAAGTAGGGAAATAAGGGCCAATCTTATCATTAACTCTGATTGCCACTCTACCTCCTCTAACCGACTTCATTACCCAATCTGAAAACAAAGATCCCAGACCTTTTGCCTGTATCATCTGGTACAGAAAGGTCCAGTTGACCTTATCGTAGGCTTTCTCGAAATCTATCTTGAAAAGCACTCCCGAAAGCTTCCTGTGATGTATCTCATGTATTGTTTCATGCAACAAGACAATACCTTCCATGATAAAACGATCTTTGAGATAAAGGCTGTCTGAGTATCAGATATAATCTTATGTATAACCGTCCCTAATCTATTTGCTAAAAATTTTGTTAGTATTTTATAACTAACATTTAGCAAACAAATAGGTCTGTACTGCTGTATCATATTAGCATCTGGCACTTTTGGAATGAGAGTAATGACTCCATGATTGAGTCTCTCTAACTTCAAAGTCCCTTTATGAAAAGCATCCAACATCTCCTTTAAATCCATTTTAATACTATCCCAAAACTGTTGATAAAATTCCGCAGGCAAACCATCCGGACCAGCTGCTTTATTGTGTTTAAGACTGAAGACCACTTCCTTTATTTCTTCAAGATCAAAATCCCTTGTAAGGAAAACTCTGTCTTCCTTATCCAATTGTGCCTCATTCATATTCTCTAATCTCAGAGAAGTGAGGGTTGAGGGACCAAAAAGTTTTTTGTAGAACTCTGTGGTGTGAGAGATAAGGTTATCATCTCCAAGAACCTCATGTCCGTTATAAATCAGTACCGAGATCTTACTCTTCTTTTTCCTGCCACAGGCCTTTAGGTGAAAATATTTAGTATTGATGTCCCACAAGTATAGGGGATTGTGTGTAGCCTTTTCGATAAGTAAGAGTGTCGAACCCAACGAGGAGCTAAAGGTAGGATAAGTATTCTCTCAAGTTCTATCAACCACTGATACAACTCTACGCGCACTAAACGTTTGCATTATCTAGGAAATAAAACTACGGTAGCAATACGGGTATAGAGATAGCTTTGCAAGATAATAAATACATGAAAGTAAATGTTAGTGCTGCAGCAATAAAGTACACTAAGTAACCATATACTAACAGTACCATGAGTGTGGAAAAGTGGTGGTAATTGTGGTGGCTTTGTCCAAGATTAATTAGTGAAGACATTTAGTTCATTGTCTTTGATGCAGTTTTCAATGTGGGAGAGGCTAAATATACATGCACTCCACTACTTGGGATTTACAAGTACTATATGATTGGATTGTTAGCAAACATCCGTAAATACTAACAATGCATTAAGGTTTCCCCAACCATAGCCTTAAGTTTATGGTCCTCTTACTCCCATACATGCAACTAACCGGTTTGAGCCCTCAGGTTTCTGTCACTCCGGCAGGACTACCCCCTTCCTTTGCACATACTACTAACCCTATGGTGTTGATCCATGCGCGCACAAGTATAATGGACACCAAAGGACAGTACCATATCAACATACAACTCTAATGAACCATAGACATTCAACAAAGCAATCGAAAGACAAATAAACTACATAAACATGACATAGATCATAGGATAAATATTATAGCATCAAACACCATGTTTACATAGGACGGTACAGAGGTTTGTGGGAGGATGAACCACTGAATACAAGGAGGAGTTGGTGATGGAGATGGCGGTGAAGACGGCGGAGAGGGCAGCGAGAGGCGCAGGGCGGCGCCGGCACCGGCGGTGGCGCAGGGGGCTCCTCCTGCGCCGCCGGTTCCATGGGGGAGCACCGCCCCTTAGCCCCCTTCCTTCATGGCTTCAAGGGAGCCCTCCCCCATGGAGATGGGATCCATGGGGGAGGCAAAAACGTGGCTTTGGTGGCTGGAAATTCGTGGGTGGAGGAGTCCTCCACGAGTTAGGTTTCCTCCCTTTATATATCTTCTCGGATTTCCGTCACCCCCTTTTAGGGTTCCACCAAAACGGGCCTCCAGGCCGCGTCCGAACTCCGATTGGGCTGATCTCGGGCTTAAAATCTTCGTATGGAAAATTGTGACAACTTTGTTTTCGGGAGACCTCCAATTGACGTCATCTTCGAGGGTCAAACTGGCAAACTTCGTAAAAAGTTCTCAGACAGATTTCAGGAAAGTCCCAATTCGACTCCAACAAGGTTTCCTCTTGTATTCTTGATAATTTCTACACATCAAAGAGTAAAACAAGAACATTGTGCACTTTTGCAACTATTAGTAGGTTAGTCCAAATAAATAATAAACTTAATATAAAACAAGTGCTAAAAGCATAAAAATGGCATGAAACAATCAAAAATTATAGATACGTTTTGGACGTATCAACATCCCCAAGCTTAATTCCTGCTCGTCCTCGAGTAGGTAAATGATAACAAAATAATTTTTGATTGTAAATGCTATGATCAGGTCTTTAACAATTGCATGATGTATGGATAATAAAACTTAGCAATCATGTTACCTAATGAAAAGTATCAACGAACTAAGAGCTTATAACATGAAATTTATAAACATCAACAAGATTGTAATGCTCATAATAGGATATGATAAGATGGTATCTCGCTTGCCCGTTTTTACAGCAAAACATAAATGCCCAGGCACCTCTGAAGTTCATGGGAAGACTAGAATCAAAGATATCAAAGATAAAAGCATCAAAGTTATATCACAGTTAACCATATTCTGGGACAAGCACATTACACTAAGAATGACAACTATGCTCTCGAGAAAGTGCTCAAAGAAAGGATGGTGACTCAACATGAAAGTAAAAGATTGGCCCTTCGCAGAGGGAAGCAGGGATTATCATGTGCTAGAGCTTTTCATTTTTAAAACAGAAGCAAAATTGTTTTGGGAAGTGTTTGTTGTTGTCAACGAATGGTAGTGGGTACTCTAACCCCCTTGTCAACCAGACTTTCAAGAGCGGCTCCCATGAAGGACGTTATTTCTACCAGCAAGGTAGATCATCCCTCTTCTCTTTTGTTTACACATGTATTTTAGTTTCATTATGGGTGACACTCCCCCAACCTTTGCTTGCACAAGCCATGGCTAACCGAATCCTCGGGTGCCTTCCAACATTCACATACCATGGAGGAGTGTCTATTGCAAATTAAGTTGCTTACTGATAAATCAGGGCAAAACATGTGAAGAGAATTATTAATGAAAGTTGTAATTAATTGGGGCTGGGCACCCCGTTGCCAGCTCTTTTTGCAAAATTATTGGATAAGCGGATGTATATGCCACTAGTCCATTGGTGAAAGTCTGAATGACAAGATTGAAAGATAAAACACCACATACTTCCTCATGAGCTATAAAACATTGACACAAATTGAGAAGTACTTTGAAGGTTTTAAAGGTAGCACATGAAAATTTACTTGAATGGTTCGAAATGCCATGCATAGGTATTTATGGTGGACACTTTGGAATAACTTGGTTTTCATGGTTTTGGAAGCACGAGCAGCATTCCCGCTCAGTACAAGTGAAGGCTAGCAATAGACTGGGAAGCGACAATCAAGAGAGCAATAACCGTCATAATCATGCTTGCGACAAAATGAAATTAATTGAGACATAAAAGTGATACAAGAACTCTGAGTCAAAATAAATCATCAAGGCTTAATTGACTTTTGTTTTTCAGTCATACGCATGCATGAGCATGTGCCAAGTCAATTCGAATGAATTATTCAGAGGAGGATACCACAATACCATACCATCTTATGAACAGGACAATGCATGTTGATATCAAAATAACATAATATGCACTATTAGCTAGTTGAGACTAACCATAAGAAAACATAAACTACTAAACAGTATTATTCACACATCATTTTTAAGTTTCAACAAGTAATCCATTAACCAAATAAACATTGAAAACAGAGGATAAATAAAATATGTGACGATCCACTTATTAATGTAACTGGTGTTTGATGCTAAGATAAATAGATAATAAAATACAGCCGCTTCAAGTTTAGTTAAGTTCCTATGTTGCTCAAAAAACAAAGTTTAAAGGTTTGCAAACCGAGGGGTTATTGATGAAGAGGGATGCGGGGACATCCCCAAGCTTATGACTTTGGCCGTTCTTCAATATTCCATAGTTTGGTGTTCCTTCATTCTCTGTGAAAAAACTTCAACACAAAAACTTTCCCATTCTTTTCTGCGGTTAGACATTAGTACAATAGATAATATTTCCCAAGTGCTACTATTAAACCAAATAAAATTTTGTTTTTAAGTTACAGAAAGGTTGCTTAAATGGCCAACTTATAAATGAAAGGTAAGAACCATTAAAAATCAAATGAAAACGAAAAGAGGCCACTCTTGCAACAAAAGTCAGAATCTGTCCAGAAAAACAGCAGCTGGAAAACGCAATTTTTAGGTGCACTTAAACATGCCCGAAATTTTAGCCAATTTTTGTACATGCAGAGGATTAGGTGCTACAACATCAGTAATTTTTTCGTGATTTTTAGAGCTTCCAGTAAAATATGAAAAATCGCGCAATAAGCAGTAGATACCGAAAACAGAAAATCACTTTTTACATATGTATCAACTAAGCTAAATGGATAAAACTTGGTACTTTATTTTTGATAAACTAAAAACCAGAGGCTAAGCAAGACCTAAACATGCTAGCTACAGCAAGGAAAACTCTAAATAAAAATCAAAAGTAAAACCCAAATAAAATTAAAATAAAGAACCAAACAAAGAAGCAAAACAAAAGAAAATATTTTTGTTATTTTGAATTTATAAGTGAAAGTAAAGAAGCAATCGAAACCAAATAAGGAGCCTAATAAAACTAAAGAAGGTAAAACCAAGACATATAAAACAATTATAATACAAGTTAAGACAATACATATCATGTGGACGGGTAATATAGAGTATGAACGAGACAACCTCATGTTAGTTGATGAATAGGGGGATGACTCGGGCATCCCCAAGCTTAGATGATTGTATCTTCTTGAATATGTTCTTGGGATGCACCTACACATCCCCAAGCTTGAGCTCTTGCGTCTTCTTATTCATCTCATATCACCATATTGATTAGATCTTATAAGCTACATCCACATAAAACTTCACAAAACTCATTAGTAGGGTTAGTACTCATTAAATAAAATCCACTCATGTTCAAGCATTGACAAGTTTTATAATTTTTACTCAACATTAGCCACTGTATATACTAAGGTGTTCATGATTTCCGTTGTCCGTCGAAAAACTAATGAAACTAACAACACCAAGTACAATATTGAATAAACAAAGAAATCTGTCAAAACTGAACAGTCCGTAAAGATGGCATTCAACGAGATAGTTAAGTAGCTCAAATCGAAAAACTTTAGTCTAATGAAAGAAAGATAATAATCTCAGGTTTATGCACAAAAATTTTCAAGTCAAAATACTATTCTGAGATTTATCACGATTTTATTTACAGAGAAGCACAAAATCTGTCTAAACAGAACAGTCAGTAAAGATCGAATTTTTCGACCTATCTACGTACCTTAAATCAGAAAAAGTTAGTCTAATGAAAGAAAGCTAATAAGCATCACTTTGCACTCAAGAAATTTCAGATCAAGATCACGTTCTGGTGATTTTAAACATTTAATACGGTGGAGCACAGAAAATCTGTTTCTGGACAGCAAAGTAAAACTATCAACTTTCAATTAACTAAAGACTATAATTAGCATTTTATTTTTATGTACAGAGGTATATACACAATATTTACAATATTTACATGTTTTTAATGAAAAGCTTCCATGGAAAGATTTGTTTTGGTTTCATAGGCATGAACACAAGTGTTCAAGGTCGACCCCCATTTAACCATTACTCATCTTTCCAATCACTTTTCTTTTTGAAAACGTTTTTAGATAACAACTACACCTAATTTTTTTTGTAATTCGCATTCCCTATCCATAGTAAGATAAAGAACAACTTGATACTGAAAATAAAAACTACTTAGAGATAAAGCAAACAAGTGCACACAAGAACATTAACCTACGCTATGGCTCCCCGGCAACGGCGCCAGAAAAGGTCTTGATAACCCACAAGTATAGGGGATCGTGTGTAGCCTTTTCGATAAGTAAGAGTGTCGAACCCAACGAGGAGCTAAAGGTAGGATAAGTATTCTCTCAAGTTCTATCAACCACTGATACAACTCTACGCACACTAAACGTTTGCATTATCTAGGAAATAAAACTACGGTAGCAATACGGGTATGAGAGATAGCTTTGCAAGATAATAAATACAAGAAAGTAAATGTTAGTGCTGCAGCAATAAAGTACACTAAGTAACCATATACTAACAGTACCATGAGTGTGGAAAAGTGGTGGTAATTGTGGTGGCTTTGTCCAAGATTAATTAGTGAAGACATTAGTTCATTGTCTTTGATGCAGTTTTCAATGTGGGAGAGGCTAAATATACATGCACTCCACTACTTGGGATTTACAAGTACTATATGATTGGATTGTTAGCAAACATCCGTAAATACTAACAATGCATTAAGGTTTCCCCAACCATAGCCTTAAGTTTATGGTCCTCTTACTCCCATACATGCAACTAACCGGTTTGAGCCCTCAGGTTTCTGTCACTCCGGCAGGACTACGCCCCTTCCTTTGCACATACTACTAACCCTATGGTGTTGATCCATGCGCGCACAAGTATAATGGACACCAAAGGACAGTACCATATCAACATACAACTCTAATGAACCATAGACATTCAACAAAGCAATCGAAAGACAAATAAACTACATAAACATGACATAGATCATAGGATAAATATTATAGCATCAAACACCATGTTTACATAGGACGGTACAGAGGTTTGTGGGAGGATGAACCACTGAATACAAGGAGGAGTTGGTGATGGAGATGGCGGTGAAGACGGCGGAGAGGGCAGCGAGAGGCGCAGGGCGGCGCCGGCACCGGCGGTGGCGCAGGGGCTCCTCCTGCGCCGCCGGTTCCATGGGGGAGCACCGCCCCTTAGCCCCCTTCCTTCATGGCTTCAAGGGAGCCCTCCCCCATGGAGATGGGATCCATGGGGGAGGCAAAAACGTGGCTTTGGTGGCTGGAAATTCGTGGGTGGAGGAGTCCTCCACGAGTTAGGTTTCCTCCCTTTATATATCTTCTCGGATTTCCGTCACCCCCTTTTAGGGTTCCACCAAAACGGGCCTCCAGGCCGCGTCCGAACTCCGATTGGGCTGATCTCGGGCTTAAAATCTTCGTATGGAAAATTGTGACAACTTTGTTTTCGGGAGACCTCCAATTGACGTCATCTTCGAGGGTCAAACTGGCAAACTTCGTAAAAAGTTCTCAGACAGATTTCAGGAAAGTCCCAATTCGACTCCAACAAGGTTTCCTCTTGTATTCTTGATAATTTCTACACATCAAAGAGTAAAACAAGAACATTGTGCACTTTTGCAACTATTAGTAGGTTAGTCCAAATAAATAATAAACTTAATATAAAACAAGTGCTAAAAGCATAAAAATGGCATGAAACAATCAAAAATTATAGATACGTTTTGGACGTATCAAGTATTTCCATCTCCTTCTTTTAAATCTCTCTCTTTTGCTCTCTGCCTCCATTTTAGCTCTTCATCTCTCATCAGCTTCTTCAAGTCCTTCTGCATATTCACCTGTAACTCTCTTTCCTGGACAGACAGAGAAATGGTCTCGCCTTTTTTATCCAGTTTATCCAGTTGGAGCAGAAGTTTTTTTTTCCTTTTTGTATACCCCTTCCACATTGATGTGCCAGCCTTTCACATTTCTCCTGAGTCTTCTAGATTTTTCCCGCCACTTGTCTAAATCATGCTTGTGAAAAGTAAGAGCACCCCAACTGTTTCTAACAAGCTCATCAAAACCCTCTCGCTCCCTCCAGCAAATCTCGTATCGAAACAGATTGCAGTGAGGCGGCGGTTTTCCACACGATAACAACAGCGGAACATGATCAGAGATATCTCTGTTCATACCTTCCACTATTGCCAGGGGATATGCCAAATCCCACTCCGGAGACACAAGAATCCTATCGAGTTTCTCATAGGTGGGATCTGGTAAATTATTGGCCCACGTATACAGTCTTCCCAGGAGTTTTAATTCTTTCAATCCATTCATATCAATGATGGAATTAAAAATGTGACTCCATTTGGGAAGTATACAAGGTTTATTCTTCTCACATGTCTTGCGAATGATATTGAAATCACCCCCAAAAATACAGGCTCCTTTAACTCTGTTGCATAAGTTAGCAAACTCAACCAAAAAACTTTCTTTATTTTCCACCTGAGCCGGACCATATACTGTCACCAGATGCCACTGTAATTTGGAATGTTTATCGATAAGTAGCATCCGAATGAAATGATCACCACATTCCGCCTCAATAAGATCAAACAAATCGAGATCTGCCCCTAAAAGGATGCCTCCCGATCTGCCATTTGGCGCTACCCACTGCCAGGTAAAATTCCTATTACCAGCAATTTTCTGAAACCATTGAGAAGTATAAGTGCTTTTGATGGTCTCACTGAGCCCAATGAAGCAAATACCCTCCTCTTTAAACAAATCTTGAAGGAACTTTTGCTTATTAGGGAGTTCCACACCCCTAATATTTGCAAAAACGCCTATCATAATATCTTTGGGGGACCTCCCCGTTTTTTCAAGAGCTCAACCCTAAACACAGGGGAGCACCTTTTGAGAATTTTTCCTGGGGTCTTGTCTAACTGAACCCTGTCTGGGTTAGTATGTAAGACACCCACTTCCTCATCTTCATCATCGGAAGCTAGTTCAGCAGTTTCCTCTGTCACCTGGGTGAACAGATCCTTGCTACTAGGCTCTTTCATGCTTTTATTTTTCTTACTTTCCTCATAAAAGTCCTTCCTAGATTGTTCTAAATTTTGAATAACAGCTACCAACTTTTCTACTCCATTATCATTTTTATTATCATGAATACCTAATTTGTTCGCAATATCTATCAAGGAACTAGCCTCTGCATTAAGAACAGTGGGGCAAGCACCAACAGAAGTGTTACCTGTAATGTCGTTTTTCATTGCAGTTCTTTGCATTGCCAACTCAGTTCTATCCACATCTTCATTCTTCTGAAGTCTGGGACATCTTCTCGGTTCCACAACTGTATCTCCCGCCTTTCCTTTCTTCTTCTTGTTTACCTTCGAAATCCCGGTAAGTTCAGCAACTTTTGAAGCAAAGGAGTCCTGAGAGTCCGGAAGCTCCTCCCCTTTGTCATCTCCTTCATTCCGTTTGCTGGTATAGTTTTCCTGACTGTCTTCATAGTCCACCAATTCTTCATCAGCCTCCTCAAATTCCTGTGCATCTTTTTCACTCATTATAGCATCCTCTGTCCTTTTCTCTTCAGTAGCACCCTTAATAGCCTCAACACCAATTCCAATTCCTCCACCAGCCTTAGCATCACGAGATTTCTCTTCCACTTGCTTTGCTTTGTTTTTATCAGCTTGTTGTTGTGGGTCAGTTAACTTCGCAGTACCAGCTGCAGAAACTTCCCCCGAATAGCACTCAGCAGTAATACCTCCATCCTTTTTCTTCAGGCTATCACCAACACTTTTCCCATCATCAGCCTTGTGCTTTTTGGAAGCTCTCCCCTCTTCACCATTCACATCATCTCCTTTGCCATTCTTTTCCTTGTCAACATCCTCACTGAAGTTCCAGCTTGGGAATTCATCAATATTGCCAGGCTCAATCACTTTTTCTATTGAGAATTTAATCTCATAGACCCATGGTTTGACCCATGGCTCAATCACTTTTTCGCAGTATCAGCTGTAGGACTTGCTTACCTAGTAACGTACATAGATGCATGCTTAGTAGGAGTAGTTCTACAGTGGCGTCTTGTCTCCGGGTGTTTGTACGTTGGAGTGACAGTGAAGCTACCCGCTGAAGAGTGAAGACTTGATTACAACCTCTCTGTAAATGTTTGGGTGAAGCACTGCCGTCAGGGTGTGCCC
Source organism: Poa pratensis (assembly GCA_947311845.1). Classification (NCBI taxonomy): domain Eukaryota; kingdom Viridiplantae; phylum Streptophyta; class Magnoliopsida; order Poales; family Poaceae; genus Poa; species Poa pratensis. Next base: position 15,088,230 of record CAMZMU010000124.1, read on the forward strand.
ATCAAATCCCGCCGCCGACTAGAGTACAAGCAGACGGGGGCCACCACCACTGCCGGCGACAGAGAGGCCCGATTCTGGCGGCTTTCCTCTAGGCCTTCGGGCGCCTCCGGAGCCGCCCCCGCACGAGGCGACCCGGGAGAAGATCTCCGGGTGGCGAGGACGGAAAGGGATACTGGAGAGGAGGCGGCGACTTGGGCTGGAGAGGCTATGGCAGCTAGGTCTGGACGTGAGAATATTGGCTACTAGATGAAACCCCGCGCGTTGCGGCGGAATTTTTGGAGTGATTTATATGGAATAAAAATTCATATACATTTATGATACCTTTGATGTAAAGAGAGGCATTTCATTATTTGGAAGTCGATGAAAAGTTTATGACATGATTTGAGTGATGAGTGCATTAGTAACTACTCAGTTTCTTCGTAAATCTTCTTGTCCCCAGGAAGGATAGCCGTGACATGCCTCTTTCCTTGTTTGATATATTGAATTGTGAAGAACCGCCGATCTAATCCAAGTATGCTTGTTATGTCAGAACTTGAAGGTCCGCCTCAGTTCCCTTCCTGTAAAGTTAGATGCATTGGGTTTTTCATATCCTTGATTTGTTGTATTTTGTTTTTGAAACGGGGCAAAAGCTTTGCATTTTATATTGATATAGGAGAAACAAACACAGCACGGCCAATGCCAAAGTAAAAACTTGAAAGAAAGGTACTGATACAATCAACCAACACCGTCTATTCTCTCCGAGAGATATATCGTCATGTCTTCTCTCTAAACAACAATCTTAGCAAGAGGCTTATCTCCCGCGAGGATCCAGTCCTTGCCCTCACATTTGATCTTCTGGATGAGAGACGAAGGCATCGAGAAAGTGTTGTTGAAAACTCCAGCATTTCTTTCCTTCCACAGTTCCCAAGCGATCAGCGTGACTGCCGACTTGAGACCCTTGGGATGTGCCGTGGGAGACTTGGTAGCCGCTTGCCAATAATCAAGGACAGTCGGACGTCCTGTTCCGATGTCCTGCACCAGAGAAGGGCAGGAAAGCCTCGAGGCCGCCGTCTGCCAGATTCGTCTTGAATATCTGCACTCAAAGAGGATGTGTCTTGCAGTTTCGTTCTGGGATCTGCACAGCTGACAGAGAGGTGTGTGAGGCCAGCCCCTCTTAGCGAGACGGTCTGACGTCCAAAGCCTGTTCTGCACCGCAAGCCAGGCAAAAAATCTGCACATAGGTGGAGCCCAAGTCTTCCAGACGAGGTTATCGAAGGAGCAAATGTTGGATCGATGAATTGAGCTTTGTAAGCCAACCCTGTCGAGTATTTCCCGTTCGACGTGAGCGTCCAAGTGATGGTGTCAGTGTTGGCCGGATCCAACGAAATACCCTGGAGAAGATCCCACAGATGGACAAACTGAATGACGTGTTCCTGGGTGAACTCATGTACAGCGATGTCAGCGACCCAATTGAGGTTGGCAAGGGCGTCCTTGACGCATCGCTTCTTCTGCCTTGAGGCCTGGAAGATAATGGGGGCAAGCGCTCTCGGAGAGGTCCCATTGAGCCAAGAAGATGACCAAAAGCTCGCAGTCATCCCATCCCCGATGGACACGCTTGTAGCCGCATTGAACAATTCCCTATCAGTGTCGTCATTAGGTGTTTCGAGTCCCACCCAAGGCTTTTCAGGAACTGTCCACTCGAACCACAGCCACCACAGCCGCAGCGCCCTGGCGAATTTCGGACGACAAACCTTCGTCCAACTCACTTTACATTTCCCTCCAGTCACAGTGTCACTTGCGTTCCATAGCATGGCTCTTCTCAACCTGTCGAAAGCCTTGAGGGTTGCTTTATCGGCCTTGATCGCCGTCTGAAGGAAGATTGGCAGGGCAGTGAGGACCGATTTTACCAAAGCATCGCAACCGGCACGGTTTAGGAATTTGGTCTTGTAAGGATTTAACCTTGACGCCACCTTGTCGATGTAAGGCTGCAGGTCCACCCGTCTGAGTCGCCCTAGCGAGAGAGGGAGACCCAGGTACTTGATTGGGAACTGATTCACCGTAGCCGGGAAGTTGAGAAGCGTGGCAGTGAGGTCGATACCTTCACAACGGATGGGGGCCACCGAACTTTTATCAATATTCGTCATGAGGCCAGTAACCATGCCAAAGTTGTCCAGAAGAGCGGGATTTGATAAAGTTGCCCGGCAGAGGTTGCAGTAGTCCTGATTCGGTTGCGAGCTCGAGTATCCTAGGAAGCGTGTCGATTGCGATGTCGAAGAGCAACGGCGAAAGAGGATCGCCCTGCCTTAGTCTGCGGCTGTAGATAATCTCGTTTCCCGGGATGCCGTTCAGAAGCACCCGAGAAGTGGTGGTGGAGAAGATGAGCGTAATCCAGGCCCGCCACCGAGGAGGGAAGCCCAAGCGTTGCATGAGGTCCAGGAGGTAGTCCCAGCGCACCGTGTCGAATGCTTTGGCAATATCAAGCTTAATCAGCAGGGCTGGGATGTGCTTTTGATGAAGACGACGGGCCACGTTTCTGACGTACATAAAGTTATCGTGGATGCTTCTGTTTTTTATGAAGGCACTCTGGCATGCCGAGACAATGTCGTTCATCTTAGGGCGAAGTCTTGTGGCCATTGCCTTGGCGATAATCTTGGGGATTATGTGAATGAGGCTGATCGGTCTATAGTCCTTCAGGCAGTCGGCCCCGTCCTTTTTTGGGAGAAGGGCAATGTTGGCGCTGTTGATGACTTGAAAGTTGTTCATTGATAACTCAGAAAAGGCATTGATCACTTTCATCAGGTCATCCTTGACAGTAGGCCAGCAGGAACGGAAGAAGTTGGAGGTGAATCCATCAGGTCCCGGCGCCTTGTCTGCCGGTAAGCCAAAAATGGCCTCTCTAATTTCTTCAGAGAAAGGTAGTCCCAGATCGTCCATGTCCTAAAAATTTGGGTCGATGGCATCCCAGTTGAAGTCAAGCATGCGAGTAGGCGGGGCGCCCAGGGAGGAAGTGAAGTGCTCGTGGATGAGCTGTTCCTTTTCGGTGTGGTTCGCCACCCATCTCCCGTATCGCCTTAGCCTCTGAATGGCATTTTTCCGTCTGCGAGAGTTCACCCGGAGGTGGATGAACTTGGTGTCGGCGTCTCCCTCGCGGAGGAAGTTTATTCTGGATGCCTGGCGTTTGCGCGATCTCTCAAGAACCTATAGGCCCATCACTCGTCGTTTGAGCGCAGTCCGCAGAGCTGCCTCCGTAGCAGAAAGCATTCTCGATTCCTGGGCAGTGTCGATCTGGAGGATGACGTCAAGAGCTATGATGAGCTGCTGCTTGTGGTTGGAGAACAGGCTCCAACTGCAGATGCGAAGCTTCCTCGCAACTATCTTTAGCTTATGGTTGAGGATGTGCACCGGCTAGGTGTGGGTCGACTCAAGGTTCCAAGCCGAGGTGACGACGTCATGAAACCCCGACATCTTCGTCCAGAAGTTCTCAAAGCGGAAAAACGGCGGCTTGCGAGGACCACTGTGATCCGAGAACAGCAGAGGGCAGTGGTCCGATAGCGAAGATGAAAGAGCTTGAAGGGTGTGGGAGTCGAAAGCGAGGTCCCAGCTAGCATTACAGAACGCTCGGTCAAGCCTGACGAGGGTTGGATCAGCTCTCTCATTGCTCCAAGTGTATTTGCGATTCAGCAGTCTGATCTCCTTGAGATGGTCAATTTTGAGAGCGTCCCTAAATTGGCCCATGAGACGCATGTTCAAGTTGGCATTGTTCTTGTCTGCTGCCTGGTAAATGAGATTGAAATCTCCAAGAATAAGCCATTTGGTGTCGTCGGTAGGAGCAGCAGCAATTGCTTCATCAAGAAAGGCTCTCTTTTCAGCATCCGAGGAGGGACCATAGACAGCGGTGAGCTTGAATGTGGTTCCGCAAGCGCGTACCGTGACGTCAGCAGAGATCAGATGAGCGCCGATGTGAGGGTTAGTGATGGTGACATGGTCATCGTCCCATAGCAACAGAATGCCTCCTCTCGTTCCAGCGGCAGGACGGTGGGCGAAAGACCGCAGCCTGAAACCCCCGATATAAGCAGCAGTCTGTTGGTCTATGAAATCCAGCTTTGTCTCCTGAATGCAGGCAATGTGGCAAGTGGTTTGCGCCAAAGTTGCATTAACCGTGTCTTTCCGTGCTTGATCGTTCAGCCCGCGCACGTTCCAAAAAATGATATCCAAGATGAGGCCCAACATTTCAACTAGTGGAATGGCAGAAGAGGTGACTTGAGCGGGAATGCAGTCAGAAGCACGACTCAAGAAGAGGCGCTTGGCTTAAGCTGTAGCTGGAGCCGTGGGTCGTGGCAGTTTCTGCACGTCGTTGAAGCTTGCCACTTAGCGCAAAAGAGCGAGTGGAGCACGTCGAGGTTGTAGTAGATCGGATTGGCGAGAAATTGCTTCGCGAGTTTGCCGGCGAGGAGTTGCTTCGCGGGGCATTAGGAGTAGCAGCAGAATCCGGATTAGGTCTTAGGCGAGTGCAGTGCATTGTCTTAGTCGGCGTACAATTAAGCAGAATTGGAAACTGCATATTATGCGGATGCATCGATGGCGTTGACCGCCAGCTCGGTCCCTCCTGCTCCCGCCATGGCGATAAGCGCTTCGTCGATGACGGATGGCAGGTTCAGCTTGAGCAGCGTGCCTACTGCTGCAACCGCGAAGCTTCTCTTGTGCGATTAGCTGAAGATGGAAGTACGTTTTTCATCGGCCTCATTGACCTGCTGGACAGAGAACATTGTATACGAACATAGCAATTTGCATACAAATATTAATATATTGTTGACTGAGGACGTACCTGTTTTGGCCTTGTTTTAGCTCCATATATCACAGACGGGAGAATCTGTTGATTGAAAGTTGTATCTGTATTTTCATACGAACGAAATGAATCTGGTGTCTTGGGGTTATATAGAGGGTTGTTGTGGTGCCATAACTACTTTAAGGAGGTTGCTACAATACATTTAAAATGGACGTTTGTTAGAAAAAAAATTAACGGAGGCATTCTGAGAGCATTAAACGAAATTAATTATTTACTGTTTTAGTTAGCAGAATTGTTTTTTCGCCGGCAAGAACAAAAAAAAAACTACTTGTATGATGTAGTAGAGGATCATAATTAGAATATAGTCGTACAATGTTTCATTTCATATGAAATTACATGTAAAATGAACGCGTACATCTTGACCTGAATAATGTGTAGCTTACTATGAAGAAAACGTTCAGACGCACCGTAAAAAAGCAGGCTATGTACCCGAGGAAAAGTGCTAGGATATTTAAAGTATGGTGCAAACATAATATACCAAAAAAAATTTTGAGCTTATAATATACCTAAAATAGAGCAAGTATAGTTTGCATTCGTATGGTGTGCCACTAGTGTTACAAATAAATGAAGGATTTGGCATGGTATAGGAGCAGAGTAAAACTGGCGATCAACGATGGCAGACTGCACCACTAACCTTGAAGAGATATGGTGCTCGACCATCATTTATAGAGTCAATAACTTTAGCACCCATTGAAGTAATTGCAAACATGGTATTATATTGTCGAATATGGTCATAAAAATGTTTTGAATTTGCACTGTTCGGTGAGGTAAAAAAATCCAACATGGGTTGAGGAGGAGGCATGTAAGGGTCCAGATAGATTTTTCCTCCTTTACAACATAGGTTATCTCGTTCTTCGTACCAAAATAAAGCACCACAATGTTTGCATGAATGGGCACATGGAAATTGCTTCCGGTTATGGGTGAATATCAAATTTGGTGTCTGCAAAACTGATGTAGAGGATTTCTCATTTAATCGCTGACGCACTGAACGTTCTGTCCCACATGCAGGACAGCGGGAGTGTGGTCGTCATGAAGTACATGGCAATCCTTAAGTATAATGTAAGATTTGAAGGGACACACTCATACTAACTAACCTCTATTCCTAAGTTCTGCACGTCTGCGCCGGTTATCGGAAGAGGCAGATTGGTTTGGTTCAGGGACAACAACAGATATTGACTGACGGCGTGGGCGTCCACGTTTACGGGAGATTGAATGCGTACGATGCTGAGTTGCAGGATTTTCCGAACTTTCAGAGTTATCCATCTTTGCAAACTGAACACACATAAATCTTTCGTGAAGGAATGCAGACTGTGTTTTCTGGTTTCTAGCTAGCAAGTTGGTTAACAAATGTATTTTACTGAAAATTCCAGGGAGCATGTCATTGCAAAAGTAGACGACCAGAAGGACGTTGGATCCGGTTCTAATGTAACATAAATAAATTTAGGGGAAGTTTCAGTGGAGCAAACAGGTACAACCGGCAGCAAAAGTAAGAAAAGAGAAGACGCATATACTAATTGATGTAAAAAATAATGAAGTGCAAGGGATGACAGCTTGTGTACCAGTATAAGCAGGGATTAGTCTCCAGTTTGGGCGTACAATTGACGATAGGCTCTTCCTTCTTCCTTGGGCCACTGGCAGTTAGAATCCAACCAGAAAACACCAAGTCGGGGTGCTTAGCCTCTACTCCTTGCTCGAGCTACCAGCACTCAGAATCCAATCGGAACCAAATCAAATCGGGGGCACGTAGGATGCAACGAAAATCCAATCAAATCCAGTGGAGGTAAAACATGGATCAGCCATGGAGGCGTACCGCACCTAACAAACTGATAAAAAATAGTGAGGGGATAAAAATAAGAAGTATATTTTGGAGAGACAGCGGATTTCAGATCGGTGAGATTGCGAGGCGAGCTGTTTGGTGAGCTGTGTGTCCATGGCAAGAGAGGGAGACTTTTAAACATGAAGGAGGCGGTGGTGGGAAGGTGAACCGCGCAGAGCAGTTTGTTGATCATTTGTGGGTGATGAATGATGGGCAGGATGCGGCAGTTGTAAGATCATTTGTGGGAAGGAGGCCATAGGTCAGTGCGGAAGGAATCGTCGCCATGAATAACGAGGTCGCGGCGGCAGAGAAGAGGAATAGAAAGAGCGGCCGTTGTTTTTTCAGTATGAAGGGAGAGCGTAGGGGAGCTCCTATAGATTGCTTTAAGGCGACAGCTCGTAGCAGCGTCGCCTGCTACGTGCAACTATTGGGCTCGGCCCACATGCATGCACGCTTCCGGCGACTTTTTTCTATTTCGTACTGTTTGTTCTGCCGCACTGTTTTCTTGGATTTTTTTCGTTAGTGTATTGTTCGTACTTTTTCCTTCAACAGTACCAGCTACCGGGAGAGAAATGTTTTGAACAATTTTTAAGATGCGTCAAAAAATGGCTTGAAGGGAAAAAATGAACCATTTTGAAAATTAGAAAACATGTTTCAATGATTTTAAGATGAGTCGAAAAGAAAATGGAGGTGAACTGAAACTATTTTTGAACGATTTTAAAAGTGAACACGAAAAAATCGGTGAACGAAAACTATTTTTGAACGATTTTTAAAAATGAACATAAAATGGGGGTGAAAGGAAACTATTTTTGAACGATTTTTAAAGTGAACAAAAAAAGCCGGTGAACAAAAAATATTTCTGAACAAATTTTAAAAAATGAATAGAAAATGGGGTGAACGGAAACTATTTTTGAACGATTTTAAAAGTGAACAAAAAAAGCCGGTGACCGAAAACTATTTTTTAGCGATTTTAAAAATGAACAGAAAATGGGGGTGAACGGAAACTATTTTTTAACGATTTTAAAAGTGAACGAAAAACGCCGGTGAACGAAAACTATTTTTGAATGAATTTTAAAAAATAATTAGAAAATGGGGGTGAACGGAAACTATTTTTGAACGATTTTAAAAGTGAACAAAAAGGCCGGTGCAAGAAAACTAGTTTTGAACGATTTTAAAAAATGAACAGAAAATGGGGTTGAACGGAACCATTTTTGAACGATTTTAGAAAGTGAACAAAGAAAAAGCCGGTAAACAAAAAGTATTTTTGAATGGTTTTAAAAAATGAACAAAAAAAGGGGTTGAACGAAAACTATATTTGAACGATCTCAAAAGTGAACAGAAAAGGCCGGTTAACGAAACCTATTTTTGAACGTTTTTAAAAAATGAACATAAAATGGGGCTGAACGGACACCATTTTTGTTCGATTATAAAAGTGATCAGAAAAGTCCGGTGAACGAAAACTATTTTAGAACGATTTAAAAGGAGCTGAAAATAGGGGTGAACGGAAACTATTTTTAAACGATTTTTAAGGTGAACAAAAAAAAGCCAGTGAATGAAATCTATTTTTGAACGATTTTTAAATCTAAACAATTTTTAAAAGTGAAAAACGAAAAAATTAAAAATTAATATAGAAAAGAAAACAAAAAAGAAAATGAAAAAAGAAAAGAAAAAAGAAAAACGAAAACGAGACCGTGGAAATATGAAAGCAACCTCTCGCGAAGAGTGGAGGCGAAAATAAAAAGTAACCATTGTCATGCAAAGGCACATAGGGACCAGAACAGTGGAGGTGAACAGAAAAAGGTAAACATCGTGTTTCTCCTCGCCTTGAGACCGAGGAAATATCAAAGCAACGTCCAGCGAACTAAATGGGCCCGGCCCAGTAAATATATGCTTTAGGCGACACAAGCTAAAGCCGTCGCTAACGGGCGATGTTTAGCATTTGCCAGAGCGTAGGGACGGCCAAGCAGGGACGAACGTGTCTACCAGGCCAAGTAACGGAGGCCCATACAGGGATACGAAGACAGCCCATATAGGGGCCTCAACGTCTCTGGGTAACACGCACGAACGCGCGCAACCTAACACGCACAAACGGACGCGACGTAATGGTGGAAGAGGTAAATCACTGGTAATTGAGGTGACGTGGAGGCATGAGGAGGCTGGAAAATCAGGTAGTGGGGTTCTCCTATTTAGATAGAGAAGATGAGGAGAGGCCACATCCGGTATTCATAGGTCCGCATTTTCCCCGTGAAGAAACGAAAGACCAAGCGTGGATCCAATAGGTAGCCTTGTGTATCCCTGCAAGAAATGAATATTTCCAACCTTGTTAAAAACAACGTCATTTCAATGATAACATATTACCAAAAGAAAAACACATGCGCCAACACGTGTACGTGCTTCTAGTTTGCTCATCAACCCCAGAAAGCCAATCACCAAATATATTGCCACACTTGTTTGTGGAGAGCTATGAAAAGTGAAATATATAAAAAACCCCCAAATATTTCTCGTAAAATAACAAGATATAAATAAATGCTAAATAAACTCATCATCTTGACAAAAAGCACATTGTTTAGATCCAATGTCTTCTAATCAAATTGTCTTTAGTTACATGTATTTCATGGTACATCAGCCATTCTTCTTCACTTTTAGGATCATTCTTGTGTGTATCATCTAACATAAGGTTCAACAGGCTTATATCAATGCTGTACTCCATACGAGAACACTCTTAGTTCAGAGATCGCATATCACTTAAATCAGCCACCAAGTACAAAGAGCTCTCGTATGTGGATGTATCAAGTGGACGTTGCTCCATATTAAGATCTACATCAAGCAAAACCGCAATACAACGACTATGTTGGCATGCTGATGATAGGACTGAATGATCATTAGTTGCGAACTAAGTATGATCCGTTGGAATGTTTTTGTCAGATGTCCCAAAAAATATTGAGTATAGTTAAAAAGAGCCGAAGTTGAATGGTTGAAACTCTGATCCAACTAGGTACCTAGGTGTGGAGCTCTCGCCTTGACCCCCACAATATTTATCCAGCGGTGTTACGGTACTGTTATGTGGATTGTGGAGTAGATTATTACGGTTCAAAACAATCATACTTGACTGCCCATTTTATATATGTACCTTGAATTTTCTAAACTTTATCGTGTTGTTTTAATTGAAAGGAGGAATAGCATAATATATAGGTGAAATTATGTACAATTTATCACGGAACATAACGTCGAAATACCGTAAATTTGCAGCAAATTGATGGTATGTTCGTCGGAACGGGCAAAGCATTGCTTCGTAAAAGAAAATTTTAGGCCTAAGGAAAATTAATTTAACCTTGTAATGTTAATGTTAGAAGGTGAGCTCATATTTCAAACTCGTCATAGTTCACTAGAATATCATTGTTGCTGATGTTTGGTTTGATTTCTCAAACGCTATTTACTCTGAATTTTCTCAAGTGCTACATTTTTACCTTTTTGAAACACCCATATTTCTTACCTCGGTTTGTACATTCATCTTTCTATTGTTTCTAAAATGCAAAGTTGAACAGTTAATGCGCTGATCCAACTAGCTAGGTGACGCCTTCATTGTCGTAAAGGTGAGACGCGGCCGCGGCACGTACCATTTTCTATAATTTTAATAGAAATGTCACTTCAGGTAGATCAACACTCAACGTTCAAAATATTTCTATTTGATGTGCAAATGGTTAATATCTTTGATCTTCGCTCCAATTAAACTTCGTCTCTAGATCCAAAATACTAAATTATCCATAATAATAAGGTATTTCTGGGCCCACTTGATTTCCTCATTTGTGTCTTGTGTACCTCTACTTCTTACTTCAAACTATGTCACTTGATCGAACAATAAACATTATCTACAATTCAATTGTATTACAAGAGAGACATGATACAAGTCGGCCAAGGAAAAAGAACCTTGCCCAACTTGTTCCCATTTATTTCTTGCATGCATATCATCACACCAATGATCATGTGTAAATTTAATTGTTCTTTCAGACATTAAAAAGTTATCTCTTTTAAAAACAGGAACAGCTTATGCTGGACTTGCTGAAAAATTGGCACAAACATTGTGGGCCTTAAGCCTTTTTTATGGAGTGTGCAGTTGCTCATGTCCAAAACTTAGAAGCCCAGTATTCGAAAGCAATAGCAAGGCCATAATGAAATACTTGTATGGCCCTCGCACTCTCTCGCCTTGCCGACTTCACTTTCTCCAAACTTCGGAATCTTGGTGCGGCTCCCAAACCACGATCACTACACCATCAGCAACCCATGAAGAAATCTAATAATTCTTCAGCCACGGCTCACAATCTTAGACAAATGTTGACTGTAATTACTGTTACCTCATAATCCCATGTGATTCCTTGATCCATTGCCATGTGAATGTGACTTCTAGGTGAACGACTAATGCTAAGAAGCCTAATAGCTCGGTAGTTCATCTAACTCGGTAGCGCCAGGCGACCCTAGGCGGCTACCTAGGCTCTGCCGATGAGTACCGGCCCGATGGGAAACACGACATATTAATACATCAAAGTTAGCTCATGGTAGGAAAAAATTCGGTCACATGGACACAATCAAGACTTCCACGCTCCAAGTAGCGGCTGGCTCCACAACTGATATAATTCACGAGACCGACCAAAGTGGTATATATATCTATCACATGTATTGTTGCAACCGTGGACATGCACATGTCTCAAAATTCACCTCTTTAGCTGATTCCAAATTCATTTAGTGGATGTTTGTTGTCATCGTCATTAAAAAAATTGGATGTATAACTTTGTTTGTCGCAAACATACGTCCACCTCACATGGATGTGTTTCATTCAACTCCTTTCTTGTTTAATTATACTACTTTTGTTCACTTCTTATTATCGCCAAAATGAAATTTAAACGGTTCAAGCACTAATCGAACTAACTAGGCACGAAGCTTTCATTAGGGTCATGATGCGTCATGGCAAATAAAGTTTTTTGTAATTTTACATCCGGTAGATTCGACATATTACCAATTGAATAGCCTAAGATGTTCGGTGGGTTTCGCAGATTTTCAATCCAAACTAGTCTACATCATCCAAATTCCATGGTATTACTAAGCCCACTAGATTCCCTAATTTGAGGTTTTGCTTCCCCTGTTTCTTACTCCAAAATCTACTACTTGATCGTACCATCAACACTTTGCATAATTCCATGGTTTTACTAAGCTCATGCGGTCATCCCACAAGAGAGGAAGTGGAAAACTCATGCCACAGTGTATAGCACAGGACCTTGTCAAAAAAAATCCCTTTGACACAAGCTTAGTTTGTACACTGTGCATGTTGTAAGAGCAAGTACAATATAGTGATGTGGGCGGGCTATAAGAGTCAAAATAATATATTTGTGCTTAGTTGGAGGAGAGAGAAGAGGAGAGAGAAGAGGAGTGGGCTCTCATGCAAGAGTCAGCTCTAGCACGTGCTCCTAATCACTTTGTGAGAGTGAATGGTGGACCATGTATTAATAAAATAGATCATCTTTGTATCTTACTATTGTACATGTTGGCTATAGAGATGGCTATATATGACATGTCATTGTCTTATAGCCAACACTTGAGCTGGTTCGTTTAATAAGTCCATAGTAGCAGCCACTAAAAATGCGCGGAAACACCAGTAACACTACACATGATACACACCCACCTGCCCCTGTCTGCTCGACGTAAGTACTCCTCCGCTGCCTATTTAAAGTCCTGATCCGCGCAAACTCCACCACACCACAACTCCACAAGTGCACTAGTAGCAACGATTCACGCGCGCACCACATACTGACATACCCACATTACAAATCGAGTGGAACGGATCCGTAATTGTTAGGTGCCTAGCTAGAGCCGCTCCATGGCCAGAAGTGCGGGCAGGATCGTGCCTGCTACAGCTGGTGGCGCAGAGACCTCGCTTCCCACAGGCGCACGAGCGGACCAGGAGAAAAACCTATTCGTGGGCGTGGGAGGCATTGTGAAACTACCGGGCGTCATGGCCGTCGGCGGCGGCTATGTCGGGGCCATCAGTACTAACGGCGCCGGCGTCATTTTCACTATCCAGAATCCAATCGGTAGAGTAGGTAGCGGCATGGGGAGTCGCACCAGTCCCCGGCGTCGGCGGTGACGACGGTCTCCCATTCACTGAAGCCAGCCGACAGCGCTCCGCTAGGCGGGCTTGGCCGCGGGTACTCTGGTGAAGCCGGCCACGACGTGAGTTATCCGACAAGCTCAAACCTGTTGAACCAACTTGGGTCAAGCACATACGTGGGTGCTGCGTCGTACGTGTACATGCATCCCACATCGCACTTCCTTGCATGAAGAACGTACGCGTGAGTTGTCCTACAGACGGTGTCCTTGCGCATGAGCATTGGGAGGTTTTGACGAGGACCGGGTAGTTGGAACAGGTACTCTATCATGTATCAGACTCGGTGCTTGTGCTAAAATGGTATATGCCGTGTGATTCCTGATGTTATGAACTCTTGTTTGTTTGTTGCCCCGATTTGGCGGACCCTGTGCTTGTGCATAAAGCTAAATTTATGTCAACATAAAGCTAATTTTCATATGCACGTCCTATTCCCCAAACTATATGTGTATGCACCCTATGTGGTTTTAGAGATGTATCTAAACTCTTTTTGTTAGATTAAGGTATCTAAACTCTTAACCGTCAACAAATAAACTCTTACCCAGTGTTCAGTTCAAGCTCAAACATTGAAGATCATTGGGTTACGACCAATGTCTTATTCAACCTTTGCATCCCTCTCCTGTAGGGAGTAGGGAGTAACTGTTTTACAGTGAGGAGTAAGGACTAGCTTGATCAGATATACAAGCCTAAAAAATCGGTACTATATCGCATTAATAATTACCATTAACACCCTAAGTTGACATACTATTTCCATAAAGCAATAACCAAATTTAGTCAATTGCAAGGACACGAGTGTTAATCCACATGTGATGTGCACAATATTCTCAAGGGTGCTTGATTTGTTTCTACCACACACACATTTTTACCCACGCCACGTTTCATGTACACATACAGTAGCTATTAGGTCGGAAGTTCAATTTGGAGTCCAAGCTACATGTAACTCGGTTTCCAAAAAAGTTAAAATTTGTATTCTGTGATTCAAAAAATATGAAACAAAAACCGTAGGAGTAGATAATCTTGAGATCTACCACTGTGTAAATTTTGAATCAAATTTTTGAAACGGTGCATTGTGCACCCTTCCAGATCTATGCATTTTTTTTCTTGCCAAGGCCAAAATTAAACGAATGTATCATTAAAATTTTGCACAGTAGTAGATCTCGACATTATCTATATCTAATTAATTTTTTCAAATTGGTTGAGACACAAAAATGCAGACTTTTTTTTTTGGAAAACCTAGCTACATACTCGACCTCCACCGTGCTGCTCCTGTTAGGTCTTCACTAAACAGTATCTACAAAGTTCACCCCAACAAGCACAAGAAGTAGTTGCAGTGCCATTTAGAACCAAACTGAGCATATATTTTCTTAGGAAGAAAACTAATACAAATGAACCAAACATTAAAAAATTGGACTAGTCAAGGAAAAAGTAACTTCTATTTTGAATTAAAAAGAGTAGCTATACAACAAAATTGGAACATTGAAGTAAAACTGACATACGATTTTTCATGAAACATAACTTCATAGTACCTTAAAATATTCAGTTTTTTGTTATGGAAGTTGATGGTATGTTGAATGTGCCAGAACGGTGGGAAGGGAACACTATCTAGTAAAATAACATACGAAGGGATGGTGACAACCAACTTAGAAAATTTTGACAACATGACTGAACCTGTTGGCTCAAAAGTATAGAATTCACCATAGTTCGTCGGAATCTCATGATGGTTGATGTTTGGGTTGATTTCTCAATATTGATCTGAAATTTCTCAAATGCATGCTACATATTTTTACCTTCTTAAAACGTCCATGTTTTTACCTCAATTTCAAAAATCATCTTCTTATTATCGCCGATGAAATTTACAGGGTTCAAGCACTAATCGAACTAAGTAGGTACGAAGCTTTCATTAGGGTCCTGGTGAGTCAGGGCAAATACACTTTTTTGTAATTATACATCACATAGATTTGACATATTACCAATTGAAAAGCCAAAGATATACCATGGGTTTCTCTAAATTTCAATCCAAACTTTGTCACTCGATCCAAAAGTCTGCATCATCCAAATTCCATGGCATTAATAAACTCACTAGATTTCCTAATGTGTGGTTTTCCTTCCACTGGTTCTTACTCCAAACTCTGTTACTTGATCCAGACATCAACACTTTGCATAATTCAATAGTTTTACTAAGCTCGTGCCACAAGAGAAGAAGTGGAAAGCTCATGCCACATTGTATAGCATCGGACCTTGTAAGAAAAAATCACTTATCCACAAGCTTAGTTCGTACGCTGTCCATGCTGTAAGGAGCCGGTTCGCTTAATATGTCCATAATAGCTGACACTAAAGAAATGCACCCAAACACCAGTAACACTAAACACCATCAACACCTACCTGCCCCGGTCTCCTGAACGTAAGTACTCCTCCGCTGCCTATTTAAAGTCCTTCAAACGGTTAACTCCACCACAGCACAACTCCACAAGTGCACTAGTAGCAACGATTCACGCGCGCACCATTCCAGATCGAGTAGAACCCATCCATAGCTGTTAGCTGCCTAGCTAGAGCGGCTCCATGGCCAGAACTGCTGGCCTCGCTGCCCACCGGCACAGGGGCGGAGTGGCGGCTATGCCCGGGGCGTCGGTACCAGCGGTTCCGGCGTCTTCATCAGCGCCTTCGTCACGATCGGTAGAGTCGGTGGCGGCGTGGAGAGTCACACAAGTCGCCAACGTCGCCGGGGACGACGGTGTCCCCTTTACTGGAGTCTGCCGGCAGCGCTCCGTTTGGGGGGTTCATGGGCAGGTGGGGCGGCGGAGCCCGCACACGACGTGAGTTGTTCTACTAGCTAGTGCGTGTTGAACCAACTTGGGTCATGCATAGACTCTCGTGTGTTTGCTGCCCCGAAATGACAAAGCACAGCTATGCTTGTGCACGTTGTGTCTGCATGAGTGCACTGACGAGGTTATGTGAAGTGGATGTTGATACCTGTTAAGATCTCCGAATTTCTTTATTAATAAATCATCACCTAGTTACAGCAAAAATTGTACACGGACTTGAAAAACCATCTGTCATTTTGGAGCACACAAATAACCCTAAATTAACATCTCCATCAAGCAAAGCTGTAGCACAACTCCAATGTTTAGGCGGAGACCTCGCCTCCTGTTGTCACAGAAAACGGTCCCGGGGCAGGAGCGGAGGAGGAGAAAATCTTGTTCGTCGGCTTGCGTGGCACTGTGGAACTGCAGGGCCTCATCTCTAGGCAGCACAAAAGAACTCCTGGTATCCAAACGAAAAAGCATCTACGCCAGTAGTAAATCTTCACGAAACAACGTAACGCGAGGACTAGCAACTTCAACAAGGACACTACAAATACTTTTGTTTAGCTAGTGTAAAGTAATAGTATATTTCGGCGACAATGCATAAAAATGGTGAGGCAATTGAAGGAAACCTCACCTTCAAGTTATGTCTCCAAATCGTTTCGATCGGACCGCAAGCACACGGATATAGGCGCTTAAGGTGTAAACTGTTTTCATCTTAAATTGTATTTATGTCATGTAACATCATATTTGGCTCTTTTCTAACTAGACATCCATATATTTTATATGCAGAAACGCCATGCAGATCCAAACAAGTTTTAAAAGAGCTAAATACAAAGTGGGATCATATCCGTGAACCGTCGCTGTTGTGACGTTTCACTGCACTGTTCAAAACACTTTTTTTAATTAAAAGTGTCTTGAACAGTGTGGCCGAAATGTCACAGCGGTGACGTTATTATATTTCAGCGACACCGTCCAAGATGGAGCAAGACTCAATACGAATAATTTGGCAAAATTAATTTGCTAAGGAGCCTTGCGAGCTCGGTGTGGTTTCTGGTTTTCAGTTTCTCCATCTATTTTGTGGATGTGTGTAGCAATTTGGCTGCAGATGCGATTTGGAGAAGCATGAAACCGCTACTCGAGTCTTTTGCTAGGTCGAATACCGTTTTCGGCGCTTCGGAACTGAGGAAGAAGGTGGAGCTGGAGAAGAGTGGAGTGGCATAATAGTTAAGTTTTGGGAGGCATGAGAATGATAGGATTAGCAAGGCATGTGTAACTCATCTTTTGATGCTATATAATGATGACAATTGTTATATACGTTATGAATGGATTTGCTAGCAACTTTGTGCTTCTGCCGTGAGATTTTGAATGTCAATTGGCAACTGCATTGCTGTTGTAGGCTTCTGAAGAAATCTCAATGCAAACGAATAAAATAGAATCTCCGTTACTGATCCACCGATACATCGAAAACGGAGATTGGTCGGCAACCGTAGCCAAATTTATGCCTTATCGGTGACGGTTTTTTGCCTCCGTTCCCGATGAGATCCTTCGCATCAGCCACGGAGACGGGGACACGGACCCTTTCTCCGTTTCCGAAGGGGTTTTTGACCCGTTTCCGATGTGTCGTTCTGTACTAGTGTACTACTACTACTAGTTCTAAATTTATTCGGTGGATGGTTGGTCGTCATCATTATTCATGAATCACTATGTTTCGTGTAGTCCATTTATCACCTTGCTTCTGGGTAGCTTGGAGACACGATTTGCTCATTCTGTCCATACCCGTACTTATCGCCAATTACATTGAGCTTATGTATGTAAATTATAAATACCATCTTTAAGTGTCATATTTTAATCTACTGGAGGCACACATTACTGCATATGCACATCTACACCATGCACAACATTTTTCTAGATGCAGTTATGGTACATCAGGTATATATACTCTTGTTCTCTTACATTTGGATCAAGGGGATTATATTAATGTTGTATTAGTCCAGAGATCGCATATCACTTAAATCAGCCGAAAGTTGAGATCACCGAGTGCAAAGAGCTCCCATATGTGTAAGTGAAGAGGATGTTGCTCCATATTAAGATCTCCAAATTTCTTTCTCAATGAATCATCAGCTATTTAGAGCAGAAATTATACTGACTTTAAGAACCGTCGTCATTTTGGAGCACACAAACAACTCTCACTCCACATCTCCATCAAGAAAAACCGTAATAAAACGAGGATTTATGTAATGCTAATGATAGGAGTATAGGACTGAATAATCATAAATTGAGAACTCAGTATGATCCGTTGGAATGTTTTAGGCAGATTTCCCAAATGCTATTGATTCTTGTTGAAGAGCTAGCACTGGAGTTGAATTTGTCAAACTCTGATCAAAATAGCTCGCAAGGTGCGGAGCTCTCACCTTGACCCCTACCGTATTTATCCAGTAGTGTTACAGTACATAGCATCATCTACTCAAACGGTGAATTCCACACAAAAAAACAATACATAGCATCAAGACCCACCTGCCTAGTCTCCTCCGGTGCCTATTTAAAGTTTCTACAAACGGTGAACTCCACCACGCCACAACTACGTACGCAAGTGCATCAGTTGCAGCGAGCTCACAGCCTCACACCCACACCACCACACGACAGACTAGAAACCGATCCATAGCTGATAGTTGGCTAGCTAGAGGGGCTTTCATGTCCACGCGTGCAGGCAGCGGAGACTTCACTTCCCACCGGCGCAGGAGCGGCAGAGGAGAAAAACCTGTTAGTGGGAGTGGGAGGCATTGTGAACTGCCGGGTCTGCCGACCGTTGGCGGCGGCTACGTTGGGGGCATCGGTACGAACGGAGCCGGCGTCTTCCTCACAGTCCAGACCCTAACCAGTAGAGTAGGTTGCGGCGTGGGGAGGAGCACAAGTCGACGGCGTCGGCGGTCACGGCGGTATCCCCTTTTCTAGAGCCTGCCGGCAGCGCTCTGTTCCACAGGTTCTGGCGTGGGTACTGCGGCGAAGCCGACCACGACGTGAGTTCAAGGTTTCGGTTACCGGCCGATATACCGCGGTAACCGGCCGGTAACCGGAAATCTCGGCCCCCTCCGGTAAATGATCTTATCGGACGAAAATTCTTGGGGTGTTTGAATTTGTGCTGAATTCGTCCTCCCAAAATCTTTATTTGATTCTTTTTGATGATTTATGTTTGAATTTCGAATTCTGTCCGGGAATTTTGTCCGGTAACCGGCCGGTAATTTCCGGTAACCACGGTTACCGGAAATCCCGGCCCCCTCCGAGAAAAAATTAAAACCGGTACCCAAAACCTTGCGTGAGTTGTCCTACAAGATCGAACCTGTTGTACTGATTTCGGTCAAGCACGTACACATGTGCTCCGTCTTACGTGTCCATGCATCCCAATTACCACATAGCATTTCCCCGCATGCGTCTCGAAAAATATTGTTTGAATATTATTATATCTGTTTTTTATACATATAGTGATGGAAATTAGTGGTCAAATTTGTGACGTGAAGAGATAAATCTACAAGTTAATTTAAAGCTGAAATATAAACAATAATAGGCAACACAATTCAATTAATGGAAGTTGTACTACTTTCATATGTATGTTGTGTCCATTTCATATGTATGTTGTGTATTATAGTATTTCAATGTATTTCAGTTTTTACCTTCTAGTTATACATTTCTGATTGCAATTTACTCCGTTGATGGAAATTCTTTCGAGTTAACCTCATTTGAAGCTAGAGGGTAAAGCTGAAGTTCACTCTTTTATTTGAAGACGATCCGTGTCTAATTTTTGCCCATTGTGTAAAGGACTAAAAGGGTATGATACTAGGCATGCAACTTCAAGACGAAAATATGGGGTGTTTGCCGTGTAGTGGTCTTAACTCCGAACTTACTTCCCCGCTGCCTATTTAAAGTCCTACAAATGGTGAACTTCACATTACAACTCCACGAGACACAAGTGCATCTGTAGAAACAATCTCACGAGGGAACACCAGACGACAGAGCGACTGGAACCGTTCCATGGTTGATAGCTGACTGTCTAGAGGGCTCCATGGCCAGAAGTGCGGGCATGAGACCGTGCCTGCTACAGCTAGCGGCACGATGGAGTTCTCACTTCACGCCGTCACAGAGATTGGAGCCACAAACGCAGGAGTGGATGGGAGAAAACCTGTTCGTGGGCATGGGAGGCACTCTGGAACTGCTGAGCCTCCCGGCCGTCGGCAACAGCTATGTCGGGGCCATTGGTACCAACGGCACCAGCCTGTTCTTCAGTGTCGAGAACCGAGTCGGTAGAGTCGGTAGCGGCATGGGGAGACGTGCAAGACGACGCCGTACGTCGGCGGTTCCAGCGGTATCCCATTCACTGAAGCCTGCCGGTAGCACTCGATTCGGCATGCTCCGACGCCGTTACTGCAGCGAAGGCGGACACCACCCGAGTTGTACTACAAGCTCGAACCTGTTGAACCGATTTCAGTCTGTAGAATTGTGAGATTGGCGGAATTGGTGAATGTATTATTGAGCCTCATGGGCGAGTATAAATAGTCGTACAGGGATCATCTTGAAGTACAAGTCAAGTCAGGTCATTGATGGAAACAGATCCTAACTCTATCCTAGACTACCATAATAACCATAAACGCATATACTCTAACATCCCCAGCAGTCGTAGCGGTAGCGTCGTGAACAACTGGAACGTCGCGGACGGTCAGACTGGAGAGAAACTGAAGTAGAATCCACTGGGCTGACATCCCCCCGCAGTAGGAGCGGGAATGTCGAGGATGAGGTGCAACCATAGTTTTGCCAGAACAGGTCGCACGTCGGGAACGAAGGCATACTCCGGCTTTGCCAGAGCCGAGTACGCATAGAAGAACTCGGTGACGTAGTCGAGGCAGTCGTAGAAGAGGGAGTCAATGTCGAAGACGTTGTCGAAACCGATGTAGACGAGGCGCCAACCCAAATTTGCCAGACGCGAGGACACGTCGAGGACGAAGGCACACACCGTGTTGCCAGTACCGTGTGTGCGGGGCCAAGGACCACCGTGAACCATACGCCAGCGTCGGAGGGACTAGCAGAGGAGGCCTCCTGGACGGTTGCGGGGCAGAGCGGCAAAGAGGAAGGTGCCGATGCAGTCCGCGGTTGACGGAGTAGACGTAGTCGGGGACGAGAATGATGACGCCGGCGACGAGGTCGTGGTGGACGAAGATGTAGAAGGCGGCGAAGGCAGCGACGACCCTGGAGTGGCCATGCTGGATGCCTGGACAAGGTGTGGTTGGTGGGACCTGCGACGGCCTGAAGTGGACAAGCAGGTTACCTGTAGAGGTGCGGCGGCGGTACTCGAAGTGGGCGAGGAAGAACCCGGCATGACGAAGACCATGCGCGGACGGTGGCGTTGCCGCGCCTAGGGAGACGGTGCGGCGCATACCACGTAGAAGTCGACGTGCGGGGACGGCGAAGTGGACCGCGTGCCGCAGCGCTACGGTCCGAAGGGGTGACGCAGCAGCAGCGCGCGGGTGGAGGCGACGGCAGGTGTCGCTAGCGGCGTACATGCCTAGGAAGACGCGTTGGCAGCCGGCAACATGGACCAAAGGCGGCGGCGCGACAGCCCGAAGGGGCGACGCGGCGGCAGGCTGTAGCTCGATCGGTGTAGCATTACAAGAAATATGGTAACTTATGACCTTTTGACAGTGACCCTGAAAATATTGGTCATAAATCTGTGACCATTTTGTACCATTTGGTCACTCGCTGCTTTGGAGGGTCTAAACTCGAAAATATAACGACCAAATCTGTCAGAAAGGTCATAATCTTCTTCCATGGATTGGTCATAATGCAAATAACACTAATTTAATATATTTTTTCTAGCCGGTTACGACCAATTTAAATGGTCATTCGCATTAGTTGATAGCCAACTCAGCAGTCTCGACTACGTGTCACTGCATAGGTGTCATTTTAACTTACGTGTCACTCTGACTGGACATCCAACTCAGCAGTCCCGCCTATGTGTCATGTCATTTTCGCTTAGGTGTCACTCTCTGGTAGGACCCATTGTCAGCTGACTGACCTGACCGGTGGGACCCGCCCCAACCCAGCCCTGTACCCCATCCTACACATGTGGGTCCCGCACCCACCCTACCTGACATGTGGGACCCGCACCCACCACTGACATGTGCGTCCCGCACCCAGACTAACTGGCATGTGGGACCCCCCACGGCTGACATGTGGGACCCGCTCCCTACCGCCAGCCAACCAAATCAGCTCCCTACCGCCTGCAAACCACGTCTAATATTTCGCAAAAATATTGCGCCGGCGGGGACTCGAACTCCCGACCGCCAGCCAACCAAATCAACTCACTACCGCTGGGCTACGACGGTGCTCATGTTATATCTGTGAAGATAACGTATATATAGTGTGAATTCCGTCTGGGTTCGAAAACAGGCCTTGGCCTGTGCGGGAAGGTAATGGGCCGGAGCCCACCACCCCGAGCTCGCCACAGGAGCTTCCCGTGCACACCTCGAAAACAGGCCTTGGCCTGTGCGGGAAGGTAATGGGCCGGCTCAGGTGATTCTTTTTTTTGTTCCTTTTTATTATTCTTTTATGTTTTCTTTTATTACTTTTGATTTTGAACTCCAATTTAAACCAAATAAATTTTGCATTGTTTGTAAAGATGCACTATGAAATTATAGAATATTACAGATTATTTCTTTTCAAAATAAAAAAACAAAATACCACTAACCTTATATATTACTTTACATAGGATTTTGAAGAATTTGAAATATTTTTTTTGCATTATTCTTTTAAATTCAATATATTTCTAAGAAAAGTTTTTCAATATATTTCCCATGTTCCGGTTTAATTATTTGATCGTTAACTAGCTCACATATAATGACACAACACGAAGGTTTCCAATTATTTGATTTTTTTGAATTTTATATGTCGATTTCAAAATACTGTCAAAACGGCGGACATGACCGTTCATAGCTAGGCGTTGAATCTCGGAAATGCATTTTTTGTGATTGCACAAAAATGATGTCTAGTTTATGACAAAAATGTAGTGGTGCCATTTTGGATGATTTTCTCGGTAGTCGCTTCACAAAAAAACTATTTTTAGCACTTGAAAAAAAAATGAAAAGTGGGATTTTTGTGAAACATGTCGGAATCTTTGTTCGGCAACATTGTTTGACATCCCACAATTCACACATGTATCGAATTTGGGCACATTTGGACAAATATGTCATGAATGTGGCCAAAACATTACTTGTTTGTCTTGAAGGTTATGAATGTTCAATGGTGATAACAAGTTTTTGAGAACACTTTTCAAATAAAACTTGCGCATTGCAAGTTTATAATTTTTTGTGATAACTAGGTCACATATCAAGACGCCACGCCAAGGTTTTCCATTATTTTGAATTTTTTTTAATTTTGTGTGCTCATTTGAAAATCTAGTCGAATTCGTGGCCATGACCGTTTGTGTCTAGTGGTTGAATCAGGTGGATATTTTGGCGTATCTCTGATGAAATGGATACTTGTGAGCCTAAAAATGAAATTTCGAAAAAATAACTGACAAGCTATGTGGCGGCTACAATTCAAAATCTAGCGGTTTCCAGCTGAATCGGCAGGGTACCGTTTAAATGGGCATAAATAGGTAAATAGCTCGGAAATGCATGCCTTTAGGTGAATGTACATAGAATGATGTCTACTTTGTGAAAACAATTTATCGGTGCCATTTTGGACGACACTCTCGGTAGCCGCTTCACAAAAAATGCTATTTTAAGCAATTGAAAAATGAAAAGTGGTTTTTTTTGTGAAACATGTCGAAATCTTTGTTCGGCAACATTGCTTGCCATCCCACAATGAACACATGTGCCAATTTTGGGCTCATTTGGACAAACTATGTCATAAATGTGGTCAAAACATTGCTCCTTCCTCTTGAAAGGTATGAATGTTCGTTCGTGATAACAAGGTTCTGAGAACACTTTTCCAGTAAAACTTGCGCATTGCAAGTTTATAATTTTTTGTGGTAACTAGGTCACATATCAAGACGCCACGCGAAGCTTTTCCATTATTTTGATTTTTTTTGAATTTTGTGTGCTCATTTGAAAATCTAGTTGAATTCGTGGCCGTGACCGTTTGTGTCTAGTGGTTGAATCATGTGGATATTTTGGCGTATCTATGATGAAATGGATACTTGTGAGCCTAAAAATGAAATTTCGAAAAAATGACGGGCAAGCTATGTGGCGGCTACAGTTCAAAATCTAGCGGTTTCCAGCTGAATCGGCAGGGTACCGTTTAAATGGGCATAAATAGGTAAATAGCTCGGAAATGCATGCCTTTGGATGAATGTACATAGAATGATGTCTACTTTGTGAAAACAATTTATCGGTGCCATTTTGGACGACACTCTCGGTAGCCGCTTAAAAAAATGCTATTTTAAGCAATTGAAAAATGAAAAGTGGTTTTTTTGTGAAACATGTCGAAATCTTTGTTTGGCAACATTGCTTGCCATCCCACAATGAACACATGTGCCAATTTTGGGCTCATTTGGACAAACTATGAAGCACATGCAGTTCAATTTTGAGCAAAAATTATGCCCTAAAACTTATTTCTGTCTACCCAAAAGTTTTTTTTACTGTAAAAGACTATGCCGAACTGGGCCGAAACTAGCCCAGCCTTTGATCCACTCCCGGGCCTTAGGCCCGTTGGACAGTTTCTGGATCGCCACGACTGTCCGATGCCTATCCGACGGCGGGAAGCAGGGCATCGCCCTAACTCTTCCGGCATATAAGCAGGGCATCGCCGCCGCCCCGTGCAAACCCTAGCTCTCCGTTTTCCCTGTCTTCGCCTCCGCCGCCGCCGCTCCGTGCTGCTCCTCTATCCCCTTTCTTTGCCGCCGTCCATCTGCTCCCCACCACGTGCATCACTTCGACAGCCACTCACGCCCACGCATGCTTCACCCCGAGGCCCTCTCTCCGTTCTCCACCAGTTGCTCCACCTTGTCGTCGTGGAGCCTCGGTCGTCGGGCTCGCCGCCGTGATGGACGGGGCCTCTCGATGTGGCCTCGGGGTCGACGGATCTGGTGTCGCCGGAGTTGCCCGCCTCTTATCTATTTCCCTCCTCCCTCCATACCTGACCACTGTCTAGGTTTTCTCTCACTGTCTCTACCTCTCTGTAGGCACCCCAGACGCAAGCCGCGCCATAGCAGCGGTCCAGCGTGTGACGCTGTCGCCGGTCACGCCATCGACGACGCCAACGGAGTTCGCGACTCAAGCAGCAGGCTTGTCTCCGTCAGGAATTGCGGCGCTTCGGATCTGGTTTTTGCGCGTCCTCGGCGGCGACTTGCCGATCCCTTTTCAATATGCACGGCAAGCTCTACATCGGCTTCTCTGGCCTCGCCACCGACGTGCAGTTCATGTGAGTACTTGCCCTTCAGATCCCTCTCTTTGCCACTGGTGTCTCCTGGCCCCTTAGGGTTTGTATGCATCGATTATGTAGGTGCCTCAGTTATGTGCAGACTGTGCGTCGTGTTATGCATACTACATAGGCTGCAGTGGCCTTCTACTTAATGAATCCAAGATACTAGTGTTCCACTGTTCCTGCAATCAGCAATAGTGAGCGAATTGTACTTCTTGTGTCACTTGTTAGAATTTCATACCAGCTTACTGCATTGATTAGCTCTTGATATTGGCTCTGTTTGATTGAACTTGTCATTGTGTATTTTTATAAGGTGCTGTTATAACCAGTATCTTCTTAACTTCACTCAGCATGATGATGCATCAATGTAGCGTTGTCCAAATAACACATCATCCAATCATAAGGTGTCTGTGCACCAATATCTGAAATCGAACTAGACTTGTTATTATTGCTTTCTGGGCTGTTATCTATACAAAATTACATCCACATACTAGCTTAAGTTGAAACATCTATTACAGCAGAGAGCATCTGATCTTCTACCTAATAATAAAATTAAAGCATTTACTCCATTTGTGGATGCTTACTAGCTACTGCAATCCACATAGTACCTTAAGTTGAAGCATTTACTATTTTGTGTCGTGGGTTGCAGAAGTGGAGCAGAGACAAGGAGGCTGTGAACCAAACAGTGTTGTTCGGTCAGGGTACCTGCGAGGTGCTAAATTGCAACAGTGTTGATGAGGATGTGATCTCCTCTTTGGCAGTAAGCAAGGTCAGTTCATCGGAAATTCCGTGGTTGCATATTTTCTGATTGCATGCCGTTCAATCACTATCTGATGTTCTGGCTGGGAGCACTCTTGCTAAAGTAACGAGCTACATTTCATCTCAACATCTTATATTTAGTTGTTGGTTTACATTTTAAGCTGTTGCAAGTGTCAAATGAGTTCATAGTGTGCAATATGTCCTTGCTTATCTAATGTGAGAAGATAATCCTGTATGAGTGTGTGATACA
This sequence comes from Poa pratensis, assembly GCA_947311845.1. Taxonomy (NCBI): domain Eukaryota; kingdom Viridiplantae; phylum Streptophyta; class Magnoliopsida; order Poales; family Poaceae; genus Poa; species Poa pratensis. The sequence continues at coordinate 15,114,246 of CAMZMU010000124.1, forward strand.
TAATATAACCCTGTTAGCTATATAATTCCGTCATTTCCGTGATAACATTTATATACTTTGATAGTCTCTTATTCTTGTATTATCCTTTTAGTTAATATACATTATTCCTGTTTAAAGTCATCGACTGAGATGTTGTCAACATTCCTGCCATGTGGTGCTTCCTTTTTCATGCTTTGCTAGCAGATCTTTGCTTGAATTAAATTGTTTGTTGTATTTGTGCTTATAATTATGCTTTTATCTGGTTGTTGCAGCATGGTTTTCATTTCACCAACCAAATGAACATCCGTGCCTTCTTAAGTGATGCAAGTTTCCAGGAGCTCCAGGCTGAAATTTTTTGAAGAAGCGTGACAAAGCAAAGAGTAGCTAGTTATGTATTGTAATAGTAGGCATATCTCGGTTGTACTAATAGACTGATTTAGTGTTATTTGGACGAATTTCTCTGTTCTGTTTGAAATGTGGATTTTGTATTGTGATTAAAAAGCTGTAATATGGAAACCTGACCAGTATGACCTTCTGATTAAAATGAATATATCAAAAATTGACTGTCTGACATGTGGGACCGATTTAAGAGAAGAACCTGACAAGTGGGACCTGTCTGACTGGTGGGCCACCTAAAAATAAAATCACTAAATACAAAATAATTAGAAAAAGTCCGCGGGCCAGAAATAAAAGCCCGAAATGTAGGGCTTGGCCCATGTAATCGATCAGAATTGACTGGAACATAAAAAAGAAAAAGGCCGAATTGTTGGGCTCGGCCCATATAAAACACAAGAATGGACCGGGCATTCTGATCTACGACCATGTCATTTGGTCACAATTTTGCCACGTCATCTCTGCCACGTTGGATCTGACGTGGACTGCCTAGATTGGTAGTGACCAAAACAGTTGGTCATAAAATCTGTGACCTTTAGTTTTGGTCACAACCGTTTGTGACCAATCCCAAAAAAAGGTCACATACTGCCATTTGTGACGCTCATCTTTTGACCAATCGTTTTTCGTCCCAAAAAGGTCATAAATGATAGTTCATAACCATTTCTGTGACCAATATCGAGGGTCACAAGTTAGCATATTTCTTGTAGTGTAGGCGCGTGCTCGGGGACGTGCTTGGCGGAGACAGACACGATCGGTTGATCAGACCGACGCTGCACTGTAAGCGCCTTAGCGGAGACGACGCGCAGATCGGAGTCGATGACGACGTTGTCGGTGAAGTCCCGGTCGATGACGGCGAAGACGAACCGACGATGGAGACTGTGCAGACGAGGGAAGCCGGCGGCGACGCGTTGAGGCGTCCCTTGGACGACGCTTCCGGCCTTGCTGCGCGGTCGGTGAAGACGAGCCGGTCGGTGCGGAGTCGGCGCTGGCGAGTTGGCCGCAATAGCCGGCTTGAAGGAGCCGGCCGATGCGGAGTCGGCCGCGATGGCCGGCTGTCGAGGAGCGGGCCGGTGCAGGTCGATGCCGTTGTCGGAGTAGAGGCGCGAGAAGACGACGGACGGTGGGTGACGCAATCCGATCTATGATCGGCAAACCAAAAAGAAAACCGCTGGTCGACCAACCGGCGGAGAAAAAAACCGATCTACAGATCGAAAAAAAGACTCTAGGGCAGCCGATCAACCGACCGGCGGACGAACCCTAGTTACGGGTGGCGCGACCCCCGAGAGAGATCATGGAGATCGATCTCCCCTGGGGACGGTGCGGTGCGGAAGCGCGGCGGCTAGGTCAGATCGTGCCGCTCTGATACCATATAGAATTATGAGATTGACGGAATTGGTGGATGTATTATTGAACCTCATGGACGAGTATATATAGGCGTTCATGAATCATCTTAGAGTACAAGTCAAGTCAGGTCATAGATGGAAACAGATCCTAACTCTATCCTAACTCATAGATGGAAACAGATCTTAACTCTATCCTAATAACCATACACGCATATACTCCAACACAGTCAAGCACGTACATGTGTGATGTGTCGGACGTGTACATGCATCCGATATCACATTTTGTGCATGAGTTGACTCGATTTGCGAGACCTCAGATGAGGATGGTACCTTGTGCACTTATGTGATGATAAACTTGGACGGTTTTACTATGAATATATCACATTACTACCTACAGCTAGGATTTTTTCCAGAATAATTTCAAACCTAGAAATAGATTTTTTTAATTTTTTAAAAAACAAGCACTCGCTATGTGTAGCCCTGGCTACAAAACGCCACTCTCTTAGGGTTCACCTTTCTTTTTGAAACAAAATCCCACAAATAGTCATTGGAATCTAAAATATTCAGAAACCACAAAACATAATATCTTTGGCCATGCCAATTGGTTAAATAGCTTATTTTGGAATAATTCAACAAACATATATAATTTATTCACTTATATACAAATGTTTAGATCCATTTGTTTGTTGAATGTCATATTTAATTTTGTTACCAAAGCCATTAACAAGAGGGCCAGTATAGTCACGATGAAGTAATTAATTTCAGTCCTAGCTGCAATCTGGTTTTATTCCTATGAGGTATATTTTTATAATGTTGTTCTTTTAATCGAGGCGATGCATCATCTACTCCTCCATTTCACAATATAAGATGTTTTAGACATTTTCCACATTCACATACATATGTATCTAGATACATTTTAGTGTGTATATCCACTCTTTTTTACCTGAATCTAGACAACATGTGTAACACCTAAGACATCTTATATTGTGGAAAGGAGGGAGTACATAGGAGGAAGAAATCAGAGGTTTTGTTAAAGATAGATCTGATAAACTAAATTGGGATTTTATGTTTGGCATGCTTGCTATGAAAGGTTTTGGGCAGATTTTCCAAATGCAATTGATTATTGATGCAGAGCCGAAGTTGAATGGTTCAAACTCTAATACAACTAGCTAGGTGTGGAGCTCTCACATTGCCCCTACAATATTTATCCACGGTGTTACTCTTGTTATGTGGCGTAGATGATGATCACGGTTCTACACAATCTCACTTGATTGCCCGTTCTATGTACCTAGGATTTTCTAAAATTTATCACTCGATCCATCATCCTAGATAGTGGCACCCAAAAACTTGGCCACACTAGTAGAAACCAGCCCTTTGGTCTAGAGCCCCATTTCGCTCTAGTCCCGGATTGAGTTTGAACCGGGACTAGAGGAGGGAACTAGTCCCGGTTCAACGGCTACGAGGCCGCACTTCACTAATCCCGGTTCGAACGGGACCTCTAGTCCCGGTTCGTAATACGGACCGGGACTAGAGGTGTCTCGCCCGGCAGAGCCACGTGCGGGAACCTCTAGTCCCGGGTGGTATCACGAACCGGGATTAGAGCTTCTCTGTTTTCCTATAAAAGCATTGCCCTGCTCACCCCTCTCCTCTGTTTTTTTTCCATTTTATAAGGTGAGAGGTGTGTGCTAGTTTGTTGTTTCTTCCTATGCACAAGAGGTGTTCGATGAAATGCCCGAGCTAGCCAGCTTCTTTCTCCTCTGTTCTTCACCACCGAGCTCGAGTTCATCCCCATTTCCTCCACAATTTGTCAAGATTTGGCGGCGCCCCTTCTATTGAAGTGTTCCAAGAGGTTAGCAACTAAACCCTTTCATCTTTCATTGATAATTTTAGCATCGTGATTGCGTTTGACATACTTATATAATGCAGATGAGCCATCACTACTAGGAAAAGGGTTATAGAGAAGTTGCCATTCTGTGGCGCACCAATTATGGTGCGCCACAGAATTATTTCTGTAGCGCATGGATGCTGGTGCGCCACAGAAATTTCCGACTTTCTGTGGCGCATCTTTTGCCCATGCGCCACAGAAAGTAAAAATTCTGTGGCGCATGTCCACAGATGCGCCACAGAAAGTATGGCTTTCTGTGGCGCATGAGAGACACCATGCGCCACAGAATTCCTATGGGTCCCACGTGCAATCATTGGGCCAAGGTCCATCTGGGGACATTCTGTGGCGCACCGTGGCTGGTGCGCCACAGAAACCCAACTTTCTGTGGCACATCCAACACCATGCGCCACAGAAAGTTGGGTTTCTGTGGCGCACCAGCCACGGTGCGCCACAGAATGTTCACTTTCTGTGGCGCATCAAACACCATGCGCCACAGAAAGTTGGCCCAGATCAACAAAAAGGTGGCACCACCCTTTCCCCATGCATGTGACCTTCTTCATCCTCCCATCTAGCTCGAGCTCCTCCTCTCTCCCATGCCGTTTTGACCATCCTATTCTCCATTATTTGTTATTAAACCTAGTTTATTTGATATATAATTGGTGAGGGCTTGAGGAGAGCCTCCATATATATTCTCCTCCTCTCTTTTTGTCCACAATTTTCTCACAATAACCACACACTCTCTCTCATCGATCACGGTCACGTCTCGGCAACGGATCTAGATCTACTAGGTGGGTATTGTTGGATGGATGTTTGTTAAAGGCATGAGAAACTTGTCGGCGGGCGATTGTGTGTGTGGTTTGCATGAAGCAAACTATTGTTGAACGGATCTATGCATGAAACTTGTGTGTGTGGTTTGCATGAATCTTTGCTTGCGCCGGCGTGGTGCATGGATGTTTGCCGAAATGTTGATTCATTTCCATTTCGGTAAATTTTTGCACCACATATGTCCTACTTTTAGGGGAAGTCATGCCGAATTTTTTCGTCGAACATTTCCGACTTTCCGATTTCCCGCATGAGAAGCTTGTATGTGTGTGTGTGCATGTTGCGGTTAATTAATTCTAATTAATAACACATACTCTATATGTATACCGCGTAGGCGACCATGGTCATCAAGATGAGCTCCAATCGAATCAACAACTACAAGGAAGAAGCGAAGGCGGAAATGATTCGGTGCAACGGGCGCCAGATACGATGTCCGTGTAGAAGTTGCAAATTTGTGAGATGGATCGACCCTGATTCCGGACAATTGGAGGAACACCTGCTCAGGCGCGGTTTCATGGAAGGCTTCAACCAAGCGCCGACAGCAAATGTTGCGCCTGAAGACGAGGGCGGGCAAGATGATCGTGACGAAGGAGATGCTGATACGTCTCAAACGTATCTATAATTTTTGATGTTCCATGCTGATATTATATCAATTGCTACATGTTTTGGCTACACTTTATATCATTTTTATGCATTTTCTGGGACTAACCTATTAACAAGATGCCACAGTGCCAGTTCCCTGTTTTCTGCTGTTTTTGGTTTCAGAAAATCTATTAAGGAAATATTCTCGGAATTGGACGAAACAAAAGACATCGTCAATAATATCACGAGGAGATCACGGAGTCCAAAGGGGAGTCGGAGCAGACCCACCAGGGGGCCACGCCACACTAGGGCGCGGCCCAGGGTGGGCCCGCGCCCCCCTATGGCGTGGTGGCCCCCCTCGGCCACCGACGCCGCCTCTTCGCCTATATATTCTCCGCGACGCGAAAACCCTATTACGGTCGATCATATTCCACGAAAAGTTCCGTCGCGGCCGTCATCGTCAATCTCAGATCGGAGGAGTTCTGAAGCTCTTCCCGGCACCCTGCCGGAGGGGAGATCATCACCGGAGGGCTCTACATCACCATGCCTGCCTCCGGAGTGATGCGTGAGTAGTCCACCCCTGGACTACGGGTCCATAGCAGTAGCTAGATGGTTGTCTCTCTACCTTGTGCCTCCATGTTTAGATCTTGTGAGCTGCCTAACATGATCAAGATCATCTTATTGTAATGCTAGATGTTGTGTTTGCTGGGATCCGATGAATATTGATACCATGTTTATTCAAGTTGTTTATCTATGTGCTCTTGATCTTGCATGCTCTCCGTTGCTAGTAGATGCTTTGGCCAAGTAGATGCTTGTGACTCCAAGAGGGGGTATTTATGCTCGATAGTGGGTTCAGTCTCTAGATATCTGGATCAGTGACAGAAAGGTCTAAGATGGTAGATGTGCTGTTGCTACTAGGGATAAAACATTGGTGCAGTGTCCAAGGGCACTTGTATTGATTACATTACACACTTTACTTCATGCAATAATCTGTTGTTAGCAACTTAATACTGAACAGGATGCGGATGCTGCCTTGAAGGTGGATTATTTAGGCATAGATGCGGTTGGAATAACGGTCTATGTACTTTGTTGTAATGCCCAACTAGATTTCATAGTAGACATCTTGGCATGTATTGCATTGTTATGCCCTCTCTATTTGTCAATTGCCCAGCTGTAATTTGTTTACCCAACATGCTAGTTATCTGTTCTGAGAGAGACACCACTAGTGAACTGTGGACCCTGGTCCAATTTCCTCATACTGTTTACACAACCTGCTGCAATCATCTGTTTCCTGTTACTTGCTGTTTTTCCTGCTGTTTTCCACACCATACGTTTAACTCTTTGTTTCTGCAAGACCGGAGAGATTGACAACCTCTCTGTTTCGTGTTGGGCAAAGTTCTGGTTTGTGTCTGTGCAGATTCCACGTTGGTGCAAGCTCCCTAGCGCCAGGGGGAGTCAACATCAACAACCTTCCGATAGATCGTCAAGTCCTACTGGTGATTAAACCTTGGGTAGATTATTCAAGGGAAAACTTCTGCTGTCTACATCATAACCTTCCTCTTGGGGTTCACCAACACGTAGCCATCAAGCTGTTTTCTGGCGCCGTTGCCGGGGAAGTACTCATCATCACCATCATCATCATCCTCAAATACTCTCCCGTCAACCAGGCACCAGCTGTTTTCTGGCGCCGTTGCCGGGGACTTGGAGGCTATTGGAAAGGGGAGTCTCTCAGTTCCAATCTCTTTACTTTGTTTTTTGTCTTGTTTTAGTTTTGTTTTGCTTGCTGTTAAAAATCAAAAACCCAAAAAAATTAAATTCCTGCATCTAGTTTTTAATTTCGAGTTGCCCTGCTGCTAAAGTTGATAGTCTTGCTCATGATGTTGAAATGCTGAAAATAAAAGCTATTCCTAGTGATATTAGAGAGAGTAAAACACTCAATGCTATCCAAATTAAAATTGATAATAACATTAGGATGCTTGCTGAACTTCATGAAAGATGGGAGAGAGAAGAAAGAGAAGCTGAAATTGCTGAACAAAATAGTGTTGTTAGAGTTTGCACTATTTTTACTAATGAAACAAATGATGCCTCACATGCTAATGCGCCCCCTACTGTTAGTGAAAAGATAATAAGTGTTGGAAATGTCTCTACTACCTCTACAAAAAAGTTTAAATTGCCTGATAGCACTACTTTTGTTCCTAGTAAAAGTGCTGAAATTTTTAGAGGTGTTGGTGATAATTGCTCCATTGTTTTTGATGACAACAACTTCAATTTCGAAAATTGTAACATAACTGAAGTCATCATGTTCTTGCAAAAGCTAGCTAAGAGTCCTAATGCTAGTAAAATAAATATGGCTTTTACTGAACATATTATCAAAGCTCTCATGCATGCTAGGGAAGAAAAATTAAAACTTGAAGCTTCTATCCCTAGGAAGTTAGATGATAATTGGGAACCTGTTATTAAAATGAAACTGAGTGAGTTTGAATGCAATGCTTTGTGTGACCTTGGTTCTTGTATTTCGGTTATGCCTAAAAATTTATATGATATTCTCAAGCTTGCACCTTTGGAAAAATGTCATTTGGATGTTCACTTTGCTGATTCTTCTATGAAGAAACCTTTAGGAAAAGTTGATGATGTTTTGATAATGGTTAATAACAATCTTGTCCCTGTTGATTTTGTGGTTTTGGATATTGAATGCAATCCTTCTTGTCCTATTGTTTTGGGAAGACCTTTTCTGAGAACTGTTGGTGCTGTTATTGATATGAGAGAGGGGAATATAAAATTTCAATTCCCACTCAAGAAAGGTATGGAACACTTCCCTAGGAAGAAGATGAAATACTCACATGATACTAGTGTCAAGACAAATTATGGTTTTGGATTTTCTGGTCTTGACAATACTTGATGCATCTCTTCATGCCTAGCTCAAAGGCATTAAAGAAAAGCACTTCTGGGAGATAACCCATGTTTTTATTTGCTGTTTTATTTTTGTTTTCTTGAGTCAAGGATGCTTGTTTACCTCTGTAGCAACTCCTTTGTATCTTTATTTGCTGTTTTGTTGTGCCAAGGAGAGTTACTAATGCAAAGTTGGTTTTTTTTTCGGGACTGCATTGGGACAGATTGCTGTTCGTCACCGTTTAATTCAGTAGAAAATCAGAAAAAATCGAAAAATGCTGAAACTTTTTGTGCATGTTCCTGATGATGTTACGCAACTTTCATTATTTCAAAAGTTTTCATCTGAGCATCGTAAGTGCCTCGAAAAAATTCGTCATTACAGACTGTTCTGGTTTGACAGATTCTGTCTTTTATTTTGCATTCTCTCTTTTACAAGTTTTTAAGTGGTTTCTTTTCGTGTAAAAGTGCCCACTTGAGCCTAGTAACAGTGGCTAATGTTTAAAATAGTTGGCTTGTGAGTTTTGTCTTTGCTAGAACTTTGAAGTATTATCTTTTAGTGCACTAACCTGCTAATGAGAAAAGCTGTTAAGTTTTGGTGTGAAGGAAGTTTTCAAGTGTTGATAGAGGAGAATGATATTACATGATCAAGAAGAGTGAAGAGCTTAAGCTTGGGGAGGCTTACCTCCCCAGCATATTTCAAGAAGACTCAAGCATCTAAGCTTGGGGATGCCCAAGGCATCCCCTTCTTCATCTACAAATTATCAGGTCATCTCTAATGGTGCTATATTTTTATTGCTTCATGCTAGTGTACTCTTCCTTGGAGCGTCAGTGTGTTTTTGTTTTCAGTTTGTTTTGTTTTGTTTGCTGTGCTATACTTGTTGGATCCTAGTATTCATGTTTGGGAGAGAGACACGCTCCACTTTTTCATTAGAATACTCTTGTGCTTCACTTATACTTGTTGAGTATTCCTGTCTAGTTGCTGTTATTGCTGTTAGCTCTCAGTTTTTCATGTATCTCTTGTTAGAGCTTTCAGTTTCTTTTGAAGAAAGTACTCTCTTGCTTCACTTATATCTGTTTGGAGAGTTGTCAAATAAGTTGATTGGTGTTTGGTTGGACCAGAAAAATGCTATGCATGTGGTAGTGGTATAAAATGCTTACATGAATCTTTTTAGATCGTTGTCTTGAGTAATTTGATGCTTGCCAATTGTTTTGAGCTGTCAAGTAATTAATGTTTAAGCTTGTGCATCATGTAAGTAATGGCTATTAATGAAGAACTACTATAAGGATTTTCTGCTATAATAATCTGTTGCATAATTGGAAGTCCATAGTAGTCTAGATAATTTTTGGATGAAGGCTATGTGTTAACAAGGAAGACAGTGGGAGTCTATGGTTCGTCAAACCTTGTGTTTTATGTACACTCTTGCTATTCCAGTTGATAATGATGTTTGCTTATAATAACCTTGCTAGCCTAAACTCTGTACTAAGAGGGAATGCTTCTTGTACATCCAAAACCTTGAGCCAAATCCATGCCACCTGTGTCCACCATACCTACCTATTATGTGGTGTTTTCACCATTCCAAGTAAATTTCTTCATGTGCTATCTACTAACTACTCAAAACAATTATCCTTTTTGTGTCACTACTTGAAAAGCTCATAAGGACGTAGATAGGTGGTCTTTATTTCCTGGTTGATCAAATTTTACACACCTGGACTAGTGGCATATACATCCGCTTATCCAATAATTTTGCAAAAAGAGCTGGCAACGGGGTGCCCAGTCCCAATTAATTACAACTTTAACCAAACAATTCTCTTCACATCTTTTTGCCCCTGATTCGTCAGTCAAGCAATGTTCACAAGTGTGTAAACAAAAGAGAAGAGGGATGATCTGCCCGCTGGTAGAAATAACGTCCTTCATGGGAGCCGCTCTTGTAAAGTTTGATCAACTAGTGAAGTAGAGTATTGCCTATTTGCTGATTTGTTGACACCTGTATACACCATTACCTTACAAAACAATATTTTATGCTCTCTATATGCCTTCGGGAACTACAGCTCTAGCACATGATGTTAATCCCTGCTTCCCTCTGCGAAGGGCCATTCTTTTACTTTTATGTTGAGTCAGTTTTCCCACTTCTTTCTGTCTACTTAAGCAAACATCATTGTCAACTCCAGTATAACAGTTTTTACATAACTTTGTGTTTGGTTGATCATATTCTTTGCATTGACATTATCTATATGATATACATGTTGAAAGTTGAAGCAAAAGCTGAAGCTATTATCTTCCTTTGTGTTGATACAAACACTTTCATGTTGAGAATTATTGCTGCTGTGAACTAACTATTATGTTAGACTATTATATCTCTAAATGTTTTATAGTGTTATTCATGAAAGTTTGCACTTGTGTGATCACTTATGTTTACTCTTTATTTACTTGCTTGCAAACTATAGACCATTGGCTTGGATCACTTCATTCAGATCATGTGCATTACATTGTTATTTGATCAAAGATTGTGTTGGTAGCATGTCACTTCAAAAATTATCTGTTTTTATCGTTTACCTACTCGAGGACGAGCAGGAACTAAGCTTGGGGATGCTTGATACGTCTCAAACGTATCTATAATTTTTGATGTTCCATGCTGTTATTATATCAATTGCTACATGTTTTGGTTACACTTTATATCATTTTTATGCATTTTCTGGGACTAACCTATTAACAAGATGCCACAGTGCCAGTTCCCTGTTTTCTGCTGTTTTTGGTTTCAGAAAATCTATTAAGGAAATATTCTCGGAATTGGACGAAACAAAAGACATCGTCAATAATATCACGAGGAGATCACGGAGTCCAAAGGGGAGTCGGAGCAGACCCACCAGGGGGCCACGCCACACTAGGGCGCGGCCCAGGGTGGGCCCGCGCCCCCCTATGGCGTGGTGGCCCCCCTCGGCCACCGACGCCGCCTCTTCGCCTATATATTCTCCGCGACGCGAAAACCCTATTACGGTCGATCATATTCCACGAAAAGTTCCGTCGCGGCCGTCATCGTCAATCTCAGATCGGAGGAGTTCTGAAGCTCTTCCCGGCACCCTGCCGGAGGGGAGATCATCACCGGAGGGCTCTACATCACCATGCCTGCCTCCGGAGTGATGCGTGAGTAGTCCACCCCTGGACTACGGGTCCATAGCAGTAGCTAGATGGTTGTCTCTCTACCTTGTGCCTCCATGTTTAGATCTTGTGAGCTGCCTAACATGATCAAGATCATCTTATTGTAATGCTAGATGTTGTGTTTGCTGGGATCCGATGAATATTGATACCATGTTTATTCAAGTTGTTTATCTATGTGCTCTTGATCTTGCATGCTCTCCGTTGCTAGTAGATGCTTTGGCCAAGTAGATGCTTGTGACTCCAAGAGGGGGTATTTATGCTCGATAGTGGGTTCAGTCTCTAGATATCTGGATCAGTGACAGAAAGGTCTAAGATGGTAGATGTGCTGTTGCTACTAGGGATAAAACATTGGTGCAGTGTCCAAGGGCACTTGTATTGATTACATTACACACTTTACTTCATGCAATAATCTGTTGTTAGCAACTTAATACTGAACAGGATGCGGATGCTGCCTTGAAGGTGGATTATTTAGGCATAGATGCGGTTGGAATAACGGTCTATGTACTTTGTTGTAATGCCCAACTAGATTTCATAGTAGACATCTTGGCATGTATTGCATTGTTATGCCCTCTCTATTTGTCAATTGCCCAGCTGTAATTTGTTTACCCAACATGCTAGTTATCTGTTCTGAGAGAGACACCACTAGTGAACTGTGGACCCTGGTCCAATTTCCTCATACTGTTTACACAACCTGCTGCAATCATCTGTTTCCTGTTACTTGCTGTTTTTCCTGCTGTTTTCCACACCATACGTTTAACTCTTTGTTTCTGCAAGACCGGAGAGATTGACAACCTCTCTGTTTCGTGTTGGGCAAAGTTCTGGTTTGTGTCTGTGCAGATTCCACGTTGGTGCAAGCTCCCTAGCGCCAGGGGGAGTCAACATCAACAACCTTCCGATAGATCGTCAAGTCCTACTGGATTGATAACCTTGGGTAGATTATTCAAGGGAAAACTTCTGCTGTCTACATCATAACCTTCCTCTTGGGGTTCACCAACACGTAGCCATCAAGCTGTTTTCTGGCGCCGTTGCCGGGGAAGTACTCATCATCACCATCATCATCATCCTCAAATACTCTCCCATCAACCAGGCACCAGATGCCAACAGACATGGTCATGATGGTGGTGGAGAAGACGCGAACACGCCGCAGAGCTCGCTAATGTCGGCCTTGATGGAGTCTCATGTTCAAGAACTGCTCCTCAAGAACGCGAGCACCGTTAGAGAGAAAGCCAACCTGGCGCAAATGGAGATAGACGGGAAGACTCCGTTGTATCCTGGGTGCCGCTCACAGGATACGCGCTTGCAAGTAACGCTTGATGCTCTGGAGATGAAGTCGGGGAACAAATGGACCGACGCGAGCTTCAACAAGAACATGCAATTCTTGCACGAGCGTCTTTCCGAGGGAAACACATTGCCAACTAGTATCGAGGAGGCCAAGAAAGTCGTTTGCCCTCTTGACCTACCGCACGTTAAATACCACGCCTGCATCAATGATTGCGCAATTTATCGGGGCGAGTACGAGGACAGAACCACATGTCCGGTGTGCGGCCAAGGACGGTACAAGAGCCGTGGGAAGAAAGTTCCTCGAAAAGTGGTATGGTACTTTCCTATCACTCCCGTCTGCAGCGGTACTTCGTGGACCCTAAGGAAGCAAAGCTCATGCAATGGCACGCGGAAAGGGAGAAGCCCGAAGAAGATCCGGAGAAGGGCAGGATCCTTACACACCCTTCAGACGCTAGCCAGTGGCAAGAGTTGGACGCCGTCGGAAATTTCGGAGGCGACGCAAGGAACGTCAGGCTCGGTATGAGCACCGATGGACTCAATCCGTTCGGCAACCAGAGTAGCACGCATAGCACCTGGCCCGTGTTTGTGTGGCCTTACGACCTTCCCCCGTGGTTGTGCACGAAGCAAAGGTACATACACATGAGTATATTCATTCAGGGGCCAAAACAAGCAGGTGTCCACATACATCTGTATCTCGCGCTGTTGAAAGAGGAGTTAGCCACGTTGTGGGAGACGCCAGCCCGTACGTGGGATCCCTACACTGGAGATTATTTCGACATGAGAGCCGCGTTGCTCATGACGGTGCAGAACTATCCTGGTTGCTCATATGTATCGGCCCAGGTAGGCCACGGATTCTGCGCATGTGTCAGGTGCATGGATAAGACCCCGCATCTCCAGCTACCAAGGAATCCCGGGTCTTCGAAAACCGTGTACCCAGGGGCTCGAAGGTGGCTTCGCATGGATCACCCGTGGAGAAAACGCGGTGACCTGTTCAATGGTAAGGACGAGTTCGAAGGAGCCCCGAGCCCGAGGAGCGGCGCAGAAATCGACGAGTTGTTGAAAAATTGGGAGGAGTGCCCCGCGCCGGGAAAGAAACAACCGAAGGTAGATCCGCTGCTGGGTGTATGGAAAGCGAGGTCTGTTTTCCTCGACTTGGAGTACTGGAAGGTCCTCAAGACGCCACATAGCCTCGATATGATGCACATTACGAAGAATGTCACCGAGGCTCTGCTTGGCACTCTTTCCAACATGCCGGAAAAGACCAAGGATGGGACGAAAGCAAGATACGATCTGAAATGGCTTGGTGTCAGGAAAGATCTTCAGGCTCCTGATAGCGATGACGATGATGATGATGATGATCAGACGGAAGGGACTCAAGGTCGCCGCAAAAGGGTAAAGAAGAACACTGTGGTGCTTCCCGCTACGCCCTGGGTGCGCCACAGAAATAATTTTTGTGGCGAGAATTCTGTGGCGCACCCAGCAATCCTCCCGGTGCGCCACAGAAAGTCAAAAACGTGCGCCACAAAAAGGCCTTTCTGTGGTAGTGCATATCCATGGATGTACGCTGACCGACGCTCTAACGAGTACATTCAAGTCGTGCGTTTTTTTCTCACTGTGACTGAGGCAAACACGCGGAATGGTTTTATGTGTTGTCCATGCCATGCCTGTCGGAATGAGAATGATTACTCTTCCTCAAAAATCCTTCACATCCACCTGATTCAGTTCGGTTTCATGTCCGGCTATAATTGTTGGACCAAACACAGAGAAAGAGAGGTTATGATGGAAGACAACGAAGAAGAAGAGAACGATGAAAACTATCCTATGTTCCCTGAATACAGTGGTAATGCAAGGGGGAAAGCTGAAGATGAAGAGGTACCATATGAGCCCATTTTAGATGATGATTTTCGTCGGGTCATCGTTGATGCACAGACCGAAGCAGAAAGTGCAAATGAGAAGTTGAATTGGAGCACATGTTAGAGGATCACAAAAAAAAGTTGTACCCAACTTGCGAAGATGGCAACACAAAGCTCGGTACCACACTGAAATTGCTGCAATGGAAGGCAGAGAATGGTTTATCTGACAAGGGATTTGAGAAATTACTGAAAATAATGAAGAAGAAGCTTCCAAAGGATAACGAATTGTATGACAGTACGTACGAAGCAAAGAAGGTTCTCTGGCCTCTAGGCTTAGATGTGCAGAAGATACATGCATGTATTAATGACTGCATCCTCTACCGCGGTGAGGAGTACGAGAATAGGAATGAATGCCCGGTATGCGGTGCATTGCGGCATAAGATCAGACGAGATGACCCTGGTGATGTTGAGGGCCAGCCCCCAGGAAGAGGGTTCCTGCTAAGGTGATGTGGTATGCTCCTATAATACCACGGTTGAAACGTTTGTTCAGAAACAAAGAGCATGTCAAGTTGTTGCGATGGTACAAAGAAGACCGCAAGAACGACGAGATGTCGAGATACCCCGCTGATGGGTCGCAGTGGAGAAAAATCGATAAAGATTTCAAGGACTTTGCAGGTGACGCAAGGAACTTAAGGTTTGGTCTAAGTACGGATGGCTTTAATCCTTTTGGTGAGCAGAGCAGCAGTCATAGCACCTGGCCTGTGACTCTATGTATAAATAACCTTCCTCCCTGGTTGTGCATGAAGCGGAAGTTCATTATGATGTCAGTGCTCATCCAAGGACCGAAGCAACCCGGCAACGACATTGATGTGTACCTGAGGCCATTTGTTGAAGAACTTTTACAGTTGTTGCGTGATGAAGGGGTACGTGTGTGGGATGAGCACAAACATGAGCCATTTGACCTATGAGCGTTGTTGTTTGTAACCATCAATGATTGGCCTGTTCTTAGTAACATTTCAGGACAGTCAAACAAGGGATACAATGCATGCACGCACTGTTTAGGTGAGACTGAAAGTATATATTTAGGTAACAAGAATATGTACCTGAGACATCGTGGATTTCTTCCAAGGCAGCATCCCTTAAGAAAGAAAGGCAATCATTTCAAAGGTGAGGCAGATCACCGGACAAAGCCTACCCGCCCTACGGGTGATGTTATATATGATATGGTCAAGGATTTAGAAGTAATCTTTGGAAAGGGTCCTAGCGGACAGTCTGTTCCGAATGACGCTGACGGGCACGTACCCATGTGGAAGAAGTCTATATTTTGGGAGCTACCGTATTGGAAAGTTCTAGAGGTCCGCTCTGCAATCGACGTGATGCACGTGACGAAGAATCTTTGCGTGAACCTGCTAGGCTTCTTGGGCGTGTATGGGAAGACAAAAGATACGACAGAAGCACAGCAGGACCAGCAACATATGAAAGACCCAGACGACCTGCATCTAATGAAGACGGATAAAGGACGTCTAAGTCTTGCTAGCTACGCTCTTACCAAAGAAGAGAAGGAAATATTTTTTGAAGTCCTGAGCAGTATGAAGGTCCCGTCTGGCTTCTCGTCGAATATAAAGGGAATAATAAATATGGCAGAGAAAAAATTCCAGAACCTAAAGTCTCATAACTGCCACGTGCTTATGACTCAATTGCTTCCGGTTGCATTGCGGGGATTCTACCGGAAAATGTTCGACTACCCATTGTTCAGTTATGTGCATTCCTCAATGCAATTTCTCAGAAGGTAATCGATCCACAAATTCTACCAAGGTTACAGAAGGATGTGGTTCAATGTCTCGTTAGTTTTGAGTTGGTGTTCCCACCATCCTATTTTAATATTATGACGCATCTCCTAGTACACCTAGTCAAAGAGATTACCATTCTGGGTCCTGTATTTCTTCACAATATGTTCCCCTTTGAGGGGTTCATGAGAGTCTTGAAGAAATATGTTCATAACCGTGCTAGGCCAGAAAGAAGCATCTCCAAAGGCTATGAAACAGAGGAGGTCATTGAGTTTTGTGTTGATTTTATTCCTGACATTAAGCCGATTGGACTTCTTGAATCGCGACATGAGTGGAGACTGAGTGGAAAAGGCACTCTAGGAAGAAAATCAATAATATGTAGGGACGGGCATTCTTTCACTCAAGCACACTACACAGTTTTACAGAATTCCACCTTGGCGGATCCGTATATCCAGGAACACAAGAATATTGTACGCTCCAACAACCCGGGGATGCCTGACTCCTTGATTACAAAGGAACACATGGAGACTTTCGGCGGTTGGTTGCAAACACATCTCAACAATAACAACACTGTCTCAGATCTGCTGTACTTGTTGTCCAGGTCACCATCTTCAACTATATGGACTTTCCAAGGGTACGAGATAAATGGAATACATTTTACACAATCGCCCAAGATAAGAAGAGCACGAACCAAAACAGTGGTGTCCGCTTTGATGCAACCAACAACAATGGGCGAAATGACACAAATTATGGTTACATAGAGCAGATATGCGAAATTGACTATGGAACTTCCTGTAAGGACCCTTTGTTCTGGTGTAAATGGTTCAACCTGAAAGGCAGGGTACAGGTAGACCCGCAGTACAGAATGACTAAAGTGGATCACAAGAATCTTGCGTACGACACCGAACCATTCGTGCTAGCCAATGATGTGGCTCAGGTTTTCTATATGAAGGACATGTCTACCAAACCGAAAAAAACAAAAGATAAGCAAGCGAATACATCAGCCGATGAGTCAAAGCACCACATAGTTCTTTCAGGGAAAAAACATCGTGGGAGTAGAGGACAAGACAGACATGTCAGAAGATTACAATAAGATTCATGAAATTCCGCCCTTCAAAGTGAACATTGACCCAAGCATCAAGTTAAATGATGAAGATTGTCCATGGTTACGGCGCAATCAGAAGAAAGGGACACACACGAAGAAAAAATGAACACTAGATAGGGATGTTGTTGGTGATGTGTAATAATGTATTAAACCTTTTATATAAATGTGTTCTGAAAACTCAGAAGAAAACTCTAAACACTGATTTTTGGTTCTAAAAACTCCAACGGCTTACAAGCGCTCGAAAAAGTTGGAACAAAACACACGGTTTCCCTTGCATACAGCCCGACGGTGGCTCCTGAGTGCCCGCATATCAAATGCACCGTCGGATGTATGCAGGGAATCCGAATGATTTGTATTCTGTCGATGAACTGAAGGATTTTATAGATAGAACAAAACACACGGTTTCCCCTGCATACAGCCCAACGGTAGCTCGTGAGTGCCCGCATATCAAATGCACCGTTAGTCGTATGCAGGGAATCTGAATGTTTTGTATACCAAAATAAACTACAATGAGTAAACACTGTGTGCCGAACATGTCCGAGAGCGGGGCTATATATAGGGTCATGTGGCTCACGAATTGGCCGTGATAGTGCTGATCCAACAGCTCAGAAAGCCCTCAAAAGAAACACACCCCTGATCCAACGGCTCACAAGCGCTTGAAAGAAACACACGATCCGTGTGCTTCTTTAGTCCCGGTTGGTCAACCGGGACTAAAGGTGGGCTTTGCGGTCACGACTCGTGTCAGTCACGTGTCCTCCCCCAGCGCTGCCCTGGCCAAGTGTCCTACCCCAACGCTGCCCTGGTCACGTGTCCTCCCCCAACGCAGCCCTGGTGATCTATATGTAGTATTGTCGCCGACGAGGTAAACCCTAAGCCACGAACACATCATATCCACGAGATGGATCCGCCACGCCCGCTGCAGCGCCTTCTGGACGAGGTCGAGCGTGCTCAGCAGAGCGCGCTTGGGCGGTACCGCGGGATCCTATCCCACCGTATGCCCACGAGCCCGGCGTGGAGAGGAATGCCTAGCTACCGGCCTCCTGCTCCGGTGCCGGAGGAGGAGCGGAGGGCGTACGAGTGTGTGTGGTCCGAAGTCCCCGACCCCGACAAGGATGCGTACGCCGCAGGGGTGGCGTGGGGATCCGTGGCCGCATACGGCGACTTGGACGCATCTCCACCAGGTGCTGCCGCACCTCCACCAGGTTCAGCCGCACCTCCTGGCGAGCAGGAGGAGGACGACGACGACTTCGACTGGAGCGACGACGGGGAAGAAGGCTGTGGGCCGCAGATATAGGAGGCCATGGAAGCCTCCTTCCAGTCCGTCCGCGACAACCGTGTCCAGCGAGCCAGGACAGCCTGCCAGCTCAAGGCGAAGGAGGCTTTCGAGCTGGCTTGGGCGCTGAAAGACTCATCCTCCATGGCTCGTGCCCTCAGCCGCAAACGTGCGCGCGAGAACCAGGCGGCCGTGAACGGGGCTGGCTCCTCCCGCCGTTCCCCCTAATCCTACGGCCTCCGAGCCAACAAGTCCGTTTATGTAGTAATGTAACTGTTAGTGATGTGTAATAATGTATTAAACCTTTTATGTAACTCTACGGGATGTTGTTAAGGTTGTTTTTAAAATAAAGAGATGATTATTACAAATTTTCAGATAATTAGATATTTGAAGAAATCAGAAAAGATTTGATTTTCAAATTCAAACAATATTAGTTCATGTATTTTTAATTGAAAATGGTAAAATATAAAAATAGTTAATAGTTTGAATAGTTAGAATAATTATTTTAGAAAACAGAAAATGGTTTTGGATTAGTTATTCAAATTCAAACACTTTTCATGTTGAACTTTATGTCAGATTCAAATGTATGCAGAAGTTATTCAAATTAAGATTTAATCACTTTTGAAATTCACTTTCAAACACATTTCACAGGAAATTTCGGCTTTGGCGCGCAGAAAAAATACCTCTAGTCCCGGTTGGTGGCTCCAACCGGAACTAAAGGTCCCTTTGCGCGCGCGCACTGAAAACACCTCTAGTCCCGGTTGGAGCCACCAACCGGGACTAGAGGTACCCTTCTAGTCCCGGTTCGTGGCTCCAACCAGGACTAGAGGTCCCTGGGTGTAAATACCCAGGACCTTATCCCCGGTTTGAGCTACGAACCGGGAACAGAGGAGGAGGCCGCCGCGACGAGAACGACGCCGTGAGGCTACCGAATCGCCGCCGCCGCCACAACTTGCTGCCGCCCCCGCCCCAACTCGACGCCGGTGCGCTGGTGCGCCCGTCCGCCGCCGCCCAACGACCTCCAAGCGCTCTACCCGCCGCCGCCCGACGACCTCCAAGCGCTCTGCCCGCCACCGCCCCGTCTGCCACTCTCCCTCCCCCTCTGTCCGCCGCCGTGACGAGCACGCTCGCGCTTGGAACCACGCTCGACGCCGGCACCCGAGGCACGCCCGAGGAGCAGCTCCACACCGCCGTGGAGGACCTCCCCTCCCTCCCCTCCCCGAGGTGCTGCCCTCCTCTCCCTCCCCTACCTCCCCTACCTAGGCTGCACCTAAGGTGTTTGATAAAATGCCCACTATTTTGATTTTGTTTTCTTTTGCTACTGTTGCTAGTTGCTCCTAGTTGGTAAGTTAAATTAGTGCTGATCAACCATCATAGTGCTGCTAGTTGGTGCTAGAAAAAAATTGGAGACCTTTTTTTTTGAAATTTTGCTAAGTTAAATTGGTCACTGTTTAAACATGCCTACAAAATGCCTTGAATTAAGGTGCTTCGGGTCATTCTAAAAATTATTTCTGTGATGTTTCATGAAGTACTATCTTAGTACAAGAGATCCATGAGGGTAAATTTGAAATAGGATCAAGATTTGATACTTTAGAAATGCTCCAAAGTTGGTACTTTTTAACAGAAATGAAGATGTGATTTTTTTAGTTGTGTTTTCTTATTACTTGTGTAAATATTGCTAAGTGTAAATATTTTGCTAAGTGTAAACATTTTACTTAGGTCTAAATATTGTGTTTTTAGTTTATTGTTCTCGGCGACGATGTCCCTGTTGGACCAGAGGGGCGATGTCCGGGACTGGGCTCCGCCGGGCTGGCACTGGGAGGTGCTACCTTCCGGGACGCGTAGCTTGGTGAGGAATCCGGGTGACGTCGTCGACCCGGATCTTCTTTGGTGGCAGTCGCGTGGGCCACGCTCGGTGTAGAGGGAGCCGGCCCCCGAGGAGGTGGTACACGTCGCCGTATCAGGGAGGAGGACGAGCACGTCCGTCGCTACATGTATTTGTTGGATAGGCAGTATAACAGTAGCTGGTCGTTTCTTCAGAGGGTTCCTCCTCACGTGAGCTATGACCCTGTGAGGGCTCCTTATCTTTGGGTGCGCAGCGCCCGCGGCTCACCACCCCGCGGCTCAGGACCCGGTCGAAGTTAGTTTGAGAGGTTCATGCATGGGAGAGAAGATGTATTGGTGATATTTATTTGTGATGTATTAGAGTTAAATAAAAATGGATTTGTTAAGCAATGGATACCTTCAACAATGTATTGGTGATATTTATTCGTGATACTTATTCGTAAAGTGAGGAAAATAATGTTCCCTACTTTAAATTATTCTGATAATGCTAGCATTGTTTTATCTTTCTTTTGTATTAGTTAAGCAATGGATAACTTCAACAACAGAGACGGGGAAGAGGACATTTTCGCCATTATGCGGCAACCCACGGGTGGAGCTGAAGACAGTGGAGCTGAAGATGGCTCACAGTTTTTGAACGAGCCCGCTACGGGAATGAAGCTGGAACGAAGGGACGAAGTGCAAACGAGCACCGAGTGCGATGACGACTCGCAAATTGGTGGACCCCCGCAGTCTGACGAGGTACATTAAGCCTCTGTTGATCAGATGCAATAATTGATTTGTATATATATGTATTAACAAATGTTTCTTATTTTTAGACCTCCGCATTGACCGAATCTAGTAAACGAGGCCATGCCAAAGGGATGGCCGCAGATGCGCATCTCCGAATTGAGCTCGTCTCTCCAGAGGGCAAACCGTTGGAACCCAAGGCGAACGCAAATAAGTTTGTGCATCAATGCGGAGTTATTGTTAGGGACAATGTCCCGATCAGCGTTCGGGAATGGAATAAGCCAGCAAAGGTAGAGGGAGTTAGTTATGTCGATGACAGAACCAAAGTTCTTTGGGATAAGCTCATTGCACATTTCACCCTACCGGTCTTGGATTCAGAGGCAAGGACAAAAGCCATGACGGACAAAGTCAAACATTTCGCTCTTAAGAAGATGACTGAATAATTCAATAAGTACAAGAACAGATTATACCGTGTGTGGGTCGTAGATAAGAAAGCTCCAGATTTCACTAGCACACTAGAGAGGCAGCGGGCTCACTGGGACTCATTTCTGGAGTACAAGAATTCGGATCTAGCTAAGCAAAGGTCGAAAAAGAATAAGGATAATGCAGGGAAAAAGAAATATCACCATAAGATGGGGGCAGGTGGCTACAGAAGTGCCGAGCCTAAATGGGATCAAGCTGAGGCCGACATGCGCGGAAAAGGGATCACTCCAGCTACAGAGGCGTGGCCCCATAGGGTAAGAAATTGGGTACTTGGGCATGGGGCGGACTATGACATGGAAACAAGGGAGTTAAAAGTTGATGAAAAGAAAGAAATTAATATACCCCAAAAAGCAATTGTTGAAGTAATCGCCGAGGTTCAAGAGGGAAAGTTTATTCCCAACAGAGAGAACGACGTGCAGTCAAAGGCCCTCGGGAACAAAGAAAAATGGGGACGAACACGAGGCTATGGACCTAGTGTGTCGTGGGAGAGTGGGTTTCCCGAGGACCGTGATTCTTATAGAAGCCGAGCGAGAGCAAAGAGGAGGAAGGAGCAGGAGGAATCAGACCGGTTGAAGAACCTAGAAAGAAAGAACGACGAGTTAGTTGCTCTATTTGCGGAACAACAGAAGCAAATAGATGAAATGCGCGAGCAAAGGCCAACTCATCAGCTGCAGCAAGATAGTCAAGGCGGCCCATCTCAGCGGAGAAGCAGCGTGGCTTCCACAGGGGTCGGTGCTGATGAGGCACCGACGGATCGCTACCCTGTGGATTATATCACGGAGAAGACAAGTTGTGAGCTACATGTGGCAGTGAGGAACTTATCCGTGAAGGCGGCGGACGGCTATGCTTTAACTTGTGAATCTACATCATTGTGTCTTGGCAATGAGATTCCAGATGGCTATGGTCGTGCCGACGTGGATCAAATTTTAACAGGATATGAATCACTGGACCTTGACATCCCTGGAGCTGATGATGAGACGACACTAGGAGATGTCGGGGGTGGTATCATTCTATGGCGCAAGAAATACATCGTGTTTCCAGGCTGGGCGCCAAGGCCACCATCGTCTCCTCCGAGTCGCGATTCACCACCTCCAAGTCCACATGATGACGAGAGGGACGACCACCACAACTACATGAGTCCATCTCGATCTCCGCCCCCGCATCAGCCGACTCCGCAGCCGACTCCGCCGCAGCATCAGCCGACTCCGCCCACTAAGGCTCAGGGCCAAAAGGGAAAGCGCGCCGCTTCGTCGACGGGTTACCAGCGACGACCCCAACAGGAGCCCCTCCCAAAAGCACCGCCGGCTCCTCCCGTCAGAGCTTACGACAGGACGGTAGAGGAAAACGCCGCGATCTTGGCTGCCGAAGTGAAAAGCCAGCTTGCACCGAGAAAGCCCGAGCCAAAGCAAATATTTGCTCCATCGCAAATAAAGTGTGCTAAGGACTTTATTGAGCATCCATCGCAAACTGAGATAAATAAGCCAGATGACTATTTACGATGTATGAGGAGAACTAGCTGCCACACGACGGGAAGTAGTAGTGCCAGCGGGAAAAGAGACGTTGCCCAGCTCGGAGAACAGGCAAAATAGTCGATCTCCCCGCTCAAGATACCCACTGATCAGGGCTCCGCGGCGGTTCCTTTATCCTACAAGGCGCAATTTGCTGCAGAAGCTAGTATTTCTCTTTCTCAACTGGAAAGCAAAGATATCCCCATTTCGGATGTAGAAGTATGGAAATGGGAATACGGGAAGGATCTGCTGCCACCTGATCAGATGAAGCTTCTACCAACACAAATGTGAAAACTGCATGACTGGTACTTGAAAGTCACAAAGGTAGAGCGAAAAATGATCCTTGTGAAAGTTACAAATGAGCATTACATAGGTGAAGACCAGGTACAAATTTATCTTAAAGAACTCTCGTTTCTATACAAGCTTGATGCCCTCGACTTGAGTCTCGTTAGTACCTATTGTCTGTAAGTGATTCAATTCATTTATTTCTAAAATAAAGTCTCTAGCTCCCTGTCGTCGGTCATTGCCTTCACTAATTATGCTCACTACGCTATTATGCAGAATGAAGAGTGATGAATGTGACACAAAAAGAATCTTTCACATTGGGTTCGTTGACCCAAAACGAGTTAATGAAGTCTTGCTACGGGACTTCAACAAGGAAACGGAGGCCAACTTGCTAAGATTCATACAGAGGCAACATTACAAAAAGAAGATACTGTTTCCCTACAACTGGGTAAGAGTGTTACTGTCTTGTACAAATTAATTTTTGCTTACTTAATGTTAAGTGTAACTGATGAGTTAGTGACGTATATAAATATGCGCAGCTTCCATTACATTCTGCTACTCATTGAAGTTGAATCTGCAAGAGTTGAAATCTACGACTCATTGGCGTATCCCGAAGAGAAGTATCAAAGCATTTTAGATGCGCTCGAAAGGTAATTTCAATCATTATCACACTATATCGGTCTCTTTTGTTCATTTCCTGAGATATCAAGTAACTAATAACTCATTTATTCTTTTTTTTGCCGGGCAGGGTTTGAAATTTTTTCAGAAAGAGCACACATGGTGAATTTAAAGAGAAGCTTAGTTTTCATCATCCCAAGGTTCGTGCATCTCTTTAATTCTAATTTCAGTACCACTATACCATGCTTGATTTTTATTTGATTTAATTTTATTCTCGTAAAGTACATCGAGAGACAGCCACCGGGACCAATTTGTGTGGATACTACGTTTGCGAGTGGATTCGCCTGGAGGTCAATGAGCGGAACGCATCGACATTTATAGAAGTACGTGAACAAATATATTCACAATTTTATTTTATTACTCAATTGTCTTGAGTGTCATTCATAATTTTTGTTATGATGATTGATATTCATATTGATCTCCTTCTTTTATAGTTGGATAGAATGCGGAGGAATCTGCCACTAAAGGAGCGCTTTCTTCCAATTCAAGAGGAAATTGCGGGATTTTTTATGGACCATGTCATAAACCCAAAGGAAAAATACAATGGCACCGAATAGACGGGCTCTAGTCCCGGTTATGATCTCCATGTAATCGAATACACGTGAAACGATATTTCTTTTATGAACATTTTGATATGCTATATGTAGTTTTCTGATTTGAAATTAATTAACCATATATTTTGCAACATTTAAATAATAAATAAGGCGGGAATACAAAAAAGGCAGAGGCTGCCACGTGTGAGATCTTTTGTCTCGGGTCGTATTACGAACCGGAACAAAAGGTTCTCGACCACGCGCGCTGGCCAGCGGCCACGTGGGAGATCTTTTGTCCCGGGTGGTAACTGAGCCGGGACTAGAGGGGGGCCTCTAGTCCCGATTCTGTTGTCCCGGGTGCCAAGCCGGGACTAGAGGGCCTCACGACCCGGAACTAATAGCCCTGTTTCCACTAGTGCCATTAGCCTTCTTCAAAACTAAGTATTGAGGAGCTTAATAATAAGTCCATAGCTTCCACTAAAAGTGCAAGAAAAAGTAGTAACACACAACATCAACACCCCACCTGCCCTGGTCTCCCCGACGTGGTACTCTCCTCCACTGCCTATATAAAGTTTTACAAACGGTGAAGTCCCCCACACTCCACAACAGAACTCTAGAAGACAGATGTGCGCCAGTAGGACCGATCTCACGCGCACACCGCACGAGAGAGCGAGTATAACCAACACTTGGCTGATTGCTGGCTAGCTAGAGGGGCTCCATTGCGAGACGTGCTAGCAGGGACCTTTCGTGGGCATGGGATGCACTGTGGAATTGCCGGACCTTTCGGCCGTCGGCGGCGGCTACGTCGGTTGCTTCGGTACCAACGGCTCCGCCGTCTTCTCCAGTATGTGCGTTCAACTCGGTAGAGTTAGTGGCAGCGTGGGGAGTCGGATCAGTCCACATCGCCGGCAATCTCACCTTCCCAAGACCGAGATCGCAGCACTCCGTTCGGCCGGCACGTGTACGGTGAGTACGAGTAGCTGACTAGTAGATGTGTGCATCTATGTGTATATCCGGGTGTGTGCACATTGGACGTGACAAGAGATGATGCACTGGAACAGTCCTAAATTCCATTTATGTGTGATGGGGAGATAAAGCTCTACAGGTAGTACTTAATTAATTAATAGGCAGCACAATTCCATGGACGTGGTAGTACTCTCATCTCATGTATGGTGTATCTATTTCAAACATTGGCAACAGACATATACTATATTACTCCCTCCGTTACTTGATATAAGGTGTATAAGGTTTTGCACGGATATTAAGACACCAGTATTTTACATGTGGTGGACTAATTTTCTTCTAAAAAAACCGAGAGAAAGGAGTCCCTATTAGCCACAGGCTGAAAACAATCCGTCAAATTCCTCCATTCTGAATCGTGACTCATTTTTTGATGGGTAAATTTGTACATAAATCGCAATACACCTTATATTTTGAAAAAAAATTCAAAACATTAGACACCTTATATCAAGAAACGGAGGGAGTATATTATTTTAATGCAATTCTTTTGAATTACCCCATTTAGTGAAGCTTGTCACCGGTTTACCTTTTTTCTGCATTTGGCTCGTTCTTCGTTTGTGTTAGGTGGATGTGGCATGATAGCTAGGCATGTTAACAATATTATAGCTTTTCAGATTGTACACCAAATATGTCGGAGATTAAGCATATTATGTTCCTTCGACGCGGATTTCTACCATGGGTGGTAGCTACGCACGATATAACAGCCGTTGGACAGGCCCGTCGAGGGGGCCGTGCGAGCTGTGCGGCCTCATAGGGCCCCAAATTTCAGGGCCCCAGTTCCCAGCGCATGTCAAGCCCGTAGGATTGCGTGCCAGCATTTTCTTGTGATTTACAATTGAAATGGCTGGTCCGTGGTCTCATTCTCAAATCCCCAGGCCCAGTAACCAGCCCACACCGATTTCAGCTAAGGAATAGGCATCCTAAATTATTGGTACGGCTCCCGATCTGGGACCGATTCCTCAAAAAAAAAAATGAAATTGCTACTCTTTAATCAAGATCGAATCAATCTAATTCATCCTGCTGCCGCCCAGAAGTCGTAACACATACGGCAGCGCGCCCCTCGCCCCAACTCTGTTTGGTTGTCTTCTGCCTACTGCCGCCAGATCTGTTGCGTTTTGCCCTGATGCACGAACTACCCATTCGTAGGCCGATCAAGGTTTGGTCAATTGGTCTTCTTGAGTTTTTCTATTATCTGACCTATTTAACCTTATAAAGCTTATTTAGTGTTTCTTGAATTCAAGCTTACTATTATGGGTTCTATTGCTATTTTAAACTATTTGAAGAAACGTCCTTATTATGATGTACTTAGTGCAGAATTTTGTAACCATTCATTGTCACGGTTGCATCGGCGGAAAGGTGTTCTTTAATTCAAATTAGCATATGAATTTTTCAAAGTTTAGGGCCTCATTTTGCGTTGCGCACATGGGTCCCGGATTTCTGGAGACGGCCCTGCCGTTGGATGTTGTCCATCTCTAAATTTCACCTAACGACGACTTGACAGTATTGACTCGCGCGGCCATGCCTTCGCGCAAAGAGGTGGGCCTTCTGCATTTTTCTTACCCTGCATGCGCCGTGGTGACCGTATTTTTGACAAGTCCTGATTTTTTTTGGCCACTGCTGCTAGGACCTGTGCATTCGACATGTCCTGAAATCTGGATGCGGTGCAAAATGGCCTATAGGGTGATCCAACGGTGAGATGAGGGTGCGTAGCAACCAGGCATGGTAGCCCACTATTTCCCTATGTTCCTTATCTTGTGCGTCAAGATCATATCAGGTATGCTCACATCCCTTTAACTTTAGCATGTAACAAACTATGCCATTGTGGCTCTATATCAACACGTATGCGACCCAAGATAAAGGGTATCGCTTCCTCCAAAACTGATAAGGCATATATACAGTGGCACAACAGCAGATGTGAGAAGAGGCAAGGCTAATCATGTCTCACAGTTGGATGCTTAGCTATTACACCATGCGACCTGATGACCGTGGTCCACCCGCCACAATATAGTCAATGCCAAAAACAGGGTAAAATCTGGGACAAGTTTGAGTGATTGAGATAATCTGGAGAAATTTGCTATATAACCTAAAGAGGATAATTACAGTCACGCAAATATACAAAGTAGAGGGTAAAACTGGAGCTCAGTTTCATATTTTAAGACGATCCATGCATGTCTAATACTTACTCGTTGTGCAAAGGGGTGTGATATAGGACAAGCAACTTCATGACGGTAATATGAGTTTTTACCGAGTAGTGGTCTTAACTCCAAACATACTCGTCCGCTGCCTATTTAAAGTCCTACAAATGGTGAATTCCACCCCATCACGTGTTCAGGACTCCACAAATGCACCAGTATAGAAACAATCTCACGCGCACACCACACGACAGACGAGTAGAACCGATCTATAATTGATAGCTGGCTAGCTAGAGCGGTCCATGGCCGGAAGTGCGCGCAAGATCGTGCCTTTTGCAGTGGGTGGCGCAGTGGAGCCATCGCTTCCCACCGGCGCAGGAGGAGAGAAGGAGAAAAAAATATTATTGGGCTTGGGAGGCATTGTGGAACTTTCGGGCCTCCCAGCCGTCGGCGACGGCTACATCGGGGACTTCGTTGCTAGCGGCTCTGGTCTCTTCTTCAGAGAGTAGCCTCCTCTCAGTAGCTCGGTGGCGGCTTGGGGAGTCGCTCCAGTCAGCTCCGTCGGCGGTGGCGGCCGTATCGCCTTCACTGTAGCCAGCCGGCAGTGCTCCGTTCGGCCGGCTCAGGGCGGTTGGGGCGGCGGAGCCGGCAGACGATGTGAGTTGTTCTACTAGCTCGGTCATGAACGTGCGTGCAGCGATGGACGTCCACGTGCAACATAGATCGCACTTCGTACATCAAGTACATACGTACGTTGACTCGGTTTATTGCGAGACCTAAGATGATGAGGATGTCCATGCATGAGCGTTGGGTGTAGTTGACAGGGAATCGACTCAATCGAGTAGTTGGGGTAGACGGCCGTGCGATTTAGTTGTGGTTCTGTGATCTATGTATTATGTGCATATCTTCGTACTTGATCATGTGTCCGACTAGCAAAATGGCGTGTGATATGTTCTGAACTGTCTTGTGTTCGTTGTCCCGAATTGAGGCAACGACAAAGTTCAGTTTCTATGCTTGTGCATGTAGTGGCAGCTAGTGTCTACGTGGCTGTATTGACGTGATGGTAACATGATTCTCCATGTTTTAGACATGTATTCGGTCTTTTACTATAAGTAGTATACGTGCACGTGCAACGCACGTCTATATAATGTTTGGTTTGCGACTATAGTAATTTATAGCTAACTGACTAAAAAGAAACCGTATGTGTAATCTATGTGGAAAAGGATGGGATTCAATGTTGCTAATATCATTGGTTTGATTGGAGTTTATCTCCAAGTGTTTTAGTTGTGATACCACATTCAAATTTCAATGTATACATATTTTTGAACTATCTAGCAATGTTGCATGTGGCAATGCACGTTGAAAGCCAATTACACAATCTTCTAGGAGCAATACTTAACCACTGCACCAAAAGATGCTTCAGAGCAAGAAAATGACTTACTTTCCAAATATAAAAAGTATTCTCGTGTCTAGATAAAATATCATTTACGTTCAGGATTATACTAGTCAGACGGATGAACCGCTTGGAGTCCAACACTTTGTCACCTCAGCTACGTCCACTTCCCTTGCTCCTTTTCCTTAATCTTCAATGGACATTCACTACACAATTAGAAAAACTACCGCAGGTAGTTTCCGTAGCTCCCGTCGAAAATTATTTCAGCCGTCTGATTCATACGTAGCACTGCTAAATTATTCCAGCCGTCCAAGTATTAAAAGAAAATTGACTATAATCACACAGGGGTATTTTAGTCATTTGTCCACCAACAAATTTCTCGTCCTCGTCCGCCCGTCGATCCGCTGACTGCGGCGCAAGATAAACAACTCCTTCTGGACCTCGATCCAGATCAGAAGATTTGACTGCTCTGATCAGGTCTGCGCGTCGCTTTGAACACTGATACGAGTCATTCCCCAACTTGCAGCAACCTGGACTGCTTTTGTACACGCCTGTGCCTCTGCACTTGCTGCGTTTGACACATGCATCAGTTTCATATATCTATCCTTGGTAGAGATTAAAGAGAACAGCTGCACGAAAGAAAACATAAGATTGGAAAAATGGGTATGTACGTTATTTAAGGGCTGGCTTATACGTGATAGGAAACTAAAAAAGACAGGTCCCTATCTTCCACATCGAACGTTATTTCCGCTGGAACTTACCTTATTATCAGCCAACAATGATTTTCGTACAAATCTTAACCGAACCGAATAATAGATCTGACGGTGGGACAAATTACATAACTACCCTTTTAATATCAGATTAAAAATAATACAATTTTGGTAGTTTCGGGTAGTTTCAGGTAGTTTTTTCCGGTAGTTTTTGGTAGCTCCTATTTTTCCACCGTCAGATTTAAGCGGATGGACGGTTGTCAAAATTACCAAGTACTCTAAAACTTGTAATATAAAAAGTATTCTCGTGTGTAGATAAAATATCATTTACGTTCAGGATTATATAATACTAGTCAGACGGATGAACCGCTTGGAGTCCAACACTTTGTCACCTCAGCTACGTCCACTTCCCTTGCTCCTTTTCCTTAACCTTCAATGGACATTCACTACACAATTGGACACCACGCCAGTCGCTGTACCTTGTTGGTCGTGGCTAATAATCTTGTCCACACACATCAAATGTTTTTCCTGAGACATCCTAATTCCGTGCGGCTCATCCGAGGTTGGGAACAAGGTACAGCGACTATTGGTGTGATCTATTGGGCGATGGATCCCTGCTCACTACAAGACTGAAATACTAAGCCTAAGAAGCCTGAGAGCTCAATGGTTAAACCTATTCGTTTGTGAGCAGCCTATACATAACCACCACCGAGGGTTCACATATCTTCTTAATTTATTCAGTGGATGGTTGGTCGTCATCATTATTCATGAATCTCTTTGTTTGGTGTAGTCCGTTTATTACCTTGCTTCTGGGTAGCTTGGAACCACGATTTGCGTATTCTCCATACCTGACTTATCGCCAATTATATAGAGCTTATTTATGGATTATAAGGACCTTTTAAGTGTCATATTTTAGTCTACTGGAGGCACACATTACTGCATATGCAAATCTACACCATGCACAATATTTTTTTAGATGTAGTTCATGGTACATCAGTTATACTCTTGTTCCCTTTTATGAAGGTTCGTGTCTGTATTATCTAACATATGATTAAGGGGCTTATATCCTGAAATGGGGCAAAAACTTTGCCTTATATTGATAAAGAAGAAGCAAACACGGTACAGGCCGAAGCCAAAATTAAAAGGTTCACATGGTGAAAAAACTAAACTAGGCGATCATCTCCGCAAGCGACTTGGCCCTCGCCAGGATCCAGCTCCCTCCCCGCTCTTGATCCGCTGAAAAGCACAGCGGGCCTCGAGAATTTGTTGTTGAAGACTCTTTCACTGCGCTCCTTCCAAATCTCCCAAGTGATGAGCGTGATGGCCGTCGTAAGTCCTTTACGGGATGGCGAGGCAGTA
Organism: Poa pratensis; assembly: GCA_947311845.1. NCBI lineage: Eukaryota > Viridiplantae > Streptophyta > Magnoliopsida > Poales > Poaceae > Poa > Poa pratensis. The sequence goes on from CAMZMU010000124.1 coordinate 15,145,267, forward strand.
GCCGCCATATCCGACCAGTAGTCAATCACCCAAGGCTTCGTGGCTGCGATGCATTGTATGAGCGAGGGCACTTCAGCCAAGAGGCGGCGTCCGCCCAGATTCTTCTAGAGTAACGGCACTCAAAGAGAATATGTCTTGCAGTCTCAGGCTGGCATTTGCAGAGCTGGCACAGCGGTATTAAGGGGCTTATATCAATGTTGACTTGAGACCACCCACTGCAAAGAGCTCCCATATGTGTATGTGAAGAGGATGCATGTTGCTCCATATTAAGATCTCCAAATTCTTTCTAAATAAATCATCATCTATTTACAGAAAAAATTGTACATGGACTTGAACAACCATCGTCATTTAGGAGCACACAAATAACGCTCATTTCACATGTCCATCAAGCAAAACCATAATAAAACGAGGATTTAGGGAATGCTAAAGATTGGACTGAATAATCAGAAATTGGGAACTCAATATAATTCGTTAGAATATTTTGGGCAGATTTCCCAAAGGCTACTCCCTCCGGTACGAAAAAAAATGGCTCACGGCTTGGAGTTAATTTTTACGTGATAAGTAATATTCTCCCGACACATTTTCCGTATCGGAGGTAGTATTTGTTTTCAAACTGGACGGAGGTAGTATTGATTCTTGTTGAAAAGCCGAAGTTGAATGGTTCAAACTCAGATCCAACTAGCTAGCTAGGTGTGGAATTCTCACCTTTACCTCAACAGTATTTATCCAGTAGTGTTACAGTACATAGCATCAACACCCCCACCTGCCTGGTTCCCTCCGGTGCCTATTTAAAGTTTCTACAAACGGTGAACTCCACCACGCCACAACTACAAAGTGCACCAGTTGCAGCGATCTCACGCGCACACCACCACACGACAGTGTAGAAACCGATCCATAGCTGATAGCTGGGTAGCTAAATGGGCTTCATGGCCACCTGTGCGGGCAGCGGAGACTTCGCTTCCCACCGGCAGAGGAGAAAAACCTGTCCGTGGGAGTGGGAGGCATTGTGGAACTGTCGGGCCTCCCGGCCGTTGGCGGTGGCTATGTTGGGGGCATCAGTACGAACGGAGCCGACGTCTTTCTCAGAATCCAGAGCCTAACCAGTAGAGTAGGTTGCGGCGTGGGGAGGAGCACAAGTCGACGGCGTGGGCGGTCACGGCGGTATCCCCTTCGCTAGACCCTGCCGGCAGCGCTCTGTTCCACAGGCTCTGGCTCGGGTACAGCGGCGAAGCCGGCCACGACGTGAGTTGTCCTACGAGCTCACCTGTTGAACTGATTTCGGTCAAAGCACCTACACATGTTCTTTTTTTTTTTTTTTTTTTTTTTTTTTGCGGTTTACCTACACATGTTCTCCGTCTTACGTGTTCGTGCATCCCATATATTAGAATCGGTATACGGTGCTTGTACCGTATTGTACATGTAATTGTATTGTACCTCTGTCATGCTATATAAAGAGATCAACGGAGAGCACGTTGCTCTACCGAAACCCTAATCAAAACTTGGTATCAGAGCTGACTACGGTTCCTCTCGTTCGCCGCCGCCGCGTGAGTCCTGTCCACGCCGCCGCCGCGCTCCTTCCGCCGCCGCCGCGTGAGCCCTCTCCACGCCGCCGCCGCGTGACTTCCGCCCGACGCCACGAGTCCCTCCGCGTCGTCGCCGGCATCTCCTACGTGATCGCGTGTACTAGCTCTGATCGGTGCTATCTCTGATCGCGTGTGCTAGCTCCTTGCTAGCTCTGATCGTGATCCTTGCTATCTCTGATCGCATGTGCTAGCTCCAATCCACGCCATCGCCATGTCGTCTTCGCTCCAGCTTTCCACGTCCGTGGGCGCTCTCGTCTCCGTCCCTGCTGCGCCCGCCACCTCTGGCATCGCCCAGCCGGCCGTCCGTCTCGACGCCACCAACTTCATGCTGTGGAAGGGGCTGACCTTCCCGAACCTCGCCGGTGCCGGTTTCTACGGCTATCTCGACGGCACCATGGCCGCTCCTGCGAAGACCGTCAAGCAAGGATCGGGGGATGATGCTGTTGACGTCCCAAACCCAGCCTACACCTCATGGTGGGTCACGGACCAGAGGGTCCTTGGCCTTCTCCTCGGCTCCATGGAGCCCGACATCGCCTGCCAACTCATCGGGTGTCCGACTGCTGCCGCGGCCTGGACCGCCGTCCACACCATGTTCGGCGCTCAGAGCCGTGCCAACGTTCGGCACATCCGTCGCCAACTCCAATCGCTGCGGAAGGAGGAGCTGACCGCAGCGCAGTACATGCACAAGATGAAGTCTCTCGCCGATTGCATGGCGGCCGCCGGAGTCTCTATCTCCGGTGATGAGCTTGTGGACTACATCATCACTGGCCTCGGTCCTGCGTTCAACGCGATCGCGGCGTCTCTCACCGTCGGTAATCGTTCGGTGACTTACTCCGATTTTTACTCCCATATTCTCTCGTTCGAGGCTCTCCAGGCACAACAGCTTCAGTCTGCGGAGTGGACGTCCTCGGCGAATGCTGCGTCGCGGCCTGGTCCGTTCCCCAACACCGGCCGCCCACGCCCCTCGGAGTATCCTCCCGCCCAGTATGGCGGGGGTCGCCCTGCTGAGCCCTACCAGCACGGGCAAGGTCGCCCATATGACGGCAGCAATGACCGCCAGAACTACGGCGGGTACGGCGGTGGAGGTGGCGGTGGCAACCGCCCCAACACCACGCAGCAAAACGGTGGCAACGCGCGCTCTGGCAAGAAGCAGCGTCCTCGTTGCCAGCTATGCGGCTTTTGGGGGCATGTGGCCTCCGATTGCCGCAACCGCTACAACCACGACTTCCGCGGCAACTCCTACAACAATCAGCGTTCCGGCAACGCTGCCTCCACGAGTTCTACTGCTACGCCTCCCTGGTTGATGGACACCGGGGCAACGGATCACTTCACCAATGATCTCGAGCGTCTCCACTATCACGAGCGCTATGGCGGGAAGGATCATGTTCAAGTGGCTAATGGTACAGGTTTGTCTATTTCGCATATTGGTCATTCGAATTTAGCCGATTCCATTCGCTTGAACAACGTCCTTCACGTTCCACACATTAGCCAAAATCTCCTCTCCGTGTATCGCCTAGTATCTGACAATGATGTTTTTGTTGAATTTCACCGTCATTTTTTCTGTGTCAAGGACAAGGCCACGCGTAGAATTCTGCTTCACGGTAGGAATCAAGATGGGCTCTATCCGATTCCATATAGTCGAGCATCCGCGTCAACCCCCCCTCGTCAGGCTAGCTCCAGCGTCAAGGTCTCGTCGTCCCAGTGGCATCAGCGTTTTGGTCATCCCTCGAATAATGTAGTGCAAAACATTGTTAAGTTTCATGATTTACCGTGTTTACCATCACCAAATTCTGTCTGTGATGCTTGTCAGCGTGCAAAGAGTCATCAACTTTCTTATACTGCATCTCATCGTGTTTCCACTGTGCCTCTTGAGTTAATTCACTCCGATGTTTAGGGTCCGGCTATTGCCTCTTCCGGTGGTTACAAATATTACGTTAGTTTTGTTGATGACTACTCCCGTTTTTGTTGGATTTATCTTCTCAAACACAAGTCTGATGTCGAGCAAGTTTTTTATGCCTTCCAAGCACATGTTGAACGCCTTCTTGATGTCAAGATTAAGTCTGTTCAGTCCGATTGGGGGGGTGAATACCATAGGCTGCATCAATATTTTCAGCGCACTGGGATTTCTCATCGGGTGTCTTGTCCTCACACATCCCAACAAAACGGTGTTGCTGAACGCAAACACCGTCATCTTGTCGAGACAGGCTTGGCCCTTCTTGCTCACTCCTCGATTCCGTTACGGTTTTGGGATGAAGCTTTCCGAACGGCATGCTACCTCATTAATCGCATGCCCACGCCTGTTTTAGGAAAAGATACACCTATCCATCGCCTGTTTAATATCCAGCCCAACTATGATTTCCTCCGTACCTTCGGGTGCGCGTGTTGGCCTAGTCTACGCAAGTACAATGCACATAAACTCGATTTTCGTTCCAAAATGTGTGTGTTTCTAGGCTACAGCCCAATGCATAAGGGTTATAAGTGTTTGGATAGATCCACCGGGCGCATATACATATCTCGTGACGTTGTATTCGACGAGTCTTTTTTTCCGTTTGCAACTCCCGGTGTTTCCCTTGACATCCCCACTCTCTACGAAGCGATCACTTTTCCTTCGTCCGAACCGGCTACGAGTGAACATGTGCGAAAATATGACCTGTCGTACCTTGCTACTAATCCTCCAAATGGAGATGTTTTCGTGTTGCAGGTGCCTGCTGCACCAGCTGCTCCGCCGAGCGCCCCAGTGCGCCTGAGATCGACGTGCATGAAACGCACGTTCCCGGCTCGCACTCCAATGCGGCCATGCAGCATGCGTCGGCCACTGGGCCATCGCATGCAAGTCTTGCTGGGCAATCGCATGCACCAGCTCCAGCTGGGCAATCGCATGCACCAGCTGCTTCGGCCAATGAGCAGCGATCCGCGTCGCCTTCTGCTGGCTCGTCTCCAGCCGCGACGCCCTCGATCGCCGACTCGACTGCGTCGTCCGACGCGCCGTCGTCACCTGCTGCTCCGTGTCCTCCGCCACCCGATGCACCTGCCCGTGTTATGGTCACGCGGCACCGGGATGGTACGCGACGCGAGTAAGACTTCAAGGATGGCACCGTGCGCTACGATCCGCGTCGTCGCGCCTTCTTCGCTGCACCAGCCTCACACCGTGATGCCCTTCGTGAACCAGCCTGGCGTACTGCAATGGCTGATGAGTACTCTGCCTTGTGTCAGACAAACACCTGGACTCTTGTTCCTCGCCCACCTGGAGTTAATGTTGTCGGAAGCAAATGGGTGTTCAAGACCAAGCATCGACCCGATGGCTCGATTGACAAGCACAAGGCACGTCTGGTTGCTCGTGGTTTTACGCAGCAACAAGGTATTGACTATGGTGACACCTTCAGCCCGGTGGTCAAGCCAGCGACAGTCCGTGTGGTTCTTTCTCTGGCAGTTTCTCGCGGATGGACACTGCGTCAGATTGATGTTAGCAATGCATTTCTTCACGGTTTTCTGTCCGAGGATGTCTATATGCAGCAGCAGCCCGGTTTTGAAGATGAATGGTATCCTTCTCATGTCTGCAAATTACAGCGTGCTATCTATGGTCTTAAGCAGTCTCCCCGGGCTTGGTATGCTTGCTTGAGTGCTCGTCTTCATCAGCTGGGGTTTACTTCTTCCAAGGCTGACACCTCGTTGTTCATCTTCTCCCATGGTGATGTTCAGGTCTACATGTTGGTCTATGTTGATGATATTGTCATTGCTGGCTCGAGTCCTGTTGATGTGGAGCGTTTGGTACACTCTCTAGCCGACACTTTTCCCATTAAAGATCTTGGAGTGTTGGAATATTTTCTTGGACTTGAAGCGGCTTACACTTCCGGGGGCATGACATTGACTCAACGTAAGTATGCACTTGATCTTCTTCATCGTGTCAGCATGGAGAACTGCAAGCCTACTTCAACTCCGTTGTATCCTTCGGAGCGTCTTGCTAGGAATACCGGCCCCCCATTAGGTACTGAAGACTCTTTCCGGTACCGCAGCATTGTTGGTGGTTTACAGTATTTGACTCTCACACGTCCGGATATTTCCTTTGCCGTCAACAAAGTGTGTCAGTTTCTCGCCCAGCCTACTGAGGTGCACTGGGAAGCGGTTAAGTGCATCTTGCGCTATGTTAGAGGAACTCTGAACACTGGTTTGACTATCCATAAGTCCCCTTCTGTGGGTATTAGCATCTTCACTGACGCTGACTGGGCAGGATGTGTAGATGACCGTCGTTCCACTGGAGGTTTTGCGATCTTTGTTGGATCTAAGCTTGTGTCGTGGAGCTCGAAGAAGCAGCCTACCGTCTCGCGGTCTAGTACAGAGGCAGAGTACAAGGCTCTGGCAAATGGCGCTGCAGAAGCTATGTGGATTGATACATTGCTCCAAGAGCTTGGAGTTACTCGGCAGCGTGTACCCATTTTGTGGTGTGATAATCTAGGGGCGACTTACCTAACAGCAAATCCGGTGTTTCACGCTCGTACCAAGCACATTGAGATCGATTTCCATTTTGTGCGCGAGCAAGTTGCCGATGGTGCTTTGGAGGTGAGGTTTATCTCTTCTGATGATCAGTTTTTTTTTTGCGAGGGAAAGTTACAATTACATCCAGCCACGATTCTTACAGAAAAGCCCAGAAAACATAAAAATTACAATCAGGTCCTTCTGAGCTGAGGCATCGTCTTCGTCGCGCACGACGCTACGCCGGCGAATCCCGCCGCACCACCTCCAATAGCTTGGACTGGGAGGCCCCCCGTCGCGGACGGGAAGTCGACGCTCCTCGGTGCCGGAGCACCTCCACCATGCACAACGGACGGCGACGCCACCATGGCCTTCAGCAACCTCACCTTCCAAGATGTCAACTGATGATCAGTTGGCTGATATATTTACCAAACCAGCCACACGACAGATGTTAGACCGATTCAGGACCAATCTAAATCTTGTATGTACTAGTTTAGATTGAGGGGAAGTATTAGAATCGGTATACGGTGCTTGTACCGTATTGTACATGTAATTGTATTGTACCTCTGTCATGCTATATAAAGAGATCAACGGAGAGCACGTTGCTCTACCGAAACCCTAATCAAAACTTATAGCACTTCCTACATGGTTTGACTCGATTGGCGAGACCTAAGACTATGACGTTGTCCTTTCATGAGCACTGGGAATTCTTCACAAGGAAGCGAAAAGTTGGGCCACGTCCGTATGATTTAGTTCTGGTTGTGTGAGGTTGTTCTGTCTGCGCTTCGTACTCGATCATGTATTAGACAACCACAAATGGTATGTCGTGTGATTCGTGATGCTCTCAACTCTCCTGTCTTTGTTGCCCCGATTGGGCAGACTCTGTTCTTGTGCATGTCTGTGTTGCTGTACTGATTTGGTGGGGAACCTGGTCCTCCCAGTTTTAGGACAACTTTTATGATTTTACTATGACTATCAGTTCAATTGTTAAAATTTAAACTCATGTGTATAAATCTGAGGCCTTTTATGGTACCCCCAAATTAATATGGGACATCTAGTTTTGTGGATTCAGTGGACAAGATTAATTTATACTAGTGCTCCAAACGTAAGTAGTTAAATCAATATATTACTGCTCAGACGTGAGGAATACTAATTCATCAAGACTAAAATTGGCATCACGCTGAAAACACTAGGGAAATCTTGTCTTTCTCGATGAAGCATCGGCAATCATGTCGGTATTACCATGCATATACGAGCTCATGGTAAAGGCTTCGGTAAATAATTGAACAGGTGAGTTGACCTGCGCGAGGATGTGGATAGCAGGATCATTACTCCGGCAGCCGGCTGGCACCGCTGTTATTCCCCATCGACGAACTGCGTATAGACATGTCCGGCCCTAATTAGCAACAAATTCAAGCCATGCTTTGACTACTGGACGTAACAAAGAACCTAGCCGACGATGATGGACGCTTCCATCTAGTTTTGTTGGCCAAGATTTGTGACGATCTTCCATAAATTATAACAGGTTGTAACATTCTAAGAAATTCAGTTGGTTTTGCTGCCGCTGGTGCTTTGTCCTCCTGGATTTGTACATGGTTAACATCACAACGACACGAAGGTCTAGGAGTAGGACTTCTTGATGTTCCTCTCTTCGTAGAACCAGCAGCTTCTTGTAAAACCGTTTTCTGCCTATGCTTTTGGCATACTCTCAACAAAAATTATAATCATTTGTTTCCTCGACATTTCAAGGATGGCAGAGCTAAGAGCAATGGCAATATTCAGGTGGACTCACCGGCGACCTTGACCTCGCTCAGGCGAGGTGGTTTCGACACCCATTCCACCCCTGTCGGCGCACAAATCCGATGTTGTCCTTGCAAACGAGGTTTGCTATTTGCTCAGTGGTTTGGAGGTTGCTATTTATGGATGTGGAAGGGTGATTGCTTGCCTCCTAATAGGAACATCAACCAAGCGCAAAAGCAAGGTGGGTGATTGTCCTCGAATCGGCATTCGGGAGGAGAAGTCACCCAAAGGAAAATACAAGAAATTTGGCGACGTAGGAAAGGCGCTCGTAACTGCTTGATGGATAATCTTTGGTTTCTCTGCTTGTCCTCTTTGTTTGGGTCATTCGGTGGATTTGGTGTTGCCCTATGCATTTTCTCGTGGTGTTATATTCGAGTGTAAGAGGTTGCAGTTGTTGGGTGTTTTGAGAGTTTGTCGGGTTGTGGCCATGTGGTGTTCAGTAGTTCGATTTGGTTGGTGTGTTGTGTCGGGTTTGCCCGTTTTTCCATAAATTAAACGTGGCAACTCTTTTCCTCCCGTATAAGCAAAGAGCAAGGGAAATAGTGCAGTTGGTTGCTGGCTATAGCTTAGAGTTATGTCAGTTATAACCAATCTAATAGCCATTAAGTATAATCGCCACTAATTTCGTTGCCCACATTTGAGTCTCACACACTGCTTAGAAGCACGTGTTGTAGCTGACCATTATCCTATAACCTGTTTTCTCTCTCCTATTCTCTCACCTCCAACTAAGTAAAAACTTATTATTCAAATCCATATAGCCCGCTGACTAGGACATATGGTACTTGCTCGAACTATCAAACACGAATGTGTAAAGTATGGATCGAGGTGGAAAGAATTGAACACAAGCGAACAAAGCGCGTCAATGTAGCAACATTCCGATCGCTATCGGGTTGTTCCCACGTCGGGACCCAACAATACACATGCCAGCTCTCCACATGTCACGGTGCTACACGATCGCATCCGACACCTGGCGCGCCTGTCCCGCTCTTGTATGGTATGTCCATTTCAAACATTAACAAAAGGCATCCTATATTATATTACAATAATTATATCAGCGAATTTCAGTTTTTACGTTCTAGTTGTACATTTGTGATCGAAATTTACTACATTTACGAAAATTCTTTCGAGTTACCCCCATTTAAAACTGGAGGGTAAAGCTTATGTTTACTCTTTTATTTTAAGACGGTCCATGTCTACTTCTTGCTCGTTGTGTGAAGGGGTGTGATACTAGGAAGGCAACTTCAAGATGATAATATGGGGTTTTGCCGAGTAGTGGCCTTAACTCCGAAGGTACTCCGCCGACCGCCGCTGCCTATTTAAAGGCCAACAAATGGTGAACTCCACATCACAACTCCACAAGACACAAGTGCACCAGTATTAGCAACGATCTCACCCGCACAACACACCACGCAACCGAGCGAGAGGAACTGATCCATACCTGATAGCGGCTTAGCTACAGGGCTCCATGGCCAGAAGTGCGGGCTGGAGACCATGTTGCTGCAGCTAGGGGCACGGAGGAGACCTTGCTTCACACAGTCACAGAGAATGGCGCCGCCGGTGCAGAGTAGAGTGAAGAGAAACCTGTTCGTGGGTATGGGAGGCAGTGTGGAACAGCCGGGACTCCCGTGCGTCGGCACCGGCTACGTCGGGGCCATTGGTACCAACGGCGCCGGTGTCTTCTTCAGTGTTCACTGCCCAATCAGTAGAGTCGGTGGCGGCGTGGGGACACGTGCAAGACGACGCCCTGGGCGGTTACGGCGGTATCCTATTCACTGAGGCAGCACTCCACTCGTTTCAGATCATCAGATGCTAAACAAATATACATAGACATACTAGGGAAATTTGGTGCGGCGGCACCGCCGCACCCGTGTGGTAAAATTCAAAGTCGAAATCAGCGTTGTTAAAAAATTATGTATATTTGAGAATCGTTCGAATGTAAAGAGAGTCTGTATTTGGAAATTGTTTTTTCGTCATTTATAATTTTGTATAGATTAGAGAATTGTTGGAATGCAAAGAGAGTTTTTTTTTTTTTTTTTTGAATGTTGATTAGATTTCGAAAATGATTCAAATAGGGAAGGTATTTCTTTTTTTCACGTAGGAAAAAATTGTAAAATTTGAGAGGCATTTGTAATGGTAAAATATTCAAAAAAAATTATGACGTCTTTTAGTGTTCGAGAATTGTGAAATCTTCGAAAATTTGAAGTGTGTAGATTTGAGTATCGTTGGGATGGAAATGGGATGGAAAGAAAGGTTGTGGTTAAAATTTCTTCAGATTTCGAACATCGTTCAATTTGGGAAATGTTTAAATGTATTGGAATTTGTCTGTTTGCTGGCAGTGAATATGTTGCAATTTTTGTTTTTAAGATTTCTGAAATCTTTTTCATTTTTTTTTCGATTCGTAGTTTCCAAGGTGCTGATTTTGGGACATGCATTGGTTTCTTGTATATTATATATATATATATATATATATATTATTTTTTTTTCTTTCTTTGTGTTCCTGTTTGTTTTGCTGTTATGTTTATGATTAGTGTGGAGTAGGAAATACAAATTTTCGAATGACCCCGTTGAAAAGTTGTTCAAAAAACTAAGAATTATGTCGTGCCTGTCAGGTAGCCAACATTTTGATAATTTCAGAAATCAGCTGGAATTTTTTGAATTGGCGATTTTTAAATTTTGCGGAGTTGTGCTTGTGCAATTAAATTCGAATTTGGAAAAGGTGTGGAAATTTTGGAAATCATTGAAATGCGAAGGAAACGTACATTCGGAGTATTGTTCAAAATTTGAATTTTGGCTGTTGGTAAATTTAAATTTTGGGATATTTTTTTTTAGGGAGTGTGGAAACTTGAAAAAGTATTGATTTTATAATAGATGTATAATTTAGCTAAATAATTAGGGGAAATAAAATTTTTTTTGGGGGGGGGGGGGATTTTAAGAAAAAGAATTTCTGACATTTATAAATTTTTCATAATTGTTTAATTAGTTGGGCTTTTTTTTTTTAAATAAAAAATAAAAAATCTGACGTGTGGGCCATTGTGACATCATTATGACGTCACAGTCCCCAGAAATGGCCGCGGCGGCGCGAGGCTTGCCGGCGGCGCGGCGCGGCGTTCCAGGACGCGTTTCTGGGCGCGTTCGACGCGCCCCGTCGCGGGGAGCACGTAGGAGGCGGCGCCGCCCAATTTGGGTCGCCGGAGCGGCGCCGGCAGCGCGGGGACGCGGCGGAGGACGGCGCACGCGTCGGCGGCGATTCCCGCACGGCCGCGACGGCGCGGCGGCCGATCTTCGGCGAGGTGGAAGGGCAAGCGGCGGCGGATCTGTCCATAGTCGTCGATCTGGGTGGGGAGCAGTGCAGGGGCGGCGGCGAACGTCGGCGGCGGCGGCGGCGCCATAGCAGCGCGGGAGAGAGAAGGAGAAGGGGAAGGTGTGCGGCTGGTTTTTCAGCGGGGCCCCTGAGGTTTGGGAAAATGGCAAGTACGTCCTTCCCCACGGGAAAGTGTGGAATGTGGCGCAGTTTCTGTTTTTTACGGGGACTCTTTTGCAAATTGTTGCGATGCAGTGACGTTTTTTCACGGGACCCCCTGATCTTCTCGCTAATTGCAATTCGGTCCTCCCACCGAGCACTGTAGAAGTGCGATTATCTGCGAATGTGGACCGTTGCCGGCCGATCGGACGGCCGAGAAGAATCGAGGTGATGTGGCCAGGCTGAGGAAGAAGCCAAACGGGTGGGCTTTGATATAGTTAGGTATATAGTGGGCCCTGTGCCGTCGGAACACTTGGCACCATAGTGGGCCCGGCCCTGCGGTGGAGTTCTTCACAAGGAACCGAAAAGTTGGGCCACGTCCGAGTGATTTAGTTGTGGTATTGTGACTTGTCACTTGTGTGTGTCTGCGCTTCGTACTGGAAAATGCAACTCTCCACAACTAGGAGGATCTCCCCGCTTAACTGATACGTTCAAATTGTGAAGTTTGGTGGAACGATCGTTGCCCAGTAGGGTCGATCGGATACGTGTTATATAGGTCAGGAAGAGCCCCTGGCGTGGCATTACAGGAGGCGTATTTAGGTTGGAGTACTACTCCATACCCAATACGTATTTATCGAAATACGAGACACATTACAATTCTAACAGCCTCCCTTAATCGCAACCTTCGGAGTGGTTGAGATTACGCATAAACTCATGTAGATTCTTGACTGGCAAAGTCTTTGTAAAACCATCAGCAACTTGATCCTTGCTTGAAATGAACTTGATGTCAAGCAACTTATCTGCAACTCTTTCACGAACAAAGTGATAGTCTATTTCAATATGCTTGGTCCTAGCATGAAACACAGGATTAGCTGACAAGAAGGTAGCACCCAAGTTATCACACCATAAACATGGCTTTTCTTTTAGTGCAACACCAAGTTCATTAAGGACAGCTTCAACCCATATCAACTCAGCTGTAGCATTTGCGAGAGCTTTATATTCAGCTTATGTGCTAGATCTTGACACAGTCTTCTGTTTGCGTGCACTCCAAGAGACCAGATTCGGTCCAATAAAAATAGCAAAGCCTCTAGTTGACCTTCTGTCATCAAGACAACCTGCCCAATCTGCATCTGAGAAAGCACTGAGCAAAGTAGAGGAGGATCTCTGAAATGTGAGTCCAACACGAATTGTACCCTGAACATATCGTAGAATCCTTTTGGCGGCTGTCCAATGAGCAGAAGTCGGTGCATGCAAATACTGACAAACTTTGTTTACTGAGTAAGAAATATCAGGTTTTGTTAATGTCAAGTATTGCAATGCACCTACCATACTTCTATAATTTGTACTATCATCAGGACCAAGAGGAGCTCCCTCAGTCAAAGACAATTTATCAGTGGAGGATAGAGGCGTGGGACAGGATGTGCACTTAGTCATACCGACTTTAGCAAGCAACTCGTAGCATATTTTTCCTGAGTAAGGAGCAAACCATTTGGGTTTTCTTTACCTCAATACCCAGAAAGAAGTGTAGGTCCCCCAAATCCTTGAGAGCAAAATCAGCATTCAGATCATGAAGGAGAGCCGAGATAGCTTGATCTGATGAGCTTGTGACTATGATATCATCAACATAAATTAGAACAAACATCATAATACCAGACTTGTTATAGAGAAAAAGAAAAGTGTCAGCCTTGGATGGATAAAAGCCAAGTTGTTGCAACTTGGTACTGAGTCTAGAATACCATGCTCGAGGAGCCTGTTTGAGACCATACAAGGCCTTGTCAAGTTTGCATATATAGTGTGGAGTTTGTGAGTCTTCAAAACCTGGAGGTTGTTTCATGTATACTTCCTCTTCCAGAACGCCATGCAAAAACGCGTTCTTGACATCTAGCTGTCGCAAACTCCATCCTCTGGAAACAGCAACTGACAAAACAATACGAATAGTAGCTGCTTTGACCACAGGACTAAAAGTATCTTCATAATCTATTCCATACCTCTGTTTAAACCCTTTTGCAACAAGTCGTGCTTTATACCTGTCAATTGTGCCATCTGCATGCTTCTTGATGCGGTATACCCATTTGCAGTCAATAAGATTTTTGGTATGATGAGGAGGAACTAGGTGCCATGTCTTGTTTTGTATGAGCGCATTATATTCTTCCCCCATCGCTTTGCGCCACCGTTCATCTTTAAGAGCCTCCGAAAGTGTACTTGGTTCCCCTGTAGACGTAAAAAGACACCAACGAATAGTGCCATCAGTAGGTACTCGTGGTTGCTTAATACCTTTTTGTAAACGAGTTCGAGGTTCCGGAGGCGGAGGAGGCGGTGGCGAAGGCGTTGGTGTAGTTGTTGGTGCAGGTGTCGGTGTAGAGGAGGCCGCAGCAGACCCTGGCGTAGAGGATCCAGCCTCTGCATGGCTGGGATCAGCATCCGTAGATGCCTCCGAAGCTGTCGGTGACGTGGCGGCTTCCGGTTCGTGCGGGCTTGGACTTCTCCGCGGAGAGCGAGGCGAGGACGAGGTCCGTGGCGGGGATCGCGACAGCGACGTGCGCGGCGGGGCCCGGGAGCGTGGCCTGGAGCGAGACGTGTCGTCTCCAGGTTCGTCAGGCGGAGGCGACGCGGTTTCCGCGCCGTCGGACGCGGTGGACACGGAATCGTCACCGGGATCAGTGGAGCCATCAGGACCAGAATCGCCTCTGGATCGGAGAGCATCGGATCTTCCTCGGGATCGTAAACAGGCAGACATCGTCTGTCGTTTTGCGCCTGTTTCTTCAGCGTTTCAGCGCCATTTGACGCCAAATTTTTTTGTGATTCTTTTTGCTGCGTGCCTGCACCTGTAGCTGCACTGTTTTCTGCACTTTGATCATTAGTAACATCTGGTATTATAGGCAAGGACATATAGTCATCAACATTTGCATCCCCATGTGTGGAAGTGGTGGAAGGTAAAAGAAGAATATCTTTGCGAAGACGTGCACCGGCATTAGGATGAAGAGAGGCAAACGGAAAAACACTCTCATCAAAACAACGTCTCGTGATATATAGATACGACCGGTGGAAACTTCTAAACACTTGACTCCCTTATGACGTGGACTATACCCCAGAAAAACACATCGTGTAGAACGAAAAGCTAGCTTGCGCTTGGTATAAGGACGTAAATTTGGCCAACAAGCACAACCAAACACTCGAAGAGATTCATAGTTTGGCTTGGTATGGAGAAGACGTTCAACGGGTGTATCAAGATTTATAACTTTACTTGGAGTAGGTTTATGAGGAAGGTGGCAGTGAGAAAAGCTTCATCCCAAAACTTAAGGGGCATGGAGGCATTGGCAAGCAAGGCAAGACCTACTTCAACAATATGACGGTGTTTGCGTTCAGCGGAACCATTTTGTTGGTGAGCATGTGGACAGGAGACATGATGAGAAATGCCATGCTTTTGAAAGAAACTATTGAGTTTTTCGTATTCACCACCCCAATCAGTTTGCATAGTGATAATTTTTCTATCAAATTTTCGCTCAACAAGTTGTTCAAAATTGAGAAACACTTGATACACCTCAGAACGTTTCTTGAGCAAATAAATCCAAGTAAATTTACTAAAATCATCGATAAAGCTTACATAATAGGAGTGTTTGCCAACAGACTCAGGTGCTGGGCCCCATACATCAGAAAACACTTGTTCCAAGGGAACAGTGGAAACACTAGTAGAGACAGGATATGGCAACTGATGACTCTTAGCTAACTGACATGGATCACAAACATAAGGACTAACTTCTGGAGTATAGGAAATCTTATTGTTTCTAAGAACTTGCTGAACCACAAAAGACGAGGGATGCCCTAGACGACGATGCCAAGTGGACGATGATGGCTTTATTGTAACGAAAGCATGCTTGGAAGACCCGGTGGAAAACGGCACTAGCGGGTAGAGACCACCATGGCATGGCCCTTTAAACAGAATTCTCCTTGTGCTTTGATCCTTAATTAAAAAGAAATCAGAGTGAAACTCAAAAAATATATGATTATCAAGTGTAAGCTTATGAACTGATAGGAGATTTGTGGTGGCACTAGGAACATGCAAGACATTTTTAAGATGTAAAGAAGCATGTGGGGTGCATAACGTTGAATGACCAATGTTGCTTATTTCCATACCGTTTCCGTTTGCAGTTTGGATGCGATCACGTCCCTTGTACTTGTCATGTGTGGAGAGCTTGCTCAACTCTCCCGTGATGTGGTTGGTGGCACCAGTGTCCGGATACCAGTTGGTATCAACACCATAGGCAGCAAGATTTGCGTTCTTCTCCTCCTCATGAGTATCATCATCAGAATCATCACGATCTTGGTAGCGCCACCAACAGTCACTCGCTGGGTGCCCATGAATCTTGCATATCTGGCAAGTGACATTGACATAAGGTGTGGGAGCACGATCACGGAAGCCGCTCTTGCTATCATCACGGCGGCCTCCCTTTCCTCCATCACGGCGGTTGCGGTCATCACGTCTGTCATAACGACCACGACCACCATCTCCCCCATCACGGCGTCCTTGGTCACCAAAGAGAGCGAGAGCGCCAGGGACCACCACTGTCCCGGGAGCGCCAGGAACCTCCATCACGCGATCGCCTCCATCACGGCGACCACGTTCATCAAAGCGGCCTTGGTCATTGCCACCACGGGCAAGATGTGCTGAAGAAGTGAAGGATTGGACAGGGATGGCATCCTCTTCATCGGAGAGCATCTCACGGCGCATATCATGCGCGGCAATCTGGGCAAACAAATCATCAAGTGTAGTTCCCCGTTGCCCGTTGACAGCAGCAACGACATCATTGTATGTGCCATCTAGCCCGTTGAGAATATACCCAATGAGCTCATCATCATCAATGGGCTTCCCAGCAGCAGCGAGCTCAGAACCAAGCCCTTTCATGGTGGTGAAGTATTCTGAAGCGGTCATATCCTTCTTCTTCTTCGTCTTGTTGAGGGCCGTGCGAAGGTGAGTGATTTTGGAGCGGGAAACAGAGGTGAACATGGCAGAGATCCCCGCCCAAACTTGAGCCGTGGAGGTGTACTCAAAGAAGTGTGGAAGAAGCTCCGGTGACATAGTTTCGAGGAGCCACCCCATAACTTGCTGGTCACGGACAATCCAGGCAGAGTACTGGGGATTGGAAACGGTGGACTTCTTCCCTTCCTCATCGATTTCAATGGTCGTGGCAGGAGCAGCTTCAGTTCCATCCAGCAGGCCGGTGACCTGGGCTCCACGAAGATTGGGGAGCACCAGCGCCTTCCACATGAGATGATTCGTCCGTGTGAGCTGCTGGGTGGGAGGATTGCCGAGGGTGACAGCGGGCACGACAGAGGAGGACGACGACATGGTGATCTTCTTGGTCTTGGAGTCTTGATGCGGCGGCGGCGGCGGCAGTAATGCGGCGGCGGCGGTTGTTCTTGGTTGTAGGGGTCTTGGAGTCTTGATGCGGCTGCGGCGGCAATAATGCGGCGGCGGCGACTGTTCTGGGTCGTAGAGGTCTTGGAGTCTTGATGCGGCGGCTACGGCAGGGTATGCGGCAGCGGCGGCATTTTGATCTTGATCTTGTGGGCGGCGGCGGCAATGGTGCGGCGGCGGCGGCCTAGGGTTTTTCGGCGACGGCTAGGTCAGGAAAAGGTGGCTCTGATACCATGTGAAGTTTGGTGGAACGATCGTTGCCCAGTAGGGTCGATCGGATACGTGTTATATAGGCCAGGAAGAGCCCCTGGCGTGGCATTACAGGAGGCGTATTTAGGTTGGAGTACTACTCCATACCCAATACGTATTTATCGAAATACAAGACACATTACAATTCTAACACAAATGATTTACGACCCGTGCATAAATTATCAGTGAATTTTCAAATATCAATACATTATCAATACTAATAAGAAATTTCTGTACATGCATCAACAAAAAAAATTAAAACCATCCATTAGCACACTAGTAGGGAAGTGCCTTTCTATGGATTCCCTATCCGTGGCGCACCAAAACTACCATGCGCCACAAAAAAACGTTCTGTGGCGCACCACTCCGAATGCGCCACAAAATACTGTGGCGCATACGTGCATGCGTGCGCCACAGAAACATGGTGGGTCCCACCACCACAAATATCTGGTGACCTTTTTGTGGCGCATCTGCATGGATGCGCCACAGAAATTATACTTTCTGTGGCGCATCCATCCAGATGCGCCACAAAAATTCAGTGGGGCCCCTCCAATGATTGCATTGGTAATTTATCTGTGGCGCATTCAGCACTGTGCGCAACAGAAAACATGGTGCGGCCCCACCAATAATTTAAGTGGGCAACATTCTGTGGCGCATGCATCATGGTGCGCCACAGAAAGACATGTTTCTGTGGCGCACCATTGCATGCGCCACAGAATGTTGCCTCCAGATCTACAAAAAAGAGGCAACCCCTCTACCTACCACCATTTACTTCTTCTCGTCTTCCTCCTCCACCTCCACCAAGCTCGTATTTCTCTTCCCTCCCCTCCTATTTTGCCCATAGTTTTCTCCATTTTTTTAGTTAAACCTATTTTGTTTGATAGATTATTGGTGAGGGTTTAGGAGAGCCTCCAATACATCTCTTTTTGTCCACTAGTTTCTCTCCAACATCACACGCTCTCTCATCGATCGCGGTCACGTCTCGGCACCGAATCTACTAGGTGAGACATGGATCTACATGGATGATGAACATGCATATGCATGTTTGGTGGCGTCGACGGTGTGTGTATGACCGGATGTGTGTCGTGGTTGTTTGTGTTCCGACCATGGTGTCGTGTATGTGGATGTTGCCGGCAACATGATTTGTGAAATGTCTGTAGGTACCCATGAGGCCCTTGAGTTTGCCGGAACGTCGATTAACTTCCGTTCCGGCAAATTCGGGTACTCCATATGTCCTACTTTTAGGAGAGGTCATGCCGAATTTTATTGTGAATTTTGGCATGAGACTTTGCTAAAAATAGGACATATGGGGTATTGCGACTAATGCATGGGCCAAATAATGTGTGTGCATGCATGTTGCGGTTCTAATTAACATACTTTTGTTTGTGCTCTATGTATACCGCGTAGGCCGCAACCATGGTCGTCAGGATGAGCTCCGGTCGAATCAGTAGATACAAGGAAAAAGCGAAGGCGGACATGATTCGGTGCAACAGGCGCTAGATAAGATGTCCGTGTCGAAAATGCAAACTCGTGAGCTGTATCGACCCTGATTCCGGACAATTGGAGGATCACCTGCTCAGGCGCGGTTTCATGTTAGGTTTCAACCATGACGAAGGAGATGTCGGCGGACAAGATCATCATGATCATGACGAAGGAGATGTCGGCGGACAAGATCATCATGACGAAGGAGATGCCGGCGAACAAGATCATCATGGTGACGAAGGAGATGCCGGCGGACACGGTCATGATGAAGGAGTAGATGGTGGTGGAGAAGACGCGAACACGCAGACCTCGCTAATTTCGGCCTTGCAGGACCCTCATGTTCAAGAACTGCTACTCAAGGAGACGAGCAATGACAGAGCTGCAGCCAGAGAGAAAGCCAAGCTGGCGCAAATGGAGATAGACGGGAAGACTCCGTTGTATCCTGGGTGCCGGCCACAGGATACGGGCTTGCAAGTAACGCTTGATGCTCTGGAGATGAAGTCGGAAAACAAATGGACCGACGTGAGCTTCAACAAGAACATGAAATTCTTCCACGATCGTCTTCCTGAGGGGAACACATTGCCAACTAGTATCGAGCCGCCGCCGACGAAGGAAGCCGTCGCCTGATACGTCTCAAACGTATCTATAATTTTTGATGTTCCATGCTTGTTTTATACCAATTGCTACATGTTTTGCATCTACTTTATATCACTTTTATACATTTTTTGAGACTAACCTATTAACAAGATGCCGAAGTGCCAGTTCCTGTTTTCTGCTGTTTTTGTATTCCAGAAAAGCTAGTCTGGAAATATTCTCGGAATTGGACGAAACTACACTTGGGTGCCTATTTTTCCAGAACACGCCTGACGGAGCGAAGGAGCAGCAGAGGAGGGCCACCAGGGCCCCACACGCCACGAGGGCGCGGTTCCCCCCTCTGCCGCGCCCTGGGTGGTGTGGGCCCCTCGGGGGTCCGCAGCCGCCGCCCTTTCGCCTACTTATTCCCCCCGACGCGAAAACCCTAAGTACCTGAGCAAATATCCACGAAAAGTTCCAGAGACGCCGCCGTCGTCAACCCTAGCTCGGGAGGGTTCAGAACCTCTTCCCGGCACCCTGCCGGAGAGGGGAATCGTCACCGGAGGCTTCTACATCGCCATGCCTGCCTCCGGAGTGATGCTGAGTAGTTCATCCTTGGACTATGGGTCCATAGCAGTAGCTAGATGGTTGTCTCTCCACTTTGTTCCATCATGTTTAGATCTTGTGAGCTGCCCTACATGATCAAGATCATATTATTGTAATGCTACATGTTGTATTTGCTGGGATCCGATGAATATTGAATATTATGTCAAGTTGATTATCAATCTGTCTTATATGTTATTTAAGATCTTGCATGCTTTCCGTTACTCGTAGATGCTTTGGCCAAGTAGATGCTTGTAACTCCAAGAGAGAGTATTTATGCTAGATAGTGGGTTCATGTCTCCATTTAACCTGGGACAGTGACAGAAAGTTCTAAGGTTGTGGATGTGCTGTTGCCACTAGGGATAACCTAACGATGCTATGTCCACGGACATATGTGTTTGTTTACATTACGCACTTTACTTAATGCAATTATCCGTTGCTTGCAACTTAATACCAACGGGGGACTCGGATGACAACCTGGCGGTGGATTATTAGTCATAGATGCTGTTGGATAATGATCTATGTATTATGTCGTAATGCCCAATTAAATATCATAGTAGTCAACATGTCATGTATATGCATTGTCATGCGCTCACTATTCGTCAATTGCCCAGCTGTAATTTGTTCACCCAACATGTTAGTTATCTTTTATGGAGAGACACCACTAGTGAACTGTGGACCCCGGTCCATTCTTTTACACTGATTAAACAACCACAAACTGCAAACTGTTCCTTTTTCATTCTCTGCAATTTAATACTCATTTTCCACACCATACGTTTAATCATTTGTTTTCAGCAAGCCAGTGAGATTGACAAGCTCACTGTTTCGTTGGGGCAAAGTAGTTTGATTGTGTTGTATGCAGATTCCACGTCAACAGTCCAGACTCCCTGCGACAGCTATTTTTCTGGCGCCGTTGACAACCTTCTGAAGAGTTGCTGCTCCTACTGGTTCGATAACCTTGGTTTCTTTCTGAGGGAAAACTTGCTGCTGACTACATCATACCTTCCTCTTGGGGTCTCCCAACGAACGTGTGTTTCACGTCATCATCGCCACCAGCCCGCCACTTCGACACCGACACCGACGCCGCCGCCCTCTCCATCCCCTCCCCGAGGTGCTGCTCCTCTCTTCCATCCCTCTCCCTCCCCTCCACACCTGCACATAAGGTGTTTGGTCAAATGCCAAACCCACAATTTTAGAAAATTTGATGATTTGATTGTTGATTGCTTGCTGCAAGTAGTTGCTAATGCTTCTAGTTGGTGCTAGTGGTGTTAGGAAAATTTTGGAGACCAAAAAAATTTAAAATTTTGCTAAGTTAAATATGGTCACTATTTAAACATGCCTACAAAAATGTCTTCATTTAAGGTTCTAGATGTATTCAAAAAATTATTTCTGGGGTTTATCATGAAGTACTAACTTAGTACAAGAGATCCATGAGGGTTAATGTGAAATAGGATCAAGATTTGATGCTTTAGAAATGCTCCAAAGTTGGTACTTTTTAAAGGAAATGAAGATATATGGATGTGAATTTTCTTATTTTTTTCTTGTGCAGACCACCGGCTTCGACTACATCAACTATCTCCTCAACTACAGTTCCCCCTTTGGTGAGCTATTGGTTAACCCGGTGACCATGTGTTCTGTGCTACCACGACCATCGTGTCGTGGTTGTTTGTGTTCCGACCAGCGTGTCGTGTATGTGGATGTTGCCGGCCGTAGATACCGGCAACATGATTTGTGAAATCTATGCAGGTAACCATGAGGCCCTTGAGTTTGCCGGAACGTCGATTAACTTCCGTTCCGGCAAATTCGGGTACTCCATATGTCCCTTTTTTAGCAAAGGTCATGCCGAATTTTTTCGTGAATTTTGGCATGACTTTGCTAAAAATAGGACACGTGGAGATGTGGATGTGGTATTGTGTTTGTTGTCGGCCGGCAGATGTGGATATGTGTTTGTTGTTGGCCGGCCGGAGATGCCGGCAACATGATTTGTGAAATGTCTGCAGGTACCCATGAGGCCCTTGAGTTTGCCGGAACGTCGATTAACTTCCGTTCCGGCAAATTCGGGTACTCCATATGTCCCTTTTTTAGCAAAGGTCATGCCGAAATTTTTCGTGAATTTTGGCATGGCTTTGCTAAAAACAAGACATATGGGGTATTGCGACTAATGCATGGGCCGGGTATCTTAGTACTTAATTAAGTGATTTTTTCTTATATTTGGTGTACTAACTTCGACATTTTTTTCTTATAGGTGAGACGAACATGGCTGACAATAACGAGGCCGGGGGTTCTCGAACAGGAGGCGAGGAACCGATAGAGGAAAATAGTATGATTCAGACGGTCATCGCACAGGCAGTGACAACGACGTTCACGTCGATATTTACTACCGTCTGTGAGTCTGTCAGGGTTTGGATTGAGGGAGGGAGAAAAGGGCCTCCCCCAGTGATCAGCTTCGGCTCCAACAAGTACTCAATCAATGTGCCTACTACAGAAGATGCACCCCCAGCATCCCCAGAGGTAAAGAAGAAGAAGCACAGGAAGAGAAGTAAGCCAGCTCCTAAGACGACTATCCGGGGGTATGAAGACATGGTATCACCCCGTGCGGATGGCTTGAGCCGAGTTCATGAAGCTGGTCAACCGATCCTGTCTCGGGAGCTGCTCCACCTCGCAGACGGATGCATGCTCTCTTTGCAAAATGCTATCTTGACGCGAGAGAGCAACCTTCTTAAAGAAGATAATCCAAATTACCCGGTGTTCACTGTCAAGGTGCCAAAAGACTTGGCCGAGTTCGTCCATGAAACCCCCGCGGATCTGTTTTTCATATCGTACGAGGACGTCTTCAGGCTGTTTCACTTTAGACGGCTGGACTATAACTTGGTCCGCCTATACGCGCTCAACCAAGCGATGAGGATCAGGAGAGATAATACCCCGTACATCAAGGTAGTGGATCCCTACTACATGCGTGACAGCCTGCTGGTGGAAGGATCAACGACACGGGCCAAGGCCACGAAGTTCCTCCAGAGAATCATGCTGAACAACAAGGATAAGAACAGCTTTCTTATGCCTTTCTTTTCCGAGTAAGTACACATCCGGTCGCCGCCGTCGTATCTTATGCTTTCTTATAGATTTCTTCCGTTGTTGATCCTTTCCAACATTCCGTTTCAATTGTGTTGAGCAGTGACGAGTACGCAGTACTCATCGTCGTAAGCCCGAGGTGGTCCGTTGCCACTTATTTCGACTCGGGGAGTCTTAAAGACTACACCAGAATAAAGGGTGTTCTCGATGAGGCTCTCGAGGGCTATGCCCAAAAGGGAGGCCACTTCCACAAAGAAAAGAATGGGGAACGTTTAACGAAGGACAACAAACACATTTTCTGGCATGGGACCGGGTTCCATTGCATCAAGCATGCGCCTGGCAGCGTGAAGGATGCCTTCTACGTCCTCCATCACATTAAAGGGCTTGTCCGGGATGTAGAGACAACGAGGTGGCCATCTAGTCTCCAAGAATGGAGCAAAAATGCGGGGGAAATCACCGATTCTGAGCTTAGAGAAGACTTCCATCGCATCCAGAGGCAGTTATCGCAAATCATTTTGGAAGATGTCATGGAAGCAGGGGGTCCTTACACAACGCCAGAGGTAGGATGTATTGTAAAAGAAAGCCTTGCCTCACTCGATAGAAGTGCTTCTTTATTTTCTTTATTATAGACTTATCCACTTAATTAGATGAATAAATCATACTCTATTTATATTATTAATCAAATATATATCCCAATTCATCTCCAGGGTTGTCTAAGTGGGAGATCGAAGAACGCCTAGACAAGCAAAATGACATGAGGACGTGGATGACGAAAGAATGCTATAAACCGTTCCCGGAGCCGATACACCAGAAGGCTCAATCCTACCAGTGGAGCTAGACGTGTTCTCCGTCAGCGACCCAGCAAGAGACCCCAGCGGCGACTCAAGAAGAAGAGACTCCAGCGGCGACTCAAGAAGAGACTCCAGCGGTTCCTCCCGCACCCTCGACAAGTGGGCTGAGGCTGAGAAGCCAGATTCAGCGTGGGGCGCAGGAGCCGACGATGATAAGTGGGCCCTAGTGATTGCTTAATGCCCACTTGTCGAGGGTCTCTGCGGGAGGAACCGCTAGAGTAACTTTATTTGTACTATGACTTATGTGACATGAGATGAACTTTTGTACAATTAATTTGGCACTTAATTGTCACTATGTATGTATCTCGGGCTCTAAGTGGTGATGTACATATTTATCTGTCTGTTTTAATACTGTGTCAAAATATATTACTGTTTCTATTATTTTCTGTATAAATTCTGTAATATACCTGTATTATTGTCAAATACAGCAAATAATCGATAATACAGCAAATAATCGATAATATATACAGCAAATAATTTAGTGGCGCACGGTAAATAATTTTGTGGCGCACCATATTCTGTGGCGCACGAATAAAGTGCGCCACAGATACATTATTGTCAAATACAGCAAATAATCGAAATTCTTTCTGTGGCGCATAAAATAATTTAGTGGCGCATTTGGACGTGCGCCACAGAATTGTCTACTTTCTGTGGCGCATGGTTCCGTGCGCCACAGAAATAATATTTTTGTGGCGAGAATTCTGTGGCGCACCGACCATGCGCCACAGAAACAGTTTTTGGTGCGCACAGAAAGGCACTTCCCTACTAGTGGCATATTTTTATCAACACGTCAATTAGTAGAAATAATATCGTTTGTTAGATGTAAAATCAACGGTCATTATAAGAAGGGGAAGATCCTCCTAGTTGTGGAAAACTACGTTGCTTCATACTCCGTCATGTATCAGACAAGCTAAAATGGTATATCATATGATTCGTGGTGCTCTCAACTCTCGTGTGCTGCACTTACGTGAGCTACTCAGGCGAGCTCGGCTACGATTAGTTGACTAGATGTGTGCAGGTTGGACTGGGTTGTGGTACACGTGTGAAAATTGGGTTTAGTTGTGGCTGTATCTACGTGCGCTTCCTACTCCATCCTCTATCAGACTAGCTAAAATGGTGTGCCGTATGATTTGGTGACGTTCTAAGCTAGTGTCTTTGTTGTCCCGAGCTGACAAACTTCAGTTCATGTGCTTGTGCGAACCTTCTGTCTGCGTGGCTGCACTGATGGTAACATGAAATCTGTTCGGTGAAACTTCCAGGATGTTAATATGAATACCAAATTTAAATGTTAAACTTACAAAATAGAAAATCATGGTTATATATTTGTACCCAAAAATATTGTAAGAATTTGTTTCTTATGGCGCACATTCTGACCGGATGCCTCTTCTCGAGGATGATATGGTACGAGATTCTATCGTGGATTCGATGCACCTCGAGACCTCCATTGGGATGACATCACGGATTGGTGGTCGCTAGCTAGTGTTGCGCATCACCCCTCGCCAGCTACGCAAGGGCACCTCATCGTTGATCATGCTCACGGCGTGGTGGATCTGAAAGCATCGAAACGCGGCGATCTTCGACAACACGCGTCTGTTCTTGGCTACCTTGCTTGACACGATCAAACCGAGACGTGAGAGTGGGCAAGCGCGGGAGCCTGGGATCTTCGCCAACTCCTCCCCTAGTTTAGATCGTGGGTGAGTTGTATGGTGGGGTGCTGGTCCTTTCTAGGACTTGCACAAAAACTTCTTTCTATCAATGCATCGAAAGGCAAAGCTTTTGCATTTTCCCGAAAATAATTTGTTTCTTGTACATAGAGTGATGGAAATTAGTGGTAAGTTGAAGGCCGTGTAAATATAAACACCGGTTATTTGTGATGTGGAGAGAGAACTCTACAAGTTCATTTAAAGCAAAAATATAAATAATTAATAGACAACACAATTCAATGGACGTGGTATTACTCTCAGATATGATATCCCCATTTGAAACATTGACAAATTAAAGGCATATACTATATTATATTATTTCAAAGAATTTCAGTTTTTACCTTCTAGTTGTACTTTAGATAGTAATTTACTCACCGCTTTATCTCTTTTAAACATTTGGCTCGTTCTTCATCTATGCCAGGTCAATGTTGCACGCTGCCTAGGCATGTTAGGATTATTTTAGATTCACATCTTGTATATCGAATACGCTGGAGATAAAGCATATTTTGTTCCTTATCTTATGCGTCAAGAGCATGATCAGATATGATCACAACCCTGTCATTTCGGCGTGTGAAAACTCAGCCATTGTGACTCTATATCAACCCATATGTGACCCAAGACAAAGGGTATCATTTCCTGCAAAACTGATAAGGCCTACTCGGAGTGGCTCAACATCAGATGTGAGAAGAGATCACGGCTAATTATGTCTCAGAGTTGGTAGCTTAGCCATTACACCATGCGACCCGATAATCGTGCCCCACACAATAGAATATACCAAACGCTAAAACGAGATAAAATCTAGGACGAGTTTTAAAATTAGGATAATTTCCACTAAAATCTGAAAAGGGTATTACAGACACAAATGTACAAAGTAGAGGGTAAAACTAGAGTTCACTCTCTTATTTTAAGAAGATCCATGCATGTCCAAAGCTTACTTGTTGTGGGAAGGGGTGATATAGGACAGGCAATTCAAGACGATAATAAGGACTTTTACCTAGTGGTTTTTACTCGTAACGTGCAGCGCTGCTGCCTATTTAAAGTCCTACAAATGGTAGCACCGTATTCAATATTCAGTATGGGAAGCGTACTCACACCTTAGCAATGATCTCACACGCACACCACACGACAGAGCGAGTAGAACTGATCTATAGCTGATAGCTGGCTAGCTAGAGCGGCTCCATGGCGGGAAGGGCGGGCAGGATCGTGCCTTCTGCAGTGGGTGCACAGCGGCGACATCGCTTCCCATCGGCGCAGGAGAAGAGAAGAAGAAAAAACTTATTCGTGGGCGTGGGAGGCATTATGGAACTTCCGGGCCTCCCTGCTATCGGCGACGGCTACTTCGGGATCTTTGGTACTAACGGCTCCGGTCTCTTCTTCAGCGACCGGGCTCCACTCAGTAGAGTCGGTGGCGGTGTGGGGAGTCGCTTTTGTCAACCCTGTTGGCGGGTCGGCGGCATCGCGTTCACAGAAGCCAGCCGGCAGCGCTCCGTTCGGTGGGCTCGGGTGCCGGTTGGGCGGCGGAGCCGGCACACGACGTGAATTTTACTACTAGGCCACTAGCTCGGACGTGTTGAACCGACTTGGGTCATGCACGTACGCGCAGCGGTCTACGTGCAGGTGCACCACAAATGGCACTTCGCGCAGCGCTGTACGTGTTTGTTGCCCCGAACTAGGGTTGCATAGCGACGCCCAAACCCGGTCCGCTTCAGCTAAAAATAGCCTACGCTAGTTATAATAATCGTGTCAAGATTTTCAGCCTTTTTTAACTAATTCCTGCTTATGCGGGCTGCTGTGGGCCGCCGCCTGACACTCTCACCCCGAACTGACAAAGTCCCAGTTTCCGTGCTTGTACAGGTTGTGTCTGCGTGGCTGCATTGACGTGATGGTAACACGATACTCCATGTTTTAGACTCGGTCTTTTTCTATGAATATCAGTTTCAATTGTTAAAATTTAAACTTGTGGGTATAAATTTGTCTCGAAAAGTATTGTTTTTTGTATACATATTCTCCATGGAAATTAGTGTTCAAAGTTACGTGTTGAAGACCGTGTAGATGTAAACACCATCTATTTATGATATGGAAGGAGAATTACTTACCTCAATACAAATAGACAGAACAGCACCCACCACACATGATTTTTATAATTCCAAATAACATCAAGGCGACTGTCTTATTCTTGAGTGCAAACTGATATTTTAGTTACTTGATACATACATTTAAAACCATGGCAACAAAAATCACCTGGCATGCTTTTAGAGGCTGGGTTATAGATTAAATTAACCAAATTTTAATGATAACAGTAAAAGTCTATCATAGTTCACACATATCAAAACTGATTAATGGCAAATATATATGTTGAACATAAAGAAAAAACATAAATTGTGAGATGGCCGGTGCTTGCCTTGAACTAAAGGGAGAAAATGGCAAGCGTAATATCATTATGCGGCCACAGACATTGCATGTTTTCCGAGCATACAAAAATCGTTGTGTGGCACGATATTTTATCTTTGGATTTAAAAATATGATCGTTGTTCGTAATGACAATAGAAACTAGAAAGACATGATTGAGGCTTAGGGATGACTATACATATGTTTCTAAGGGCATTGTTGATGTGAAGACGTTTTGCGTCATTTCAAATATCGACCGTTATGGTTGTGGACATCATTGCGTGTGTGGTTCTTCAATAGTAGCATGTCCATCATACTTTTTCTTTTATGTTTTGCTTGTTGTCTGAACCTGGATCTTGTTATGGCTCTCTTTCAAATGAGATTTAAAGCGGAAACTCTCCATCCGATGAACGAAAGTGGAACACAACATATAAATATATTAGATAAAAACAAGAATCTTATGTGCATTTTCGTGACTCTCAACTTAGAGTTAACTACAAATAATGAAGCTTTACCCACGGGAATCATATATACTTTAATTTTAAGCCATAAGGCACTCAAGTGCGGTTTGAGGTGTAACTAGTAGTTGTTTGGTTAGACCGCGAGAGCTAGCACAAAAGTCAATAGTCATGTGTGTGAG
Organism: Poa pratensis; assembly: GCA_947311845.1. NCBI lineage: Eukaryota > Viridiplantae > Streptophyta > Magnoliopsida > Poales > Poaceae > Poa > Poa pratensis. The sequence goes on from CAMZMU010000124.1 coordinate 15,173,554, forward strand.
AAGTGTTATGCTTTACATATATAGTGTGGTCTTGATAAAAAGAAGTTGATATTTTGCTGGTACAGTTATATGACTAGCTAGCTAGCATTAAAGTTGAAAGATGAATTGCAGCCGGAAAATTTAAGAATGTAAGGGATGAGGGAAATTATTTCAAACATCACACACATGGAGATTTAAAATATAGAAGAAACTCGCCATAGTTCGCTAAAATTTCATGGTTGGTGATGTTTGTGTTTTATTTCACAATGTGATTGATTCCAAAATTTCTCAAATTCTACATGTGTTACCTTTTCCGAAACACCCATATTTCGTGTCTCAATTTGTAATCTCATCTTTCTATTGTTGCATAAATGCAGAGTTGAAAAGTTTATGCACTGATCCAACTAAGTAGGTGAAGCTTTCAGTATGGTAAAGCTGAGCCACGACCAATACCATTTTTGGGTAATTTTAGTAGTAACTAGCAAGGTGGCCCTCGCAAATGCGAGGGCATCATCTACAATGTATTGAATATGTTCGTGTAATAAATTTGTGTTTTCGCCAGGAAAGACCAAAATCTAAATAGAAGCATCTTTGACTATTCTAAAACTATGGTAGATAAAATCACGCATGTGTGTAATCTTTGAATTTATAGAAAGTAGGTGTTCTATATCTCAAAAATAAATAACATGTCACATATTCTAGAAGCTCGTTTACTTTTATCGTAGGTAGTACTGGCATTTTAATACAATATATTTTTACTCTCTTCTTGTCATCCCCATTCTTCAGTGATACATATTTGTTTGTCATGTAACAATGATTACACTGACTTAAATAGCACATAGTTTCATGTAACATACTCCCTCTGTTTCACAATGTAAAATGTTTTAGCTGTTACACATGCATGTCCAGATTCATACTAAAAAGTATGGACACATACACTAAAATGTGTCTATATACATGTTTGTACATGTGAATGTAGAAAATTGCTAAAACATCTTATATTATGGAACGGGGCAGTACTAAATTAAGAAAATAGCTAGAGGGTTTATAATTTTAACATTTAATAGGTCACCAAGCTTTAAGTCATCTCACAATTAATGTTTTTAATTGCACCACAAAATTCTAACCATCGTACTACTATGGCTAGTTGCATTGTCCTAATAATACTCAATATTTTTGTCAATTATTTGATTTGCATGATTTAATTCTCTCTCTCGCTCTCTCTCTCCCCCTGCCAAACTCACTCTTTTACCCAACGAATTTTCTCTACAGGATTAATGTTGTATGTAACATTTCCATCTTTTAGTCTCCAGCGACACAACCAAAAATGAACAGATTAAATATTTCTAACTTATGTGAATTAATGTGATGTCTCCGTAATAATTTCGTATATTACTAAATATCCCAGCTACCACCTCCTTAGCTTGCCACCACGTTCAATCTAGGTAGTTAGCGTACAGATTTTTTTTTTCTTTTGGTACGAACGTTTGGAGCAGTTGACAAAAGAAACATATTGAGCGGTTTGATTTTCTTTTAGATATATTCCTACTGACTACACAGTACGTAAAAGAGTCCAGGTCCAAAACGTGCTCAATTTTTTTTCTTTGATAGAGAACACTACATGCAAAGAGTCCAGGTTAGTAACGTGATCTGTTCTTTTTTTGAGAAAACTGGACATGCGTGTTGAAAACAACTTTGGACTATCCTATCGTGTTGGATAGTTACACGATCAGTTACATAATTAAATCGCAACCACTAATACTGGATCCAACTGTCAAAATTAATTCAGATGATGTGGCTTAATGTGGTGGCTCGAAAAACAATCTCATTTTGCTTTTAGTATATAATAGATGTTACTTCAGGTAGATCAACGATTATGGTTCAATATATTCCCATTAGAATGGCATAATTTGTGCAATGGGTTCCTTTGATCTTCACTCTAAACATCATCCCAAAATTCAAAAAGTAATTATATATCCATAATTAATTAATTATATTGTATTACTGAGCTAACTAGATTTCCTAATTTGGGTCTTTTGTACCTCTAATTCTTACTTCAAACTATGTCACTTGATCAGACGATCATCGTATCTACAATTTAATGTTATTACTAGGCTCATGATACAAGTCGCCCAGGGAAAATAGTCTTGCCCAACTTCTCCCTTTTTATGTCTTGCATGACTATCATTGCACACATGATCATATATAAAGTCTTTGTTTTTTTGGACATTGAAAAGAACATCTTATGTTGCCTTGGGATACAAATTGGTACAAAAAGTTTGGGACCTGACGGAGTGATGGATACACGGTAAGACGACCGGCTAGCCTCACTTACAGTTTTAAACCCCTCCACTTGCCCTGGCCTCCCCCGTTATACTCATTCGCGGCCTATTTAAACCACGAACTCCATCCCAATTCACACCACAAGCGCAATAGTAGCATCGATCTCTCGCACGCATTCACGTAGATTGTCGGACGCCTCGCTTCCGGCCACTGCCGCCTCGGATACAAGTGCCCGTGCAGTATATATGCATGGAGCCGCGGACGAGAAGAACCTCTGTGTGAGAATGGGAGGCATAGGAACCTGTCCAGCCTCCCGGTTGTGGCCCGCGGCTACGGCAGAGGCTTCGGCAACAACGGCCCCGGCATCTTCTCCGGAGTCACATGCATGGCTGGCGGTATTGGGGGCGGTGCCGGACCGGCGTCCCAGTCGTCAGCGTCGGTGGCGCCGGTGGTATCCGGCCATGATGGTTCACCAGTTGTGGCACTCCCATCGGCGGCGTCCGAGGTGGCGCCGGAGCGTCAATCCCGTCAGCTAGCTCGGACGTGCTTGGTGGTGGGTCAGCCGATTGGAAGTGCGTCGGGCGATAGAGCTCGCCCGCATACTAGCTTTGCCTGCATGACTCGTGAGCTTAGTTTGATCTAGGTTGTTGTAATGTGTCGAATGTGGCGAGTGTGTACCCGATCTACCATCCAGGTTTGTACCGAAGGGCGAAGGCAGGGGGACAGCGTCCTGGAGTCCTGTTGGTACAAGTCCGGTTGTGTTAAGTACTTCGGTTAATTACGAACGTACTCATTCTCAAAGCCTCTCCAATATCTACCACGTATTCTTACTAATGTGGACATGCACATGCCTCATCAATCACCCCCTTAAATAGTTTCCAGATTCATTCGGTGGATGCTTGGTCGTTTAGGCCTGTGCTAATGTATTGTATCGTCTCTTAACACGTTAGCATAGGAGTATTAAAAATTTAAGAGACAACCGTGACAGTGGGTTGTTTCTTAGAGGTTGTCTCTAATTTAATGATTTGGGCCTCATGTATGCATATGATTGGGCAAACACTCTATTTTTGCCTATGACCACGTGCAAAGGTTGTATTTTGGCTGAGCTATAACCTTACTCTCTTTCTTCTTTAATTGCTATGCCACATAAGCAAATTGCCTAGGATATAACGCTAAGAAACTTGCATTGGCACAGGCCTTGAGTCATGGATTGCTTGTTTAATTTCACACCGGTTTGATCTCATAGTACGTCGAATTTATATACAAAATCGAAGCATTGTACTGTCATATTTAGGTGTACCGGAGGCTCACATTATTAATACACATCACCCTTGCGCCACACAACATGCCGCAAATACAATGGTTTTCATTTAGGGATGATTCGCTTGTAGGTTGTCTAACATGAGGTTGTGACGCTATATCAGTGTTAGATTAGTCTAAATACAAATCACTTAATTTGGTAGAAACTTTCTGCCACCAAGTTACAAAAATTGATACTTAGCATTCTAGTTATAAATGTGGACATTGCGTATTATGGATGAATAAAGAAGCTATGTTGTCAACAGTAATCTATCCTAACATCACCTAAAGGCTAAAGCTATGTGGCTCATTTCGAATTTCTTCTTACCCCTCTCTCTCTCTCTCTCTTCCCCCCCCCCCCCCCCCCCCCCCCCCCCCCCCCGCCTTCGTTAATTATAGACAACCTTTAAATTTACTTAATTTCTGTCTACCTCCTGCATGTCCATGGCCAAGGATTTTTGTGAGATGGTTGATAAATTTACTATCCTTTTGATTTTCACTTGATCCATCAACCTAGATAGTTGCAACCAAGAAAATGGGTTTAAAGCCTTCATCAAAACTGAGCTTTGAAACGCTTAATAGAGACATATATAGCTACGACTAAAAAAAGTGCAATGAAACAGCGGTAACACTACACATCATCAACGCGCCCACGTGCCACCGTCTTCCCGAAGTACGTACTTCTCTGTTGCCTATTTAAATTTCTACAAATGATGAACTCCATCACAACACAACACCACAAGTGCACCAGTAGCAACGATCGCACTGGCACACCACACGACAGAGTGAGTGGAATCGATCTATATATAGCTGATGTCTGGCTAGCTTGAGCAGCTTCATGGCCAGACGTGCTGGCAAGACCTTGTCTTAGGGACACCTGGCGGAGACCTCGCTTCCTGCAATAGGAAAGTACGACACCGCGGGCGCAGGAGCGGGGGAGGAGAAAAACCTGGTCATGGAGATGTGAGGCATTGTGGAACAGTCGAGCCTTTCGACCGTTGATGGCGGCTACGCCATGGGCTTCGCTACCAAAGGCTTCGGCATCTCACTCAGCCTCTCACCTTCACTCGGTAGAGTTGGTTGCGGCATGAGGAGTCGGACCAGAAGACAGCGTAGGCCATTTCACCTTCAAAGCCAGCTTGCATCGCTCCGTTCGACGGGCTCCTGTACCGCGATTAAGAGTAATTGACTCTATGTTTATCCCGGTGTGTGCACATTGGACGTGACAAGGAATCCATGTGGTTGGGGGTACGCCTGTGAAAATTGGGGTTTAGTTGAGGTTATGTCTATGTGCGCTTCGCACTGATATGTTGTGTAATTTCTTGACGTTCTAAGTTTGTGTGGTGTCCCGAGCTGACAAATTCAAGTTTCTGTTTTTGTGCACGTTGTGTCAATGTGGCTGCAACATGATGTTATAAAAAAATTATGAATATTATAAAAAAAGTATACATATAGTGATGGAAATTAGTGCTCAAAGTTGAAGGCGGTGTAAATATAAACACCAATATTTATTTGTGATGTGGAGAGGGAACTCTACAAGTTCATTTAAAGCAGAAATATAATTAATTAATAGGCAACTCAATTCAATGGAAGTGGTATTACTATCATGTATGGTGTGTGTCCATTTCAAACATTAACATAAGGCATATGCTATATTATTTCAATGAATTTCAGTTTTTACCTTCTAGTTGTACATTTGTGGGGAGATTTACTCCACTTATGAAATTCTTTTGAATTACCCCATTTACTGAAACTTGTCACTAGTTCACCTCTTTTCAACATTTGGCTCGTTCTTTGTTTGTGTTAGGTCTGCGTCGCACGATATCAATAGGTATGTTAGGAGTATTGTAGCCTTCCATATTATACACCAAATATGCTGGAGTAAAGCATATTATGTTCCTTATCTTGTGCGTCAGGATCATGATAAGCTATGTGTTGGAGATATACCCTAGAGACAATAATAATTTAGTTATTATTTATCTCCAAATTTATTATTAATGTTTATATCTTTATGCTATAACTGTGTTGGGTACTTAGATAGCAAATACAACGTATCCAAGAGGAAAACCTCCAATACACGTGTAGAGATATGAACAAGCAAAAGTGTTCCTAATCTTGTCTCTAAGACTAGCCTATCTTGTTGTTTGATGATCATGTTTTCCTGATCATGGACTTTGTATAAGTCGCACAACTATAGGAGTTTATTATCGGAATGATAATAGTACTGAACCGACCCATTGTATGATCTTGCTATGAGACAAATCGTCAACGGTGAAGATAGCAATTGATCATATGTTTAGTTATCATTAGCTATATTCCTTTGCTATGAGAATATCTTGTGACCGCTTATTCGACACTCATGTTTTGATTGTTACCTAACGTCCGGCCGTAACTGGGGACAATAACGGTAGCTTTTGGGCGTGAACTAGAATAATGTACTGGAACAGAGATTATTTAAGAATGGCACTTACTCCTCCAGTCAATGGAGAGATACATTCTCTAGACCATCTCAGTATTATTATTGTCACCCAATCATCTGGCCAAACACAGCGTGATTTATCACGGGACAATATAAATACGGAATGAGAAAAGAGAATGATATTGGTATGAGAATTATATATGTTATGATCGAATGGTTTGATCACACTAGAGCACATTGTCTCAATCTCGAGATATCATTGGTATCGTGTACGTAAAGGGATTAGCGTAATGAGTAACATACAAGTTCTGTCGTTCACTCATGAACACACGGGAGCCAGTACGGCCGTCTAGGTCCCAATGCTGGTTATTGTCTGGTAAGCTCCTGGACATGTCTTTGTGTTTACTGAACCTTTCCGGTCACACACTTAACCTGTGAGTCAACTATTTATTGAGAGAATAAAGTTGTAGTATAAGTGGTTATGAGATCGTTGTTTGAATTAGAGAGAAGGCGGACATCTAATGTCCCGGGGTGATGAGAAATAGTTTCTGTCACAACGGATTTAATCCGAAGGTTTATATAAGAGGGGAATATTTATCCAGAGTATTTTGTCGGCGGACACTAGGTGTCCCGGATCATATGAAATTGTTTTATATGATAAGTAATTAATTCGGTGAAATATTCTGTAAAAGGAAAAATTCAAATAAGAATTAATTAGACAAAATATTATTTAATTATATGTTAAATAAATATTAATTTATTTAATTAATAAATAATTATGGAAAATATTAAATAAAGAAATTTATTTAGAGCCCACTGAAAGGGGGCTGCCATGTGGGCCCATGGGGCCCACAGGGCAGCCGCATCCCCCAAGTGGGCGGGTGGGACAAACCGAATGGGGGGGGACTCCCCCTCCCCTTGGGCCGAAATCCTGGTGGACTAGGTCCACCAGGTGGAGTCGATTTGGGAGGAGGAGTCCTCCTCCACCTCCCAATCCGAATTGGGGTGGGGGAGGGACTCCTCCCCCCTTTCCTTGTTGGTGGAGGCGGTTTGGGAGGGAGGAGTCCTACTCCTCCTCCCAATCCGAGTTGGGGAAGGGGAGGGACTCCTCCCCCCTTTCCTTGTACGGTACACGTCGTTTCCGAGTCAGACTGCAGCTGACTTAGGGTTTTATGCCACCATATATACATCTTGTAAGCCGCCGCTTGGGGTAAGCCACACATTGTAAACCCACGGCGTTTGTAACCTCACCCGATATAGTGAAGTATTGCTGGCTGGCGCCCGTGGTTTTTTCCTCTTCTTTGTTTGGAGAGGTTTTCCACGTTAAAATCTCGTGTCCCCTTTGGTTTGATCGTTCCGCTCTTCGTCGTTTATTTGCTATCGTTTATAACACGTGTGATATGTTCTGAACTGTCTTGTGTTCGTTGTCCCGAATTGAGGCAACGACAAAGTCCAGTTTCTATGCTTGTGCATGTAGTGGCAGCTAGTGTCTACGTGGCTGTATTGACGTGATGGTAACATGACTCTCCATGTTTTAGACATGTATTCGGTATTTTACTTTAAGTAGTATACGTGCACGTGCAACGCACGTCTATATAATGTTTGGTTTGCGACTATAGCAATTTATAGCTAACTGACTAAACAGAAACCGTATGTGTAATCTATGTGGAAAAAGATGGGATTCAATGTTGCTAATATCATTGGTCTGATTGGAGTTTATCTCCAAGTGTTTTAGTTGTGATACCACATTCAAATTTCAATGTATACATATTTTTAAACTATCTAGCAATGTTGCATGTGGCAATGCACGTTGAAAGCCAATTACACAATCTTCTAATACTTAACCACTGCACCAAAAGATGCTTCAGAGCAAGAAAATGACTTACTTTCCAAATATAAAAAGTATTCTCGTGTGTAGATAAAATATCATTTACGTTCAGGATTATACTAGTCAGACGGATGAACCGTTTGGAGTCCAACACTTTTGTCACCTCAGCTACGTCCACTTCCCTTGCTCCTTTTCCTTAACCTTCAATGGACATTCACTACACAATTAGACACCACGCCAGTCGCTGTACCTTTGGTCGTGGCTAATAATCTTGTCCACACATCAAATGTTTTTCCTGAGACATCCTAATTCCGTGCGGCTCATCCGAGGTTGGCAACAAGGTACAGCGACTATTGGGGTGATCTATTGGGCGATGGATCCCTGCTCACTACAAGACTGAAATACTAAGCCTAAGAAGCCTGAGAGCTCAATGGTTAAAAGCCTATACATAACCACCACCGAGGGTTCACATATCTTCTTCTTAATTTATTCAGTGGATGGTTGGTCGTCATCATTATTCATGAATCTCTTTTGTTTGGTGTGTCCGTTTATTACCTTGCTTCTGGGTAGCTTGGAACCACAATTTGCGTATTCTCCATACCTGACTTATCGCCATTTATATAGACACTAGTAGGGAAACCCTATATAGATAGGTTGGCACTCTGTGGCGCACCCTTAATTGGTGCGCCACAGAATTATTTTTTGTGGCGCACCCTTAATTGGTGCGCCACAGAAAGTCGCATTTCTGTGGCGCACCTGGCCTGGTGCGCCACAGAAAGTCACATTTCTGTGGCGCACATGGCCAGGTGCGCCACAGAAAGTTATCTGCGGGGGCGGGTTAAAATTTGAAAAAAACAATTATGTGGCGCACCTGCCACTCAGAAAGGTGACATTCTGTGCCGCACCAAGCTCAGAATTTTTTTTCAAATCCCACCCCGTGGATCGCCTTTTTAGTCTTGCATGAAGTAAAGGAAAATGATAAAAATTTCAATAAATAAAATTCTTTGACATGTAGTTAGGTTTGAGTGTCTAGTAGGTATAGAAATTTTGAAATATGAATTTTGACCTTTTCTGCAACAAACAGGTAAAAAAACTTGTAACGGCCATAACTTTTGCATACGACGTCGAAATAAAGCAAATAATATGTCAAAAAAATCGTGAGAAAAATCCGAGTTCGCAGCAATTCACAGATTCCTCAAATTCCAAAAGAAAAAAAAGTTATTTCAAACAGACGATTTTTCGCAGCAAAATCAAAAAGAAAGAAAAAAAGAAAAAAATTCAAAAAATTCAAAACGTCCAAAAAAGACACATAAATGTATAAGAAAGAAGATTGTTGAAGTTTTTGGATTTTTTTGAAGTGTTTTGACTTTTTTGAATTTTTTGGATTTTTTGAATTTTTTGGAGTTTTTTGAATTTTTTTGGATCTTTCGAAACTTTTGAATCTCCTTTTGAAACTTTATAAGTTTTTTGAAAAATCTGAAATTGAAAAACACACATTTATAACACATACCACACATATACACATACAAGACTTAAGAGGGTTCAAATGATATATATATCAATAAGAACTTGAGTAGCACAAGGGTAGGTGAACTGGGTGGAACTTAGAAGTTAAGCGTCCTAGGGTTGGAGCAATTTGAGGATGGGTGACCTAGCGGGAAGGTATGAGTTCAAAAAATTCAAAAAATATGAAAATAATTCCAATAATTAGGATTTTTCATATTATTTCATATTCTGATTTTTCTGGATTTTTTTAAAAACTTTTTATATTTTTTTGCATTTTTTGAATTTTTTGAATTTTTTGAGAATTCTGTGGCGCACCAGGCCAGGTGCGCCACAGAAATGTGAGAATTCTGTGGCGCACCAAGCCAGGTGCGCCACAGAAATAATTTTTGTGGCGAGAATTCTGTGGCGCACCCAGCATTTCTGGGGGTGCGCCACAGAATATCAAATTGGTGCGCCACTAATAGCCTTTTCTGTACTAGTGAGAGCTTATTTATGGATTATAAGGACCGTCTTTTAAGTGTCATATTTTAGTCTACTGGAGGCACACATTACTGCATATGCAAACCTACACCATGCACAATATTTTTTTAGATGTAGTTCATGGTACATCAGTTATACTCTTGTTCTCTTTTATGAAGGTTCGTGTATGTATTATCTAACATATGATTCAGGGGCTTATATCCTGAAATGGGCAAAAGCTTTGCCTTATATTGATAAAGAAGAAGCAAACACGGTACAGGCCGAAGCCGAAATTAAAAGGTTCACATGGTGAAAAAACTAAACTAGGCGATCATCTCCGCAAGCGACTTGGCCCCCGCCAGGATCCAGCTCCCTCCCTCGCTCTTGATCCGCTGAAAAAGCACAGCGGGCCTCGAGAATTTGTTGTTGAAGACTCTTTCACTGCGCTCCTTCCAAATCTCCCAAGTGATGAGCGTGATGGCCGTCTTAAGTCCTTTACGGGATGGCGAGGCAGTAGCCACCATATCTGACCAGTAGTCAATCACCCGAGGCTTCGTGGTTGCGATGCATTGTATGAGCGAGGGCACTTCAGCCAAGAGGCGGCGCCCGCCTAGATTCTTCTAGAGTAACGGCACTCAAAGAGAATATGTCTTGCAGTCTCAGGCTGGCATTTGCAGAGCTGGCACAGCGGTATTAAGGGGCTTATATCAATGTTGACTTGAGACCACCCACTGCAAAGAGCTCCCATATGTGTATGTGAAGAGGATGCATGTTGCTCCATATTAAGAGCTCCAAATTCTTTGTAAATAAATCATCATCAATTTACAGAAAAAATTGTAAACACGGACTTGAACAACCATCGTCATTTAGGAGCACACAAACAACGCTCATTTCACATCACCATCAAGTAAAACCATAATAAAACATGGATTTATGGAATGCTAATGATTGGACTGAATAATCAGAAATTGGGAACTCAATATAATTCGTTGGAATGTTTTGGGCAGATTTCCAAATGCTACTCCCTCCAGCCCAAAAAAATTATCTCACGTTATGCTTGCAGTTAATTTTTACGTGATAAGTAATATTCTCCCGACACATTTTCCGTATCGGAGTTAGTATTTGTTTTCAAACTGGACGGAGGTAGTATTGATTCTTGTTGAAAAGCCGAAGTTGAATGGTTCAAACTCGGATCCAACTTGCTAGCTAGGTGTGGAGTTCTCACCTTGACCTCAACAATATTTATCCAGTAGTGTTATAGTACATATCATCAACACCCCACCTGCCTGGTTCCCTCCAGTGCCTATTTAAAGTTTCTCCAAACGGTGAACTCCACGACGCCACAACTACGTACACAAGTGCATCAGTTGCAGCGATCTCACGCCCACACCACACGACAGTAGAAACCGATCCATAGCTGATAGCTGGCTAGCTAAAGGGGCTTTCATGGCCACACGCGCGGGCAGTGGAGACTTGGCTTCCCACCGGCGCAGGAGCGGCAGAGGAGAAAAACATGTTCGTGGGAGTGGGAGGCATTGTGGAACTGCCGGGCCTCCCGGCCGTCGGCGGCGGCTATGTTGGGGGCATCGGTACGAACGGAGCCGGCGTCTTTCTCAGAATCCAGAGCCTAACCAGTAGAGTAGGTTGAGGCGTGGGGAGGAGCACAAGTCGACGGCGTGGGCGGTCACGGCGGTATCCCCTTCGCTAGACCCTGCCGGCAGCGCTCTGTTCCACAGGCTCTGGCTCGGGTACAGCGGCGAAGCCGGCCACGACGTGAGTTGTCCTACGAGCTCGAGCCTGTTGAACTGTTTTCGGTCAAGCACGTGCACATGTGCTCCGTCTTACATGTCCATGCATCCCAATTCCCACATATATAGCACTTCCCCACAGATGATGACGTTGTCCCTGCATGAGAACTACAAGTTGTTGGCAAGGAACCGAAAAGTTGGGCTACGTCCGTGTGAGTCTGCGCTTCGTACTTGATCATGTACTGTATCAGACAAGCTAAAATCGTAGCCGTGTGGTTCGTGATATTCTCAACTCTCGTGTGTTTGTTGCCCCGATTTGGCTGACTCTGTGCTTGTGCATGTCTGTGTTGCTGCACTGACGATATAGGAAGATGATATACTCCCTGTTTTAGACACGTCTTCGGTCAACTTTGATGATTTTACTATGAATATCAGTTCATTTGTTAAAATTTAAACTCATGTGTATAAATTTGAAGCCTTCTCTATATGGTACCCCTAAATTAATATGGGTCAACTATTTTTGCGGATTCAGTGGACAAGATTAATTTATAGTACCAGTATATCCAATCGTAAGTAGCTAAATCAATATAATACTGCTCAGACGTGAGTGGCACTAATCCATCAAGAGTAAAATTGGCACCACACCGAAAACACTAGCGACATCTTGTCTATCTCGATGAAGCATCGGCCGTCATGTCGGTATTATATTACCATATACGAGCTCGTGGTAAAGGCTTCGCTAAATATGCGAACAGGTGAGTCGACCCGCGCGAGGTACCACTGTTATTCCCTATCTGTGAACTGCGTATAGACGTGTTCGGTCTTAGCAATATCAATAGATTCAAGACATGCTCTGACTAGTGGACGTAACAAAGAACCTAGCCGACGATGATGGACGCTTCCATCTAGTTTTGTTGGCCAAGATTTGCGAAGATCTTGCATAAATTATAATAGGTTGTAATGTTCTAAGAAATTTAGGTTGTTTTCAATGAAACAAAGATACGGAGAGTGCCAATAATCGAGACAAGTGGCGCTACCGCTGGTGCTATGTCGTCCAGGAGCTCTACATGGTTAACATCGCAACGGCACGAAGGAGTTGGGGGGAAGGAGATCATGCCGTGAGAGTAGGTTGTACAAGGCCTAGCCGCCTAGGAGTAGGAGTTCTTGATGTTCCTCTATTCTCGGAGCAAGCTACTTTTTGTAAAACAGTTTTAAGTAATAAAGCTGAACTTTGCATTCCGATGATTATTCCTTTTAATCATATTTGAGAGGCAATTAGCGAAAGTGCCCCTAAAGCAAAAGTGCCCCTGAAAATTGGACTTTTAGAGGCAATTATAAAATGTGCCCTTAAAAATAATGTTTTTAGAAGCACTTAGTGAAAGTGCCCCTAAAATGACATTTTTAAAGGCATTTTGAAAAAAAAATCTTAAAAATGACATTTTCAGGGGCACTTAGTGCGAAATGCCCCTTAAAACTATTTTTAGAGATATTTCCAAAAAGTGCTTCAAGTAAATTGCCCCAAAAAAATGTTCCCTAGTAGTGGTCATGCGGTTATCAGACGTGAGTGGCACTAATCCATCAAGAGTAAAGTCGGTGTACTTTGCTCGCTTATCTCAACGCCAGATCATATGGTGTGCCTGTGTCATTTTGTCTGCATGGCGATACAATCTCGAAAGACGGTTGGACTAGGTCATACCTTCACGGTTGTTGTAGCCATGGTTGACATAGATGTGACCTACAACAACCACCTGCCGTGCTTTTAGATTTTGAAGGATCAAACTAACTATATTTCAAGGATAACAGCAAAAAAATATTATACTGCCACTAGTAGGAAAACGGCTTTCTGTGGCGCATCCAAAAAAATTCTGTGGCGCATGGTGGGTGCGCCACAGACTCCTCGCCACTAAAATTACAATTCTGTGGCGCACCGTCGCATGCGCCACAGAAAACCAGGATTTTGTGGCGCATACGGCAACATGCGCCACATAATGTCTTTTTCAGTTATTTTAAAAAATACGGCTGCCCACCGCCACCTGCGATGGCGAGCTCCGAGGTGTTCTTGGCGGGGCCTTGGGTGGCGCGGGGGCGACGCTTGCGACCGGAACGGGGATGTCAGTGGGCTTCGATGCGAAGACGGAGGTCCCCGGAGGCCACCGCGGATGGCCTCATACCGGAGGTGGAGGAAGGCTGGGACGACGACCGCGGATGGCGGCGCGAATGGCCGTGGATGGAGTGGACGGCGGCCGCGTGCAGACGGCCGCAAATGTAGGAGAGGGCAGCGCTGACGGCCGTGGTCGCTGGAGCAGTACCTCTGTGGGCGGCGGCGGCCGTGTACCGCTCACAGAGGAGCCGGAGGAGCTCCATCCCGACGCTCCCGGCCGCAAATGGAGGAGACGGGGCACGGAGAGGGGAGGGCGAGTCCGCCTTGAGGCCACGGTTGTGGCGGAGCGCGACGAGGCGGGAGTCACTAGTACAGAACGACACATCGGATACCCCTCTATGGAAACGGCAGGTGTTAGGCGACGGAGAATCGCGCTTTCCGCGCGGCCGGTGCGTACAAACCTGACCAGGCCCGCCTACATTGGCAACGGACCCTTTCCAATCTCCGTCACCTATTATATTGGCAACGGTTAATAAAATTGTCCGTTTCCAATATTTGCCTCTATGGTAACGGATAGAATTTTCCAACCGTTGAAAATGTTGATACGTGGAGGCTAGCGAATGGGCAGATGGGGAGGTGGGCGGAGCAGACCCGCGAGTATAAATGGCGAGAGGTACCAGCAGCGGTCTCTTTGAAGCCCCAGTCCATCGCCTATAGTTATTCAAACTTCGCCAGATCCCCTCCGTCCAAATCCATGGCGAGAGGTACCAGCAGCGGTCGCGGCCGTGGACGAGGGCGAGGCCGTGGTAGGGGGCGCAGCGGCAATGCCATGCCGTCGGTGTCGCCCTCACCGTCCTCTGAAGACATGTCCCCGGCGAGAGGTACCATCAGCGGTCGCGGCCGTGGACGAGGGCGCGGCCGTGGTAGGGGGCGCAGCCGCAATGCCACGCCGTCGGTGTCGCCCTCACCGTCCTCTGAAGACATGTCCCCGGAGCTGCGCGGCTTCGAGTTCTTGGTTATCCTGTACAAGGGCATCGAGAGCCGCCTGAGGCTCCCGAGGGCGTTCGCAGAGAAGCTCCAAGGCATGGTGGCAGCTACCATGCATCTGAAGATGGAGGACTGCGAGAACGGCAGCTGGGCGGTGAAGACGGCCGTGAGTGCCGGGGGGAATTTGTACCTCGGCCAGGGATGGAAGTCATTCGCCCAAGCGTACAAGCTTGAGCAGGGGCACTTTTTGTGCTTCGAGTTCGACGGCGACAACGGGTTCTTCATCAAGATCTTCGACGGTACCTTATGCCGGAGGGACGCACTCGTGTACAGCGACGACGAGCCCGAGTCTTCATCAGCAGCTGCTAGTAGTAGCATTAGCTAGTAGTAGCATATATGTAATCGTTTACTTCATTATCAAGTCCGTATGTAGTAGCACTAGCTGCTAAGTGGTCTCTGCGTTCATATGTAATTTAGAGTACCTGTTAGTAAGTTTACTCTCTCGCTGGTGTAAAATCAATGGAAACGGTTATATAAAATGTCCGTTGCCAATGTGGCGCTTATATATACTGCCGGCTCGGTCTCATTATCACTCTCTCACTTGTCTCTCTTCCAACCCTAGCCGCCGCACACTGTGGCTTTCAACTCTCCTCACTCTCTCTAATGGCTTCCTCTGTCGGCGCTTCTAGATCCGGCCATCGCGGCCGCGGCTCTAGCCGCCGCGGCAGCACCGTTCTAGCGGCAGCCCTTCGTGAGGGGAAGGTCGATCTGGAGGCGGCCATGCGTCCGCTAATGATGCGGCAGCGCCACCATCTGACGCCCTCCTCCTCCGGTGATGCCCGGCTTCTTCTGAGCCAGGCCGATGTGGAGGAGGTCATTCATGAGGTGGTGGTGCAGCACCTCCGGCGGATCTACCAGCAGAAACCCATCTGGAGGAGGAAGTGGCCGATCTGGAGGAGGAAGTGGCCGATCTGGAGGTGGTGGAGGATCTGTAGGTGGTGTCTGATCTGGAGAAGAAGGAGGAGGTGGATGTCGACGAAGGAGAAGGAGGAGGAGGTGATTGCGTCGCAGCGCGCTGGTAGCATCTCAGCGCATCTGGCAGAGGCCTGCACCTCCTCTCCCGCCGGGTGAAAGGTATAAATCTTTCTGTGACCGGCTGTGATGCCGATGAACTAGGTTCTACGTATGAGCATTTCATCACATAAACAAATTCCTAGTGCAAATTCACACATACATGTTCTGATAATTACAAACACTTATTGTTAAAGCACCAACTGTACAAACTAGTTAAACACCCACATCCAAAGCCTATTGCAATTCACCTAGGGCATTCTTGCACCTAGGGCAGAGCATTTCCTGCCATGTTGGACGTAGCCTGTCCTTCAAGGTTAGGATCTTGCGATACAACTCGTAGGTCACGTACCCATCTATTGCTGCGTAGTCGAGGTTAACTTTGTGCAGCGGCATCCACTCCCAAAAATCGTGCTGGTTGGATGGGAACTCCTTCTTCATGTTGGCGTATGATTTGTCGATGAGGTCTGCCGCTAGATCACCCATTCCGTCCCTCTCGTCTCCACCCTTGATTTTGTATACGAGTTGGATGTCCACGTAGTACTCCGGTGGAATGTGGAAGCCGGCAGAAGAAAGCACCTTGCTGTCGTTGGTGATGTCCACGCTTGCGAAGGTGATATTCTTGCGTTCAAAGAATTTGCCCAACTCTGGACAATTCTTCTTGGACTTGCACCAGTGGAACACGAGGACATGCTGGCGCATGGCGAGTTGCAGGACAGACATGTGCCGACGATTACGGGTGTACTCGATGTCAAGGCCGATGAACCGATGCTTCTCCTCTGCTAGCCATTCCTCGTACTTGTCGAGGATCCGCTCCACGGTATGCTCCTCGTTCGTGTACACCACCTCCAGAACGGTGCCGTGGGTACGGACGGTAGTTGTCTCTGTTATTCTGTTGCGGTCGTCCATGGCGGGTGGGGGATTGGGGTGGAACGAGGAAGAAGAGAAGGAAGGAATGCGAACTGTCTGCCACCAAACAGAGCAGTTCCTGGATATTTGCCGTCGATCTTAGCAGTTTCTCGAAAATGGCAACCGAACAAAGCAGTTGCTGGAAAATAGCCACTGATTTTTTTAATATCCAGATGTATTTTGTACATTTCGCTAATAGTTTTTTTTCTTTCACGCAGGAGTTTATTTCGGCAACACTGCATAAAAGTACCAATGTATCATTCCGAGAACCAGAAACCTTAAGGCAAGGAAATTTCGTGGATACTGGTCTTGGAGTGGGTACAGCGACGACCGAGAGCTCATAGAAGGTGAGCTCCAAGTCAAAGATGGAACGCTGGCTTAATTAAGCCAGCCTTCCATCTTGTTAGGTTAGTTGCTTATAGGTTTAGAGTTCATGATTGTAGTCAAAGTGTAATAGGTGATATTACATTATGCCAATGTGTGATAGATATGATTGTAGTCAAATTGTAAAAAACGGTGATATTATTGTATACCAATGTAATGATGGCATTTGTTCTATGTTATGAATTGAATAACGTTTTAGTGCATTGTGCAATCAGCCTTTCATGTATTATGGCATATAACCGAAATATGAGAAATGCTCAGTGCAAACGGGTGGATGGCAAACTCCGTATCTGATGAAGGAAAACTAAGGAAACGGAGGTCTGCGCACAACCGTTGCCAAATGGAGACCTCATCGGAAACGGTTTTTGGCCTCCGTTACCGATGAAGGCCTTCACATCAGTGACAGAGGCAGGGACACGGACCCTTTCTCCGTTGCCGAAGGGGTTTTTGGCCCGTTTTCGATGTGTCGTTCTGTACTAGTGAGTGGAATTCGCGGCAGGATGTTCAGCCCACCGTGCCCGCGCATCGCCGCCTACCGGAGCAGGTTCCTCGCCGATGGCCGAGAAGCTTGCGTGGGGTGTTCCGGCGACTGGGAGATTGGGGATTTCAGCCCTTCTTTTTTTTCCACGGGCTGTGCATGTGGTGCTGTGCGTGTGGTGCTGTGCGGGATTGGAGATTGGGGATTTTGCTTTCTCGCCGGCCCTCATGGTGTTGTGCGTGTGGTGCTGTGCAGGAAGAGAGATCGAGGGGAGGAGATAAGGGAGAGAGAACGGGATGTGTGGCTGTGGTAATTAGCTGCAAAGAGATGAGAGAGAATCTGGATTTGAGAAAAAAAATTATGTGGCGCATAGTCATACATGCGCCACAGAAAAGGTGCTTTCTTTGGCGCACTTGCACACATGCGCCACAGAAATGTGAGTTTCTGTGGCTTTCTGTGGCGTATCTGACCAGATGCGCCACAGAAATGCGCATTTCTGTGGCGCATGTGGTCAGATGCGCCACAGAAAGCCATATTTCTATGGCGCATTTGGTTTTCGTGCGCCACAGAATTCCACATTTCTGTAGCGCATGCAAAACAATGCGCCACAGAAATAATCGTGCGCCACAAAAACGTGATCCACAGAAAGGCAGTTTCCTACTAGTGTGCACACATACTAGAATTAAATAATTGGAAACATGTTGAACACAAAGCAAAGAAACTCAAAAAAATAGATAGCCGATCCTGGAATTGTAAGGACCATATTGCTTTGTAGAATATCACCATATGCGGTTCATGTTTTACAAGCCTTGTTAATATCATTGTGAAGTACGACCTTTTATATTTGTATTTGTATCAATGATCTTTGTTCATCTGACTATTCCTATGTGTGTATGGGCACATTGCTGAAGTGAAGATGCTTCAACATTTCATATATCAACCTTTGTGGTTGTGCGCATCAACGCGCGCGGTTGTGGTTTTACAATAGTAGCATGTGCACTATACTATTGCTTTTAGCTTTGATAGCTGACGGAACCTTGATCGAGGCTTACCAGCTCTATCGACTGAGATTTAAGGCAAAAAGTCTATGTACGATGACCGAAATAGGAAAACACAACGTAAAATTTATTCGAAAACAAGAATACTAAGTGCATTGGATGGTGTACACTTAGATTTTACTGTAAAGCATAAAGATTTACCAGCACAGGTCATATCTATTCTGACACTCAACCACAGAGCACTAGAAGTGTGAGTTGGGTTGCTAACTAGTAATCCTTAGATTTGGTTAGACCCTAGGATTTGTCAAGTCAATTAATGTCATGAATGTTATGTTCTATATTATGTGGTTGTGACCTAAAAAAAGTATTGCTAAGGAGTACTTGCATGAATATGTAGCCTTCAAGTTACAAAGATTGTTTTATGTTCTAGATGACTAAGAAAGGTAAGGGTTTGAAATCAGTCCAAACGGTCATCCACAGGGAATAATGATTTTTCCGCCTATCGTGATTCATTCCAAATCTTCTGTTTCACTCGTCTCTCTGTCTACTACTAGTTAAGATTCAGTTTATCTAAAATATGTTGCCTCCTCCGGCATATCCATATCCATGTTGAATTTCCCTCAAAAAAAATGCGCACTGGTTAAATTAACCAAGGGATCGATTCACTCCCCTTTAGATTTTGTAGTTCATCTTTTCATTGGTGCATATTTTAATATGAAATTTTGAGCTGCTTCCTAAGCTCAGAATCACCAAGCGATGTCATCATGAACTCTATGTTAGGGTTCACCACTTTGTCGTGTTGTCCACCGATCTACTTCACCGAACATAACAGCTCCTTACGCCACTCGAATAACATTCACTACACCAGCAACAACCCACACCCCACTCGACTACCTCGTTAGCCACGACTCCCAGTGTCATACAAATATTGAGAAATTTTGGATACCTCATAATCCCATGTGGCTCACTAAAAAGTTACGATGAGAATGTGACATCTACGGGATTAACTAATGCTAAGAATCCTAATAGCTTTGTGGTTCATCCGATTAATGTGACCAGCCTTTATATATCGACCACATATTGTTTCTATGTTGGTCATGAAGATTCACCTCCTTATCTAGTTTCAAATTAATTTGATGGATGGTTGTTGTCCTCGCTATTTATGGACATGTATATTTTTGGTGAAAACATACGTCCATCTCAGATGGGTGTGGTTCATTCCAGCCTTTGCTTATGGGTAGCTTCGAGGCGTGACTTGCTTACTTGATACCAGTTTTGATCGCAAAAAATTTAAGTTTATGTACATGTTCATAGCATCATCTTTACTAGTTTTCATATTTTTACTATTTTGAAGGTAAATGTGACTACATATATATATGCCAATCTACCTTGCGACACAAATGACATATGCAAGATACGACATCCTACAATATGGTTTAAAAGGGTGGATTCAATTGTATATTGTCTAACATGACATTTAGATTCTCATATCAATGTTGTGTTAGTGTAGAGATCACGAATCACTTAATACCTTAGAAAATTTAGACGACAAGTGTAAAGCGTTCTTGGTTATGTGAGGTGGATGTTGCTCCATGTATTAGGATTTCAGCCTTTATTTTCAATATCTGACATTATGTCAGAGCGAAAAAATCATAAAAACACGGAAATTGATTTTACTTTTGAAGGTAGCAAATATGACACTTTATATTTCCATCACACAACAATTTGAAGAACCACAACGAATAAATGGAGATGTTATGGAAAACATCTCTACTTAAATTAGTCTAGAGATCACACATCACTTAAATTGTCAAAAACTTCAGACCACCAAGTGCAAAGAGCTCTAGTGTATCTTTGTAAAGTGGATGTTTATCCATATTCAGATTTCCAAATTTCTTTCTAAATAAATCAGTATCTATGTTACAGCATATGTCCTTCAGGAGCACGGAAACAATTATGCACTTTACATTTCCCCCAAGTAACCGTTGGAAAAAGCACAATAAGGTGAACAATAATAAGTTGGGAACTCGCTATGATTCGTTAGAATTCCCCAGTAGGTGATTTTTTGGGAATTTCTCAAACGTTGCTGATGCTTGTTGCCGAACCGAAGTTGAATGGTTCAAACTCCGATCCAACTAGCTAGGTGCATGCGGTGCTCTGACCTTGACCCCTGCAATATTTATCCACTAGTGGTATAGTACTCTTATGTGGTGGAGCCGAATCACGGGTCTACGTACACGGCATCAATACGCCACATGCCCCGGTGTCCGTGACGTACGTACTCCTCCGAGTCTGCCTATTAAAAGTTCTACAAACGATGAACTCCACCACACCACAACTCCACAACGACCACAAGTGCACCAGTAGGAACAATCTCATGCGCATAACACACGAGAGAGCAAGAGTATAATCGATCAATAGCTGGATAGGCAGATAGCTAGAGCGGTCTCCATGGCCAGACGTGTGGAGACCTCGCTTCGTGCCATCGCAGAGAACTGCACCGCGGGCACAGGATCGGAGGAGGAAAACCTGTTCGTGGGCATAGGAGGCACTGTGGAACTGCCGGGCCTTTCGGCTGTTGGTAGCGGCTACGTCGGGACCTTCGGTACCAACAGCTATGGCATCTTCTGCTGCGTCCGACATCCACTGAGTAGACTCGGTGGTGGCGTGGGGAGTTGGACTAGCCCACAGTGCCATGTGGCAGCGCACCGTTCACCAGGCTTGTGTAATTAAGGCGGGTACAAGTAGTTGTGTAGATGTGTGTATCCGGGCGTGTGCACATTGGACTGACAAGGAATCGAGTGGTTTGTGAAAATGGGGGTTTACTTGTGGTTGTGTCGCGCTTCGTACTACCTCATGCATCAGACTAACTAAAAACAGTATCCCATACTGATCACGTGTGATTTCGTGACGCTGCACTGACGGGATAGTAACATAATGTTCCAGATATATATGCGTTGAGTCAAACTTTCAGGATATTATTGAACATATCATGTTAAATATTAAACTTAAAAAGTTGAAAATCATGGGTATATATTTGTCTCGAAAAGAGAAGGAGCTCCTGCCGGTTGCTCGAGAAAAAAAATCTCTCGAAAAATATTTTTAAATATTATAATAATTTGGTTATACATATAGCCAATGATAATTAGTGGAAAAAGTTGAAGGCCGCGTAAACATAAACACCATCTATGTGTGATGCGGAGAGAGAACTCTACAGGCTCATGTAAAGCAGAAATGTAATTAATCAATAGGCAACGAAAATCAATGGACGTGGTATTACTCTCAGTCTCATGTATGGTGTGTCCATTTCAAACATTAGCATATACTATATTATATTACCAGAAAGAATTTAAGTTTTACCTTCTAGTTGTACATTTGTGATAGAAATTTACTTCATTTATGAAAATTCTTTCGAACTATCCCATTTAATGAAATTTGTCACCACTTTACCTATTTTAAGCATTTGGCTCATTCTTCTAGCGCCAGGTCGATGTGACACGACGCCTAGGCCGAGTAGTGGTCTTACTCTTAACTTGGAACGGTCTTAACTCGGAATTAACGTACTCCTCCGCTGCCTATTTAAGTCCTAGAAATGGTGGACTCCACCACATCACGACTCCACAAGTGCACCAGTATAGTAACGATCTCACGGACACCACACGACAGAGCGAGTACAACCGATTAGCTAGAGCGGCTCCATGGCCGGAAGTTCGGGCAGGACCGTGGCTACTACAGTTGGTGGAACAGCGGAGACGTCGCAGTAGCAGAGAAGGAGAAAAAACCTGTTCGTGGGCGTGAGAGGCATTGTGGAACTGCCGGGCCTCCTGACCGTCAGCGATGGCTATGTCGCGGGTATCGGTACCAACAGCGCCGCCGTCTTCCTTAGCGTCTGAATGTCAACCGGTAGAGTTGGTGGTGGCGCGGTGAGTCGTACGGCTCAAGGACGTCAGCGGTGATGGCGGTGACCCCTTCACTAGAGCCTGCCGGCACCGCTCCGTACGTTGGGCGGGCTCGGGTGCGGGTACTGCGGTGAAGCCGGCCACAACGTGAGTTGTCTTACAAGCTCGAACTTGTTGGACTGATTTGGGTCAAGTAAAGATTTGATTTGTGAGACCTAAGATTTGATTTGTGAGACCTAAAAGTTGGGCCACGTCCGTGTGATTTAGTTGTGGTTTGTGTATGTCTACGCGCGCTTCGTACTCGGTCATGTATTAGACAAGCTAAAATGATATGCTGTGTGATTTTCTGATGTTCTCAACTCTCGCGAACAACGCAGCACAGAAGGCCGCTCCCCCTTCTCCTCTTATCGCTACAGTGCGGAAGAGGCGATTTTTGGGAGCTCACCGTCGATCCACCTTCGCCGCCGGTGAGGCGTGGGTTCCTCCCCCTCCGTCGGCTGCTCCGGCAGCGGGAGGGTGGGGGAAGCCCGTCTCACGGCGTGTACATAGGGTAGGGTTCGTGGGGTGTCTGGCCAGTGGTGCTCCGGAGGTGGCGGTGGTGCTGGCTGGTGTTTTGCTGTCGGCGTGGCTTCCCTCCGGCGGTGGCGCTCCATGGAGCTCCGCCGTCTCACGCGCGACTTCCTGGAGCCGGGAAATCGGTGGATTTCCTTCGCTCCGTTCTTCTAGGCCAGATCCGGGCGCGGCGGATCTGGGCGGGCTGCAGAGGGATGAGGAGGAGGCTGCTGCAGGGGTTCGTGGTGCGCGGGCTGAAGATCTGGGGCGCTCGCCCCAGAGCTGGAGCGGCGGATGCTTGGGGGCCCCCCCCGGCCGATGTTCGTCAGTACGATCAAGATCCATCTCTCAGGGGATGGTGGTGGTTGCGGCTCAACAACGCCTCAGGGCAAGGAGTTCCTCCGTTCTCCGGGGTGGTGCCGGCGGCTGGTGCCTGCTTCGTCGTCGACGGTGGAGGACGGCCGCGTTCGGTGTCACCGAGGTTGAAGATGGTTTGGAGCTGCAGTGCTTTCCTCTGATTTCGCTCTGTTTCTCGCTTTCCTTTGCGTGTGCTTGTTTGATCTTGTTCCTGGATGTACTCTTTTTAGTATGAATCAAGTTTGCACATTATCAAAAAAAAAAAAAAAACTCTCGCGAACAGACAAACTCCAGTTCCGTGCTTGTGCACGTTAAGTCTGCGTGGCTGCGTGCAGCACTGACCTGAAGGTAAGATGATGCTCCATGTTTTACATAGTCTTCGGTCAACCTCTGAGGATTTCACAATGAATATCAGTTCAATTGTTAGAATTTAATCATGTCCATAGATTTGTATCAAAGGAAATTAGGTCTCAAGGTTACTGTTGACGAGCACGAACCCGGCCGCACGGCCCTGGTCCACGCAATGTACTTCCCGGTGAAATCTGTACGCAGCAGCTTAAAAGAGATGCATTAACCCACGGCAATGGCGCGGCATTGCTTCGTGGGTTAGGTTATGATTGCGAGTGAGATCCGAGCGAATCCGGCCTCGAGATCGGTGTCCCGTCTTGGCCCTGTGCACCGCGCGGATGGCCCTGGCTGGCCCGGTGTCCGCTCCTTTGACGGCCGGCCATTCATGGCGCCCGGTGAAAGGCAGGCCGAACTCTGACGCGGCGTCATGTGCTGGAGCTAGATAGCATCAGTTATTACTCCTAGGTGCAATAGGAGAAACTAGTTTAACAAGTACAAAAGAACGTAATGTCACTCTGTCAGAAAGCTTCTGAATCCAACGGAAATACCCTAACCTCCCGAGCCACAAAAGAAACCCTAACCTCCCGAGCCGACCCCACCCGGCGACTCTCGAGGCGCAGCGATCAGCCGCCGCCAGCCCATCCCCTTCTCGACCGGCCTTGGCCGGCGCCGTCGCCGGTTGCCGGCGGTGGTGATCGGCCCCCTTCTCGGATGGAGGGGCGGTGAAGGTGTCGCGGTGGCGTTCCCGTGGGTGGCGGCGGGGCGTTGGTGGCGGCACTTGATGGCGCGGCCGTGGGGCTGCGGCCTTGATGCCGGCGCGGCTTGAGGGTGGAGGACGGCGTGGAGCTCAGGAGAATCTCCGACGGCGACGGCGGCGGTCGGTGTCTTTGGTTCGATCCGTCCGGTCCGGCCATGAAGTTTGTGGGGTGCTCTTGTCTATTTCCCTTGGCTGCTCCGACCGGCGGCGAGGAGGCCTGCTGGTGTGCTCGAATAAAGGCGGCATCCTAGGATTCCGCTTGCACCAAGAAGAGGATCTGCCTGACACTTGTTTCTTCGATCTGGCCGGATTGTCGAGTTCCGGAAGGCTTCGTCGACGAACTACATTGGCAATCAAGCCTGGAGATTGTCGAATCGGGTGGGATTCAGTCGCGCGCAGCCATGTTTTTTTTCTAACCGTTTGGTTTCAGAGGAAGCGTCGCGAAACTCTGCAGTCTGTTTCCATTGGGGACATGCCTTTCTGTTTCACGGTGAAGTCAGAGTGTGGAGAATGACATGGAGGTCTACATTTGAAGACTAGTATTGGTGGTTCGATTCCTGGTGGCGATGTGGAATTTGCTTGGTGTTTTGTAACTTGGAGCAGCGGCAACGACAAGTGGGGGCGACAGGATATGAGAAGTTGTGAGTCCAAACTTTCAAGGTGAAAACCCAAGGTCTGATCTTAATTGGTTGTGCCTGGCAATGACCTTGTTGAAGGCATTACTTTTGCGAGTGTGGATTTTCTTGAGGGTGAAAAACTATGATCTATGATCAGGGCGACGACGGCGCTATAGCACTGTTCCCTTCTAGGAGGCGCCGCTTTTGGAGAAACTGTACTTCTGGTGTTGTTTTGGTGGTGTTACGCCTGCTGCTACAAGGAATAGATTATTGTAGCGGGACTTTCTTTTTTGTAATTCTTCTTCTTTTTCTACGTTGTGTGTATCCGTGTTGTCGTTAGTACAATGCGTTATTACAGAGACTATGTGTAATTAGTATCTCCGCGATATTAATATATACTGTTTATCGAAAAAAAAATATGCTTGAGCTAGACGGCTTGCACTCCATCGGCATCTGTTGTTCAGGTAGGGCACCTGACACGGCTGAGAGCTACGGTTAGCTGCAAGGGCGATCGCGGGGTCGTTGAACAGCGGCGGCGGGAAACGCCCGACGAGACCGATACGAGCTCATGCCGGTGACCACCGTGGCCAATTGGTGGTGGAGGCGACCATAATCGGCGGCACAGCTGCGTTGTCGTGAGGAGAGAGATATTTGACGCGTCAAAAAGAGCCGTGGTGCTGTGGGCCGGCCCAGGTATATCTCTTCCCTTTTTTATTCTGATTCTTCGTTTTTTGTTTAATTTGTTTTCACCATTTTTTTTCAAGGATACACCCTGGAAAGGCGCAATAGTTTTCATAAAATAAGTGGCAAAATGCCAAGTTACAACTCCACGCGGCTAGCATAGACGCTACGCTCGCACCACACATATACAAGCGGATTACTATGAAGAGGCCCGCTAGATACCAACAATCTGCTTCAGCAGTTTTTCTTCTGATCCCTCAGACACAATGTCGTTGCGGTGGCACCACATGCACCAACATGTGAGAGCCATCGCCGTACACATGTCCATGTCGTGTCGCAAGCGTGTCAGCTAGCCCACTAGAAGTACCTCGCTCTAGGGGTTGATAGGAACATCACAACGCCGTAGCAGAACCGACCGCACTTCCTGCAAGAGTACAAAACCAAAGAGTAAGTGGTTGATATCCTCCTCCTGCTAGTCACAGAACGGGCACGCCGTCGGATGCGGAAGACCGTGACGAATCAGCCGATCCGCCGTCCAGCATCTACCTCTCAGGAACAGCAAATGGAAGACTTTCCACTTGGCCGGGGCCCTTGAAAGCCAAACCTGCATAGCGCACTTTTCACTATTTTCCATATGTTTTTGTTTCTTTATTTTTTCGTTTAAACTTCATGTTTTCGTTTTGGTTTCTTTTCTTCCTTTAATTTTTTCCTTTCATGTTTTCATTTATATGTTTGTTTTTATTTGTTAATAGAAATTATATGGATATGTTGAAAACATCATGAACAATATTTTTGGAATGTGTGAGAACATTATTTTTCTCAGATGAAACCTTTTTTTCTAACCTGAGTATAACTATACCTTATGTATTTGTTTGAACCTTGCGAAGAATTTTTTGAAGTGTGAAAACATTTTTGCTCTCATATGAACATTTTTACATTCTCGGAAAATTTTAACTTGCATGATGTTTTTAAAACATATGATTTTAATAGTATAATAAGTAATCCATTTTTTCAATCTCGTTAATAATTGTTTCATGCTATGTGAACATTATTTTAGCACATATGAACATTTTTATAATTCAGGAACAATTTTTTAATCTTATTGGGATATTTTTCTTCTTATTAATATTTTAGGAAAATCTTGTGCACAGTAATTTCTTATCTCTGACACAATTTTCTCAACATTTCTCATAAAAAGAAAAAGGAAAATGAAATATGTAAAGAAAAAAATATAAGAAAAAATAAAAACAAAAAAGAGCAGCCCTCGGTAGCTGGGCCGGCCCAGCAAGCGGCGATCTTCGGCGTCGCCGCACTAACCTACATTGAAGGCGTCAAAAAGGAGCGCCCCGTCTCGACGCATCCACTACCCTCACGGACTGGCCTCCCCAACCCTTCTTTTGTATGTGCTTTTCCTACCAAAATCGGGTTCGTTCGGTTCTGGTAGGGCTTTAGTGGGGGTTTCAGTATCAGTTACTGTAGCAGTCTAATTTTACCTCCAAACGACCATCCCTTAAACACATTTGGCCTAGTGCGATAACTGAAGTGGATCGAACTATCGAAATTTTCCCAGAAGCGCGACCGAACGGTCGGGAAACCCCGGGTGGTGAGAGAGCCCATAGTTTGCTCATTAATAATGTCCCTAATTACCATGCTCATGTTGCAAGTTGGCCATGAAAAGACCGCGGCCAACTTGTCCCCGATTATTTAATGTATGCATATCCTCCCACCAGTGATCATCATGTGTACATTGTGGTTTGGGGATATCAAACAATTTGGGACTTAAGTCTTTCTTTTAGGATGGGATGAGTTTCTCTTGTACAAAACTTGTCTAGTCTTCGCGGTCACCAGCAAGGCCATGACAGAATCTTCATCTCGGGCCTCCACTTTGTCACCTTGCCTACCTCCACTTCTCCAAGCTGTAGTCCCTTTTGAGTCTCCTAGACAACATTCACTACACCATCGGCAACCCATGCAACACTCGACTATCTTCCAAGTCACGACTACCAATCTCGGACAAAAGTGAGTGCAATTCCTGTTGCCTCCTAATCCCATGCGGCTCGCTAACCCGTTGACATGTAAATGTGTGACCTCAGTGTGATGAAGTAATGCCAAGAAGCCTAATAGCTCGGTGCTTCGTCCGGTACAGGTGACCAGCCTATATATCTACCACTTATTGTTGTCAATGTTGACATGCACATGCCTCACAATTTACCTACTTAGCAAGTACCATATTTATTTGGTGGATGGTTTTTATTTTTGCAATGCATTATCTGAAATAGGACACTGTAGTTCACGATGTAAAGAAAAGACCGTGCCTGCTGGGGTGCGGCGGGGCCTCGCTTCCGGCCGCTGCCGCCGCCGCAAAGAATAGCGCCAGCGCGGACATGAAGAACCTGTTCGTGGGCGTGGGAGACATGGGGAACCTGCCGGGCCTCCCGGCGGTGGGCGGCGGCAACGACGGGGGCTTCGGCAACAACGGCGCTGGAGTCGTCACGCCTTGAATAGGTGGACGTCGTAGCCAATGCGAGCAACACTGCTACGTTATCGACCCATTTCGTACATGCGGGCATGGTTTGCCTGAGAGATCATTGTTGGACTGTTGGTGCAGAAGCGGTAGTTATGTCAATCCGGGTGTGTTTATCTGTATGCGCGCGGCATTGATTCGTCCAAGATCCTTTCAAATCCAGCTCGAGGTCGGCGTCACGTTTCGTCCCAGGCACGGCGTGGTCGGCATTACTGGCAATGCGCCGCTCTGAAGCCGCGCACTCGCGTTACATGTCTTCGCGGTGTTACCGGCGGAGGTCAAGCTATAGATCGCGCGCGTGCTAGCTTTGCCTGCATGAATGTCTCCTGCCAATCCATCGCGAAGCCATCGCACCGCGAGGGCCAATAACTTCAAGACGACGCCTCCAACAAGATAGTGACGCGTCCGTCACCGTCGCCCGTCCCCGAGGGGGTTAGGTTTTCACCCGAAGAGTCTTGGAACCACTCGCGTCGGACCGGGTCGAGATTTCACAACGACGCGATCAAGAAAGGAACGACGCCCGAAGGCGCCGCCGTCGTTGGCACAAACCGGAATCCGGGCAAGCTTTCGCTCGGAATTCTCCCCGTCCGCGAAGCTCAGGGAGCAGCCGGTTTGGAGTCTATCCCCGTCGCCACCACCGATCTCCATCGCATGCTGCCGCCACCGTGGCACCTCACGCCACGGCGGCAGCCTTGCCGACCGCGTCTCTGCCGCAGCCACCGGCTCAGGGCCGCCGCCCCCTTCCTCTGCTGCAGCGCTGGAATCTCTCCTCCGTCTCCGCCACTGCGCGACGCCCCGCATCCGCGCGCCCACGCCTGGCCCCGACGAGCCTAGATCGGGCCCGCCCAAGCCCATCGGGCGAGCGCCTCCACTGCAGCCGCGACCATCTCCTGCACCGGCGACCCGCCCGACGGCCGCCGCTATCGAGCGCACGACGGCCGCCGCAACGAAGTCCAAGGCCGGCCCGCTCAGGCCCAGATGCAGCCCGAGCTCTCCAAGCGTCGTGCCGCCCCGCTCCAGCACCTCCACGCGCCCCGCTGCACCTCCGAGGACAAGGCCACCGCGCCCCTCCCTTTCCGGCCTAAGCCGCGCCTGGCTCCACCCCGCCACCAGCCGCAACGTCGACGAGAACTGCATCTGTGCAACCTCCACAGCCATGCCAAACCGCCCCCCTTAGGAAAACGGCAGGCCCGCCGCCGCCGCGGCAGACGCCGGTGGCAGTGGCGGCGAGAAGCAGCAAGGAGGCAGGTGGGCGGAGGAGATTGGGGCGACAAGGGAGCGAGATTTGTCGATAGTCGATCAGGTACACAGAGGATGACAACATACGCCGGTGGTGGCTCTAGGTTAATAGTGCCAGAAACAATGCTTGTACGTCACACGTCAGTTGGGAACCCCAAGAGGAAGGTATGATGAGTGCAGCAGTAAGTTTTCCCTCAGTATGAAACCAAGGTTTAATCGACCAGTAGGAAAACGAGGTTTGCTTCGAAGGTGTTGGTGAGGAGTGTAGTGCGGCGCAACACCAGGGATTCCGGTGCCAACGTGGAACCTGCACAACACAATCAAATTACTTTGCCCCAACTTAACAGTGAGGTTGTCAATCTCACCGGCTTGCTGAAAACAAAGGGTTAAACGTATCGAATGGAAAATGATGTTTGTTTGCATAAAACAGTAGAGAACAATGATTGCAGTAGATTGTATTTCAGATGTAAAAGAATGGACCGGGGTCCACAGTTCACTAGTGGTGTCTCTCCAATAAGATAACTAACATGCTGGGTAAACAAATTACAGCTGGGCAATTGACAATTGATAAGTGCATATAACATGCATGTGTGAGCTGTGGTGTCTACTATGAGATTCATTTGGGCATTACGACAAAGTACATAGACCGCTATCCAGCATGCATCTATGCCTAAATAGTCCACTTTCCGGTTAACATCCGTACCCCTTCCAGTATTAAGTTGCAAGCAACAGACAATTGCATTAAGTAATGTGCGTAATGTAAACAATACATTCATCCTTGAATAAAGCATTGCTGTTTTACCCCTAGTGGCAACAACACATCTACAACCTTAGAACTTGCTGTCACTATCCCAGGTTAAATAGAGGTTGAACCCAACTATCATGCATAAATACCCCCTCTTGGAGTTACAAGTATTCACGTGGCCAAGGCTTCAACAAGTAACGGAGAGCATGCAAGATCACAAATGACATAGACATGATAATATAATATTCAGCTCCACATAGGTATCAATATAAGTCAGATCCCAGCAAACACAACATGTAGCATTACAATAAGATGATCTTGATCATGATAGGCAGCTCACAAGATCTAAACATGATGGCACAAGTGGAGAAGACAACCATCTAGCTACTGCTATGGACCCATAGTCCAAGGATGAACTACTCACGCATCACTCCGGAGGCGGGCATGGCGATGTAGAGCCCTCCGGTGATGATTCCCCTCTCCGGCAGGGTGCCGGGAAGAGCTTCAGAACCCCCCGAGTTAGGGTTGACGACGGCGGCGGCAGCGAATATGTTCTGGATGAAAGGCTCGGTGTTTTAGGGTTTTCGCGTCTCGGGGAATAAATAGGCGAAGGGGCGATGTCGGCGGACCCCCGAGGGGCCCAAACCACCAGGCGCGGCGGGTGGGCCCGCGCCAGGTGGTTTGGCCACCTCGTGGCTCTCTTCGTCTCTCCTTCGGACTCCGTGTACGTGCTGGAAAAATAGGGACTGGCCTTTTGTTTCGTGCAATTCCGAGAATATTTCCAGAAGTAACTTTCTGAAACCAAAAACAGCAGAAAACAGGGAACTGGCACTGTGGCATCTTGTTAATAGGTTAGTCCCAGAAAATGCATAAAAGTGATACGAAGTGTATATAAAACATGTAGCAAATGGTATAATATAAGCATGGAACAGCAGAAATTATGGATACGTTGGAGACGTATCAAGCATCCCCAAGCTTAGTTCTACTCGTCCTCGAGTAGGTAAAACGATAACAACAAATAATTTCTGAGGAGACATGCTTTCACACAATCTTGATCAATATATTGCAAGGCTCATGTCATGAATGAAGTGACTCAAAGCAATGATCTATAGTTTGCTAACAAATAGATAAAGAGTAAACAATGAATCATATAAGCAAAAACTTTTCATGAATAGTACTTTCAAGACAAGCATCAAAAAGTTTTGCATAAGAGGTAACTCATAAAGCAATAGATTCAAAGTAAAAGGCATTGAAGCAACACAAAGGATGATTAAGTTTCAGCATTTGCTTTCAACTTGTAACATGTATATCTCATGGATAGTTGTCAACATAAAGCAATATAACAAGTGCAATAAGTAAATATGTAAGAATCAATGCACACAAAGTTGACACAAGTGTTTGCTTCTAAGATAGAAAGGAGTAGGTAAACTGACTCAACATAAAGTAAAAGATAGGCCCTTCGCAGAGGGAAGCAGGGATTAAATCATGTGCTAGAGCTTTTTAAGTTTTCGAAAGCATATAGAGAGCACAAAATAAGTATTTGAGAGGTGTTTGTTGTTGTCAACGAATGGTAGTGGGCACTCTAACCCCCTTGTCAACCAGACTTTCAAAGAGCGGCTCCCATGAAGGACGTTATTCTACCAGCAAGGTAGATCATCCCTCTTCTCTTTTGTTTACACATGTATTTTAGTTTCTTTATAGATGACACTCCTCCCAACCTTTTGCTTACACAAGCCATGGCTAACCGAATCCTCGGGTGCCTTCCAACATTCACATACCATGGAGGAGTGTCTATTGCAAAATTAAGTTGCTTACTGATAAATCAGGGCAAAACATGTGAAGAGAATTATTAATGAAAGTTGTAATTAATTGGGGCTGGGCACCCCGTTGCCAGCTCTTTTTGCAAATTATTGGATAAGCGGATGTATATGCCACTAGTCCAGGTGAAAGTCTGTCAGAAGTAAATGACAAGATTGAAAGATAAAACACCACATACTTCCTCATGAGCTATAAAACATTGACACAAATAAGGAGTAATAAAGTTTTGAATAGTTTAAAGGTAGCACATGAAATATTTACTTGGAATGGCAGGAAATACCACATAGTAGGTAGGTATGGTGGACACAAATGGCATGGGTTTTGGCTCAAGTTTTGGATGCACGAGAAGCATTCCCTCTCAGTACAGAGTTTAGGCTAGCAAGGTTGTTTGAAGCAAACACAAGTATAAACCGGTACAGCAAGAATCACATAAAAACATATTGCAAGTATTATAAGACTCTACACTGTCTTCCTTGTTGCTCAAACATTTTACCAGAAAATATCTAGACCTTAGAGAGAACAAATATGCATCCCAAGTCTCAACAAGCTCTACGGTAGTTCTCCACTACTAGGCTTTAACTACATGATGCAAGAGCTTAAACATGATCTACTTGAGAGCTCAAAACAATTGCAAAGCATCAAATCAAAACAAGACAATGATCTACAAGAATGCATATGTCTTTTCCAATACCAACTACTACATGTAGCATTTTCTTTCTTCCAAACAAACACCAATAATTTATTTAAACATAAACTCTCCAAATGATAATATAATGCAGCAAGAGAGTATTTATAAACAAGTGCTAACAGCTCGAAGAGATGCATGAAAAACAGGAGCTAAAAGCACTGCAGTAGCTAGTTAAGAATACTCAACAAATATAAGTGAAGAACATGAGTATTCACATGAAAAAGCGGAGCGTGTCTCTCTCCCACACAAGGATTGCTAGGATCCGAATTTATTCAAACAAAAACAAAAATAAAAACACACAGACGCTCCAAGTAAAGCGCATAAGATGTGAAAGAATTAAAATATAGTTTCACTAGAGATGACCTGATAAGTTTGTTGATGAAGAAGGGGATGCCTTGGGCATCCCCAAGCTTAGACGCTTGAGTCTCTCTGAATATGGTTGGGATGAACCACGGGGGCATCCCCAAGCTTAGGCTTTTCACTCTTCTTGATCACATAATATCACCCTTCTCGCTTGATCCTTGAAAACTTCCTTCACACCAAACTCAAGACAGTTCTCATTAGAGGGTTAGTGCATAATCAAAAATTCTCATATTCTGTAATGATACAATCAATCCCAAAGCTTCTGGACATTAGCTACAGCCACCAATGCTTTGTGGAGCAAAGAAATCCACACAAACACAGTAAAAGAGCGAATGCAAAACAAAAGGCAGAATCTGTCAAAAACAGAACAGTCTGGAATGACGAATTTTTTCGAGGCACTTAAGTTGCTCAGATGGATCTGGCCTAAAATAATGAAAGTTGCGTACATATCTCAGGAATATGCGTGATTTTTCTCAGAATTTTTTGAATTTTCTACAGGGAGATAAGCTCAAATCCGTGACAGCTAAAAATCTGTCACTGCGCAGAAATCCAAATCTTGCATCAACTTTCAATATAGAACTTTACTTGGCACAACATTGCGATAAAATAAAGATACAAAGGAGTTGCTACAGAAGTAACAAAACTCCTTGACTCAAAGAAAACAAAAATAACAGCAAATAAAAACGATGGGTTGTCTCCCATAAGCGCTTTTCTTTAACGCCTTTCAGCTAGGCGCAGAAAGTGAAAATCAAGTGTTGTCAAGAGAAGAAGCATCAACATCATAACTTGCTCTAACAATAGAGTCAAAAGGTAACTTCATTCTCTTCCTAGGGAAGTGTTCCATACCTTTCTTGAGAGGAAATTGGTACCTTATATTACCTTCTTTCATATCAATGATGGCACCAACAGTTCGAAGAAAAGGTCTTCCCAAAACAATAGGACAAGATGCATTGCATTCAATATCCATAACAATAAAATCAACGGGGACAAGGTTATTTTTACCGTAATAAAAACATCATTAACTCGCCCCAAAGGTTTCTTCATAGCATTATCAGCGAGAAAAACATCCAAATAACAATGTTCCAAAGGTGGCAAATCAAGAATATCATAAAGCTTCTTGGGCAAAACTGAAACACTTGCACCAAGATCACACAAGGCATTGCAATAAAAATCATTCACCTTTACCTTAATGATGGGTTCCCAACCATCTTCTAATTTCCTAGGAATAGAAGCTTTAAGTTTCAACTTCTCCTCCCTAGCTTGCAAAAGAGCATTTGTAATATGCTTTGTAAAAGCCAAATTAATAGTGCTAGCATTGGGACTTCTAGCTAATTTTTGCAAGAACATAATAACTTCAGAGATGTTACAATCATCAAAATCAAAATCATTATTGTCAATGGTGGTGGAACCATTGTCTCCAATAGTTTGAAAAATTTCAGCACTTTTATCAGAAAAAGTTTCAGCAGTTTTAGGCAATTTCAAACGCTTAGCAGAAGTAGTAGAGACATTATCAACACCAATAACATTACCATCAATAGTAGGAGGTTTACTAGCATGTGAAACATTAGCATTACTAGTGGTGGTGATAGTACAAACTCTAACTATACTATTCTCTTTTTCAAGTTCTTCCTCTTTTTCCCACCTAGCATGCAATTCAGCCAACATCCTAATATTATTATCAATTCGAACTTGGATGGCATTTGCTGTAGCAAATGACTTAATATCTTTAACTTCATTAGGCATAACTTTCAGTTTTAGAATTTCAACATCATGAGCAAGACTATCAACTTTAGAGACAAGATCATCAATTTTTTCAAACTTTTCCTCAACAGTTTTATTGAAAGCTTTTTGTGTGCTAATAAATTCTTTAAGCATAGCTTCAAGATCAGAGGACACACTTCTATTGTTGCTGTAGGAATTACCATAAGAATTGCCATAACCATTTGAAGGATAAGGCTTATAATTGTTGCTACCAAAATTATTCCTATAAGCATTGTTGTTGAAGTTGTTGTTTTTAATGAAGTTTACATCAACATGCTCTTCTTGAGCAACCAATGAAGCTAAAGGAATATTATTAGGATCAACATGAGATCTACCATTCACAAGCATAGACATAATAGCATCAATCTTATCACTCAAAGAGGAGGTTTCTTCAACAGAATTTACCTTCTTACCTTGAGGAGCTCTTTCGGTGTGCCATTCGGAATAGTTGATCATCATATCATCAAGTAGCTTTGTTGCTGCACCTAAAGTGATGGACATAAAGGTTCCTCCAGAGGCTGAATCCAATAAGTTCCTTGAGGAAAAATTTAATCCTGCATAAAAGGTTTGGATGATCATCCAAGTAGTCAGTCCATGAGTGGGACAATTCTTCACCAAAGATTTCATTCTTTCCCAAGCTTGAGCAACATGTTCATTATCAAGTTGTTTAAAATTCATAATGCTACTTCTCAAGGATATAATCTTAGCAGGAGGATAATATTTCCCTATGAAAGCATCTTTGCATTTTGTCCAAGAATTAATACTATTTCTAGGCAAAGAAAGCAACCATTCTTTAGCTCTTCCTCTCAAGGAGAAAGGAAAAAGTTTCAGTTTTATAATATCCCCATCCATATCCTTATACTTTTGCATTTCACAAAGTTCAACAAAGTTATTAAGATGGGCAGCAGCATCATCAGTACTAACACCAGAAAATTGCTCTTTCATAACAAGATTTAATAGAGCAGGTTTAATTTCATAAAATTCTGCTGTAGAAGCAGGTGGAGCAATAGGAGTGCATATGAAATCATTGTTGTTTGTGCTAGTGAAGTCACACAACTTAGTGTTCTCAGGAGTACTCATTTTGAAAAACAAAATCAAACTGAATTAAACAAGTAACTAATTTTTTTGTGTTTTTGATAAAAGAGCAAACAAACTAAATAAAAATAAACTAAGCAAGACAAATAACAAAGTAAAGAGATTGGGTGTGAGAGACTCCCCTTGCAGAAGCAATTCTGTTTTCCCCGGCAACGGCGCCAGAAAACGTGTTGGTGGCTCTAGGTTAATAGTGCCAGAAACAATGCTTGTACGTCACACGTCAGTTGGGAACCCCAAGAGGAAGGTATGATGAGTGCAGCAGTAAGTTTTCCCTCAGTATGAAACCAAGGTTTAATCGACCAGTAGGAAAACGAGGTTTGCTTCGAAGGTGTTGGTGAAGGAGTGTAGTGCGGCGCAACACCAGGGATTCCGGTGCCAACGTGGAACCTGCACAACACAATCAAATTACTTTGCCCCAACTTAACAGTGAGGTTGTCAATCTCACCGGCTTGCTGAAAACAAAGGGTTAAACGTATCGAATGGAAAATGATGTTTGTTTGCATAAAACAGTAGAGAACAATGATTGCAGTAGATTGTATTTCAGATGTAAAAGAATGGACCGGGGTCCACAGTTCACTAGTGGTGTCTCTCCAATAAGATAACTAACATGCTGGGTAAACAAATTACAGCTGGGCAATTGACAATTGATAAGTGCATATAACATGCATGTGTGAGCTGTGGTGTCTACTATGAGATTCATTTGGGCATTACGACAAAGTACATAGACCGCTATCCAGCATGCATCTATGCCTAAATAGTCCACTTTCCGGTTAACATCCGTACCCCTTCCAGTATTAAGTTGCAAGCAACAGACAATTGCATTAAGTAATGTGCGTAATGTAAACAATACATTCATCCTTGAATAAAGCATTGCTGTTTTACCCCTAGTGGCAACAACACATCTACAACCTTAGAACTTGCTGTCACTATCCCAGGTTAAATAGAGGTTGAACCCAACTATCATGCATAAATACCCCCTCTTGGAGTTACAAGTATTCACGTGGCCAAGGCTTCAACAAGTAACGGAGAGCATGCAAGATCACAAATGACATAGACATGATAATATAATATTCAGCTCCACATAGGTATCAATATAAGTCAGATCCCAGCAAACACAACATGTAGCATTACAATAAGATGATCTTGATCATGATAGGCAGCTCACAAGATCTAAACATGATGGCACAAGTGGAGAAGACAACCATCTAGCTACTGCTATGGACCCATAGTCCAAGGATGAACTACTCACGCATCACTCCGGAGGCGGGCATGGCGATGTAGAGCCCTCCGGTGATGATTCCCCTCTCCGGCAGGGTGCCGGGAAGAGCTTCAGAACCCCCCGAGTTAGGGTTGACGACGGCGGCGGCAGCGAATATGTTCTGGATGAAAGGCTCGGTGTTTTAGGGTTTTCGCGTCTCGGGGAATAAATAGGCGAAGGGGCGATGTCGGCGGACCCCCGAGGGGCCCAAACCACCAGGCGCGGCGGTGGGCCCGCCGCCAGGTGGTTTGGCCACCTCGTGGCTCTCTTCGTCTCTCCTTCGGACTCCGTGTACGTGCTGGAAAAATAGGGACTGGCCTTTTGTTTCGTGCAATTCCGAGAATATTTCCAGAAGTAACTTTCTGAAACCAAAAACAGCAGAAAACAGGGAACTGGCACTGTGGCATCTTGTTAATAGGTTAGTCCCAGAAAATGCATAAAAGTGATACGAAGTGTATATAAAACATGTAGCAAATGGTATAATATAAGCATGGAACAGCAGAAATTATGGATACGTTGGAGACGTATCAGCCGGCAAAGCTAGCACGCGCGCGATCTATAGCTTGACGCTCCGCCGGCAGCACCGCCAAGCGGGCCCGTTACGCCGGTGAAGACATGTGACGCGAGTGCG
Source organism: Poa pratensis (assembly GCA_947311845.1). Taxonomy (NCBI): domain Eukaryota; kingdom Viridiplantae; phylum Streptophyta; class Magnoliopsida; order Poales; family Poaceae; genus Poa; species Poa pratensis. The sequence goes on from CAMZMU010000124.1 coordinate 15,211,336, forward strand.
CCGCTTGAGAGCTCGGCGCATTTCCAGTAAATTAGCCGAGCACGGATAGTGCGAGAGAGACGATGACTTGGTCTAATTTCCATGACGTTACACATTGAGAAAACACGCACTGAGCGTCGCACATACGCAAGCACAGTGAATTGAGAGTTGAGACACGTCGACTTCACGCTGGGCGTTCGGGTTACCCGTCGGGTTCGGTGCGGGTAATTCGGTTTTTGAAATTCGGGTTCTGAAATCTAACACCCGAAATTTACACAAAATTATAAGAACACGACATTTCGGGTACCGATAATTCGGGTTCGGGTTCGGGTATTCCCGATTTACCCGAAGAAGAGCAGAACTTAGAAAATCTTCGATGCGGAGCCTTAGCTAGTGGCCGTGGGCGACGAGAGCGGCGGCGTCACCGGCGCGCTGCTGGAGACGCGGAGCGGGGGCAGGTTGGGGAGGCCGCGGAGGAACGGGAGGAGGCAGGCGGCGGAGCTCTGGTGGCTGTTGTTGTGGTTCCGTGATTCCGTCGTCCTCGACGACCCAGCCAGCCTCGCGGCAGAGCTCCTAGAGCAGGGAGGTGGGGAGAAGAAAGAAGGTCGCCGGTAGGGAGATGGGACTATGGGAGGGCGTCGTGCTTGACTGCTGGTGCCCTGCGGCCTGCGTCCTGCTGCGGCGGCGGGCGGCTGGCCGGCTGGGGGCTGGGGCCTGGGGGCGGCGGCGGGGATGGGGAATGGCTGGATGGGGAGGCAGAGAGCTAGGTCACGATGTGAAAAGGCTCCACCGCTCCAGGCTGGGCTAGTGGGCTGGGCTGAAAATCGAGTGAGTCGGCTGGCTTCGGGTTAATTGGGTAGATCGGGTTCTGAAGCCCAATACCCGGATTACCTGTACTAACTTCGGTTTCCAGATGTGATAACCGAACTTGCTCTCGGGTTAGTCGGGTCCGGGGTATACGGGTACGGGTCCGGGTATCTCGGGTTCGGGATTCGGGTCTCGGGTTTTATGCCCGCCGTGACATCGACTGACCAAATACAACTGCCTCTCGCTGCCCTGGCACACACCCGGATTGACACAACTGCCGCTACTTTACCAACAGTCCAACAATGATCTCTGAGTCAAACCGGGCACACATGTACGCGTACGTACGCACGGGCGATGCCCCATGTCTCCATGCACCGCATGTACGAAAAGGGTCGGCGACGTAGCAGCGTTGCTCGGACTCGGAGTGGATACGACGTCCACCTATTCAAGGCGTGACCACGCCGGCGCCGTTGTTGCCGCTGCCCACGGCCCGGAGGCCCAGCAGGTTCCCATGCCTCCCTCCCACGCCCACTAACGTCTTCACTTCCGCCGCGCCGACTCCATTCCGTGCGGCCGCAGCGAGGTCTCCGCCGCATCCCTAGCAGGCACGGTCCTGGCCGCCTATCCACGGCATGCGCCGCTAAGGCGAGGCAGTGCAGGAGGAGGGAGGCGACATTGCAAGAGCACATTTTGGCCATGGCGCTCTAGCTAGCTATCTGGATTCTATGGTTTCTGCTCCCTCTATCTGTGTACTAGTGGCGTATGACTGAGAGATCGATGCTACTGCTGCTCTTGTGGAGTTGTGCTGTGGTGGAGTTCGCAGTATAAGTAGGGCGGATAGACCGGGGAAAGTGGATGGCGGTAAATGAAGCGCCAGTGCGAGTGCCGCATGGGATGCTGGTGCTGTAGTGAATGTTTTGTTCAGAAACAAGGAGGGGTAAATCTCGGACCAGTGGGGCGGGCCAAGATGGTGAATCGTTTAGCTGGTTCGTGCTGGGTACGGAGTGGGCTTGTGAATTCTGGATTTAGAGCCTCAAGTCTAGTTTTGAAATAGGCTGGCCCAATCTATTTCTTGCCACTATCAAGAGCTGAATCCAGGACATATATAGGCGTAAAAAAATATAAGAAATGCAGCATGCAATGTATAAATAGGCAATGACCTTACTTTGTATCTCCTCGAATAAAAGTAGTATTAAAAATACACAAATATAACCAATGATCGAATTATAGTGAAAATCGGAAGAAATGTAAAGTATAGATTAGGCAAACCCGTTGGTATTTTTTCGGATATAAATCAACCCGAAATTACACTAGTACCTAAGTCACCATTTTATGGTTCCATCGACGCAAAATAACACTAATTTGGAAATCTTTGACAATAAATATAACTAAAAGGCTTTGCAAAATTGACTCGAAACATCATCTATCTCGAAGTTCCAGCGGAGTGTGGCCTGCTCGCAACTTAGAGTTTAAATCAATAATCTATATGGCCAAAATCTCCCCTTTGCTGGGCTTCTTCATACAATTTCACGGTGGAAGTACATACATATTTATGTGCTTCAAAAGGACAATGATTACCAAATTTTTCTATGAATTTCATTATAACAAATTTTCAGATATAGAAAATAGTTTTTACAATCTTAATATGGAACGTGACATAGGCATCCAATAAGTCCTTCCCCTTGGTGGTCCAAGATTTCTGCCCTATTGCGTCATTTGTGATCTTTAGACTTACCCAAAATTCATATGGGAATCTAAAACTCATGTTATAGATGATATACAAGTAGTGAATCCACCCTATAAAACTGTAATGTCTGCTGCCTCATCCTGCAATATTTTTAGCAATATGCCCATGTGTGCCGCAAGAATGATATGCATATATATCTACTCATGTGTGCTTCCAGTACATCAAAATATAAAAACTATTAAAGATGAAGCTCCAACACGAATTAATAGCGGATCAAAAGTAGTATAATTAAACAAGCAATGGGTTGAGACTGAACCACATCCATGTGGGGGTGGATTTATGTTTGCATCAAACATAGGTGTCCATCGATGAATAATGATGAGAACAACCATCTACTAAATGAATTTGGAATTAGCTAAGGAGGTGAATTTTCGGGCATGTGCATGTCTACAATTACAACAACACGTAGTAGATATATTTGAATGGTCTCGTGAATTAGGTCGGTGATGTAGCCAGCCGTTCATTGGATCCTGGGAAACTCTTGATTGTTTCCACGTGACTTAACTTTTTCCTAGCACAAGCTAACTTTGATGCATAAATACCTGGTGTAATAATGGTTTTTCTCCTCGGTACTCAGTGGCCGAGCATAGGTTGCCGCCCAGGGTCGCCTGGCACTACTGAATTAGCTGAACCATCCAGCATGTGCATTGTATTTTCCTACTATTTCGCTAATGGTAATACAAGCTATATCCCCAAGTTGGTGTCTTGTTGTGATGAGACAAAACACTGGAATGTTACTCTTAAGTTTGGGCGTCAGAATTCGGTAGTAGTGCCTATACTCCCGTATTTTGATTTTGAAGTTGATGTTCTCGTGGCTCATACACATGCGTTGCTTGATCACGGTGAGCAGAAACATAGCTGAATGTTGAGTTTTGGTCATTTTAAAAGGAAAACATGATGTTGCTACTCGTAGTTTGATTACTAAGTTCCGTAAACATACAAATATGCTAGTACCGGTTATGATTGAATTGAAACAACGGAAATGTGCCGGTGCCACTGGTTGGCTATACCACGATTAACCCACGAACAAAATTAGAGTCATCATCTGCAAATCAACTGCCCCGGCTGACACATCGGCAGGCTTTTATTTCCAGCATAGCCGGAGTCGCCGGATACCATCAGATGACCGAGCTTACACCCTTGGTAAAAGTCGCAATAACATTACGCATGCATTTATCTGGTTCCTAATGTCACTCGTAGCTTGCCGGCCATTTTTTTTTAATAATACATTTTTTTACAGAAATTTGATAAATATTACGCATTTTGCATAAATTACACAAATAATACGGCCTCGGCCCAGGCTAAGCCGACAGGCACTAATCGGCCCAGGCCTGGCCGATTAGTACCTGTCGGCTTAGCCCTGGCCGATAAGTGCCCACTGGCCGATAAGTGCCCTGATTAACCCTGATTAGTAGCTTATCGGCCCAAGCCTGGCCGATAAGTGCCTTAATTAACCCTGATTAGTAGCTTATCGGCCAGACCTGGGCCGATTAGTACTAATCGCCCCTGATTAGTAGCTTATCGGCCAGGCCTGGGCCGATTAGTACTAATCGGCCAGGCCTGGGCCGACAGGTACTAATCGGCCCAGCCTGGGCCGAGGCCGTATTATTTTTGAAATTTTGTGATTTTGCGTAATATTTTTCGAATTTAATTAAAAAAACGTATTATTAAAAAAAAATTAGCTAGCTTGCCACCAGTTGTTGTAGAAAACTAGCACGGTGGCCCTCGCAAATGCGAGGCCATCATCATTATTTCCCTGAAAGTGTTTAGAAATTTATGGTTTCATAGATATACATGTTATGAGATTGAAAGTTAATTGTTCAACTTTAGAATATTGTAAGGAAGGATATATATTTAATTTATGGTTTAATGAATGATATGTCGCTTTGAGAAATTACTATTTGAATGATTTACAGTATGGTCATTTGCACATATAAGAAAAAGTAAAGATCTGATATTTGATTCTTATATCATAATACTCATTGATTTGAAGAGAGTAAAGTCATCACCATTAGATTTCCTGACCAAGTTCAAAGTGGCAATCGCTATTGTTTGGTTGTGTAAAAGAGACTCATCAATCATTTTTTCTAAAATGTCTCGTCCCAGAGTGATATTTTTTTTCATTGCCACTAACCAATTCAAGACAATGAAATGACAGTTTTTTGTTACATGATATATTTTAATTATATAGATTTTCTAAATGTCTTAAAAGTACATAACTTTCAATATTTTTTACTACTTTTTACTCCAAGATCATATTGACTTGTTATGAAAACTATATCATGCTACCAATATTGACTCGGAGAAATCTGAGTAAATGCATTAATTATGTTGTTGAATTAGTCCAAAATAAGTCATGTAATTAAGCAACATGACTACAGATATTAGATTTTTACTGCTCATACCGATGACTAGCGTAATTTGTTCCTTGGAATGTAACTAATATATATGACATTTTATTTTTGAAAAGATCCTTAGTCTCTACATTGATGGCCATGCAAGTCTTGAAGTGGCTTGTCCGAGTGGCGGCATAATCACACGCTTCACACAACGCAGTGAACTGTACCTATATGTACAGTATATGAATAGTCTTACAATAATAATATATAATACTTTTAACGGATTTTTTACAGTTTGAAATGGACAACCGTACACTAGAGTAATACCAGGTCCATTGAACTGTGTTGTCTATTAACTAATCACTTATCTAGTTTGAGACCTATTTTCCTTTGATACAGATCCATGTACATGATTGAATTCTAACAATTGAACTGATATTCATTGTGAAATCCTCAAAGGTTGAGCGAAGACTGTGTAAAACATGGAGTATCATCTTACCTTCAGGTCAGTGCAGCCACGCAGACTTAACGTGCACAAGCACGGAACTGGAGTTTGTCGAAACAAACACACGATCGAGTTGAGAACATCAGAAAATCACGCAGCATATCAATTTAGCTTGTCTAATACATGACCGAGGCACCATGGCGCGCCTGTCCAGGGCGCGGGAGGGGGCCAGTACGGCGTGCCTCCTCCGGGCACTGGGACCCCGCAGTACGGCGCAGCACAAGGACAGCCGATGGGCGCTGGTGCCGGGTTCCAGGGCGCGGGTGCCGGTGCTCACCCGCCGGCTGCTGGCCAGCACGGTGGCGCTGCGTTCCCGCACGGCGTGGCTCCTCACGGGCAGCAGCTCCAGGGGGCTGTGGTGGCGGGGATGCAGCAAGGCGCGGGGCACATCGGGCAGCAGTTCCACGATGCTGCGGCTGTCCCTCCTGCGGGCTTCGCCTACGGGACTGCCGCGCAAGCACCAAGGCGGAAGAAGAAACGGAACACGCAGGCGGCGACTGTGGCTCAAGGACAGCAGCTTATTGTGCAGCCGGCGGTGGTGCAACCCAATCCAGTGAGTATGGTTCAGCAGGTGCAGCCCATGAACCCGGCTCCGGTACAGACGACTGTCACTCCCGCCATGGCACCTCAGCCGGTGGTTGTAGTGGCAGCACCTGATGCAGCTCCGCAAGGTCTCAAGAAGGCCAAAGGGTGGTGTTGGAAATGCGCCGTCAACGAGCATGCGACCAAGGACTGTCCGGTGAAACACTACTGCTATATTTGTGACAATGCGAAGCACCCGACCCTGATGTGTCCAACGCTGAAGTTGCCGCGCCCCACTGCGTTTGTTTCTGGACATGGGCAGATCGACACCATGTTTACTCAGTTCCCGGATAACCTATACAAGGCGGAGGCGGCACCGAAGAACTCTCTCGTGGCTCTTGTGACGGTGCGGGGGCGCCGCCACGGAGAAACAGGTGGAGGCTCAGATTGCTCGACTGTGCCCGGCTCGGTCTTGGTGTTGGGAGGCAATCCCTAATGGCGATAACTCGTTCACTGTGAACTTCCCCTCCAAGGCAGACTTAACGCGCTTTATAGGTGTCGAGCTTGGCATCCCGTCTCAAGCAACCAAGCTCATTTTCAGCGAGTGGAAATCTGTGGATGTGGAGCACACTTCGGAGTTGGTTCAGTTTTGGGTGCATGTTACCGGAGTTCCCAACCCGCTGCGACACTTCTGGGGCTTATGGGCAGTTGGTTCCCTCATCGGCACTACTATAGACGTGGACCTGTTCTCTCTCAGGCGTAGAGGGGTGGTCCGTATCTTGGTTGGGATGCTGAACGAAGACAGCTTCAAAGATATCGATGAGGTGGGGCCTTTCATAACGACTGCTGGGGTGCTGCGACTTAAGGGCTATGACTTTACCTTCCGCCCAGAGGCCGATGATTATGTACCGGAGGCGGATTTTGTGCCTTTCTCGTGGCAGCGCAAGGGAAAGGATAACTCCGATGATAGTGGTATGGGAGATGATAGCTTGGGAGGTCAACTTGGAGAAGATGGTCCGTCCAACAATGGGGCGAACACTTCGAACACGACGGTTGAACCTAGCCCAGCCGGAGGTGGTGGACATGTGCACGGTGCAGCGTTGGCTCTAGCGCTGAAGGGTATGGCTGTTACTCCATTCAATCCAAGCCCGAAGACTCCGAGAGGGATCGAGATAGTGAAGAAATGGAAAAAATCGAACTCCTTTCCGGTTTTTGGAGCTGACGCTGCTTCCAGCCCATCATCTTCAGGCGACTCTGGGCCGCCGGGCGGCGGATCCTTATGTGCTACCCACCGGGTGCCGTCCGCTGCTGGCGTTGTTGGGCCTGGCGAGCTGGTGCGGCCCGTCTCCTGCGCTGGAGCGCTGGCTGATGGAGCGAGCAGCGGCTCACTGCTGGCTGCCCAGGCAGCCGACCATGGCGCTGCTGCTCACCTGCCATGGGCCGCTCTTGGGCCGCTGGAGGCTGCCCATGCGGTGGAGTGCGCCGACGATCCTGCAGCAGAGGAGCACAGTTGCAGCAGGGTCGGGAGCGTGGAGCTGACTGGGGGCTCGCTGGACTGCCCCTTGGCGGCGTCCGGCGCGAGCTCGATGTTGATGACGTCGGATATCGTAGGGGTGGAGGCTGCTACTCCGACTCTGCCCTCCCCTATGGTGTCTCCGACGCCTCCGCATTCTACTTCGGCGGTCTCCGTGAAGGAGAGGGTTTCTACGACGCCATCACCCTCTCCTTTCACGGAAGTGCCTTCTGGGGGGCGCGCGCTACCTACGGCTATGCCTAGGCGTAGTGAGCGCCATCGTACGGGGGCGGATGGTGCATCGGCGATGAATGAGGACTCCATGACCAAGGCAATGAGACGCAAGGCAGGACTGTTCTCCACTCCGCCTTCTGGTATGTCTCCATCCCAGAAGTCTTTCCTTCCTTTTTCGCCGTCTAAAATTTCTGCACACCTGTCTAATGTTGGCGTAAGTTTAGGGTGGAATGAAAAGGAAGTGGTTTTATCGGCTAATATTTTGAGACATGTAGAATATGATCGCCGTAAGGTATCACCTAGTGTTTCGAATAGACCGGTACCTCCTCCTATATGATGATGAAGCGAATGACACTTTAGATGGACAGCTTCTATCACATCTTGTAGGAGAGGTTACAGAGGTGGATTTGGATGAGGCTCAACTGGGATCTTTTGATGACCTGTACGCTACCGGCCGGAAATCTAAATCCGCTAAAATTAAAAGGAACCAATCTTCACGCAAAAATGCGAGAAAGTCGAAATCCCCAATTGTTTCCCAATGAATGGCATATTTGAAAATAGCAGAGGTCTAGACGACTTGGCTAAACATTTAAATATCGCGCATCATGTGAGGGATTACAAGTTGGATTTTTTGGCTATTTCCGAGACGGGTAGACGAGATTTTCCAAGTACTCTACTAGATCGCCTTTCCGGTGGTGTGGAGTTCACTTGGCATTCTTGTCCCCCTCGAGGGAGATCGGGTGGCTTGTTACTCGGCATTAAGACTGATACCATGGAGTTGTTGGATCGTTCGGATGGTGAGTTCCACATCAAGTTCCATATCCGAAACAAATCCGACAACTTTGTATGGAGTTTGGTTGCTGTGTACGGTGCTGCCCAAGAAGAATTCAAGGCTGCTTTTCTTCGTGAACTGGTTAACTTAGCTAAGGATAACCCACACCCTATTCTTATAGGTGGAGATTTCAACATGCTGAGATACCGTCATGAGAAAAGCAAGGGCAGATTTGATGGTCACTGGTCTCTCTTATTCAATGTTGTCATTGATAGCTTGTCTCTAAGGGAGGTTCATATGACGGGGCACTACAAGAAATATGCTATGGTATGACCTTTTGATAATGACCCTGAAAAAATTGGTCACAAATCTATGACCATTTTCGACAATTTGGTCATACGCTGGTCTGGAGGGTCTAAACCCGAAAAAATAACGACCAAACAACTGAGAAAGGTCATAGTCTCCTTAGACAGATTGGTCATAATGCAGATAGCAAGAGCCTATGACCTTTTTCTTAGCCGGTTACGACCAATTAAAATGGTCATTCGCACGAGTTGACAGTCAACTCAGCAGTCTCGCACACGTGTCAGTCATTACGTGGCATTTCGCTTACATGTCACTCTGACTGGACAGCCAACTCAGCCATCTCGCCTACGTGTCAGTGTCATTTTTGCTTACATGTCACTCTGACAGGTAGGACCCATTTGTCAGCAGCATGACAAGAATTGACTTGACTTTGACTAACATGACATCTGGGTCCCGCACTCGTGCGCTCGTATAATTGGCAAAAATCCGTGCACGAGCGGGGACTCGAACCCACGACCGTGCGCTCGCTGGTACTGCCCTCTACCGCTGGGCTAGTGAAGTGTTGTTGTCAACTGGTAGAAGCCAGGGTATCTATAGTAGTATAAGACTATGGCCCACGGCCCGCCCAGGCTACGCTGCTATGCATCAAAGGCCGGCCCAGCCAAATTCCCTCAGCCGCACGAGTCACGACTCGGAAAAAAGAATACGACAGAGACCAAATCGGCAAATCCATGGCGTGGACTCGGAATCCATGGTGAGGATTGAGGAAGTGGTGGTCTGGGCGGAGCAGGGCAGCACTGGAGACTGAACAGCGGCGCCGTGCCGCCCCCGCAAGCAGGAGTTCGTCGCCGCCGCCGACAGCACTGCAGCAAGGGCGGCGACGACGCCGAATACAGCCGATTTCTTTCCCGATTTCCCCATCCAGGTAGGGGACAGCGTTCACCGGCGCTGGGGTTGGGGCCGGCGTTCAACGGCGGTGGGGCTTGGGGGCGGAGTTAACCGGCGGAAGGGTTCTGTCCGGCGAGGGGCTGGGGCGGCGGCATGGACATCGACGGGAGCGCCCGGCCACGACCGGACCCCGCCGTCAGCGACCTCCCCGCGTCAGCGGTGAGAACGTGCCCACCTCAGGAGCGTCGTTAGCGCCATCCACGGCATAGCATCCCTCTCCTCTCTCCCTTCTTCCCTTCTTCTCTGACTTGCCTTCCATGGTAGAGCGCGCGCTCCAGCAAGAACAGCAAGTTCTCTTCCGTTTTAGATGCATTGCACTGATATAGAGATCCATCCTAGCCTGATTTAGAGTTAGTTTAGCTGATATAGAGTTAGTTTATCATGTAGTTTACTTTCTCTTTACTTCATCTGTATTGTGACATGATATTTAGAACAGATTGCATGTTTTTGTTTTGTTTCTAGTACCTATTCAATTTATTGCAAGTTTTTGTTTTGTTTTAGAACAGTTGAACAAAATCAGCAGCTAAATGTGTGCATTTTATTGCAAGTTTTGTTTTAGAAATTTTTGCTTAGTTGGGACATTTTGTTGTCTTTTTCAGAGGGACAGAAGCTGGATTACAAAGGGTTGTAGAAAGCTTTCCAATGAGCACATTCAGGGAGTGGAGGAGTTCATGCAATGTGTTCGTAGAAATTTTGCCAAGGATGATCGCATTCTTTGCCCATGCTGCCAATGCCTGGACCGTCAAGAGCAAGCTCAAGGGAGAGTTGAAGACCATTTGCTCCTTAATGGGATGGCCAGCACCTATGACAGGTGGATCCATCATGGAGAGCCAATGGAGGGAGGACCTCAACATGTTGAAGCTGAAGCACAGCCACCCCATGGTAGTGATGATGGAATTGCTTTTATGGAAAATGTTATGCAAGGGAATGATAATTTGGAGGAAGAGGATGGGAATGAGGATGATAGGATACCTGACTTGTTGAAGGATCTGTACAACTCTGAAGACTATGTTGATGGACAAAGGTCAATGTTTGCCGAGGTGTTAGAGGAGGCCAAGCGCGCAGCTGTTGAAGGGGGTAAATTTTCAAGATTTACCTTCACCGTGAAGCTACTTCAAGTCAAGTCCTTCTACCGGATTAGCAATGTTGCATTCAATGCAATACTCAGCCTGTTGAACTTGCAGTTCCCTAGTAGCAGTGTTCCCAAGGATTACGAGGATGCATTGCGCGTAATCCGCAAGCTAGGGCTTGGATATGTCTCTATACATGTCTGCCCAAATAACTGTGTGCTGTTTCGAAAGGCCTATGAAAAGTATGACAACTGCCCGAAATGCAATGCGTCTCGGTGGAAAGATGCTGATGGGAAGAAGTCGATACCGGAGAAGGTGTTGAGGCATTTTCCGTTGAAAAAGAGGCTGCAGCGGATGTTTCTCTCAGAGGAATCATCAGAGGAGGTACAGTGGCACAAGCTCAAGCGGCAGCCTGTGGAGGATGAGCTGAGCCATCCAGCGGATGGAGAGGCATGGAAACAATTTGACAAGGACCACAAAGAATTTGCGGCAGATCCAAGGAATATAAGACTCGGCCTTGCCACGGATGGCTTTAATCCGTTTGGGAACCAGAGGACGTCATACAGCATGTGGCCCGTCTTTGTGGTGCCGTACAACATGCCACCATGGGCATGCATGGATCAGTCTAACTATATGATGTCCTTGCTTATCCCGGGTCCAGAGTCTCCAGGAAAAGATTTTGACGTCTTCATGGAGCCTCTTGTGGATGAGTTGCTCGAGCTCTGGAGTGGTGTACTTACGCACGATGCCTTGACTCCCAAGAAGAAATTCTATCTAGTGCTGCAGTCATATGGTGTATCCATGATTTTCCGGCGTTGCACACTTTGTCGGGGAGGATTACAGCGGGTTATCAGGCTTGTGTGCGGTGTGACAAAGACCCCTGCTCGAGGAGGATAAGGGGCAAGATCTGCTTTATTGGGCACCGTCGCTTCCTTGACCCAAACCATAAGTGGCGAAGAAGCAAAGAGTTTGATGGTAAGACTGAAACCCGTGACAAGCCAGCGGAATTCACTAAAGAAGAGCTCGAGCAGCAACTTGAAAAGGTGAAAGATGTGAGACCAGGAAAGCTGGAAAAGAAGAGAAAGCGCGAGGAAGGCCAATGTTGGGACCGAAGATCCCGCTTGTGGGACCTGCCATACTGGCCTGGTCTAAAGCCGACAATTTACCTGGGCTAATAGTCTCCCAGAGCCGACATTCGAAAAGCTGGACCGGGTACTAATGGATTCCCGATGGGAGGATAAATATCCACTGGTATCGGTTTGGGCCTTAGAACGAATTGAAGCTTTTTCAGATCATGCCCCATACTCCTCTCTACTGGTGTATTGAAGCCGTCCGTTAAGCCCCAATTCAAATTCGAATTAGGTTGGCTGCTACGCGATGGCTTTGATGATCTGTGAAAAGGATATGGGCTCAACCGGTTGTGGGTGACACTGCTATCCAACGTTGGAATGGAAAGATGCGCAATTTGCGCAAGTTCCTGCGTGGATGGGCACGACACACAACTGGTATGCTTAAGAAAGAAAAGGAGCGCCTGTGTTCCATTATTGATGAGCTCGACAAAATCGCAGAATCGCGCCCCTTATCAGCAAATGAGAGTGACCTCAAACGGCACTCGAATGAGCAGGTGGGCCGGATGTTGAGAGAAGAAGAGCTTAAATGGTACCAAAGATCTAAGGCACAATTCATTTTGCAAGGAGATTCGAATACGAGATACTTCCACAATGTCGCGAATGGCAGACATAGGAGGAAACTCATTCATTCTCTTCATCAAGATGAGGGGCTGATCGAAGGTCAGGATATGCTCAAAGACTATATTACTAGCTACTACAAAGGTCTGTTCGGCGCTCCGGAGGAAGGAAACTTCTCTCTTGATGAGGCGCGAACGGACGATATTACCCAAGTAACTCCGGAGGAAAACAACTTGCTTATTGCACCCTTCTCTGAAGAAGAGATATGCAAGGCTGTCTTCCAAATGGAGCATAATAAGGCACCTGGGCCTGATGGATTCCCAGCTGAATTTTATCAGCATTTTTGGGAACTCATAAAGCCCGATTTGCTCGAGTTGTTTGGTTGTTTACATGCTGGACAACTCGAACTTTTTCGCCTAAACTTTGGGGAAATCGTCTTGTTACCTAAGGTTCAGGGGCCGAGAGGATACAACAGTATCGACCCATTTGTCTCCTGAATGTTAGTTTCAAGATCTTTACAAAGTAGCGACCATTAGGTTGAATTCTGTAGCAGATCATGTGGTGAAGCCTACCCAAACTGCGTTTATGCAAGGGAGGAATATCCTGGATGGAGTTGTGGTTCTCCACGAGACTGTACATGAAATGCATACGAAGAAACTTAATGGGGTTATTTTTAAAATTGACTTTGAAAAGGCATATGATAAAGTAAAGTGGCCATTTTTGCTAAAGACCCTGAGAATGAAAGGTTTCTCGGAGACCTGGTGCGAATGGATCCGCGTTATGTTGAAGGGGGAAGTGTCGCGATAAAAGTCAATGATGACATCGGACACTACTTCCAAACAAAAAAGGGCTTAAGACAGGGTGATCCACTATCGCCTATACTATTTAATATAGTGGCAGATATGTTGACCATCATGATTGAGCGGGCAAAAGCGGATGGCCAAATTGAAGGAGTTGTTCCTCATCTTGTTGATGGAGGACTTTCTATTCTTCAATATGCGGACGACACCATTCTTTTTATGGAACACGATTTAGATAAAGCGGCGAACCTGAAATTGATATTGTCAGCATTCGAACAATTATCTGGATTAAAAATCAACTTCCATAAAAGTGAATTGTTTTGCTTCGGCGACGCACAGGAAGCAGCTGCTCAGTATGCGGATATATTCGGCTGTGAGCAGGGTCAATTTCCTATAATGTATTTGGGGATTCCAATACATTATAGGAAACTGACTAATGCGGAATGGAGACACGTCGAGGAACGTCTGCAAGCGAGGCTAGCTAGTTGGAAGGGCAAATTACTATCCTTGGGTGGAAGGTTGGTTCTCATTAATTCGGTACTCACAAACATGGTGCTGTATATGATATCCTTCTTCCAGTTGCCAAAAGGGTCTTGTATAAACTGGATTATTTCCGATCAAGATTCTTTTGGCAAGGGGATGGTGAGAAAAAGAAGTATCGACTGGCTAAATGGGATGTGGTTTGCCGACCAAAGGATCAGGGAGGGTTGGGTATTCATGACCTCGGCATCAAGAATTCTGCCCTCCTAGGGAAGTGGCTTTTCAAGTTGCTAACCGAAGATGGTATTTGGCAAACACTCCTTAAAAGAAAATATATTGGCACAAAGCGGTATCACAGGTGATATGGAAACCTGGTGACTCCCACTTTTGGGTGGGCTGATGGCGACAAAGAAGCATTTCTTTCGCTTTGGCGTTTTTAATATTAAGAATGGCTCGGAGATTAGATTCTGGGAGGATAAATGGTTAGGTACTACCACCCTCCGGGAGCAATATCCGCTTTATACGATATTGTACGTCATAAAGGGGATACTATAGCCACTGTTATGCAGTCTTCACCTCCCAATGTCACGTTCAGGCGTGATTTATTCGGTGCAAGATTAACGTCTTGGAACGACTTGTTGGCACGGTTGGAACCAATCCAACTCACACAAGGTTCCGATGAATTCCGGTGGAACTTATGCGGGAATGGAAAATTCTCAGTAGATTCCATGTATAGAGCGCATGTGCATTCCGATATTCCAGTCGATGATAATAGGAAAATATGGCAAATGAAGATTCCACTTAAGATTAAATTTTCTTGTGGTATCTTCGTAAGGGTATCATTTTAACTAAAGATAACCTTGTCAAACGGAATTGGCATGGAAGTACAAGTGTATGTTTTTTCAAAACAAGAGACAATAAAACACTTATTATTCGAGTGTGATTTCGCCCGTTCTATATGGTCATCTATCCAAATAGCATCTAACTTATATCCTCCCAAGTCCGTTGCAAATGTATTTGGCAACTGGTTACATGGGATCGATAAGAAGCTTAGAACGGTTATTAGGGTGGGAGCGATTGCCGTTATATGGTCGCTTTGGCTCAGTAGAAATGACAAGGTTTTCAATGACAAAAATGTTTCTCTCTGGCAGGTACTCTACCGATGCATAAGTACTCTCCGTACGTGGTCCACCTTACAACGCTTGGGACATCAAGACCTCTTTACGGAGGCGTGTGCACGCTTGGAGGAGGTGGCAAGGGACATTTTATCACAACACGGGTGGCCGCGTGATCGCCGGATTGGTCCTCCATAGGCTGTTCAGATGGTCATATCATAGGCGTTTTACATTTTCTGCGGATTGTAATTCGTCTATTCTCGCACTTCCTTTTACGTTGCTCATTGGATTGCGGCTGTGTGCATTTGTTATGTAGAGGCCGGGTGTAATACTTTAAATTTTTGAGTAATAAAGCTCTTTATCTTAAAAAAAACATGACCGAGTACGAAGCGCAGACAGACACAACTCACACAACTACAACTAAATCACACGGACGTGGCCCAAATTTTCGGTTCCCTGTGAAGAACTCCCAGTGCTCATGCAAGGTCGCACAAGTCAATTCTGTACTTGACCCAAATCGGTTGAACAAGTTCGAGCTTGTAAGGCAACTCACGTTGTGGCTGGCTTCACTGCAGTACCCGCGCCCGAGCCCATCCAACGTACGGAGCGGCGCCGTCAGGCCCTAGTGGAGGGGACACCGCCGTCACCGCTGACGTTCTTGAGGCGTGCGACTCACCGCGCCGCCACCGACTCAACGTGTTGGGTTTCAGACGCTAAGGAAGACGGCGACGTCGTTGCTACCAATACCCGCGACATAGCAGTCGCCGACGGCCGGGAGGCCCGGCAGTTCCACAATGCCTCTCACGCCCACGAACAGGTTTTTCTCCTTCTCTGATCTCCTGCCGGTGGGAAGCGACGTCTCCGCTGCTCCACCAACTGGAGTAGGCACGGTCCTGCCCGAACTTCCGGCCATGGAGCCGCTCTAGCTAGTCAGCTATCAATTGGTTTTACTCGCTCTGTCGTGTGGTGTCCGTGAGATCGTTACTATACTGGTGCACTTGTGGAGTCGTGATGTGGTGGAGTCGACCATTTGTAGGACTTAAATAGGCAGCGGAGGAGTACGTTAATTCCGAGTTAAGACCGTTCCAAGTTAAGAGTAAGACCACTACTCGTCCTAGGCGTCGTGTCACATCGACCTGGCGCTAGAAGAATGATGCAAATGCTTGAAAGAGGTAAAGCGGTGACAAATTTCATTACATAGGATAATTCGAAAGAATTTTCATAAATGGGGTAAATTTCTATCACAAATGTGCAACTAGAAGGTAAAACTTAAATTCTTTGTAATAGTATAAATGGGGTAAATTTCTATCACAAATGTGCAACTAGAAGGTTAAACTTAAATTCTTTGTAATAGTATAAATGGGGTAAATTTCTATCACAAATGTGCAACTAGAAGGTAAAACTTAAATTCTTTGTAATAATATAATACAATATATGCCTTTTGTTAATGTTTGAAATGGGGACACCATACATGAGAGTAATACCACAGCCGCTGAAATGTGTTGCCTATTGATTAATTATACATTTCTCCTTTAACTGTTCTTGTACAGTTCTCTCTCCGCATCACACATAAATGGTGTTTATATTTACACAGACTTCAACTTGACCACTAATTATCATTGGCTATATGTATAACAAAATTATTATAAAATTAAAAAACCGAGATTTTTTTTTTTGTCGAGCAACCCGCACGAGCTCTCTCTTTTCGAGAACAATATATACCCATGATTTTCAACTTTTAAGTTTATCTATAATATCCTGAAACATCATCTTACCATAATATCTTGAAAGTTTGCACTACAGGAAAACGGATAGTTGCCTACAGCCAGATGTCGTCGGCAAAGGCACAAATGTCGTCGGCATATAATATGCCGACGGCCAAATATGTATGCCGACGGCCAAAGCCGTCGTCTTCTGCTCCCTCGGCATACATACATATTGACGTCGGCATACATCACCGTGCCGACGACTCTCGATGGCCGTCGGCATATAAATGCCGTCGGCAAACAAAGTAACGGACACGGACGTTTGACGGCGTCAATATGTTTGCCGACGGCCAGGGCCGTCGGCATATATCTACCACGTGGCACATCCATGTTCATTTCCGTCTGCGTGTATGCCGACGGCTTTTCGTCTGCGTGTATGCCGAGGGCAAAAGCCGTCGGCATATTTGTTGACCAGAACAATAAAAAAGCAATAAAAGGCTAGCAATTTGCAGAAAATACTGGGAACCAATATATGAAATAAGTTAAACAGCCTTTGCCCCTCAATCAAATTACACAAGATAATTACAAATACGGACACATGATTCAAAGATTTAACATTCAGTCAACACACAAAGCTCAAACTTTACATTCATATATATACACTGACAAGAACCGTTACACATTTCTGAAAGAAAGAACCAGTAGATGTAACCCCCAGCAAACGCCCATCAACAGCTTCTCATTCTACTTGCCATTAATTTATGCCGAAGTGATCATCTAAAAACAGGTTCAACACTACAAATTGCAAGAAACTAGGCAGCACCTTTTTGGCACTCTTTAATTCCGGTTGCCTATGAACCGGGACTAGAGGCCCACCCATGTGGCCATGGCGCAGCCCGCGGGGCTCGGAACCTTTAGTCCCGGTTCGTAACACGAACCGGGACTAGTGTGTTTACATTTTTTTCTATTTCGATTAATTTTCTGGGTTTAGGGTTTTAGGAGGGGTTTAGGGGTTTCGGATGGTTTCCATCGTACAGGGATCACGTCGATGCGCCAAAAACACGAAGATGAAGTTGATGCATATATATTTAACACATACAAATTACATGAAGATCACGTTGATGACACATACAAATTAAGTAGTACATGAAGATCAAGTTTTCCCGGTTCCAGGTACTTAATTACATGCAGATCACTATTACATGGAGGCATACTATTTTGCATTATAGTAGTACTCTCCTGTATCAGGTATGACCTCCGCAAGGTAAAATCCCGCCAATTCCTCCGCAATTGCTTTGAAGCGGGCCTCTAATGGTAGCTTGCTGCGCTTTCTTGCCAACTTTAAAAGAATAAGATCAAAATAAATACATGAGTTGTGTGTATACATATATATATATATATAAATACATGAGTTATATATATATATATAACTCAGCTAAAAAGGAACCTATTCCTGTTTAAGCTAAACAGGAACTTTCTGAACCTTCTCGGATATGCTAAGTGAACCTTCTCGCGCATGACATGTGAACCTTCAGACGGAACATGAAGTGAACTTTTTTCATAAACATTTTTTCGGAACGAGGTGAACTTTTTTTTCTGTATCAAGTGAACCTTCTCGCGCATGACATGTGAACCTTCAGACGGAACATGAACTGAACTTTTTTCCTGAACATTTTTTCGGAACGAGGTGAACTTTTTTTCTGTACCAAGTGAACCTTCTCGCGCATGACATGTGAACCTTCAGACGGAACATGAACTGAACTTTTTTCCTGAACATTTTCTGGAACGAGGTGAACTTTTTTTTGAACCAAGTGAACCTTTTTTATGACCGAAGAGAACTTTTTTTGTGAATGAAATGAACTTTTTTGGTACGAAGTGAACTTTTGTTTGAATTTTTTTTCTCCGAACGAATTGAACTTTTTTTTTTGAACAAAGTGAACTTTTTTTTTAGACGAAGCGAACTTTTTTTTAACTGCACACGAACCTTTTTTGTAAACGAAGTGAACTTTATTTTTGGGCCATGTGAACTTTGTTTCTGGGGCGAAGTGAATTTCTTCCCCAAGCTTGTTCATCCATGTCTATACCTAGTAATTTTTTTATAGGGAGAGTGTTGCGATGGTACAGAAAGCCTCCGTACTAACATCTTTCTCCAGGTTGCAGCTTGTTGAGTCATTTTAGCAAGGCAACAGTGTCTGGCCGTGCAGTACAGACTTGGCAACAGCAACTCGCTGTGTGGCAGAACAGAAACGACGCACGAAGCCAGCAAGTCAGCAACGGTACTGCAGGAGCAAGGGAGATGGGCACCGGCGACCTCCGCATCGGGGCCGAGCGGCGCCGCGTGAAGCAACGTTGGGGGAGCCTGGTCAACGGCGGGCGCGGGCCGCGCAGGCAAGCCAGCTCGGTGGCGGGCGCAGTGCTCGCCGGGTAGCTGAGACACGGCGGGGAGCCGGCCATCGGCGGGGCCAGGGCATGCTGGGGAGGCCGCCGGCGATGGGGTGGGTGGCCGCGCGACACGTTGGTGACCGGGGGCGGCTCGCGGCAGAGGTCGGGAGCCCTCCCTGGCGGCGCTGGGCGTAGGTCGATGGCCCTCCAGGCCGGCGCGGGGCGGAGGTCAGGGCCCTCCCGGGCGGCGCGGTTGGAGGCCGGAAGGCGGCGCGGCGGGAGCCCTGGGCGGCGCGGTCGAAGGGCGGCGCGATGGAAGCCCCGGGGCGGCGCGGTGGGAGCCCTGCGACGGCGTGGCCGGAGATTGAGGGCCGGCACGGTGGACGCTCCAGATCGGTACGGTGGGAGGGCAGAGGGCGGCGCGGTCGGATCCTTGCGGCGCCGCGCAAGGTGGAGGGTGGGCGGCGGCGGCGCGTGGAGAGAGGAACCCGGGGCGGCGCACGGCGGAGGTCTCCAGGCGGCTTGTGCAGGGAGGTCGCAGGGGCGGAGCGCGGCTGGAGGAAGCCGGGGCGGAGCCGGGGACGGCGACCTCGCCGGGAGGCGCGCGGGCGGCGACCAGGCTGTGGAGGCAGTTCACGCGAGGAAGAAGGTGGGGATCGACGGGTCAGGTCCAGTGCGTGGTAGGTGGTGGGCTCGGGTCGGTAGGTGGTTTTTTTTGGGTCGGGTTGTGTATCCAGATTAGGAATAGTTCCTGTTTAGTTTAAATAGGAACTCTTAAGGGTAGGTTCCTGTTTAGTCCTGCCCTATATAATATATATATATATATATATATATATATATATATATATATATATATATATATATATATATATATCAAATGAATGAAACTCAGCACAACTGATGGTAAAACAATAACGTTGTGAATAATGTTTACGTACTTTTTTACTTCTTTTGCCATTGAATTTCTCGCAGGTCAGAACGTGTATGTACTCGCAAACGAAGTATCCACATAAATCAGTTCTCTTTGGCTGTTCAAAATAAGACTATACAAGAATAGAATTCAATCAAATAATAATCAAGTATGATAATGGTACGTGGACCTAGGTAGTACTACTTACATTGTTCAAACGTCATATCAGCTTGTCTTTCCATTGACCGGGTTCTTCCTTGATGAACTCTTTCCAAACGCTGCCCGACAAAAAAAATTAACAAAGGAGTTATTAATGACTTGATATCAGGAAATGAACGAAAGAGGCGATAAGAAATGGAATTACTTTTCGAGCATTGTAAAACATGTCTTGTAATCTAGAGGACTTTTCCTTAATGAGTCAAGGACATGAATTTCTCCATCGTGAATTTTAATGACGAGAAGAATATAGTGGAACCTGCACACGTTTATATACACAGTCATGCATAACTTATCAGTTAAACTTAACATCAGGTGAGCAAAATAGAATATGTACAAGAGACAGTAACACTCACTTGAAGTTGTAAGTCCAAAATATAGTCTTTTTGTCACGGTGTTGCTTGAAATACCTTAGCAAATCCCCCAGTGTGTCCTTGTTATGTACGGGGTCTTCTATGGTGACTTGATGAAGTTTATCCGGATCAATGAATCCAAAGTCCTTGTTTTTTTGCCTTTTCAATTCGAGCATCTTCATTCTGCAAAATATAGCGCACAAAAGATTATAGTGAGGATAATTACAGACAATGAATGAGCTGAGGTAAATACTTAAATTACAGAAATAAATCACTTACAGACAATAGGAACTGAGGATAGATTTGTCGAGGGCCCGGAGATTGTATAACTGAAGAAGTTCGCTAAACTCGACGGACACAACGTATTTTTTGCAGTAGTGCTCTTCCTTAACTCCCACCATGAGACTAGCCCCGTGGTCGGGGGAGACGGATGTCGGGGCGGCGGCCCCGGATGGTGGTGCACGTCGAGGCGGTGTCCTCAGTCTCCCACGATACGATGGTTCTATGAGGCAGAGCCGTTGTCTAGCATCGGTTTGCGTGGCGACCTAGATGAATACTGCGCGGGCAGAGGGTTCGTCGACCTGACTGGATCGCCTTCGAACAATACGAAGGTCGATCTGGTTGCTACTCCGGGGCGGCGGCCCCGGTACAGGGTGGTTTTGGTGGCAACCTGGATGAAGACTGCGTGGGCAGAGGGTTTGTCGACCATGACTAGATCATTTTCGGGCAATGCGATGGTCGATCTGGTTGTTACGCGGCCCCGGAGAGGGTGGTGTGTGTTGTGGTGTTTGTTCGACTTGGATCGTGTGGGCGGCGGGTCGCTTCGTCTGTGTCATTTTTTTGTACAGTTTGTATGGTTTTTGGATCCGGTTTTCCTTATAAACTGGGTCAACTTTTTCTATCTATTCGGACGGTAGATACGACCACATTGTACCTCAAAAAGTGTGTACCAAAGGCATGGCAGTTCAGTAAGCTAGAGAATTGTCTGAACAGGTATGTTTGTGTTCGGTACTAGTAGTAACTGGATAAACGCGTGTGTCATGCATGTGATTATCGTCATGTACTCAAGGGAAAATACATATATGAACATGGGGCATCTAACCCGTTTTCAGAAAACATATTTCTACATGCTAAAAAAAATCGGAAAAAAGTTGCGGGTGTACATATCCAGATTATACTTGTGCGCAGAAAGTTTCGAGAAAAATGACTCTTATTTTGGTCCATATAAAAAAGAGAAAAGAATGTAACAAGAAAAGTTTTCTTTCGAGCACCGAAATTTGTCTTTCTGTGGAAACAAAATAAAAAGACATTTTTCGGAAAACTTTGTGCCGCGCACATATATTATGGAGGTGTACACATAAAATTTTGTTTCAGAATTTTTGGACATTTTAAATAGAGTTTTGAATGCATGTTTGTTAAACGGGGCAGATGCACCTAGGTGTGCAGATCGTCCACTCTTGTACTCAAGTCGTTGTGCTTTGCTCGCTGTTCCCAACTGCACTTCATATGTTGTGCATGTGTCTTTTTGTCTGCGCGGCGTTGAAATCTGGAAAGACGATTATGCTAGCTTATACTACCTCACGGCCGGCCGAGTCCCACGGATTTGCATGAGGGCACACATCAGTTCTTGACTAAATTCTCAAGCACGTACACCATACACAACCCATACGGGAAACTCTCCACCCACGGCTCCCAATCTCAGACAAATGTTGACTGTAATTCCCGTTACCTCCTAATCCCATGTGACTCGTTGCTCCGTTGCCATGTGAATGTGACTTCTATAGGTGAACAACTAGTGCTAAGAAGCCTAATAGCTTGGTGATTCATCTAATTTAGTGGAGGATCCAGAGCGCCTGGCGACCCTCGACGTCTGACTAGGCTCGGCCGCTGAGTACCCGGTGAGAAACACTATGTATTTATACATCAAACTTAGCTTGAGGTTAGTCACGTGGACACAATCAAAACTTTTCCCAGGATCCAATGAGCGGCTAGCTCCGCCACTTATATAATTCACGAGACCAACAAAAATATATCTATCACATATTGTAGCAATTGTGAACATGTACATGCCTCAAAATTCACCTCATTAGCTAATTCCAAAATTCATTTAGTGGATGGATGGTTGTTGTCATTGTTATTTATTGATGGACGTACGTCTATGTGCAAACATACTTCCAGCTCACATTGATGTGGTTCATTCAACCCCTTGCTTGTCGATATTACAGCTTTATAGGGTGGATTCACTTGTATATCATCTAGCATGAAGTTTGGATTCTCGTATCAATATTGGGTTAGTCTAAAGGTAACAGATGGCTCAATTGTGTAGAAACCGTAGACCACCAAGAGTAAAAACTTGCCGGATGGTTGTGTGAAGCGGACGATGTTCAATATTATAATTTTAGAACTTATTTCTATATCTGAAACTATGTTACAATAAAATTCACAAACAAACTTGATAATCATTGTCCTTTTTCGGACACAAATATGCATACACTTTAAATTTCCATCGTGCAACTGTACGAAGAAGCGCGGCAAGGGGAGATTTTGGCCATATAGAAGAAAAGAGTTAAAATGTAAGTTGCGAACTAGCCACAGTTCGCTGGAACTTCGAGGCAGATGATGTTTCATGTCGATTTTGTAAAGGCTACTAATTATATGTTTGTCAAAGGTTTCCACAATAGTATTATTTTGCGTGGATGGAACCATAAATTGTGACTTTGGTAGTAGTGTTATTTGGGTTCGATGAGTGATTAATGTCCGGAAAAAAATCCCAACCCGATTTCATATGTTGTGCATGTGTCTTTTTGCCTGCGCAGCGTTAAAATCTGGAAAGACGATTATGCTAGCTTATACTACCTCAGGGCCGGCCGGGTTTAACTACCGGCGGCATAGTCCCACGGATTTGTTTGAGGGCACACGTCAGTTCTTGACTAAATTCTCAAGTACGTACACCATAAACCCATCCGGGAAGCTCTCCACTCACGGCTCCCAATCTCAGACAAATGTTGACTATAATTCCCGTTACCTCCTAACCTCATGTGACACGTTGCTCCTTTGCCAATGTGAATGTGACTTCTAGGTGAATAATTAATGCTAAGAAGCGAGAACTTGTCTGTGGCAAGATGGTTAGGTGGGTGGTTGTACCCAGCCCACCAGAGTTCAAACCCAGGTTTGACGCTGGTGTTTCTCATTTAGGCGAAATATTCTTCAGTGGGAGGCGACGTTCCCGTCGACAGCGAGGCGCCCGTGGTGACTTCGTCAATCTCAAGACTCAATCCGCCGGCTCAGTCTCTCGGAGGTACTCATAGGGGTAGGGTGTGCGTGTGTGTGTGTTCATAGGGTGAGTGTATGCGCGTATATATGAGCGTTTGCGTTGTACTGTGTTTCGCAAAAAAAAAATCTAAGAAGCCTAATAGCTTGGTGTGGCTCATCTAATTCAGTGGAGGATCCAAAGCGCCTGGCGACCATCGACGTCTGCCTAGGCTCGGCCGCTGAGTACCCGGTGAGAAACACTGTGTATTTATACATCAAACTTAGCTTGTGCCGGGAAAAGGTTAGACACGTTGACACAATGAAAACTTTTCCAAGGATCCAATGAGAGGCTAGCTCCACCACTTATATAACTCATGAGACCAACCAAAATATATCTATCACATATTGTTGCAATTGTGAACATGCACATGCCTCAAAATTCACCTGATTAGCTAATTCCAAAAATCATTTAGTGGTGGTTGTTGTCATTGTTATTTACTGATGGACGTGCGTCTATGTAGTACATTCAACACATTGCTTGTTGATATTACAGCTTTATAGGGTGGATTCACATGTATATCATCTAGCATGAAGTTTAGATTCACATACGAATGTTTGGTTAGTCTAAAGATAACAAATGGCTCAACAGTGTAGAAACTTTAGACCACCAACTGTAGAAACTTCCCGGATGGTTGTGTGAAGCGAACAATGTGTAATATTATAATTTTAGAACATATTTCTATATCCGAAATTATGTTACAATAAAATTCACAAATGAACTTGATAATCATTGTCCTTTGGAAAGGACACAAATATGAATACACTTTAAATTTCCATCGTGTAACTGTACGAAGTAGCACGGCAAGGGGAGATTTTGGCCATATAGACGAAAAGAGTTAAAATGTAAGTTGCGAACTAGCCACAGTTGGCTGAAACTTCGAGGCAGATGATATTTCATGTCGATTTTGTAAAGGCTATTAATTATAATATTGTCAAAGGTTTCCATGATAGTATTATTTGGCGTGGATGGAACCATAAAATTGTGACTTTGGTAGTAGTGTTATTTGGTGTTGATGAGTGATTAATGTCCGGAAAAAATCCCAACCGGATTTCCGAACTTATACTTCAGATTTCTTCCGATTTCCACTCAGAACTGGTTCACTAGTTACATTTGTGTATTTTCAATACTAATTTATTTGGGGATGCTAAGTAAGTTCATTCCCTAATTTATCTTCTCATTTCCTCTAATTGTAACTCCAACGTCTGTCCTGTATTCAAGTGTTTTTTTTTTTTTTGAGCATCTGACTCTCTTTTTTTTTAGCAGAACTTGAGCATCTGATTCAATTGGTCTCGATAGTGGCAGGAAAAGAGATTGGGCCAGCCTTTTTCAAAACTGTGCTTGAGGCTTAAATCCAGAATCCAGAATCCAGAAGCCCGGCCATGAACCAGCGACACGGTTCGCCATCTTGGCCCGCCTCGCTCCACTCGTCCGAAATTCACTAGAGCACCGGCACCCCATGGCGCACTCGCGCCCCATTTACCGCCATCCACCTGCCCCGGCCTCTCCGCCGTACTACTCCGCCGCCTATTTATACCTCGAACTCCATCACTCCACTCCACTCCACTCCACAAGAGCAGCAGTAGCATCCATCTCCCACACAACACGCACAACTCAGAGAGAACGAGCAGAAACCATAGAATCCAGCTAGCTAGCTAGAGCCTAGAGCGCCATGGCCAAGAAGAGCTCTGGCACTGTCGCCTCCCTCCTCCTGCTCTGCCTCGCCCTAGCGGCGCACGCCGTGACGGCGGCCAGGACCGCGCCTGCTGGGGGTGCGGCGGAGGCCTCGCTTCCGGCCGCTGCCGCCGCACAGAACGGCGCCGGCGCGGCGGACGCGAAGAACCTGTTCGTGGGCGTGGGAGGCATGGGGGACCTGCCGGGCCTCCCGGCCGTGGGCGGTGGCTACGGCGGGGGCTTCGGCAACAACGGCGCCGGCGTCTTCACCGGCGTCACGGGCCCGCTCGGAGGCGTCGGCGGCGGCGTGGGGAGCGTTGGACCGGTCGGCGGCGTCGGTGGCGCAGGCGGTATCCCGTTCGGAGGGTTCGCCGGCGGCGGCGCCCCGTTCGGCGGGGTCGGAGGCGGGTACGGCGGCACGCCCTGAGTAGCTCTAGGTCGTAGCCATCACGATCAGATTAGGTGTACGCGCTGTACGTGCGTGGGGTGCATGGCAAACCCCTGCGCATCGCACTCGCGTATGGGCGTGTACATCTGTGACTCGGGATCGGTATTCCTCATGAGCAGCTGTTCATGCAGTAGCAGTTAGCCTGCAGTGTATCCGGGTGTGTCAGTGTGTTTATGTCAGCCAGCTAGATCAGGTTGGAGTGTGTCTGTGGAAGTCGGGGTTAATTTGTGAGGATTGTACGCGGTTGTGTTTAGTCACTTAGTCAGTCTAGTCTCGTGTTTAAGACAAGTTAGTCGTGGTATGTCGTGTGATTTTCGTGATGTGTCTCAACTCGGTGTAGAAAACTTCCTGTTCCAAACTGGCGTTGGCGTTTGAGTTTTCTCAATGTGAATATATTTACGTGATGGAAATTAAGCTAAGTTATAATATCTCTCACACTATATACATACGTATGCAGTGCACGGCGAAGGCCGGCATGTGTCTGTGCAAACCAGCTTCTGACAAAACACCCAAGTGAATGGAAGTAATAAACTATATTCATGCTCAATAAGCAAAAAAGAACAACAAGCCATTAAATAAGTGCGGTTGCGGGAGAAAAATCAGTATTCTTGTGTATGCTAACTAGCATGGTGGCCCTCGCAAATGCGAGGGCATCATTTATACTTGGTTGAAAGTGTTCAAGAAATAAAAAGTAGTACGAACATTGATGCCATATTACTTCCCATAATCTGACAATAAACAAATTTGTTCTAAAATTATCGCAAATTTTTGGTAAGCAAACTATCAAGTATGCGAGTAACATCTTCGACAATCTGAAATATTTGGGCAAAGATTATCATGCCAGATGTTGAAATACACATGCAGTGATGTTGGATCTGTAAACTGAACTATATAGTTCTTACATGATGCTAGATCAACATGGGAGATTAGTTATCTTTGATAAAAAGTTGTTAAATTACTTTGATAAAAAGTTGTTGAATTAATATTAAACGGTATATCCTAGTTAATAGGTAGGTCACATTAAATAGTGAGAATTGTCGTGTTCTGGTGTTTCTTTCTCTCATTTACTCAATCCATGTCACAATGTGCAACATTTTAGAAACATGAACGTGGTAAGAGTTAGCCTTTTTTATGAATAGGCATCTAAAGATAAATTACCTTTTTCTAGGCCTATTCGTAACATGTTTATACATCAATAGTCAAAGTTAGAGAAGTATTACTCTAAGACTCTTGATTCAATGGCTCTATTCACCTCGGTCACACATTTATATTATTTGTTATGCAAAATGTCTACAGGGCTTGGATAGCATAGTTCAAAACTCTTTATCCAGTTGAAATGACAGTACTCTTATGTCGATTTCGTTACATGAGAGAAAGACACATATAATATTCCAAATATAGTTACCATAGAAAGCAAGCATATACGTCAAAATAATTCAAAATAATAAGTGTACGCTTTTTCATGTCCTCGGAATAAATATGAAATATACGAATCGAGATTCTGTGATGACTTTGCCCTATGTGTATCATCAAACCAGAAAAGTTTTGCAGTGTGAGGCATGCTCCCGTCGATAGTGGGTCGACTAAAGTTGTATCTTCAACAATTTTTAGGTTTGACGCTTTTTATCTCATTGTATCATTAAGCCGGTAATTTTTTAGCATGTGGGACGCTCCCATTGATAATGCAACTAATGTTATTACTTCATTAATATTAAAATTTGACGATTCGAAACTCCGAACTCCCGCCTTCGTTTTGTGAATGCTATTCTGATGGCAGTCAAATTTTTTTCATGACTTCATTATTGTATGTGGTGCAACTAATGTCGTGACTTCATTAATTTTAAAATTACACGACTCAACTTCGGACAGTACTCTGTACTCAATCATAGAAACAATGTACTATCTCTGCTCATAGTTAACCCGCATTCTAGTGTTTAGTCAAAATCAAACTTTATAAAGTTGGACCAAATATACATAAAAAATCAACATCTATAATATAAATATCATTATTATTGGAATCATTATAAAAAACTTTGGTATTAAGAATGCTGATATTTATTGTCACATCTTTGGTTATTTCATACAAAATTTGATTTTAACTGAAGTCACTAACGCAAGCTAAATAACAGAAAGTACGGACTGACCAGTTTGATTATTTGTAAGCTGTCCATATTCTATCAGCTCCTATCATTTGGCACCATGTTTCATGATTTTTTTTCTTGCTTTTAGATATCTTGTTTCAGCTAAGATAGGTACGCGGCCGTTTTATTTAATGGAGACTGTATTTATCTAGCGGAAATACGTGTTTAAGGCAAACTAAGGGAGTCCTTTGCCACCACGTTTGAAGTTGATTGTTTTTTCTTTTAGTTATCCTGCACGTTCAAAGAAAAGGTACGCAGGTTACTTCTTATTTTGTTAGTTATACACTTTGCTGAGACGTGACCTTCTCAACAACATGAGTCGTGTCCGGAAATTCAATTTGGCTCCCGGGAGCACATGCTCCCGGTATGTTCAAAAAAATAGAACAAATTGAAAACTTTTCAAAACAATCCGAAAAAATTCATGCACGTACCTGACGATGTCACGCACGACCGTGTCAAATTTCGCACCGAAACGACATCGTATGCGCCCTGTGCATGCATGAATTTTTTCGGATTGTTTTGAAAAGTTTTCAATTTGTTCTATTTTTTGAACATACCGGGAGCATGTGCTCCCGGGAGCCAAAACGGCTTCCTCAGTCGTGTCACACGTCTTACGTAACTCTTATTTAAAAATAATCTCAGCCATACATTTTAGATCGAACCATCAATATAATTAAGAGGATGTGTATTAACGTGGTGACTCGAAAAACTCCCTCACATGTTACGTAACTTTTATTTAAAAATAATCTCAGCCATACATTTTAGATCTAACCATCAATATAATTAAGAGGATGTGTATTAACGTGGTGACTCGAAAAACTACCTCATTTTGCTTTTAGTATATAATAGATAATTTGAAGCTTGACACTGAGGGCATCGTAGAAAATCGGTTTTCGGGGTGTTGATTGTGTGTGTTCTTTGATTGTGCATGCACAGACATCGTGTAGGTGTTCTTTGTAAGATTTTCACCACTTTTGGCATATTTTTTAGAAATGGAGGCATCGCCCCAGCCTCTGCATCAAAATGATGCATACGGCTTATTTTCATTTATAAATTCTGGAATCCAGATCCAACCGTACCAAAGTATCGAATTATTACAAATCACTGATCACAAAGTGTTGAAATGAAAATGAGCCAGAAGAATAAATTAAGCCTAGCCATCTATTCTTCTAGAATGACGCTACCCATTGTGGGAGAAGATAGCCCGAACGACCGTCATCATTCGAATGCATCCGGAATCCATATGATCCCGCTGGACTTCCGGGAGTAGGAGAGACCACTGTTGAATCCAGTGAGTAGCCCTGAACACAACCTGCAAAAAATGAGGAGTTTGTATCTTATTAAAGACGATATCATTCCTACAATTCCAAATTGCCCATAGGAAGGCTGAAACACCGATGCGAATTCTTGTCTTAAGTTCCTTTTCAACACCATTTAACCATGTTCCAAACAGATTAGACACACTGGTTGGAGGTGTAATGTTAAAAGGAAAATGAAGTAGTCTCCAGATATTTTTAACAAAATTACAAGATATAAATAAATGTTCTACAGACTCATCTGTATCGCAAAACACACATTTTTTACATCCTGTCCATCGTCTTTTAATAAGGTTATCTTTGGTTAACAAAACACGTCTGTTTAGGAACCACTTTTGGCATATGGAAAAACTTTCAACCACTTTTATCGCTCGGAGCAGCGTTTGTGGCGAAAACGGTCAAGTCCATGAAAGATGCCAAACCTGACTGGCTTGTCTTCACTTCCAAAATTTTCCACATCATTTCTTTTTTAATTATATGTCCTGGATAGACGTACCGTTTTCATAGAAGAAGTAGACAAGAGTACAACGCGTGGGACATATGCGTCGAGGGTGCTTCCACTGACGGGAAAACAAAGACAACTGCACTCGCTAAACCTCAACCCATCTTGCCGCACTAAGCCACTTCCAAAATTGTCAACACCATTGGCAGGACTCAAAGGAGTCAGAAATGGTTAAAAGTTTTGCAATTGGTGATGTAGGAGGTAGAATAAATAACACTGTGAATTGATATATTTGTTGGGTGTGTTGCCATTTTTGTTGGAACTTTCAGGCTTTGTGCTCCACCCACGGAGAAAAAGGGTTTTGGGATGGATTGTATATCAACCCGTGCTACTCGAGCTAGCAGAGGATTCAAACAAGTGAAATCGATCGAGTTCGGCTTGATCTACCATGGGCAGGGTCTGCGTCCGCAGTTACGCAGCTCGCTGCTGGCTCTGGCCATACGTGCGGGAGTCAATTCGATCGCTCTCCCCTGTTTACTGTCGCATTGCACCATATACCCACACCACACGTCCTTCAACGAGTGTGCGCGGCGTGGCACGGCGACGACGAGCACGAACCCGTCCGTACGAAATCTGCACTGCCCAGGACGCAGAGGCTAGACAGAGATGCATTAACCCATGGCGATGGCGCGGCATTGATTCCTTCTTTCCTGGGATAGCAAGATCCGAGCGAATCCGGCATCGAGATCGCCCCGGGCACTGTGTGGTTTGCATGGAAATGTGCTCCTTTCACGGGCGGCCATTCATGGCGCCCGGTCAAGGGCACGCCGGGCTCTGAAGCGGCGCACTCGCGTCACGTGCCTGAGCTAGATGGCTTGCTTGCACCACTCCGTCCGGTCTTCCAGGTACGGCACCTGACAGGGCGCAAGAGGCGCCATTATTATGAGCTTGGCAGGTAAGCGAGCTATGCCAGGATGGGATAGGAGAGGGTCGCTGGTGCGGCGAGGTAGGAGACATCACTATGGACTGCTGGTCTGAGACGGGCAGGGGGGGGGGGGGGGGGTGGTCTTCAATTCGCGTTGCGGCAGATGCAGCGGCACTGCAGCAGGGAGACGAGTGAATGCGGCAGCAAATGCGTCTCGCCGGCTACATCTACATTCTACAGCACCAGGTGTAGGGGAAAGGCGTGATCGGTCAGTCGGTGGTGCGCGCGAACTGGCACCAGGGATCGAAGAGCTGTTGGGACGCCCACGCGTGTGTACCTGTCGATCGATCGGGCGCCATCACTCCGTCTTGCTGCGAGATAAGATCGCCGCTCGTAGGCTCGTAGCCCGTGCATATGCAGTGCTCGACGATAGGCAGCCAGTAATTATCAAGCCTCTGTGCTCGCTCTGGCTATAACTGCATGCCGGCAGGAACCGAGGTACCGATCGAGCAGGCCATCGGATACAGCTAATGAACGCTTTGATTCGAGCCTCCGCGCGCGCTCTGGCTCTTCTGTGAACATGCTCACCGAGCAACGGACGATGAGCGGTGCGGTGCTTGATGGATGAGCAGTACCGCGGTGAGCAACAGCACCTCAACTCCTACTCCTCTTGGAGGCAACTGGAATATACTGTAGGAGTACCTGGAACAGCGTACACAGATCGACCACCACAAATTTTTCGCCAGGAACATCCAGCAAGGAAGCCCCAAATTGCACCAGCTGACTGACTTGTAAGCAAAGCAAACAATTGGCATACGCTTTACAATCTCTACTATATAATATTGCTTGAGGAGGTGTGGGTGTGTTTTTCACTTTCCGATTTTACACCTACGTAGTAGAAAATATTACGCCACCTGCCACCGCCAAGTTAGACGTACCTGTTCGGTGACGGTGAAAATAGAAAATCCCCAATCCTATCCTGACATCTCCATTGACGCGACCTGAGACCTGACGGTGGCCTTCTTGTGGTGAGGCCGTGCGAGGCGGCTCGCCGGGCGTCCTTGTGGATGAGGCGGTGGAGATGGACACTTAGCCCTTCAGAAAGGATAACGCTCTCGTGGGCGCACGCGTGTGTGACGCACCGTGCACCTGCGAGCGGACGAGGGCACACCCCGCTGTGGGTTGGGGCGGTGGTTGGGCTCGGATCTGGCAAGGGCAGTGCCGCGATGGGGTGGTGGTGGCTTGGAGCTGCCGAGGGCAGTACAGCGGATGGGGAAGAAAATATTGCTGCTGCTGTGTTTCTGCTGGTACTGATGTCGTTCTATTCTGCTCTGAACTGCAAGAAAGAATACTGCTTAAGCAAAGGACGATGCATTCTATGCTCCCCATTTCCTCTCTATCTCCAAATTCGTTGACAAGTGAAGGCAATGCTTATGTATTTATGTGATCTTTCTTTTGCACTTAGATTACCATATGTACGTTGCAATCACTACAACTGAACCAATGCGAAATAATTACGTCATGCATTTATTTTCCCTGAATATTTTCATGGTCCATATTTGGCTATTTCTGATCAATTTGAAATCATAATCATAGTCCATTATCAAGGTTTGGGAGGTCATGGCTGTGGCGCGAGCGGAGGCATATGGACGAGGGCGGCGCCGAACCTATCTTCATCTCCCGACCTCACACACCCCATCTAGAATTCGTCGCGCCTGCGCCGTTGCGGAGATGGCACCATCGAGCCTACACCCGCTGCCGGTTGGGTTGCCACAGGTGCACTTCTTCCTACGACTTTAACACTGTTCTGAATTTCAGTAGTTTGATGTTTTACAAAGACAATCAAAAAAACCTCTGTTTGAAGGCTGTCAAGTAAAATTGATTTCAAGTCGATGGATACCTTCCACGCACGAAAGACATCTCTGTTATGATAGAGATGGGTCGAAGAGCACGATACTATAGAAGAAGACGTCCTATACTTCTGCTCCAATCTGTTAGACAGTACTTCTGCAGAATTTTGAGAAATTCAGTTGGGTTTGATCCCCGAGTTTTGGTCTTTGGGGAATACACCTTCTGGTCGTAGGTTCATGTTCCTCAAGTTATGATGCATTCCTTCCCGTGTGCTTCTCTGTTCATCGGTTCTGCAACTCTAGCAAATTGTTGAGTTTAGTCTGTTTGGTTCCGTTACATGTGGGGTTTAGTTTCTGCAACTCTAGCAAATTTTTGTTTCTTCGGACCAGGTGGTTTACAACAACAATATGGGGAGTTTATTTGAACCAAGTAAAAAATCCCTCCGGGAGCTCATCATAAGATGGAAAAAATCCAGACTATTAAGCTGTAAGGTGAACTCATCCCCACCAAGTCTAATCGTATCACATTATTAAGGTAATAGATTTCTTGAAGCAAAATGAACCATTCATATGTTTTTCTACAAAATTAAGTATCGCAAATTACTCCAGCATGGTACAAATAACATTTGCAACATATATGTCTCCATAAGAACTGGAACATAAGAGCGTTATCTTCAACCCTGAACTTATGATTTTGATGTCGATTTAGCACCAACACGTCCAGTAGAGTAACAATGTCAACAACAGCCCCTGAAATTTAGAGGTAGATACAGAATCCTTCCCAAATACTTTTCTCGTTTCTTATCAAATCAAGAACAATCTAAAACAGAATCTTTGGTTGATCTTTCGCCGCCCGTTGCAACGCACGGGCATTCAACTAGTATCTCCTAGGTTTATAATTTGTCCCACAGTAAAACTATTAGTGTGGCCAAAAGTCTTAACAGACGGCTAAAGTCTTTCGTTTCGAAAAAGAAGGAACTTGTGGGGGAGCTTGCTGAACTGTCGTACAGATTGAAAGAGATGTGTTCATATGTTAGGCTTACTGATATAAAGGTTAGTTGTCACTGGACCTTGACTAAATCTGGCATTTTTCAGAAAAAAATCTCTTTATTTTACTTTTTCTGAACAAGGCGAAAGGTTTGACTATTTCATTTATTAAGAAGAAGAGTTTTTAGGTTACAAAGCAAGCCGAAAGGCATGGAATGAAAAAGTCTACTCTCGCAGCATGAGAGAGCTCAAATATTTCGCACCGGCCACCCCCAACAACATGGCATGAAAAATCTCTTTATACAACTTTGAAGAAATCACAGGTTAGAGTTCCTTATAGGAAGGTTTGGTTTATTAAGACTCCTGTGAAAATTAAAGTGTTTATGTGGCTTGCGTTTCGAAAAAGTATCTTAGAAAAGGTGTGCTTCTTCATAGAGGTTGGAAGGGAGTGATAAACGTATGTTCTGTGGTAATGTAGAGACCATCAATCACTTGTTTTTTGAATGCCCAGTGGCAAGATATGTGTGGAGTGTAGTTAGATGTACTTTCAACCTTACATTTGTTCCTGGTAGTTTGATTATTTATCAATATGGCTTGAGACTTTTAGTATGAAAACAAGATCATTTTGTCGACAGGGATTGCCGCATCAATTTGGGGAATCTGGAAGACCAGACCTTACAATAATTTGTGTCTTTGGTAGTTTTGATTTTTTTATGGACTGTTTAGTTTCTCATATCCGTGTGTCTCCCGGACAACAATCACTACACCATTAGCAACCCATGCCACACTCAAAGTGAACTCCAACTGTGGCACCCAATCTCAGACAAATGTTGACCGTAATTCCCGGTACCTCCTAATCCCATGTGACCCGTTGATCCTTTATCATGTGAATGTAACATCTAGGTGAACAACTAATGCTCAGAAGCCTAATAGCTCAGTGGTTCATCTAATTCAGTGCCGGAGCCAGCGCGCCAGGTGACCCGGGGCAGCTGCCTAGGCTCGTGTCTTGAGTACACGAAGAGAAATGAGAAACACTATGTATTTATACATAAAAGTAAGCTTGTGCTGAGAAAAAATTCAGTCTCGGGGAAACAATCAAGACTTTCCCAGGCTCCACCACTAATCAAATTCACGAGATCTGCCAAAAATATATATATCACGTACTGCTGCAACTGTGGACGTGCACATGCCTCAAATATCACCTCGTTAGCTAATTGCAAATTCATTTAGTGGTTGGTTGTTATCACCGTTATTTGTGGATGGATGTCTATGTTTGGCACATGGATGTGGTTTCATTCAATGCCTCACTTGTTTAATTATACTACGTTTGATCTCCATTACTTCGAGTTTATGTAGATGTTCGGAGCTTCATCTTTAAGAGTTCTCATATTTTTAATGTACTGGAAACACACATGAGTACATATATATGCACATCACCCTTGCGGCACACACATGCATATTGCTAGAAACATTGCAAGATGTTGTAGCAGATATTATAGTTCTATAGGGTGGATTCACTTGTATATCATCTAACATGAGGGATCGCGTTAATGTGCGCAATCTGGAAAACCAGAAACAATGCCTGCTTTGACGCGGTATTTCCACAGGATCTGTCCGCTATTATTTCCCAGATTGCTCACCTGAGACTCGTTTGCAGAAAGTAAGTCTTCGAAGCCCTCTGGTGCTTCTAATCACTGATTGCTATTATTTCCTGGCTGATGTAGGACTGAATCTTAAGTAGAAACTCGGTTTTCTGGTGTTCTTGGGCAGGTGTTTCCCTGCGATCAGCTTGTGGTAGAACAAAGTAGATGGAAAGTAAAACCTGTTCTATAATGCTAGGTAGTTGTATCCAGTCGCTGGAGTCCTTTTTACTTCTGTTAATATTTAGTCCTGTATGCTGGGTGGTGTGGTTTAGCACACACGGCGTTTGTTCATCTGTTTTCGATCGGCATGGCAGTCAGGAAAAAACTGATACTCTGTATTACCAGTTTTCATTCATGCAATGAAAATTGATAGCTCTGGCTCAGTCATCAAAAAAATCAAAACAATTGGTCTGCACGAGAAGCGTAGCTGGTAAACCCAATCTATCCGAGTAGCCAGCTTTTCAACAGGCGTATGCAGAATGCACAAATTTTGGTTACTTCACCGATGATGAAAACCAGCTGCTCCAGATGAGAGCAACTCGTGAAAGCCAGGCTTGTGACGCGCACAAGCCTGAGCTCCCACGAAGAGGACCAGGCACAAAAATGCAACACCATTCAGACGCCAATTAAGTAAATCTACTCATATAATAGAACAAAGGTGTCAAAGATCCAAGCTATACATACATAGCGTCCAAAAATACACGACCCGCTGACCCAGCCCACAAACACCCAGCATTAAGCAAACACCCCAACACGACGACGTAGACACCACCCCAGGAGCCATGAAACCGGGCCAGAGCACACACTAGAGAAAAAAGAACAAAACACCATATGGTTTTTGCTCGAAGCAGCAGCAGAGTAATATAGTGACAGTTGAATGTGTTCGACGATCCCGCCCCCTTACTTGTTGCACTTGAATCCATGGCACACCGACAGGATTATGATGAGAATGAGTGCCACAATTATGCCAAGGACAATCAGCTTGATCTTCATGTTTTGTAGCCACATCTTTCTCCTCACCTGTGTTCCTTGCTGCCTGAAATCTTGAGCCTGAAATTATGCATAAGCCAGTAAAAATCCTAGAACACAGCCTTGTTTCAGACATACTCAATTGAATCATAACTGGTGTTTACAGAACTTTATAATCAAACTTTGAGTTGTATTCCTTTCGAAATGACCAAAAGGCCAAAACTCAACATTAAGCTATGCTTTCTGCTCGGCAGGATCAAGCCATGCATGTGTATTAGCCACGAGGACATATACTTCAAAATCAAAACAAGGGACTACAGGACACTACTACCAAACTATGATGCCCAAACTTAAAGAGTAACATTCAGTTTTTTGTCTCATCACAATAAGACACCAACTTGGAGATATATCTGGTATTACCATTAGAGCAATACTGGAAAAGACAACTCCCTAGATGGAAATGACAGTTAATTTATCGCAACAATAAAAAAAATACTGCTCCATTGGTACAAATCCTATCGATTGCAGGTAACCTGAACAAATATGTAGTTCTCACCAATGGAAGCATCATCATAAAAATCACAGGAAAAGGCATATTCAATCACCGTAAGTCCTAAAAGCTAGAGGATAACCCAGGGAGGTTTGTGGTCAGGCAAACTAATTTCACCAAATACAGCCATCACTAATATCATGACTTACGCCTGAGTAGTTTGGGCATATCAAGAGCCCCTAATCCAGTCTGTCACGTGTGCCAATAGTTGACTTGACCACTTGGCCTACCTACATTTTAGTATAAAGCTGGATCCCAGCATAGCTGCTTCAACTGTGACCTTATTGTACTCTTTCTAAAATATAGTAACAGCTTGAAACCAAACCTAATTATCTTGCTAATATATAATAACAGCTTGGAATCAAGACTAATGCGCTTGCTATATATAATAATAACAGCTTGAAAACAAACCTAATTAAAGTACACTACACAGTACAAGGCGGGATAAAAGAAGTTGACAACTGTCAAGACCTGTGATCGCAGATTCTCTGTCTTGTCAACAAGCAGCTCAATCTTCTCTCCACGATCAAGAACCTGCATTTCAAACGTAGAATAAGGATCAGAAGCATTCTCCAAAATTACCTTCAATTTTCAAATCATATACTTCGTAAAGGTAATCCACAAAGAACAAAGATATACCTTTTCAATATTTTCCATCATAACGTTTTTGACCTCTGAAACTTGTGCTTGCACTTTAGCGAGCTTGTTTATCTCTTCGGGGTGGTCTACACAGTACTGCATGTGTTCTTTAAGTTTTGATCTACAGAGAGTAGATATTCACACACAACATTAGCACGCATAAAAGGCAATATATTTTAACAAGCCCCACACTAGCAACAAGACGTACCCAAACTCTCTGTTGAGGCTGCTTGCTGCTGCAGTAGCCGCTTTCCCACCACCATATCTTTTGCTGAAATCGTCCTTTATCCTGACCAAGAAAGCAATGGGCATCTGTTGCCCTACTGATTCAACGGCAACTACACAGTATGCTGCAGAAGAAAGCATAATGTCAGCATTGTAGCCTTAGAATTAGAAGTTAAAAATGCCAACTAATGTAATGTAGTTTTCTGGAGTAATAATTTAGCCAAGGAAAGACAAGCACTATACTCACTGCTACAGGCCATGTGTGATAAAAGCGGGATAGTTTGAAGGAATGGTGCACTAAAAGTCCACATTGTAGCACTAAAATAAAGAACACATAGCACTATAAATACATTAATCCGTAATGTTAAATTCCTCTACATCATCCTCTCTTCTGCTACATCTGTTCACAATCAGTTGCCACTTTTGACTTTAACTAATGAAGATCTGACCACCGTTAAATTTGAACATGATCAATCATATAATAACATATGAACGGTAGAGCTAGATCAGAAATGAGACGTATTGTACTGGTATTCTGCACTTTGAATTGTGAGTCAAAACTCAAAATTGACTAAATATAATTTCAACATAGATCCAAAACTCGTGCTATTTTTAAAGCTGCAACTGGGCATATGCAACAGAAGCAAAGACCAGTGTTGCTTTATAGTACCCAAGGCTAAGCTTGACTCACCAACACATCCGACCAAGAGTTCAATCATAGAGGAGCATCTAAGTTCAACGCTGATCTAAAAACCGGGCTATTTTTAAAGTTACAACTGGGCATATGCAAGATAAGCAAAGACCAGTGTTACTGCAAAGTGTCAAAGCCCAAAGGCTATCCTTGACTCTCAAATACATCAGATCTACAGTTCAATTAGTGGGGGGCATCTATATGATTGGATTTTGTACATATATATAATCCGCGGACAGTTCTTACGATGCTTGCAGATGAATGTTTGAATTATTTTTCTGTTGCAGAAATATTATTCATGAAACGCCTATACCAGCACAGATGCACCATTGTAATGCGATCACATGTCATAGAAGGCTGAAATTTCAACAGACAGATCACTTAATTGATTAATACTCCCTCCGATCCGATAAAAGTGTCGGGGGAGTTTAACGTATGCAGCACAATCTCTTAACTATATTAGCGCCACTTTTTCGGATCGGAGGTTCATCGCTGAAACATCTTAATCAATATCCTATCTACTTATTCTTCAAATAGATCAAGGACAATGACAACCATAAGAAAATACGGAAACATCGATGCATTGGTGTTACTTTTTAATAGATTAATGGGCACTACTTATTTGGAAACATCAAACTATGACATGCATAAATATGTGCTGGCATTTGATACACATGTCTAGCAAGCCAGCAATAAATCATCTACCCCTGTACTATAAATAGATATAGCAGTATGGAAGTAACAAATTAACTGCCAAGCACGGTTATCAGAATGCACAAAAAAGTTGATAATCTACATCGCTTCCTAAATAGAGTACGGGGGAATTACCTATTCGAGAACACCACACTATGGCATGCATAAATTCGTGCTGCCATTTGATACGCACGCCTAGCAAGCCAGCAACCGATCGTTTATCCTCCTACTCCCTCGTCTCAGTTTATAAGTCATGCACGCATCCCTAGATCGTTAATTTGACCAACATAATACCAATTATATTTTACAAAAAATATATCATTTGAAACTTTAGATGGTATATTTTGTAATGTTATAATTTTTGTGTTATA
The DNA here is from genome assembly GCA_947311845.1 of Poa pratensis. Classification (NCBI taxonomy): domain Eukaryota; kingdom Viridiplantae; phylum Streptophyta; class Magnoliopsida; order Poales; family Poaceae; genus Poa; species Poa pratensis. Next base: position 15,250,602 of record CAMZMU010000124.1, read on the forward strand.
TAACTAATGTTATACTTGTCAAAATTATGATCTTGGGAGACGCGCTGGACTTATAAACTGGGACGAGGGAGTACTATAAATAGCATGAACATCTAGAAGCAACACTATGTAGTGGTGTGCTTTTATTGTTGCTGTCAGCCATTGCAACTCTTACGCTTTCTGCCCCATAGGATAAGACAAGCGACCATTGAGCACATGCCACGACATTGACTACCTCCAGAAGTATTACCAAGCTCGAGAAATTGATCAATCGCAGGCAAGTGACCAGCTATAATAAAGTCTAGAACGCAACTATGAGAGCAACATCGATCCAAAACTCGGGTTATTTTTAAAGCTGCAACTGGGCAAATGCAAAATAAGCAAAGACCAGTGTTACTGCAAAGTGCCAAAGCCCAAAGGCTACATTTGACTATCCAATACATAAATCTACAATTCAATTAAAGAGAGCAAATATATGATTTGATTTTGCACAAATACTGTTGGTGGATAGTTCTGAGGGTGGTTGCAGATCAATGATCAGATTATTCATAAAACTTCTATACTGCTAAGATGCACCATTATCATGTGACCGCATGTCATAGAAAACTGAAATTTCTAACATACTATTATACAAATCACTAAATTGGTCAATTTAATTCATGACTAGTGAAAGCATCTTCTTAACCAATTCCTATCTACTTACTCTTCAAATAGATCGAAGGGAATGACAACCATTAGAAGACACGGAAAAGTTACACATTGGTGTTACTTTTTAATAGATTAAGGGGTACTACTTATTTGGAAACATCAAACTATGACATGCATAAATATGTGATGGCAATTGAATACACATGTCTAGCAAGCCAGCAATAAATCATCTACCCTTGTACTATAAATAGACATATCAGTATGGAAGCAACAAATTAACTGCCAAGCACTGTTATCAGAATGCACAAAAACGTTGATACATCTAGGTCGCCATTTAAATAGAGTAAGGGTGTGTATTACCTATTCGAGACCACCACACTATGACATGCATAAATACGTGCTGGCATTTGATACGCATGCCTAGCAAGCCAGCACGCGATCGTCTATCCTCCTACTATAAATAGCATGAACATCTAGAAGCAACACTATGTAGTGGTGCGCTTTTATTGCTGCTGTCGGCTATTGCAACTCTTATTACACTTTCTGCCCCGTAGGATAAGACGAGCGACCATTGAGCACATGCCACGACATTGACTACCTCCAGAAGTATTACCAAACTCGAGAAATTGATCAATCGCGGGCAAGTGACCAGCTATAATAAAGTCTAGAACACAACTATGAGAGCAACTTCTAGCGTGATGTTCGCACAGCAGCAGGTCGATCGCGGGCGCTAGTCAACAGCTCCTCGAAACGACCTAACTGCACCCCCGGCAAATCCGCGAGATCTACGCCGAGGCAGCACAAATCGAGCGCAGGAGTTACCAGATCCAACGCGAATCAGATCGAATCGAGCGGGCGAAAGCAAGGATCGGGCGGGCGGGCGGAGGGGAGAGGAGAAGGACTCACTGAATCCGTCCTCGACGAGGTAGTTGAAGGTGTGTCCGTCGCAGTTGTAGGTGAACTTGTTGTTGCTGGCGGGGAGCTTGACGAGGCACTGGGAGGCGATGGTGGTGAAGTTCCCCGTGAACTCGGTGTACTCGGCCAGCACCACCGTGCCGCGGGCCACGAACGCGTAGATCAGCGACTGCTGCCCCATGGCTCCTCCTCGTTCGTCGTCCCTGCTGCTGCCTCTCTCCCTGCCCAGAGCTCGCCCGGTCCTCTCCGCCGCGGAACCCTAGGGTAGATCTCGGCGAGGCTGTGGGAGGGAGCGCGAGGAGAAGGGGAAAAGGTCGGTTTCGCTGCCTTCGGTGGAGTGGAAGGAGGGGCAATGGTGGGGGTGGTAAAAGGAAAAGGGAAATCAAATTTGGTTGGTGGGGTTTTGCGGAACGGTCCTCGGAATGATCTCTTGTAGCGCGTGGAGGCCCTTGTGAGTTGCGATGTGGTGGGCCCGTTCTGTTCAGCTTTATTGTCGGGGGTTTTTCTTCAGGGTTAAGCGATGGCGATTAGCTGCCTGCCTCGTTGGACTGGACTCAGTTTCGAGTCTTTGCGTTTCTATGGACTATCATCGATCTCCATTTTCCATTTTCTTTTTTCTGCAAGGTCACACGTGACGAACTTTTTTTTAGAGAACTGCATATGTATTCAACAAGAAACGAGTACAGAGACTCGAGCAATACAGCACACATACGCAGGAAGCAAAGCTACAGAGGAAACAACACCGCTGTCGACGCCGGAGAGGAAGAAGCCGCACCACCTTCTTACCTTCACCCGAGAGCACCTCCACACATGGACATGGCCGCAGAAGCCGTCCGCCACCTGGTGACGGAACCTTGCTCGATAAACGAACACGGCCGGCGCCCTCCACCGCCTGCAGCACCACCATCCAGCAGCCACCAAGCTCGACGAAGCCAGCAGCGTCTCCTTGCAAACGCCGCTTCTATCTCCTACACACCACCACCCCAGCTCCACACCGCCGCTGGAGAACACGCCAGCGTGACGACGAACGAGCTGGGGGACCGGAGTCCCAGGGCCCCAGGTCAACGGCGCCGATCCGTCGACCCGAAGCAGGGGCCTGGACCGCTCGAGGCATCCGGAGATCCGCGAGCGCCAGGACGACGGCGGGCGCCCCGCTGCACCCGCAGCGGAGAGGGGAAGCACCGCGCCCAAAAACCACCGCCGACCGCGCCACCACCTCCACAGCGCCGCCGGCAGGACCACACTCAACCCAACACTATGTACATGGCGAGATCCGGGGATTCCCCAGTCTCCCGCTGCCGGAGCAGCCGCCGGAGACGGAGGGATCCCACGGATCGCCGCCGCGCGAGAGAGGATTGACGAGGACGAGCTCAAAAATCGCCCCTGTGCACTGTAGCGCAAGGGGATAAGGTCGCGGTGGGTGTCACACGTGACGAACTTGATTACACGAAAAAAATAAGACAATGACGCAGTGGACCGTATTACGCTAAAAAATACATGGCTACAGCCTACAGCTATTATTATTGACAGTGAAAGGCAAAGTTAGTCTAACTTTTTAAGTTAACGCGTTGTGGATTTTAGGCATGTAAAGTCATCGTTTGTTTGTTCCACATTTTACTTCTAGTTGAAATTGTTAATCTTTTTTCGTTGCCTAACCACCCTGAGGCAGCTCAATCAGCCCTCGTCGACACGATTACTCGGTGTCATGCATCGAGATTGCATAATTATTGTGTGACCCCTAATGTTAGGACTACCTTGTTCCACTTGCTTTCTCAACCAGTTGGGTTTGTTTCCACAACTACAGATACTTTCGTAGTCAGTGCAACAAAGACGGGTTTTTAAAAAATTGACGGCTTAAAGGCTAATAGCATGCATTTCTTTCAATATCTAGATTGGCTCTTACCAAGAGCTGACTTTGAAACTGCCACTATCGTAGGTGATTTTGATGTACACCGAGAGCTTAGGGGTTAATAGCATGTATTTTGATTCTGATTTATAGGTTGGTTGGGATCGAGAGCTGGCATACGTGTCTACCTATAATTGTCGACTGTGAAAGACAAATTAATATACTTTTTTAGTGAAGTCATGTCAAACTTTGACCTCCTTGTGATGTTAATGCCATTGTATCATGTTTTTCATGTCCCATTGTCCTTTCTATTTTAATGGTAGAACAAGGTGTTGTGAATTCCAGGCGTGTAGTCACCATCTATTGTTCAACACCACTCATAGACAAGGACGTCTTTCTCAATGACTAAGCACCCAAAGTAACTCAATCCTGCCTCACCGACAAGATTGCTCGGTGACATGCATCGCTACCGTCGAATGAATCGTTGTGTGAACCATGCATGAAGTTGGGACGACCTTGTGATCTCCATTTCCTTCCCCCATTTTCTTCCTCAACCACTTACGATGTGTCAACTATTGCAGATATAGATAAGGATTATGCAGTCGGGGCAACATAGATAGTTACCTTAAACCGACTACTTGAGACTAATAGTAGACTTTTTTGATTTCAAGCTGACTCGAATAGTTCCGCAACAGACTCTAACCAAGAGCCGGCTGAGAAACTGCCACTATCGTAGACACTGTTTTATTTACATAGCTTTCTTAACTAATTGTTTGGGTGCAGAAGTGAGTCGTCGCGACTAAGTAGGCTAACACAAACTATTTAATTTTCAATCACCCATCATATTCTCAGGGAGGGCCAATATGTGGCAAAGCGTTCATGACCACTAGCTCATTCTTTCTCTCGTTTCTCTTCACCGGGCGCCACCGTCTATTTTGGGTGTCGCTTTAACCGTGGCCAATGTACTCCACGTCGACCTCCTCCTCGAGTGTTAGGTGGAAATAGGGACGCAATTTATTCATGGTTAAGAAATTAGCTACCTCGTTTGATGACACCTCACGCCTTTCTTGAAATTAGCATTGTCATGGATTTATATAGGCAGCGTGATTTCGCATAACCATGACAGAGTTCAATCATCTAGAAATGACTAAACGTGTGACCTAAGTATGAAAAATTAATATTTTAACAATGTAGATTCTACTACATATATCACTAAGAAAGATATGTCTAACCACATATTGTCAGCCATCTATGATTGGTGCTTAGTCATAAAGAAAATGGGTCATTCCCCTGTGGTTAGAAAAATTGATATTGCATATGTGACGAGCTTCGTCCGACGATTCTTTGTATAGGGTTATCGTCTCAAGTAAAATATGGGTTTTTTTAGATTTTAAGCTTGTTAGTGTTGCTTCCTCATCGATTTTGTTAGTGTGTTTTAGAGTAACCATGTATTTCGCTAATCAGAAATCAAGTTGCATAAAGAAACTCATGTGAAAATTTGAAGACAGAATAGGAGAAAGCGGTTGTCCCGCTAACTTCATATAGACAACACTATTACCAAATGGTTCCTAGGATTTCTTGCACACGCCAAAGCCGTGACCACCGCCCAACTCCCCTGCCTCTAAGGTGCAGCTGAAAGGGACGTTGGATCTTCACCACTTGCAAAGCTAAATAAGTACCATCGTCGGAGATCGAAGCTTTCAGAGTCGATGAACATGCCTGCTGGAATTAGCAAGACATGTGTTGTTGTGGCACGTCGACTGGGGATGCTTTTGTTTATTGTGAGAGGTGGTATTGAATTATTCCCTCTACATCCTAGTTCGTTTGGTTGTCAAAATTTAGATGTGGCGGTTCCAAGTGACGCACCTACGTCTCATAGTCTATGACAAACGCTGAGTGTAATCCCCGATACCTCCTAATCCCTTGAGGCTCACTGATTGGTTGCCAGGTGAATGTGGCCTCTAGCATCGAATATTGACTAGCGATGGATCCTCATTAGAAGCCTGAGAGCTCAGCTGTGCATCTGACTCATCTGTCTAGCCTCTATATATATAGGTCTCCACCACGAAGCCTGAGAGTATAATGTATTGTTGCCAACGTGGACATGCACATGCTTCATGAATCACCTCTATAGGTAGTACCAAATTCATTTGGACGGGGTTGGTTGTCATCGTTATTCATGAACTTATGCATAAGCTTGCTTATAGATTTTGGTGGGGAGAAACTGCGGTGGATAGAATCTCCTGGAAACTGTCTGGAGACTTCTTTTGGGCTTCTAAAGATTTGGCTTATTTGGTGTGTTGAGTTGTGAAATGTCCAAAATACCACTGAATTTGATATGTGGACTAAAAGAAATGTCATAGTTATTTTTCAATTAAAATATCAATAAATCCTCAATAAATACATATACGTGCATATATAAATACATGTAAATACTGCTTGTATCAGTGCCCAATCGGAAAATAAAATGAAGATCGTGCGTCGTGGCTAACTGGCTACCTTTGCACTTGCACAAGATTTGATCGATCAAAGCAGCGCTTCTCGCCGGCAACTAGCTCCGTACGCGTGCACCGCGCGAGCGCGCGACGCAATGCTGTGAGGCTGTGACGCGAAGCGAGCAAGCAACGCGACACGGAGTGGCATCACTCCGTAAATAGAAGTGAGAAATAGGGGTGGCAAGGTATACCGGTTCGCCTCCTCAACCAGAAGCTCGGGAATCCACTCTTTCCTGGTTTCTGCGTTTACGAAGGAATCCTGCTTCTCGGTGAAAATAAGCCGATGAGAAGCTAGACACTTCTTTTAGGCTTATGCTTCCTGGTACCTAGAAACTGCTCTAGAAGCTTAAAAGAAGGGGCCATGTTTGGTGCAAACATACATTCAACTCACATGGATGCAGTTCATTCATTACCTTGCTTACGCATAGCTTTCAGCCATAACGTGTTTGCTTAATTTATATCAGTTTGAATCGCATATTACTAATGTACTGGAGGACATAATCCTTGAGCCATGAATGTCCTACCGGTAGAAATATTGTTGATATACAGAGCATATAGTTTTATTCTATATAAAATTGATGTATTGATGGAATGATCTGGCCCAACAACATCCTGAGCCTGGCTAAACGATGGAAAAAAATCTCTCGAGCGATACCGAGGGCATATAACGAAAAACGAAGTTTGCCCGAAAATGCCAAATCCTATGTGTCGCCTCGCGGCGACGCAAGATGGGAGCATCGCCTGAAGGCTCCCCTTGATGGGCCGGCCCGTTTGGCGGGATTTTTTTGTTTTTTTTCTTCTCTGTTTTCGTTTTCTGTTGTTTTCTTTTTGTTTGGTCCTGTTTTTTCGAAAAAAGTTGTCAGATTTTGAAAAAATGTTCAGATTCGAATTTTGTTTGGATTTGAAAATTGTTCAGATTCAAAAAAATCAGATTGGAAATTCGTTCGGATTTGAAAATTGTTTAGATTCCAAATTTGTTTGAATTCGTATTTTGTTCACATTGGAAATTTGTTCGGATATGAAAATTGTTCAGATTCGAAATTTGTTCAGATTTTCGAATTTTGTTTCGATTGGAAATTTGTTCAGATTTGAAAATTGATCAGATTCAAATTTGTTTGAATTCGAATTTTGATCAGATTGGAAATTTGTTCGGATATGAAAATTGTTCAGATTCGAGAATTGTGCAAATTCAAAAAAAAAAATAGATTGGAAATTCGTTCGGATTTGAAATTTGTACAAATTTAAAAATTATTCAAATTTTGAAAAAATATCTCATTTTGAAAAAAAATCGGATTTGAAAAGTGTTCAGATTTGAAAAATGTATAGATTTTTTTGAGACAAGAAAAATGTATATATAAAAAACAGATTTTAATTGCTTAAGAAGAAAACGTACTGTTATTTTTGTTGGGCTGGCCCATGAAGTAGTCGCTTCAGGCGACCCCAGCGAGTTGTGTCGCCTGAAAGCGACGCATAGGAGGGGATCGCCTATGCGTCGACCTATGCGACGATAGGGACGCATCGCACACCCCGCGACCCGCACCTCGCCTTCTCCTTCCTCTCGCCGCACCTCTCGCCGCTGCTCCACCCACACCTCGCCGCTGCTCCCACCCCGCACCTTCTTCCTCCTCTCTTCTTCTTTCTCGAGCCGCCCACCGCCGCCGGCCTAACCGCCTTGCCGCCCTGCCCCAGCCGCCTCCTCCGCCGGTCCGCCGCCGCCCGGCCGGCCATCCCTCGAACCCCCCCCCCCCCCCCCCCCCCGCACCCGAACCTAACTCCGGCCACCCGCACCCACCCGCACAAGATAAGTTTTGTACCTCACCTCCACCTGTGCCGCCGGCTACGGCGAGGTCCATCCCTCGCCTGGCCGGCGACGTCGCGGCCAGCCGCGCCGTCCCCGTCGGCGGCGAGGTCCTCGAGCTCGTGCGGCTCCGGTCATCTTCTTCCTCCGCTCCGTTGGGCCGGCCCATATGGGGTGTGCGACGCTGGCCTAACGTCGACCTGGTCGATGTATAGGAAATGCCCATAGGAGCTCCCGATAGTGAGTGATTCCCCTCTGCCAGATTAGGACACCAGTCTGACCTGTGCTGGGCTGGGGCGAAACCAGTTACAAGTGGCCCAGGCCGAATTAACCAGCCAGAACCTTCTGCTAAAAAAAAAACAGAGAGACAGACTGAACCTGCGGTTCCTCCTGCCTCCCGTTCCACCACATCCCCCCACCACGCCACGGCGGCCGGAGAGAACACTCTCGCCGCAGCACACAATGATGAACTCGTCTGCGGTCACCTGCTGCTGCCTCCCGCCGCCCCCCGCTCCGGGAAATACATCAATTCCAAAGAGCAACACAAGAATTGGCCGGAGGTATCCAGTCCGATCCATCTCATCCCCATCTCTTCGCCTCTCTCGAACTACATAGCATATGCGCATCTGATGATGGTTTCCGTCTGTATGTTCCCGTGAGGAAGAGACCTCGTGCTAAGGAGCAGCGAGCTCGCCACCCTCGCCGCCATCTTTAGCTTCAGGTACTACGTCCGGCTTCGCTTCTCTGTTCATCTCGCACTGAACTCCAGAAGCAGCGCAACTCTGTTGAGAAACTCATCACAACACTCACTGACACTGAAATGTAGTCTCCCTACTCTGCTACTATCCTGTTGGAAAGTCAGAATCTGAATTGAATTGGAGGATGCCATCAGCTGAATTTTATCTTCTTATCTGACAAGTGCATTCCTTTCTGTTCGTCTCTAGTGGCACCAAGCCGAGCTACCTCGGCGTGCAGAAGAATCCCCCCTCCCTCGCGCTGTGCCCTGCCACTAATAACTGCGTGTCCACGTCCGAGAAGATAAGCGACTCGAATCACTACGCTCCCCCATGGTAACCATCTGTTTACATCTTACACACATTGTTTTCTCCTCCTAGACTAGAGCGTGCTAACTGCTATCTGTTGTTGAATGTGTGGATAAATTGATAATGGGCCTCAAAACCGCAAGTAAGCGCGTCTTAAACTTTCGGTTCGACAGCAGGCCTCCCTAAATTCCTCCTTTGCACTGTCCCAAATTTTACAAATACCAATCACTGTTATCTCCATGCATTTTACTGATACGATTAAGTTGAAAATTTACCGTCCAAAACGGACCTGCGTGCACGCACTTGTCGAGTTGTGTGACCAAATAATCACGTTCTGTAGAAGTGTGACTTAAGTGCACATCGACGACGAGTTGTGTGACCGCTGGTGCCATTAACTCCTCTTGCTTCTATAAAATTAGATTTGACCTTGTTAGAGTACTATACCAAGAATGCGTCTGCCGATTCGAAATTTAAGAACATCTCCCCTTAGTATAACAAGTGTCTGCCTTGAGCACTGCTGACAGCCTGCGTTGCAAATTTTCATATTTTTTTTCATTTGAAGGAAGCTGTATCACATAATCCCTTTAGTCATCAGTTGCTCCTTCAGGAGCTCTTTCATATATATGAATTATGTAAGAATTTTCAGTTGTACATCTGTTGTGTGGAGTACTTAAACATGATTTTGTCCTAGGAATTACAACCCCAAGGATGGCCCCAGGGGTAAACCCATAAGCAAAGACGAGGCCATGAAAGAGCTCATCGAAGTTGTAAGTATGAACATAACATCGAAATATCATGGTCCTGTTTCTGCCATGAGCAACTGGAGGAAAACTGAAGCAAGTCATATCAACATGTTGCATTTATTTGTGGAGTTTTGAACCCCAATGCCTGTCGGTAGGTGACGAAGACAAAGCCGGACAACTTCAGTCCACGTATAGTAGAGAAAGAAGACGACTATGTTCGAGTTGAATACGAGAGCCCTATATTCGGGGTAGCACCTTGTTACTCTCGTAAGGTAATTTTATGATGTGTAGATTGCGCTGTAATTCACTAAGATTGTTCATTGTTCCGTGCAGTATGTAGACGATGTCGAGTTCTGGTTCCCTCCTGGCAAGAAATCAATTGTTCAGTACCGATCGGCATCTCGGTCAGGATTCAAAGATTTCGATACCAAAAAGAAGAGAGTAAAGGCAAGCACACACTTATCTTATCGGTCGTTTGATCTTTCTGTATAGATCCTAGCCAACTCCGTCTTCATGGTATGACGTGCCATTCTTGTTCTGTGGCAGGCGCTGAGATTGGCACTGGAAAAGAAGGGCTGGGCTTCAGAAAGCAGCTTCTGAAATCTGAATATGAACTAGCACACCTGTAAATTGATCAACTGGTATAGCACTGTTCCTCATAATATATCACCCTACAGAATGTTTATGCTGGAAAAATGGTAAACTGTTTTTGCATTACACCATCAATATCACGGAAGCAAAAAGAGTTGTGTGTGCGAGGATGCTTTGCAGAGCTCATCCTAACGAGTAGCAGCACTAGTCCATATTTGAGTGCACGCACGCATCGTTAATTTTTGCTCCAACAAATTAGCAGCAGTGTCATGATACCATATGGAAATGCATAAGCGCTGATGCATTCATGAATGGAATGGCAGCTCCTCCATTGGATTTGGAGGCGCCCATCCATCTAAAGGCGTCGACTTTGTGTGCTGGCCACGCAAAGTGGGGGTTGGAGATGTCAATTGCTCCATATCTCTCTACCAAGTCTACTTTAATTTCCTTATTTCCACCGATTATCTTTGGTCAGCGCTGCCGCTGGCTTTGGTTGCACAGCTCTGGACCTAGAGAACAGCACTAAGCACCTAGAGTCCTATACTGTAGACTATAGTCACGGCCACTTAAGTGCCAACAAGTCTCTCAAGTAACTAACTAGGCATTACACTGCATCATCAAACATGTGATCATGTTGAAAATACCAAAGTTGTTATATACGGTGCATAAGTGATGCAGACACAAGCATTTTGATTTGCATATACTATACATATATATTCACGTTGCGCCGGAGGGAGGTGGACGTATATCAGCATCAGTATCATGACCCATGACTGCTTTTCCCAGCCCAAGCCATGAGGACCAGCTAGGCGCACTCGCTACTCAACAATGGAATGGAGTCAAAAGGAACCATGTATCGATCCATGGGCGCCATTGGGGAGTCAAACCCAACAAAATCTAGTGTGCTACTACTTTTTTTTTTAATTTGACTGCCTAGTGTACTGCTTAACTGACTTGTGCATTCGTGCGATTGTTAGTGGGTGGCTATAGCTTTCGTCGATGGATCGGTGGCCGATCAGGCTCCCACGACGAAAAAAGAATGAACTCACTACGTTTGTTTTTCATTTTCCACGTGTCGAAGCAGTGCAAGTGCCAGTTAGGATGCCATGTCACCAAGCTGGTTTCAGTTGCAGGTGTTCTTGTATAGATACTATACTATATCTGGGGTGCTTAAATTGGAGGTAAGGATGAAAACTATACTCGAGAATAGCTAGACTGAAAGTAGTGTCTTCTTTTCTGCTTCTTTTGGGCTATGGCACATGGTTGACAAACTGAAAAGGCTATAGCTTCTTTTACACAGCGTGAACCCAATGCCATGATATGGAACGGTGGGTGCAGATGCAGATGCAGTAGCTCACCTCGACTCCATCTATAGCTAGGTTGTTTTCTGCATGATTGCCTCTCCTAGTAGCTGCTACTAACATCTTTCCTAACACAATCCCCTGATTAATATTCTGACCTGACTATTCTCCATGTATGTACTTCAAACCATACGCTTCACAACTCAGACACTTGACAGGGTTTAATCTGAACATTAACTGGGTGTGATGGTGACTGTCAACTAATAGATCACTAGATTGGTCCACATATAAGTGGACTCACACACACACACAAGCTAGCTTTTCACCTGAGCAGTGTGGTCAGATATGCTATGTGTCATCCAACAATGTGCAGAGAAGCAGGAGGATCAAGCAAGAAAGATTAGCTAGGAAGCCATGGGTGGCCATGTCCATGTCCATGTGATTTTGGCTTGGCTGAGGTCAAAGTAATCAAAAGATGATGCAGATGGATGGGGATGGATATGGATGCAGCACCGCTCCACCACCTTCAGTTGTCTACCTTGTGGTCACCTCACTCACGCACCAGAATCTAATCCACCACCTACTGTCCAAATTAAAGCCCGCGCAAATTCGCGATGAGAAAACCCAAAATGTGATGAATGAACTTCAATTATCGGGAAAAAAACGTGATCGGAATTATTATTTTCACTTTTTTGCGGGATCGGGTGACTGAAATTTTTGTTTCAAACGGTAGATTTTGACTCTCCGGATGTGTGCACAACCATCTGTTTTTGGACGATTTCATGAACCTTATCTCACACAATATTTTGGGATGATCTACACGACACACAATCCGTGTCATTTTCCTCACAAACAGAGGTTGACACTTGACACGACCCATGCCCCCACTATCTACAACTCATCCTTAATCGATGGGTTTCTGTTCCGTTGAATGAGGTGCTCTGCATTCCTATATCACTATCACCACTGACCTTTCACACATCACGATTTCGCACTCGATCTAGATCTTACTACCAAACATTCCGAGGCAAGATTCAACCGCATATTTACATACTAATTAGTGTAGAAATAAGGTTAATTGACATGTATGCCAGTCATTCAAAAGCTAGCTACGATTGCCTTCCTAAAAGAAAATAAAAATAGTATGTTCATAACCGAAAATTCCTTTGGGCTCCAGAGCTCCCGTGCTCCCTTTATTTAGAAAATTCGAAAATCCCATTAAAAGTTTAAAAAATATATAAAAGACCAGACGTAGTTAATGGTGTATCCTACAAGCATGCAAATTTGTAACTGTAAATTCAACTCTAGACTACAAAGAATGAAAAATCTTATGAAGTTTGTAGTTTTGAAAATATGCATTGTTCAGTATACTCGGTTCTATCCTCTTTTTTTTATTTCTGTGTAGCTCAGAATACAAAATATTTTAAAGTAATATTTACCACGTTCCTAGCCTCCTAGGATACATCCTTGAGTACATCTATAATTTCCTTCAGATTTTATTTTTGAAAATTGTAAATATGTTTTTTGAGTTTTTTTAAATAAAGAGAGCGGTGCGATGATAGTAAATAAAAAACGTACTCGTTCATCACTTCATATTCACATTTGGAGTTCATATTTATCTACCTTTCACACATCCACATTCTTGTGCTCTCAAGATCTTTCCACGGCATACAGATCAAAAAAAAAAAAAGATCTTTCCACGGCATACAGAACATACCATATCAAATTTCAACCACGTGTCTGTTTTGATCAAAACTTTGATAATTTTGTACCCATTTCAAAATAGCATACACTTTTTTTCCTTTTTACTTGCCCAATAGTGTTGTATACTAGGATACTCTTTAAACATTTTGACCTTGAACACCTTCCATTCCTATATTATTCTCCTCTTATATATATGAAGGCAAGTGGTTGGGTCTTGCCTTCTTCTTGGTGGTGCGTAGCATAGCTTAGCGTCGCCCACTTTGCTTCCACGCCAGATCAATCTCGACGCCCATGGCGCGCGAGTCATGGCTCACCAAGGTCCGGTCGGCCATGTCCTCCTCCACAAAGTCGTCGCCACCTTCGTCATCGGGAGCACCGCCGCCGGCGGGTGCCCACAGCAGGAAGGGCAACGTCGGCATCCTGGCCTTCGAGGTGGCCAACCTGGTGTCGAAGCTGCTCCACCTGTGGCGCGCCGTGGGGGACGCCGCGGTGGCGCGCCTCCGCCACGAGACCCTCTACCTCGACGGCGTCCGCAAGGTGGTCTCAGACGAAGACCCTTCCTCCTCGGCCTCGCGCGCGCCGAGCTCGTGGACGCGCTCCGCACCGCGGCCGACGCCGTTGCTGCGCTTGCCGCGCGCTGCGCGGATCCCTGCCTCCGCGAGTTCAGGGACGCGTTCCTGGAGTTCGCCGAGGTTGGTCGTGACCGGCACCGGTGGGCGGCGGCGACGTGGAAGGATATGGACGCGCGGGCGCGCAAGATGGACAAGCAGGTGGCCGGCACCGCCGCGCTCCGCAGAGCCATGGAGGAGCTGGTGGAGGCCGAGCACGGCCTCCGGAAGTTTATGCGGTGCGACGTTGGTGGAGGCGGTGGCGGAGGGTGTCATCGGCGCAGCTTGTCGGCCAGCAAGATCTCGGTGGCGGCGGAGCAGCAGCAGCTGATCTTCTCCAAGAAGCAGGACGTGAAGAACCTCAAGCAGACGTCTCTTTGGGGATGCACGTTCGACGCCGTCGTCTCGTCGCTGGCGCGCGCGGCGTTCACCATCCTTGCGCGCATCAAGCTCGTATTCGGCGACGGCGGCGGCCGAGACCAGCGGCACGCGCCCCTCCATCGGAGCCTTACCCTCTCCTCGGCCGTCCACCCGTCCGCCGATGCGCACTCCACGCCGTCGCGCAAGTCCATGTCGATGGAGGCGTTGCCGCCTTTCGACGTTGTCGCTGACGTCCAGGTCCAGAGCGCGAACAAACGGCAGCGCGGCTTCTTCGAGTACAGCTCGGCGACGCTGGTACCGCCGGCGGGAACGCTGGGGGCGGCGGCCCTGGCGCCGCGGTACGCCGGGCTGGTGATCTCGATCGAGCGGATGGCGCGGTCGCCGCGGCGGCTGGTGGGGCCGGACGAACGGGACGAGCTCTATGGCATGCTCCCGGCGAGCGTGCGCGCGCAGCTCCGGGCGCGGCTGCGCGGGGCCGTGGCCGAGGCAGACGCGGGGCTCGCCGGCGAGTGGCGTGCCGCGCTGGGCGGCATCCTGGAGTGGCTGGCCCCCATGGCGCACGCCACGGTGCGGTGGCAGGCGGAGCGCAGCTTCGAGCAGAGGAAGACAACCACGACGTCGGGGACGACGGACATAAGCCGGCTGCCACCTAAGGCGGGGCCGGGAACACGTTTTTGCTGCAGACGCTGCAGTTCGCCGACCGCGACAAGGTGGAGGCCGCCGTGGCGGAGCTTCTCGTGGGGCTCAACTACGTGTGGCGGTTCGAGAAGGAGATGAGCTGCCGCGCGCTCTTCGCCGTCCACCGCCAGCTCCTCGACGGCGCCGGCGCCGCGGAGGACACCGGGGGCAATTGCCGAGTTGCAGGCTACGCCGTGGACGGGAGCGGCAATGGAACAGTAACCCCGTGCGCGTAGACCGCCTGATCACAGACCGACGGCGTCGAAATTCGTGTGTTTAATTGTCTCTTATTTTCCCTGCCCCTAGCTAAAGATTTTTGTGGTGATTTGGGCCAGATGGATCTTGATGTGAGTGATTAACTAGCTCCTCCTCCTCCTGCATGTAATAGCACATAGAAATGAAAGACTCTCATATATACACAGTATATATTTTGTGGTTGAGATGAGATGAGAGCAACATGCACGCCCATGTCTCTGACGAAGCTCCAAGATCATGAGACAGCAACCCTACAAACAGTTCAACAAGATGATGATCATGCTGATGTGTGTGTCCACTCCAGGGGAGGCAATGGCTGCAACAGTAAACCCAAAGCTCTAGATTTTCTCCTCGATTAGTTGCTGCAAATCCATCTAACCACCCAAGCATTCAACCTTCTACACCCTCAGCAACTTCTTAGTTGCTGCTAATTGCCCAATTAGTTAATTAACCTGCATGTGCTGCCTGTGGCTGGAATTGGGGAACACATGGGGATGGTTAATGGTTGAGTCAATCATGATGGAGGATCATGCATCACATGCTAGGCTAAGCTTAAGCTGCCCCTGAATCAGAGAGAGACTTGAGCTGCTGTAGATTAATTAATTAATCAGTGTTATGCTCCAGTCCAGCTAAAGCTACTGGATGCTGCATCAAAGGTCAGACCAACCATGCATGCACCTACCAGTATTCTACAAATATATATCCTTGTGTTCGTACGATGGAAGATCTCAATCTCTTTTGATTATAGTAGAAGCCAGCTCTCCACAGCTGGCTAATTAGGTGCTTCAACACTTAGCTGTTTGTCCTTACATGTTATATATATGTTACAGGTTCTAGATTTCTGAAATTGTCCCAACTCGATTTTTAAAAAGGGAAATTGTTATGCTGTGTCAAGTAGTAATCACATTTTTTAGCTAGTGAATCAATCTGCAACTACATCCGTTCCTTCAGGTTTATACATGTCTCCATCTTGCACATAGGCCAGGTGATGAAAGCTCCTGTGAACATCGATGAAAGAATAATGTCACATGTTGTGCTTGTATAATCTGAAAGCATGAACATTTCCTTTTGATGCCATGTCATTGTTAATGTGGTGGAAAACACTATCATATCTTCTTGAAAAGTCCATCCAGGCAGACATAAGAAAGAAGGAAAAAATATCTTTTCTGAAGGAAAATGCTTTGTGCAACAAATGGAAAATGAAGAACAGCTACTTTAATCATGGCACAGCGGCTGGTGGTTACCTGAGGCTTTAATTAATTTATAGATACTCCTGTAGTTAGTAGTAGTAGCTGCTCTAATCTCATCTCCTGTAGTTAGTATAGTACATACTCCAAAAGCATAGAGAGAGACAGACACTCAATCCATGCGCTTACCTACCATCTAAAAGGGAAAAAAATGGTATAAAATATAATTCTGTAGATTATTCCAGCAACAGGAAATAAATAATCTCAACTCATAGTTAGTAGAGTACTCGATCCAGCTACAAGACAAATTTATGGTATGAAGCATGACAAGCAAATGAATTTAATTTACAATCCGGGTTGCTTGTATATGTAGCCACTCATTGTCGCTTTAAACTCAACGCGTCTTCTTAATTATTCAGAATAGTGCAGTGCAGTGCAGATTGCAGAAGAATGTAGTACCAAGAATGAAACCAAATCGAAACATTTGGGATACTCAGCTGCTACTAATTGCTTTCTGAAGTTGTGCTAATATTAATAGTTGCGGTTCTACCAATTTGTAGGTAAAATTAAATAAAAGAAATTAAATTCACAACTTGTGGCAATAGATTACAAACAAATTAAATATAGTCACTGATGATTGGTCAGCGAGACCTTTGACTCGAAAACACCCCACTACCTAGCTCGAGTGCATCCATGGCAGTGGAGTGAGGGGCCTCCAAATTCCAAAAGAGAAGCAATGGGTTTTCTTTCTTTCTCAAGAGAAAAAACATAGTGTAGCATTGATTTGGATCTCACAGCATGGTTTTTGTTGATTCTCTTTTTAAAAGAAGAAACAAAGTCAAGAATTGTGTCCGATTTCTCTAATTCCAAAAGGATGTAGGCTATGGCGGATCCCTGAAAGCGAAGATGCTCGATCGTGTGCGTATAATTAAAACCAGAACAAGGACAGACGCATGATGATGATCCCCATGACTGTGCTTCCTGATGGTAATATGGCCCAATATGGGAAAAAATTATCATTTGGAGGGTATTTTTTACGGATTAGATAACACAGGAGGCAGATAACTACTGAATATCACACCATGATGACTAGTTGCACAAGAATGTGGATTCCAAATGTTCCTACTCTGGTGAAAATATGTGCGTAAAGTTAGGATCAAGATTGGGTTTCTGATCAAGTGTCGGTTTCAGACATCAGAGAAGCTGATATTTACTTACTGAATTATGTAGCCTTCTTGTTACTCACAGTATCTTTTCCTTGTAGCAAATAATTAGGGAAAATTAAGGTATATAGAATCTGCTGACAATTTCACTGAAACGCCAACAAATAAAGAAGAAGAATTGATACGATGTTCTCTATGATATCTGCTTTACTAAAGTACAATGTTCAAAGCCTGGAGTGTAGGCTTTATTTGACATTCTCAAAACATCCAATCTCCCAATGCTTTGTCTACCACGTAATGTTTACTTCGACCAAGGATTACCATACCTTTTTGGCCGATTAACCATTGTTTATAATGTAAGGTTTCAACCTGAGACTATGTGCCATGCAGTTGAAATATTCTATGGTGCATTGCTAGGAGGCTAGGAGAAAGGAGGGTAGGCCATATCCCATATCAATATTTTGATTCAAGACTTAGAGAAAGCACCAATATTCTTATGAGCATTGCAATTATGTATGACATACTCATTTCTACATCAATCCCCTCTTTCCCACAAGTTTTCCCAATACTTTAGCGATGATGTCCAGAAAAATGCAAAACCAATCCATACAAACATTTTCGAAAAAGGGATCATCCTCTTTTCAAAAAATAATTCCAAATAACTATGGCATCCATAAAAAACTATGGAGTTCGAGCGCAAATACTCATACGCGGTGTTCAAAATTTTGACGATAGTGGGTACGGAAATTTTTGGAAACGTAGTAGAAAACAAAAAAATATGTCCTACGAATCAATCCAAGATCTAATATATAAAGGTGTAAGAGAAGAGAGATATAGATCCATACCAACAATATTGCATAAATATATTCTTGGTAAGGATTATTGATGCAGATCCCCGCACAAGTATAAATTTTAGTGTAATTCTATGATTAAAAAATCAAGAAAGTGTAAATGTTTAGTGTAATTATATTTAATTACTTTAACTGGCCTTGGTCTGTCTGATGCGTGTGCCTCCATGGAGCAGAAGAGTAACCCCATAACTCTGTTTGAGTCAACGATACATAAGAATCCCGAGGCGACACAATATCTGTATCAATGTGAAACAACACTTGATTATGATACCTTGTTATCTTGTTACCAATTTGTTCTCTTTTCACCTATCCTTATTCCGGTATCCCCGTGATCCTACCATGATGTGTCTGGACATACGATCGATAATGGATTTTGTAATGTTGAGTAGGTCCAAAGATTATCTCTCCATCGCCGTCAAAGGAGAAAATCCCAATCTGATGTATCAAGTCCTAGACATACTTTTCTGTAGTACCCGGAAACTACCGATATGATCATCCTGTTACGGATGATGTTTGACAACCCTAAAGTAAAACGTCCGGCATGTAGGAATTCGATAGTCTCATGGGTTAAGGAGTGCTTCAATGTTGAAATTTATGTGATAATACTAACAACGTTGTGACATGTGGTCTGGTAGTATACCATTTTAGTTCGGTATGCCCAGCATGCATTGTTCCACCGACAATATTCTCCCATCCTTACCAGTATCCTTGTTATTTTAACAATGCCCATGATCATGAAAATGAGATCATCATGCAACACACAATCTAATCTTAGAGGGGACACTAAAGAACTATTTTGCATTTATATTTCTGCACGTGCACATGAGTTTTCCTGTGAATCCCACATTCGAAAACCATAGCAGTTATAGCACAAAATTGTAAACACCAATTACAAACATGGAAATAAATAATAACAATATTATGCCTCTAGGGCATATTTCCAACTATATTTGGATCAAAGACAAAATAGATTCAAATTCATTTGAATTCTGAGATTTGATCGAATAATTCTGAAAATTTCCAAAAACCCTAAATTTTTGGGAATTCCACTTAGTCCCAAAACTTATCTCGTTCGATGAGTGCTCAAAAGCGAACATCTAACCAGAGGTGGTGGTAGCGCTGCTAGTGTTGTTGATGAAGCTGGCCATTGGGATCTATGTGGATCCTAACGCGCACACCTATCTGACGCGCCAACTATCATGGTATTTTTCGATACTTTATTTCTGTTCGAAGGGTCGCACTCGGCATATCGTGATGGTAGCACAATGGAGACGATGTATGCATGTTTGGATCTTTGCAAACAACGACTGACTCCTGTCTGTGGCGGATTTAAATATCTCTTATGCTCAGAGCTATCTTGAGGAACTCTCAATCTCGCCTATGGCGGTGCATGAAGGAGGTGATAAGTCGTACCGCTCTGAAGACACCTATTCTCCCATATATACGTGGTGGGACTTAGGTTACATGTTTCGAGTCAGTTTATAAATGGTAGACATAAACACAAATGCTAGCGAGATAATCTCGATCCGATCACGGTCGGAACCAAGGAATATCACATAGAATCCTTGGCGTTGCTTGCACTCCAAGATGATGTTGCATGCGGGTCTACTCCGAGTGCCCGAGTCCTTGGGTTGGGCCGCACTTTACCGAGTGGTCCGCCTTTGTCCTTCGTGGGCCTACCTGAGACCTATGGGTTGAAAGCGGTGATTGAGAGATGGATAGATAAGCCTTTTTTACTTTTGCCCATTCCGTGATTGAATATGTTCAGCTAGGTCCACTAGCTTGGAGGCCGGTCAGTAGGCTGGGCAAACAAGAGTACCGCCCCGAACCCCTATAGGAGGAGAGATTATTAAACTATGTTTGCAGCTCTTATAATATTATCTATGTGCCATGTGTAAGAGACTATTGACTATTTATAAATAACAAAAAGTCAATATCAATTTACATGAACAACTGCACATGAAGGACCGATATAATGTAACACATAAAAACAAACCAATTCGATCGGTGGTGGCAAATTACCCTTGCTGCTAATCTCCCGTATTCGATACCTTACACATGATATATTAAATTTACTAGACATATTCCAATGTTTCATTGCATGCATAACTTTTTACTTGAGAAGTTAACCTGAGCAATTTTATACAACATATGATACGAAGGCGCACTCCGGTGAGCATATATAATAAACTATTTTGTGTGTGCAAAGTTAAATAGAACCCAAATTATTTTATGTGTGGTGGTGATTACTATAAGCAATGTTACTTCAATAACAAGTATAGTATCAACTTATTACTGAATCTGCGGTAAGTTGTAGACACATTTGACAACGGAAAAATGATTATGTCAACAGTTCAATTATACTCCAAAAGTTTCTATTAAGATATTTGGTATGTTATCCTTTCGAATCTCTGCCACTATATTTATTAATATTAAAAATAGATAAGAACATTCACACAATAGTATACATATACGTTATAAGTCATCAATTGTAAAACATCAAGCAAGCGTCCGCCTTTTATGTTCTCACCTTTAACGTAGTTTTGTATCATGCTAGGGACAATATATCACAAAGAAAAAACTTCTTGCGTAACATAGATATATTTTCAGTTGCAACAATATAACATAAACCAATTGAGAAATATTATTGCATGGTTTACAATGCTAAGTAAATACTTCCCATGTCCCCAATTATAATATGTTTTCATAGTTTAGTCTACCAAAATGTTATAGTTAAAGGCAGAGCAATAGTATAGAATATATATGTATGAAAACTGAATATGATAAAAATAAGAAAGTATAAAAGTTTAGTATAATTATATTTATTGTAATTCGCCCTGGGTATGTCTAAGGCGTGTGCCTCCAATGGCGCAAAAGACTAGCCCCATAGTTGGGTTTGGGTCAACACACAAATCGGGATCCCGCCCACCTCCCACTGAGGGGCACATAATCTTGGTGCTAAAGGAAGAGGGGAGACATTTATTTCATACTCTAGTGGCAGTTGTGACTGTGTATCACACATTGAGCATGTCGTGGGGCGGGAACTAGAAAGCTACAGATTGGGACATTGAGAACTCAAGGACAGCGTGTCCCTGTTAAAAGATCCAAGTCAGTTTACCGACCTTAGCCTACCAACGAAGAATTTGCCCAAGATGGAACATAGAGTTGGTCCTAAGTATCTAACACGTGACCATCTCAACATCCCTCATGTTCATTCGTTTAGGACTGATTTGAGGGACACATCTGGTTCACTTAGTATATCGGATTACCATGATGAATTGATGTCTCTCCATCCATTCATCATGCCATCTGAGAGTAGATTAGGTCTTTGTTTACCATGTATTGGTTTTTCGCAACATTCGACTTGGGCAAATAATGTGGCTTACTAGTATATGCTTGGTGACACGAGACTTGATGACTAGCCAAAGAAGATAAGGAATGAGAAGATTAGGGTCCTGATCTGCATGAATCAACAAGCACTTTATTCTTTCAAAGAGAAAGAAGATGCAAAAAAGACATACTCGCCACCATTTTCCAGTGTTTAAACATCAACTAGATTACTCTTTTGGAAGAAAGCGTGGGCGTTTAGAGGATATCAACAACTCTAACGCTATTATCTTTCGGATGAGCTGATGACCAACAAATTGAACAAGAGGCCAAGCAAGTATCGCATCAATGTCACAAAATAGCATAAAACAGAAAGCAACCCACCTTCTTCAGGATTACAAATGTGCTCCAGCGCATGGCAGTCACACACCAGCAAATCGCCAAAGATTTACTGGTTTTTTTGGGACCGGAGGATGCCTCGTGAAACTTACTTCTGGTTCTTTGGCGATTTGCTGGTGTGTGACAGCCATGCGCTGGAGCACATTTGTAATCCTGAAGAAGGTGGGTTGCTTTCTGTTTTATGCTATTTTGTGACATTGATGCGATACTTGTCTGGCCTCTTGTTCAATTTGTTGGTCATCAGCTCATCCGAAAGATAATAGCGTTAGAGTTGCTGATATCCTCTAAATGCCCACGCTTTCTTCCAAAAGAGTAATCTAGTTGATGTTTAAACACCGGAAAATGGCGGCGAGTATGTCTTTTTTGCATCTTCTTTCTCTTTGAAAGAATAAAGTGCTTGTTGATTCATGCAGATCACTTAGGAGGTTGTATGAGCATATATGGTTCTTTCTCTTTGTCGTTTCATGACTAAGATGCAGTGTAGAGAAATGATGTTGATGGTCACAGTAGCAAGCACAATAAATTAGGAGGGCCACCTTTCGATGAAGAAATTAAGCGAATATCTATAAAAAAAAGCTAATGTGAAAGGTAAACTTCTGTTTTTGCACCGTCGTAGACTTGTAGTGAATATGAAAGCTACTAATTTGATTTGCCAATGGTCTCTCTCCAGGTAACTTCTGCGGAAGAGGGAGTTTTCAGAACATGACAACTGAACCCAGAATGTTGTATTGATGGATGGAGAGCTCCTGAGAGTTTTTTGTTGTTGTTGCATTGAACTTGTAATCCTCCGGTGGAGGACTGGATGATGTGGTAGGGGGCAATCACTAACGGGATCTACGTCCTGTAGCTTGATTTCGAGGTCTTTGCTACTTATACTAGAAGAAGTTCCTAATGTAGTTTGTAGATATCGTCTAGTTCTAATTGCTGCCTTGAGGGTATACTACTAGTTTCTAATGCAGTATCTGACGGTGGGTTGGCCCTGACATGACAGATGGCGTCTAGTCCTAATTGCTGCCTTGAGGCCTTGAGGGTGTAATGCTAGTTTTATTTCTACACTCCTTTTTTCTGGAAGCTCTCTGTTCAAGTAGGATGCAGCTAGTATTGGGCAAGTCTAATCCTCGCACGTGCTGCCGGCGATGTCTGCTGGTGCAACTGTCGGCGGCGGCGGCGCTACCTGCCGGCAGAGAACTGCACCCGACGGGCGAGGCCATGCATAAAGAGATGGGCGGTTGTGTCTTTGTGCGACCTCGGTGTTGCGCTGGTAGTTGGAATTGGGGATTTTTTTTCTGTTCAGGTGGGGTTAGCGGAGGGGGCGCGTGTGTTGACCAGAACGGACACATGTCAAACGCTAGACCCGGGGGATCGGACGGAAAGATCCCCGAGGGACGCCTAGTCCTATCCAAGAAGAAGGCGATACTTGACGGAGATGGGAGAGCGCGAGACCGGCCTTTTTTCTAAAGATTCTGGGCTTGAAAGGATTTACTAGTTTTCTTGATGTAATATTTCTTACAAAATATGTCATGTTTGGATGCAATGTAATAGCAGCTCAAACCACCGCGTCGCCCTCAACCGCCAAGCACGGCGCCACCCTGACATCACCAGCACACCGCTGCGCTAGCTACATACACAGCGTCGATGCTGGAGCAACCATCTGGCCGCCAGTTGCCTCCACCTCCTCCGTAGCGCTACACTCCTATTAACTCACCTCTACCACCTGCACACATGGCGACAAGGCTCGTGGTTGCATCCTGAGCCAGCTACTTCTGCATCCCACTTTGAGATCCTAAGGGCATCTCTAACCGATGTACAAAAATCGGTTAGAGGAGTAAAAGATGCTCTTTTACTCCTCTAACCGCACCTAACCGAAGTTCAAAACACGTTAGAGGAGTAAATTTTTTACTCATCGGTGCCGCCGACTCCTGTATTTACTCATCGGCCGCACCGATGAGTAAAAGATTCCCTCCATCTCCTCGCGTTCACACACACTCATTCCCATTCCACCTCGACATGTCCGCGATGGCCGGATCCTCCCGCCGGCCATCTCCGCCGCCGATCCCGAGCGCTCGCCGGCCCCGTAGCCCCCCGCCGCGAGCTGCAGCCTCCTCGACTTCCCGACGCCGTTCCCCTCCATCTCCTCGTCGATTGCCGCCACCAAAACGCCGTCGGCAGCCCCGCCGCTCCGCCGGCACCCTCGACCTGCCAGTGCCGCCGACGCCGGTCTACCGCGGCGTGCGGCAGCGGTCCTGGGGGGCGTGGGTGTCGGAGATAACCGACCGCAACACCGGGAAGAAGGTGTGGGTCGGCTCCTTCCAGTCCGCGGAGCAGGCGGCGCGGGCGTACGACGTCGAGAACGTCCGCCTCCACGGGAGCGAGTGCGGCGAGCTCAACTTCCCCTTGGAGGTGCCGGAGCTCGAGCCGGAGGGGCTCCGCTATGTCTCTGCCCGCGAGCGGCGGGAGGACAGGGAGGCGCGCGAGCGCCTCGAGGCAGAGCGCCGCGACGCGGCGATGGCGGCCTTGCTCGCCGGCTACAACCCAGAGCTCGTCGAGGCGGAGCGGAAGGCGCTGGAGGCATTCGCCGAGGCCAAGCGGAAGGCCGACGCCGCGGCGGGGAAGAAAGTGAAGAAGGAGGAGGAGGCGGGGCCGTCGGCAGCTCCGGCGCCGGCCACGGTGAAGGAGGAGGAGGCGGGGCCGTCGGCAGCTCCGGCGCCGGCCACAGTGAAGGAGGAGGAGGAGGACTGGGAGGACGACTGGGAGGACGTGCCGCCGCCGCCGATGCCGGCGGTGATCGAGCTCGACTCCGACTCCGACTCCTTCGATTGGGACGATGATTAGGGTTAGGTGGTCGAATTCGGCCGAATTTTCTCAAATTCGGCCGACTTTTGGTTGTAAATATGTATAAACTTTGTTAAATATATGTGTTCGTTTTAAATTCGGTTGATTTTCGTTGAATTTGGTGGTTTTTGTTTGATTTACTCCTCTAACTATTGGGGTTCGGTTAGGAACGGCAATCGGTTAGCTGCGTATTTTTACTCCTCTAACGAATTTTCGGCAGTTTACTCCTCTAACCGATTGGGGATCGGTTAGAGATGCCCTAACCCGCGAGAGTAACAACCCGCAGATGCAGAGAAATGGACACCATCACCACCAGCCTCACACGGGTTTTGCTGGTGGAGGTTACTGACGTCGACAAGGTGAGGAGACGAGAAATGGACACTGTCGCCACCGGCTCCACGCAGGCTTTGCCCGTGGAGTTTACCAGCGTCGACGAGGGAGGACACGAATCAGGGGGTGGAGGTAAGGGCGCTAGAATCCCTCCCCTCAGGGGTGAGCGAGACAAGCATTTTCAAAACTAATTAATTGTCAACACAACATAAATAAAATATCTTGGTGACCCACTTACATTTGTCAATTTTAAAAACCACGAGCAGAACGGCATGCCTAGTAGTGGCTTAGTACATATTGTACAGTGCGCACGCGTCACCTTTTGAAAAGCCAACCTATCAACTTGGGTTTAAATTTGACACTGTGTGGGATATCTTGCAAAATAAAACTTGCAGTTCCCACTTTCATATTTGGATGCATCACACATGCTAGAAATCCACAATCTAGTTACTTGGATTGAAAGCCTTGCGACATAAAACTTTAACTTGTCCCATAACTACTTTTTTGTTAGAACAATTCTAAACTGATAAACTGGCAAGCAAGTCGATCTTCTCAAAACTAACGACGCATCGCCGGAACAATGTACTTCCCCATCTTTCCCTTCATACCAGCAGCAGCCCTTCCAGCATCCGATTTTGCCACATCATCATCAGCAGCAGCTCTTACATCATCCGATTTCACCAAATCAAGTTTCTAAACAAATAAATCACTTGAGTAGTGACATTACTAACAAATAACGATGCACGATATATATAATACATACCTTGAATTCTCTTATAATCCTTTCCTCCCTAGCTTTGATCATAGCATCAATATCCATGGGCAAACCTGGAGAAAATCCGCAACATCGTGGCCACGAGGGATCGTGGCCACCTTTGTATTTACCAGCATCAGTGGGGTGCTTCATATCAACATTATCTTCTTTACAACCATAGCATGGACCTTCATATTTCATTTAACTAGTTCTTAGAGATATTAAAATGTATATGTGTAGTAAAGCTGAATGGAACAAGCAAAACAGCTGTATGGACAAAACTTATAGAAATCTAAAGTCAAGACTAGTACCGTTATCAATAGAAGGATAAATCATATGGAGACAGGTGAGCTCGAACTCGTTAAGTCGTTCTCTTCTAAGCATTTTCGAGACTTCAGCAAAGAAGAGATTGTCCACGTCGCCTTTAGTCTTTCTAGTACAGTTCAGATGATAGTACGAGCCACCCTTGCCCTCGTAAAGTTCTTGGAAGCTCAAGACATCTTCAAGGTGATATGCATCATCCTGAAATCAGATTGCATCAGCAATTAATTGGTAAAGCACAAGACAATCAAGGCCGCATGCGTGCGCGCATTCAACAGAGTAGCTACAAAGGTAAATTGGGAACCGATGCAAAGCGAATCCGGGGAGTGTGAGAGAGAGCAAACCCCCAAGAGAACATCACTAGTGGACGGTAAGGATATCGGGGCACTTTAGTAGGGGCATTTTTTCAAAATGCCCCGAAATGTTCCAATTGGGAACATTTTGTCAAAATGCCCCAAAAAATATGACATTTTGGGGCAGTTTGAGCAAAATACCCCAATAGTTATGATCTTTAGGGGCACTTTGAGCAAGTGCCTCCAAAAATCATGGCTATTGGTGCACTTTTCTCAAACTGCCCCATTTGGTCATAGATATTGGGGCACAAAACTAAAATGCCTCGAAATATTCCTGATCAACCACGTCCCACATGGGGTAGATACCTTCGTTAGTTCGTTTGAGTAATATTCAGTTCAGATACGTATCTGCTAATGAAGTGGTGAGTGGACAAAGGTGGCTGCTGCTCCCCTTCATGTATCAGTTTCGCCGTGCCCACCAAAATAGGCAAATAGCCCAAAGCGTCACCAAATTTTTCGGTTTCAGTAATTTACCATAATGCAATCAAAGGGATTTACAGTGCCAAGTTAGTCCGGCCCATTAAGGCCCATCGGGTTGGGGATTACGAGCCCTCTAAAATTGTTAGTTCCCTCGACATCGAACCACAATCTCGTTCCCCATCGCCTTCACTCTGGCGTGCAACACCGCCGCCCTCCACCCTGCCTTGGCCGGCTCCGGCCATCACCGGCGCCACTGCTCGGCGGAAGTGCTCCGCCGCCCCTCCTCATTCGATTCACTGAGTCCCCACCGCTAGCTCGCCCCTGGAATCCCCAATCGGACCCCACCGGGAACCCTAACCCTAGCTCGCCACGGCTAGTTCGCAGACGCTGTTCCCCGGGCTCCCGCGCCTCCGGCTACACCTCCTTATCGACAACTGTCACCTCCTCGAGCCCCTGCTCGAGCACGTCGTCTCGCTGTACTGCTCCCGTCAACCACGACTTCCACTCGAGCCTCTGCGAGCTCGGGTCTCTCACGAGCCCCTGCTCGATCTCCGGCACCATCCTCTGCTCGAGCACGCCGCCTCGTCCTCCACTTGGTCCTTGGCGCTGTTCGGCTCCGGCTTCGTCGACTCACCTTCAGCTCCTCTACCGCGACGCTGACGTCGGCGGGACGGTGCCTTGGTGCAACCCCGGCTCCCCGGTCTGGTGTTGTGGTGCCGTGGTGGTCTGGTGATGGTGGGATGGTGATGTGGTGTGGCTGCTGCTACAACTACGACGCTGGCGGACGGCAGTACAGCGACTGCAACCCCGGTGTCTTCTCCTTCGTCTACTACCTAAACATCACCTCCTCCAAGCTCTTCCTCGGCTACAGAATACTCGAGGTGAGCACTCTTCTGTGACCGGCCGATGAACTGTGGTGGTCTGAAATGTTCGTGTGGTGCTCCCGTTCATCCTAGTGATGAACTTGTCACATCCCAAATTTTGGGAACTAAGAAAAACTTAGTTTTACAAGACCCAAAATTCTGAGCCAACAAAAACTTTTTGAAATACTTTACTAATGATTGTGCTTTCCGTACCATTGCTATGTTGGACCTTGTGTGACTTGTTGTTTTAGTTGATTGACTAGTAAATATTAACCTAAGAACCCAACCTAAGTAAGAATATATTAAACTTTGGTGATTATGTCATGACATGAAAATATTCCATATATCTTTTCCACTCTTATTTCTGGCCAAAGTCCATTTCAATGATACTGGTTTAGCAACCACCAAAATACCCGCTCTTGAGAAAAGCGAAAGTATTTCCAAAATTATGTGTTCCCAAAACTATGGAGATCTATATACTATCTCCAACCTTGATATCTCTCTTGTATCTGTAGCTCTTATTTCAAACTCATACTTTCATTCTTTTGGGAAATAATAAGAGGGGGAAATATACTACCCATATTTTTTTTATCAACTCTTTTGAAAAGTATCAAATTATTGAACTAAGCCTGTTTCAATACCATACTTGGCATGATGATGCTTGATTGCCATCCCACCACCTATCTGAATATTTGAAACTTGGTTGAAAACTTATATTGTTTGCTTGTTTGACTTACATTGGTGTTGATTGTTATTTTCTTGCTTTATTGTTTGCTTGGGTGAATAATTACATAATTGTACTTGAACCTTGAGTTGAAAACCACTAATCACAAATTTGGAATGTGACTTAAAACAAAACAAGAAAACCAAAACTTCTCACACACTTAAAATAAAGTCCCAATTAAAAGAAATGATCTTATTTAAATTTCTCTCTCTCCCTATTTCTATGCTTTGTCATAATAATTATCTTACCTTATAAAATTCTAGGAATGAGTGGAAATCATAATCCCCTCACTTCCATATCACTCCCTCCTCAAATAAATATACTTTTCAATGTGAAACTGGTATTTCCACTTTTTGTGTTTCATTGCATCATGGCATCCATATTAATTTGCTAAACAACACACTAATTGGTTTGGCACCATTTAAAAACCAATGCCAAACTTGCCTTAACAAAATCTCAAATCAATGAAAGCACTCAAACTTGCAAAACAAAAATACTTTGACATCCTATGTTTGTCAAGGAAGTTCCAAGAGTTCAAAAAAAATAATATTTTGAACTTGCTTTAAAATTTCTAAAGGATTATAAATTTGTATTTAAGAAAAATGCCATATTTAAACCCTATGAACAAAAGTTGTTCAAAACATTTTATTTTGACACCCCAATTTTTGTGGAGCTTCTACATGTTATGGGGAGGCTACCTGATTTTTCTCATAATTTTTGAAAGAGTTTTAGTGCCTCAATTAAATCCCTAAAGTGCTACTGGAAATAAAAGAAACATGAAAAGAGGAAAGTACAGGGGGTTCTCTGCAAAAAGTTCATCTCCTTCCTGTAGCTCCAGTGGCAGCGGCATGGAGCTCGCCACTGGCGCCCACTGTGCCACGCTCCTCCTGCCGTGGAAGAGGATAAGAGCACCACCACGACGCTCCTCTGCTCTCACTTCCCCTTATCCACTCACCTGCTCCTCCCTCTCGTTTTCTTTCGCTCTGCCATGGCCGACCCGTAGCCGAGCTCGCCGTCGCGCATCGCCGCCGTTCCAGGACTCCCCGAGCAGATCGACGAGCACCATCATCTTCGCCGCGTCCTCTTCTCCTTCTCCACCAAAGGAATCGAAGAGGGGAGCCGCGAGTCGACCGCGCCGTCCGCATCTTCTTCCTCTCCGGCCAAAGCTTCACCGCGCCATTGCCGCCGATCCCGTCCACCTCCGTCCATTCTGAGCCCACACACGCATCAAGGGTGAGCACGCCGTGCTCCTGGACGTCTTCGTCCTCTCTCTCTCCCCCCTAGATCGTCTAGTCTTTGTAGCTCGCCGGTGTCCGCCACGGGTCGCCGTTGAACTCGTCGCTCCGGCGACCAATAGGTAGCGGCGCCGCCGTAGTCTTACTCGCCGTGCCCGTGCGAGTCCATAGCACCCCGTAGCACGCTCCCTGGAGCCATAGAACGCCGCATCGGTCCGCTCACCGCCGGCGACCACCGCCGCGCGCCAGTCAGCGCCGCCGCGCTCCGGTCAAACAAGAGCGGTGGGCCTCGCACGCTTGCGTGGCTGCCAGCGTGGCCATGGGCCCACCTGTCAGCGGCTGTGGCTAGCCCAGGCCGTGGTGCAAAACGTTTCACTGGATATTCTGAGAAATAAAACAAATAGACAGATTCAAAAATAAACTGTAAAAATTCATAACAAATTGAATATTGCTCCACAAATTACAAACAAGATACCAAAATGTTCAGAAAAATAAAGCCTGTCTTTTGGTGTAATTCACCTATCCAAATAAATTAGTTTATTTGATGTTTTATTAAAATAAGGAAAATGGCAGAAAAGAAATGCTTTTGGAAAATTCATAAGTTTGAAAATAATGATCCAGAAATTAAGTGTGACCCATCAAAACGTTCAGCAAGTGATATACCTCATGTTTCACCTTGTTTCCAAACATGGATAATTAGTTTTAGTGTTGGTTAAAATAATTCGACAAAAGGGCAGATTGAAAAAGGATTTTATAAATTCAATAACTTTTTATTGGTATATCAGAAAAATGTGGTTGATATATCAAAATGCTCAGAAAAATATGAACTGTCCAGTAACATCATTTGCATGCACACTTGAACAAGATTATAGTATTGTACCTTTAGAAGTTAGGAAAATCATTAATTTAAAGGTGGAGTTATAATTTTCTCTTGTTGAAATAATTAATTCTGCACCCCATTTAAATTGCTGGGTAGTTTTATAAGTAAGTTCAGTGCATTAAAATGTCATGCCATCATGTGTTTGTGCATTGCACTTGTTTGCTTATATGGTTATTGATTGTTACTTTCCGGTGTTTTTATGCATCGATAGATCAAGCAATCGAGGTTCCACCGCAATACCCCGACAACCCGTATTACCAGTCCCAAGCTTGTTGTTTAAGTAGACTCTGTTAATAAAAGTTCCTTGATTAGCTTTGAGTTGTTACAATCTGAATGTATGTTTGACTAGACTTTAGTTTATTTTGACTGGTAGCAGGACTAGTGCCTCCTTGCTTTGAGTAGCACGTTTGGCTTGGTTGTCTTTAAGTTGAGTACTAGCTTGAGTATCTCGTTAATGTCTCTACATTAGCTTGGTAAAATATTTTGAATTACAGAGATTAATTGGTGGCTTAACTTTTGTCTGAAGTATTTCCTGTTTAAATAAAGGTGCTTGTTGTTCATCTTTGCCTAAGATAGTTTTGGGATCTATGTTCCTAGCATGGGTATAGTGTTGGACTACTGATTAGCATAATGCCATTGTAAGTGTAGATTTTAGTTTGTTGCTTGATTGAATTACTGCTATGTTTATGGTTTGATTACTCGTTGTATATCCCCTGTGGTTTTGGTTTGCTTATTGAGTGTTGTTTTGTTTTCATTTTCGCGACGCTAGATAATAACGCTACCGGAGTGGTCTTTGGAGAGGATTCATTGAAGAATGATGGGAGTTTATTTCTTTGATCAGTGAGGAGAAGTCCAGTGACATTATGCTGAAATCAGGCAAGCTACTTCTCTGAGCTTGCATCTATATACATCTATTTCGGTTCACATGTTTTACTTATAAAGAGCATAAGTGATTTATGTGGTGTTTGCCACTAAAGCTATGATTTTGAAAACCCTCTTTCCAAAATACAAGTATATTATTTTGACACCCTATATGGAGGTATTAGATGGAAATTCTTTTTCAAACTATAGGATGGGAAAAATATTGTTTACTCAAAACTACTTTGAAAATACTTGTATGGATATGGAATGCCGAGATGTCGGTGTGGAAGTGAAGAAATGGAGTATGGTGATGTTTATGAAAAATGCACATTGTGTCTTTGTACTATGACGACCAACCATACCCTGTGCGACCACATTTACCCACATATGAGAAAGGGCTTAGTCATATAATTTGCTCATATTACTATGGGATGCCTCAACAACGGAGATGACTCCGTTCCATGAGGGGATGGTTTGGTGACCTACCCCCTGACCGGGTCCTCACACGTTGGTGTGGAGGATAGAAGGTCGTCCCCTATACTCCGCCGGGCAGAACTATGAGTCCTCACACTTAGATTCCGAAGGGCTGGGTTAAGTGTTGATGGAAAGTGTCATACGGGCAGGGTCCTATACTAGCATGAGCAAAGGACAGGCTATGGTCGGTGACACAACTTTGCATGCACCTTGTATGGCGGGACGTGGCTGACACGATGAGTTGCCGGATGGATGTGGGAAAAGCGTGCTACCTCTGCAGAGTGTAAAACTATTCGAATAGCCGAGCCCTCGGATATGGACAGTTGGGAGGCCCTACTCTGACCTATGTGCAAGTTTTTGCAAAGTTTTGAGATTCGAAAAGAAAATAGAGATGTTTTATATATGAAACTATGTCAAAGGGTCGGCATGAGGTTGCTGGAAAAGAGGAAGACCATGAAGGGCTATGGTCAAGAAGTGCAAGTTTTGTGTTTTAAAAGCGGAAAATGTTTTATGCAACTCTACCAAAGGGCCGGTATGAAGTTGTTGGAATTAAATGACCATGAAGGGCTATGGTCGAAAAAGGAGGAGTTTTGGGGAAATAAACCTGGTGATGATTTTCAGGAAAAAGGTTTAAAGAGAATCCTACCTTTTTCAACAAAGATGTATTTTGGGGAAAACGTTTTAAAAGAGAATTCTTACCTTTTTCAACAAAGATATATTTTCGGGAAAAAGTTTTAAAGGTGACTTCTTACAAAGACAGATTTATGGGAAAAAGTTCTAAAAGCCTTCTTTCCTTTTTCAACAAAGGTATAGAGATGTTTTTCTAAAAATACAAGTCTTATGAAAAGTTATAAAATTCTTCTTTATGGAGGTTTCAAACAAAGTTTTATTAAACAAAAGTCTATCCTTCTCTTTTTCAATAAGGATATAGAGTTTTCAAACCAAACAAAGTTTTATTTAAACAATAAAAAGAGTAGTGCATGCTCATTTCGGGGGTAGTTTGCGAGTACAATCAAATGTACTCATATTGGTTTCGTCCCTGGCAATTGTCTTAGCCAGATTTTGAAGAGAAGCAGTTCGAAGGAGAAGTTTACAATGACGTCGATGCGAACTAGGACGCTTCCCAGTCAGCTGCCTGTAGGGTTATGGCAAATGATTTGGGCATGTTGTTTGGTGATTTCTGCTGCAAGTACCTGTTGAAGTTATGGCTTCAATCAAGTAAGTTTATCCATTCGGTATTTATGGATGTTCTTTTGATACCAATTCGATTGTGCTCAGCGACACACTGATCATGGGATCACTGATGCTGTAGGCACAAGTGTATTTCGGACAGCTAGTCCGGATCCCCACAGACTTGGTATTAGAGCAATCCAGACTGTAGGAGACCTTAGTTAGCATGGACGTTAGTTAGGAAAGGAAATATTTTGGTTAAAAATATAGTACTACCAAAATACATTTTTGTCTAGGAATGTCCAAAAATGGCTTCCATTCTTCTCACCTTCTCAAATATTTCTGAGTCTTATCCCTTTATTCTAAGATTTTCCAAGGATTTCTCTACTCCCTCTTAACCATTCAAAACCCATATATATATATATATACTTGACGGTGAACCCCAGAGAGACCTAATTAGCTAATCCTAGAAGGAGAAGGAGTTCCATCTCAAATACTCAACATTCAACCTCAAGATGATTGATCTGCAAATACCAAGGTCGTCGACATCAACAAAGCAAGAGACCTCTGAAGACCTCAGCTCAACATCAACAATTCTACTCAAGTTGCAACATCGATAATCTCAATTTTTACAGCCAAAGCCTAAGGCGACAAAGTGAAGACTTCACCAACCATGTTTAACCGAGACCATAGGATAAGAATGATAGGAACCTTGGTTATACTACCCGACTACCACGAGTATTAGGAGTCCTTTGGTGCTAAATGTACCTTGTGTGTTGGTAGGTGAGAAGTAGCAAGGTTATTGGTTTGTTGTTTGTTTGTGATGTGTTCGTTTGTAATGTAAGTTTGTTGTATGCCTTCTGGTTGATGTAGAATCAGCCCGTAATAAAACTTGGTGTTCTGATCCTCCTACTAACCACTTGGTTGACACAAGGAGGAACATCATGCCCTTTTCAGTTAATGTCTTTTTTTAGAAATGACAGATCACTTAAAACAGGGATAGTATATGTGAACCCAGACGCATATGCCCACCTGTGAATAACACCAACATCGACTGCCACTATTTTCTAATGCGCAAAATATTTTCAGGAGTGTTGCACGAGTTTAACCATTAAGTGGAAGTATTTAAAGAGACGCTGTAACCACGGTGCCTCCCTCACTTGATGTCAACTCGTGTGTAGGTTTGGAAAACTACCTACTTGGTGTTATACATGGTTCCCCACTTGGGACAAATCATATGCCACACGCAAGTAAAAGTTTTTGTCTAGTGTCCAGTAGTGTTATGTGCTTGTTAAACGGTATGGTTGAAATAATTAGGCCATATCACTGTAAATGTTTTGGACCATAAAATGCAGAATTATTTTCTATAAAGATATTTTCTTAGTAGCAAGTTCTCCTATCTGTATGCTAGTACCTCTGCAATTCTATGTATGCTGCAAGACCAGATCCGTGGCAGCTGGGAAAAATTCGAAAATACAAGTCTTGTTCCAGTTCGTCAGAGGAGACAAATTCGATACATCCACTGAGTTCAGTACAGAAAGGAAATTTCAGAATCCAAGGATACAAGTTCTACCCCAACATAGACCACTACAACTACTTAGTACGGATGCAAAGGCACCCCAGAAATTTCTATTCCCTCTCACTCTCTACGGCGCTAAAAGAAGATGAGCCTGACTCACCCGAAGCAGAGTCGTGAACCGCGCGACGGCGACGGACGACTCGAGCAGCCTGCTTACCTCCAGCTGGAAGAGCGGCCACCTCAACCACCGGTGGCACAACCTGCCCCTCCATCGCAGCATCAGCACCAGCGCCAGACCACAAATTGCACAAGACCACGATGAGGATGACCACTGCCACGAACAGCAGGGTCTGCACCACCGAAACCAAGATCACGAAGAGCACAAAGATGATAATACCCTCGATGAAGCCCGCGTCCTTCATCATATCGACATAGGCTATAAAGAAATCACTAATGAAGCCCATGGTTGCGATGCGATAGGAGAATTTTTTGGGGGTTTCTAATTTATAGCCGGAGCTCGGATGCCACTCCTCGGCACCGCATTGCGCGGGAAAAAGGGAAGGAATCGCGAGCAGTGCCCGCCCAATGGCGCGAAACCATTGAGGCGTTGTTTCCCCAAAGCCGTGATGGCCGCTGCATCGATGGACTGCACGCGCAACAGTACCGCAGAGGAGTGCTCTGCGCACTGAAACCCGGACGTGTATGGAACAAGAAAGAGCAAGGAAGAAGAAGATAGAAAGGAAGAAGGAACTGCCAGGTGGACCCCGGTCCCAGATGTCAGTGAGTAAGCAGATAACCTCCATGTCCTTCTATCCTTTATTCACGACCGTATCCCTCGCCTTTCCAGTATCCCACAGTGAAAAACCCTTGCAAAAATGATTTTTCGGACAGTCCAATCCCACTGTGCCTGTGAGCCAATTATTGGTGGCACAAATATTTTTCTTTCAAAAGAAACCCTGTTATTTTTTTTCAAAACCTGTGTATGCATGAAAGTAAATAAATAGTTTTTCTAAAATAAAACCATAAACTTTTGTTTTCCCCAAATTTGAGGTAATTATCTGCCTAAGATAAATCTTTGATTGTGGGTCGATAGTTTGGTTATAGACCTTGTTTGATCTTGCCATGTTTGTCTATGGCTGAGCAAAAACCTTAGATTTAACCCAATACTTATGCTAGTAGACCTGAGTGTATAAGAGTTGCTAACCTATGAAGATTCAAGCTCAGAGGACGAAGGAAGTCAACAATGGTGTTTCTCCTTCACTCAACCGAAGAAGTACAAGGGTGAAGACAACCTACCCAGATTGCATCCGAGGAGGACCAAAAATCTGGAAGGTACCTGCTGTGGACAACACTCAACCACCAAGCAAGCTCCAACATAACTATGAGTTTAACATCTCTCTACCAATCAAAACCTGTGCCCTCGTACTCCCCTGTTACCCCACCTAGCAAATCTCGAGGACGAGATTTATTTTTAAGGGGGGAAGGATCTGTCACATTCCAAATTTTGGGAACTAAGAAAAACTTAGTTTTACAAGACCCAAAATTCTGAGCCAACAAAAACTTTTTGAAATACTTTACTAATGATTGTGCTTTCCTTACCATTGCTATGTTGGACCTTGTGTGACTTGTTGTTTTAGTTGATTGACTAGTAAATATTAACCTAAGAACCCAACCTAAGTAAGAATATATTAAACTTTGGTGATTATGTCATGACAAGAAAATATTCCATATATCTTTTCCACTCTTATTTCTGGCCAAAGTCCATTTCAATGATACTGGTTTAGCAACCACCAAAATACCCACTCTTGAGAAAAGCAAAAGTATTTCCAAAATTATGTGTTCCCAAAACTGCGTGTATTCCCGGATAATCGAAGCAGTTCACCACCTTTCGAGTCTCCTCTAACCGCAAGCGGCGGCGTCTCCAGATGTAAGTTCCTCGCGTATCAACTTTGTATTCTTACTATGTATTATTACTATTATGAATACAAATTTGTTTGAGACAATATTATGAATACAAATAATGTATGTCTAAGGGCAGGGGCGCACAAACATGTACATGGTCGAAAAAATTACTCCCTGATAGGGTCGGGCCGGCCAACTCTAGGTCCTCTCTACACCACCTGGCTTCCACATTCGATCTCCCCTTAAAAAACAAAAGCGGAGGCAGAACTAGATCCAGCCCCACGCCCGCCAATCACCGCGTGGCCAAATCCCGAGTATATATTTCAATGTTATATTTCATGCATAACTTCTTACTTGAGCAATTAACAGGAGCATTTGTATACACCATATGATACAAACGCTCATTGCGATGAGCATACATATAACTAATTTTGTGTGTGCAGAAGTAAAAGACTATTTTATGTTTGTCAGTGATTATTATAAGCGATGCTACTTCAGTAGTAAGTATAGATCATCAACATTATCAACTTATTACTTAATCCACCGTAAGCTGTAGACACATTTGACCATGAAAAAATAAGATCATGCCACCATTCAATTTATACTATAGAAGTCTTTATATATTTTCTTACATAATCATATACTACACACTTCTATTAAGATATTTGCTAGGTTGTATCCTTTGTAATTATACCAATATATTTAGTAACATTAAAATAGAGAAGATCATTCACACAATAGTATGCATTTACACTATATTCGGCAATTGTAAAAAATTCAAGGAGTCGTGCTTTATTTTTTCTATTTTCAAGTGTAAAGTGGTTTCGTATCGTGCTAGAGATAATATATCACAAATAAAAACTTGTTACGTAACATAGATATATTTCCGGTGATATACATTGTAACCATATAACAAAAACCGACCAATTGATAAATTATTATATGGTTAACAAAGCTAACTAAATACTTCCTTTGTACCCAATTATAAGACGTTTTGGTAAGCTCTACCAAAACATCTTGTAATTAGGTATGGAGTTATTAGTTGATACCATATATTTATTAAAACCAATATATGATATAAAAAAAAATCTAAGAAGCTATGAAAGTTTAGTGTAATTATATTTAGTTTAATACGCTTTGGGTATGTCCGAGACGTGTGCATCCCGTGGAGCAGAAGAGTTGACTCGGGCTTGAGTCAACGTCGAAATCCGGCTCCCATCCGAAAGATAATAGCGTTAGAGCTCCTGGTATCCTCTAAATGTCCACGCTTTGTTCCGAAGCTCATCTGGTTGATGTTTAAACATGGGAAAATGGTGAGCGAGTGAGTTTCCATCTTATTGCTATTTGAAAGAATAAGGTGATATCCGAGCTAGTCTGCAAGCAAACACCTCGAATTTTAACATGACAAATATTGTGGCCAGTGCTCTAACCAATCCTCTATTTTTTTCATTTTTTGTATCAAGAGCAACATGCTACGCCGATCCAACGACAAAACTCTCCCCTCTTCTCATATGCCACGACTAGAAATCTTCTTCGGCCTATTTCTTTTGACGACGTAAAATAAGCCACACCTTTCTGAGCTTGTCCCATAAGCCACTCATCTTTTTTAGGAACTTCTAGTTTAGTTGCGAGATGACTAATTTAGAACCCCATAATAAGCTGGATGGTTTATGGGAGAGACAATTGCCACAATACCACTAAGAAAACCGAGAGTTCTAAAATAACACTGAAAAAACCGAACTAGCCAAAATACCACCGCCGTTTCGGTTCTTGATGCCAAAATGCCACTGCCGTGATTTGTCAAAATTTTCACGTTAGTCAACAGGTGTGGTGCTTGTCAGTTTCTTTGGGAATCCCGAAATTGCCCTCAGCTAGACCTAGCCAAAACAATCAGGAAAAGAGGATCGAGAGCAAAACTGACTCGTCCTCTTCCAGCAACCATGGCGGCGGCCGCATCGTCTCGCCGGCGATTGCTCTCTCCTGGATGAATCCCTCCCTCCTCCACTTCAATCCGGCGAGAAGGGACGCGCCGTCCGCCGCACCCTGCCCGCCCGGAGAAGTGTTGTCCGCCGCGCCCTCTCCTCCTCTGCACAGCGACGCCCGGAGACGCGCGTGCCCTTCCTAGCACGCCGACGCCCAGAGACGCCGTCCGCCGTGCCCGCCCTCTCTTCCGCTCGGTTCGCTGTCCCATTCAACAGCAACGTTGCAGTCTGCAGCCTGTCGGGTATGCCTCTACTTCCCATGCTTGCAATGCTCGACATAGTATTTATTTCCTAGATGTGCAGCAAAGTTTTGAGTTTGTTGTGTTTGTCTATTTCAGTGTTGATCGATGGACAACTTTCGAGTAGAAATAGATGTGCAGTCCTACTTGACATTTGTAGATGGCAGAAGAGTGTACCGAAGGGGCAAAACATGGGATTTTGCAGCTGGTCGGGACTTGTCCGTGGCGCAATTAACAACAGTTGTGGAGGAGCAGTTTCAGTGGTCTTCTGATCAGAGAATGACCATTTGGTATGGAGCCGGTGATGCTGGCACGGTTCCATTAATTTCTGAGTCAGAGATAGCGGAACAATTTGACAAATGCACTGAATCAAGGACTTTAAGGTTTGGTGTGACCATTGAGAGTAAAAACAATGGATCTGATCATGTTACGGCTAATGAGGAGAGTGATGAGCCGGTTCATGCTTCGTTCTTTTTTTGGCCGAACCAAACCTATGCAGGGGAGTATGAGGATGATGAACCTGTGCAATATGAGGAGGAGGAGCAGGAGGAGAAGCCTGTCCTTGTCAAGGCTCCTCAAAATGAGCCGGAGGTAGCTGCTATTAGAGTTCCATTGGGAACACTAGATGTTGACAACTCGTATGATGAGCAAAATGTGCCCGGGGATGATGAGAGTATAATTGCTACCAATGTGGTTCCAACTCATATCCATGATAGAAATTGTCCTCAAATTAAAGAGAAGAGCACCTTTGTTGATGGAAAAACTTTTAAGGTTGCCTTGAGACAGCTAGCAATTAGAGAAGAGTGGTCTTTTAACACGGAGTATAGTGACAAGAAGAGACTTCGTGCTTCATGTCCCGACAAAGATTATCCATGGAGGATACATGCTGCCAAGTTAGAAGGCTGTAACACTTTCATGGTAATTCAATATATTTATGCACTTGTTTATGCTGCCATTTATACCACTTCACATGAATATACTTATGTTTGTGAGTTCTTGTAGGTAAAGAAACTTCCGTTTGCTCATACTTGTGGAAGTGCCAACAAAAGTGACAAGAAGAAAGGTAAAGCAAGAATGGCAAACAAGGATTGGATTGCTGATAGGGGGAAAGCCATGATGCAAGAGGAGGTCACACTTACTGCCAAGGGTCTTCAAAAACGGTTGGAAAGAGAGTATAACATGAAATTGGACTACATCAATGTATGGAAAGGGCGAGCTCGTGCGGAAGCTGCCCTGAATGGCACATATCAAGAAAACTTTCAGCTGTTGTGGAACTTCAAGGCAGAATTATTGGCAGCCAACCCAGGAAGTGTATGTGAAATAGACGTCAAGATGGTTCGTAAGAAAGGTGGCATCGTGCACTACTTCAATCGGTTGTTCATTGCCTTCAAGCCATGCATTGATGGTTTTCTAGCAGGTTGTAGACCATATTTGGGTGTCGATTCTACCTTTCTTACAGGGAAGTACACGGGGCAGCTAGCTGCAGCTATTGGTGTTGATGGTCATAGCTGGATGTTTCCTGTGGCATTTGGGATCTTTGAGAAGGAGAACACTGAAAATTGGGTGTGGTTTATACAACAACTTAAGTTGTATATTGGTGATCCAAGAGGGCTCACAATCCATACAGATGCATGCAAAGGATTGGAGAATGCCATTCATACAGTGTACCCCAACTGTGAGCATAGAGAGCGCATGATGCATCTCATGCAAAACTTCAAAAAAAAGTTCAAAGGTGACATACTTGATAACATGTGGCCTGCGGCCTAGACATATGAAGTTGAGAAACATGAGTCCTTCATGGCAGCGATAGAAGCTGCGAGCCCTGAAGCAATAGCCTACCTAAAGAAGGAACATAATCGTGCGTGGACTAGAAGCAAGTTTTCAACAATCACGAAAGTTGAGTATGTTAGCAATAACTTGGCAGAAGTCTTCAATAATTGGATCAAGGAGAAGAAGCAACTTGCAATTGTGGAGCTTGCTGACACATATAGAGAGATGATAGTGGAAATGAGAGGGAAAAGGAGGCTGATTGCGGATAAGTTGCAAGGTACCATACTACCTAGTGTGGTAAAGGAGTTCAATCGGAAAAGCAAAGGATTGCACTATGGTGAAGTAAGGGCAACACCAACCATAGCTGAGATATCAGGAAATGGATGGAGGCACACGGTTGACTTGGAAAAAAAGGAGTGCTCTTGTAGACGCTGGCAGATAGGTGGGAAGCCTTGCACACATGCTCTCCATTTCATATTCTCGAAAGGAGAGAAGGTAGATCAATATGTTGATGATTGCTTCTCCGTGGCTAAGTTTAAAGCTGCATATGAGCCAATTCTCATGCCAATTAGGGGTCAATCTCAATGGCCTAAGGCACAACCAGATTTTGAAATGGTTCCTCCCAAGCTGTCAAGGAGTGCCGGACGTCCAAGAACTAGGCGGTTCAAGAACAGCAATGAGGGTGGTAGGAAACATGTGTGCAAAAGATGTGGAGTAACAGGCCATCTTAAAAAGACATGCAAAGAACCAGAAGTGGACAGCGATGCCGATCGAGATGCGACTCCTCTTCCAGAACGGTAATTCTGTTTACATACATAGCTTGTTATCTCAACATATCTTGCATGCTAATCTTAAGTTTTCATGTAGGCAAAAGACAAGCAAACCTGCAACAACCACTACTTCTACTCCTCCATGCACACCAACTAAGCAAGTTTCTCAACCTTTTATTGCCAATTCAAGCCCGATGACAAGGTTGAGGGCAGCAGCCTTAGCAAATGCTTCGTCACCTCCTAGTGCATCTACGAGGAGCAAATCTACTACTAATAGCCCTCTACAAGAAGTTTAGTTAGCTTGTTGTGATAAGTATTGTGTGATATATTGTTAGATGTTGAACTCTTAGTGTCATACTTTTGGTGAACTTCGGAACCTATAACTATCATGTTATTTTGGTGTGCAACTTGTAATGTTGTTGAAATGATGCTAAATATTGCTGTCAACGTGTTGTTGTAATTCTGAATTGTGTGAATTGTGTGGTCAAACAGGTAAGGGCATTGAAGTCTTTTTGTGTGTCTGTTAGTGGCTGTTAGTGCATAGTGGCATTTTGGCATCAAAAACCGAAACTCTAGTGGTATTTTGGCAAGTTTGGTTATTTCAGTGCTATTTTGGAACTCTAAGTTTTTCATAGTGGTATTGTGGCAATTGTCTCTTTATGGGACCTTGAACTCGTTGGCTTTGCTGCGGTCCAACATGCTCCGGAATAGGGCCGGGCCAACTCCAGTCTACACCAGCTGGCTTCCAGATTCGATCTCCCTTAAAAAAGAGAAAGCGGAGCAGAGCTAGATCCAGCTCCACGCCCGCCAATCAACCGCGTGGCCAAATCCCGAGTATATTAATTTCCTCCCTCTCTCCACGGCTCCCTCCCTGTCTCCTCTGCCTCCCCCCACCTCTCTCTGCGCAAGTGTACAGTAGGTCAGTGGCACTGCGAGCTGCCGAGCCTCGGCCTCCCCACCCGATCTGGTCGCCTCCAACCCTCGCCCGCGAAACCCTAGAGCCCTGCCAGGCGTTTGGCCGCCGCAATGGACCGCGCCCCGGCGCTCGCCGCCGAGCCCTGGCGTCCGCCGCACCCCGCCGGCGGCGGCGGGCGCGCCGCGGAGCCGTCCTCCGCTGTCACGGGCCAGAGCAGCGGCTCCCGTGGAGGCGGCGGCGGCCGGAGGAGGCAGCGGGAGCCGCCCGCGGCCGAGGACGACTCGTCCAGGCTCGTCTCCACCTCCGACGGCGCCGGCGGCCAGGATTTGGTAGGTTTTTCCTCGGCATTGGTCGTGATCCGTGTGGAGTCGGTGGATTTAAGGACAATGAGTGGGTAATTTTCGTGTCTCCGCGTTCATGGATGGAAATTGGACGCTTACTAATGGAAAATGGCCGCTTCAGGCACTAATTAGTTTGGTGCTGTGACCTGCTCATGTGTACGGTTGGGCGTAATGTGTTCTCGATTCGTCCCAACTCCCAAGTCAGTAGGATTTGGGGGTATGACCGGTTTGGTTATCTTGCTCATGGATGAAGTTGGATGCTTAGCCAGTGCGGCGGTGTGGCCTGTTCATGTGTACGGTTGGGCGTAGTGTGGTTCTTGATTTGGCCTCAGTCAGTAGGACTTGTGGGTATGACCGTTTGATTAGCTTGGATTGATTAGTTAGATAACGAGCAGCAAACTGAGAGGCTGCAGCTAGTACTGTTGCCGTGTGACAATGCCTCTATCTAACTAGATTTGGATGCTCATGCATCATTTAGTTTAGACAGGACCACACAAAACATCCAGAACATTTCCTAAAACTACATGAAGGTTACCATCATCGATTTCTCTAATAACGAAGTTCCTCTGAGTCCACACTGTTATATGCAGACATGGTCATGGTGGTAACATAGAATGACTCCATGTTCATATGTACTGTTTCATCAGAGGAGGCTTTGAACCTTTGATCGAAATCCTTGCAGGTGGTATACTAACATTGGAATTAGCAAGTTAGCAAAGCTATGTAGAAACAGTCCCACAGGTGAACAAAAAAATCTTAGCACATCCACGATAAGAGGTCCCAGACTACTAGCAAAAGTCAAGGGTCTGATTAAGTGTGTGCTATTCATTTCATGATCTTGCAGTCATGCTATGAAGTTTCTCATGAATCAGTCGTAAGCGGTGTTTTAGTTTGAGTATTGGTAAGACTCACTTTCAGATGTATAGAAGGCACCATTACTCTGTAGCTCTACATTCCATCATTATTATGATAACACACTGTTGATTGTAGTGGCTGTTTACCCTTTTTTTAGCACAACCACAATTTATTATGTCCACATGGATGATGCTTGTGACAAAGTGTTGTGGCTTGCAGTCCTTGCACAACTGTGTTTCACCTTCAACTTCTGTCAACGGAAAGGATGTATATAATAAGTAGGTATCATAACTCCATACTGAGCGGTGTTGTCTGTATGTGTCTAGATTAGTTCGTAATGGTGCTAATGGCTGTCAGGCTGGCTCACTGAAATGCTGACAGCATATGATTGCTTCGCTCAGTATTCAAAATAACAAGACTAATTTATCTTTCCACAATCTGTGTCAATCTTTATAATCTCTGTTTGTAAGGGGAGCAAGTTTCTGAACAGCAGTAGCCACAGCCTGCAGTCTGCACTATGCTACTGCTGGAATATTGCTAGCACTGTAATATAATCATAGCGTCCTCCCAATTATCTTCTTGCTGTACTAGTAGGCAGTAGCTTAGAAAATGAAATCATCAATTGTGATCTTGTATTTATCCAGTTGGTATGTTGAATATATATACCATTACCAAGTTTTTTGGCCGACAACTGGTTTGACTATTTTTGCTGAGTGTTGTGTCTGTGGTACCCTCCGGTT
The DNA here is from genome assembly GCA_947311845.1 of Poa pratensis. NCBI lineage: Eukaryota > Viridiplantae > Streptophyta > Magnoliopsida > Poales > Poaceae > Poa > Poa pratensis. The sequence goes on from CAMZMU010000124.1 coordinate 15,294,765, forward strand.
TCAATGCAATACTTTTATCTGTACTTGCTGGTTAAAGGTGGTTTGCTAGACAAACCCAATCAACTATCTCCAGCACTAACTATTGAGCCAACAACCTTTTGGCCGATAGAGTGTTCTGCATTTTCTGCTTGCACTTAGTAACCCAATGATATTTTGGCAGCCATCATATTGGTGCTAGTCTCCAAGCCATCATCATTATCATATTTGACCTCTGATTTTACTGGTCTATTATATGATCTTGTCCCCTTGTATTGAGTGGTTATATGCTGATTGGCAGTTCAAATAGTTTTTTTTGACTTCAATGCCGAAAGGTGGTAATACTTTGTTACATTTGAAAGAAAATTTTCCCATATTTGTATCCATAACTTATGCAGAGATAAAGAAATAATTTATTCTTTGTCTGGTCTGTCCTGTTCTTCTAATTAACTGGAATCTTATGTGTAGAATGATTCCGAAGCGAAGCGTTTCAAGGCGAATAAATCCAGTGTCAGCGATGATAATGGTAGTTTCAGAAAAGATGCTGAAGATTCAAGAAATGCAAGTAAGGTTGTTGATCAGAATCCTCCACCGCTGGCGCCACCAAAGCAAGATTTCATCCATGTGAGGGCAAGAAGGGGTCAAGCAACTGACAGCCATAGTCTTGCAGAAAGGGTCAGTTCAATGACTGTCTACAGTTTAGACTATTTTAAATGTATTCTTTTCAGTTTCCACTATTCTTATGCTGTTATGCACACCCCCATACACTGGAACAGCCCACTAATGAAGTTAGAAATCTGGTCACAAGTTGAAGTGCTCACAAACGTATTGTTTCTATATGGCGACTGCAAGTAAATAGGACGATTTGATCTCTGAAGTTTCTACTTATTTTGGCAGGCACGGCGTGAGAAGATAACTGAGCGGATGAAAATTCTCCAAGATCTCGTCCCTGGATGCAACAAGGTGCATTTTAATCTCAACAAGCATTCAACATTGTTTATGCTTCTGTCTTATCCCATTTATGTGCCTTATATACTTGTCTTGCATCGCCTAGCTCTTAAGGCTTCCCTAGTTCTGTTTCTGTAAATGATTTTCTTTGGAAAGCTTCTGCCTCCTTGGTCAGGTTATTGGTAAAGCATCAGTCCTTGATGAGATAATCAATTATGTTCAAGCTTTGGAACGTCAAATTGAGGTATGCTGTTTCACGATCGCCGCTTATGTGGAATTGTGTTATCTGCAGTGCAGTTAATAGCGCCACAATTGCTGTGATCTGCAGTTCCTGTCCATGAAGCTCGAGGCGGTCAACGCCCATGTGAATAATGGTGCTGAAACCTTTCCACCTAAAGATGTAAGTCAAGTTGTACATCCAATGGCAAAGTAGCAGGGCAATTGCTACAACAAGCTCCAATAAATTTTTGAAACAAGCTTTGCTCCAATGTTTGTTTTGTCATACTTTGTTGCTTCTATATTGCTTTGCATCTCATCCCTTACTCTGAAACCAAGCCTGCTATAATGAAATATGGAGTATATATCTTAGCCCCAGAAAGTTTACCTCTATGATCTTTTGCTTGCAGTTTGCCGCTCCCGCATACAACACGGCTCCCGGGCTGACGTTCGACCCGCAAACGCCAAGAGAATACGCCCAGGGCTCGCCGGCGTCAGAGTGGCTTCACATGCAGATCGGTGGCACCTACGAAAGAGTGACATGACTAGATCAAAAGTTCAGGGTCGCGTCCAACGAAGCGTACCTTGAACCCACAGATCAATCAACGCCCCGCCCTTTCTAGATTAATTCTTTTTGCGCAACCTTGTTCCAAATGCGGGTATTATTCTTAGTAGTTTTTTGGAGCTGTAATTGCCGGTAGAGACATCGAAAACATGTATCTAGGGAGACCGCACGAGCGCGCGGTGTTTTTCCACGACTGTTCCTGGTATATTCGTGACATGATGTATTCCACTGGGTTTATGTAGCTGACTGCCATTAGTAGATGAATGAATGGAACCACTTTACCCAGATCTCTTGTTGAATCTTTGAAACTTCATATTTGGTGAGTTATTTTATATCCTCTTTGAATCGAAGGTTAAATAAACTTCATGGCATGTTCCTTTTTTTTACTGGTAATACATGTCTCATTTTTAAAATAAACATCAAGTTATAAGGCATGTAAACACCAACCTTACATAACAGAAAAGATAGAAGAATAGGTAGAAGAATCCTATGCAAAATAACAACACATGTCCCTCTCCTTCGATACCACCGTAGCAGCAACAAAACACCTCTTTACCACCGTAGCAGCAACAAAACACCTCTTTACCCAAGCCTGACGTGGATCCATTGTTGATCAGCAGCTTTATGGATCTCTAAAATAGTTTGATAGAGGCAAAACATTGTCGTTGAAAGAATCAAACCGGGTAGCACAATCTCGGACACGTCATCAAACTCCAGATCTAACACCCCACACGACGACGTCGGAGTAGGAAACCAGAACTGCCAGCCTCCAACCATAAACCCAGTACAATATGCACCATCTTCCTGCAGTCACCAGCGCAGACAACCGTCTGCGTGTACTTCTATACGACCTCCCGAGCTCCACTCCGACGCTTGAGAGAACGTCGTTGCAGCGACGGAGCCCGAGGACACAAGTCCACCACAAGGATGTGATGCCACCGCCGCCACACCATCCACGATTGAACAGACTAACATCCAGATCCCTCGCCGACCACAAAGTAGAACACCGCAGCGGCGAAGAACCTGGAACACTTTTATTCATCCCTGTCGTCGACTTCACAGGAGCCAAGATGCGATATAAAACCTAAACTACGGAGGATGTAACCCTCGAGCTAAACACGTCCGCACACCCGAGGTTCAGCGACCACCTCACTACCGACGACCAGGAGGTCGTCAGCGGAGGAGAGCCGCCAGACGTCTGCGTTGAAAAGCTGGCCTAGATCGCTTCCTGGTTGCTGCGCGAGGAAACCTAGCTTCGCATTAGTCTGCATGTTCCTCTTTCTGAATTTCTGATTTCCCAGGGTATCATCAATCAACCTGATGATTGATTCATCATGGTCTAAGGAAAAAAACCTGACGATTGAGTTGAGTTGACCGGTCCAACCAAAAACCCTTGCCCCACAAACCCGGCAGCGTTCTGTTCTGTTCCCCTCCCCACCGGCTCGCTCGCGGTTCCGTTACCTGGCTGCCTGACGCGAAATCTCTTTTCTACCCTCCCCACTCATTCCCATCCCCTCCGTGACCGCCTCCTCTCCCAGCCCCTGTCCCCTCGCCGCCGATCCCACCGGAAGGTCGCCGGCGATGGCCGCCGCATCGCCGCCGGAGGAGCAGGCGCCGCCGAAGGGGGCGCCGACACCGCTGAGGACGCGGCCGCCGCGCGCGTGCAACAGCCGTCCCAAGGCGCTGCCCGCGCCCGCGCCACCGCCCGCGCCGCGGCGGCCGGGGCCGGGGAGGCCGAGGAAGAGGATAAGGAACACGAGGTGGAGAAGCTGGAGATTGAGGAGGAGGAGGCGGCGCCGCAATGCCGCGTGGTGACGCCGCTCGTCGCGGAGCCCGCGGCGCCCGCCGAGCTGCCGCGGTGGAGGCTGCGGGGCATGTGGGAGCTCGCCTCCGTCCTCAACTTCCTCCACGTGAGTCAGCGCCCTCGGTCGCTATGCCCCTCCGTTAAGCCCCCCGCTGCTACCCAGGGTTTAGGGTTTACACTTTGCTCTGTTTGAATTTGGCGTGTGATTGATTGATTGCCCCTGCTTCGGGGCTGCCGCAGGTGTTCCGGCCGCTGCTCAACATCGCGGTGGAGTTCACGGCGGAGGAGCTGGAGGACGCCATCATAGCGCCCAACGCCACGCTGGAGGACTTGCATATACCGCTGTTAAAGGTGAGCTTATAGCTGGTTTCCTAATTTTTTGTAGGAGTCACGCTTTTACTAGGAAAATACCTGGTGTCACGCGTTTGTAGGACAATTTATTACTCAGAACCAGTGCTAGATTACTGCTTGATAAGCTTGTCAAATACTATGCATGAATTCTGAACGCTCCTTATTTGCATTTTGCAGTCTATTCCTCCTGTAGCTCGGATTGGCATGGATAACGGAAAATGGGTGACCGTGTTATGTAGAAAACTGAAGGACTGGTGGCATCTGGTATGTGATCTGGGCATTGTCAAGATTTTTAATACACTAGGGGTAGTACTGCATTTGGTCGATGAGCTAAAAAAGGCCTTATCTTCAGGTTGCAGAAGGCAACCTACCAATCATTGCCTCACATGGGTGAGTTCTGTACCTAAGCAATTCCTCGGCTGAATCCCTTGCTACAATTGAATATTGGGTGACCTGTTGTTTTTCCTTTCTCAGAGCGGAAATTGAAACATACAAGGACCTTGAGCCATCGACACGATTATTGATCCTGAAAGCAATATGTGACATACGTTGTGAGGTGTGTGCCCCTATTATACCTGTGGATCATTTGCAGTGATAGAGGTGAACCTCATAGTTTGATGTTATCATGTGGAATAAAACCCACATTCTAGGTTGTCTGTCTAGCATCAAATGTTAACGATAAATTTTTATGCTTCATTTGCATTAAATTTAATTTGCGAAAGGTTACTTGTTGTTGGCTTCCTGCTAACAATCGGAAACATGTGTTGTCAAGTTACCTAGGAATGTCCGTAAATAATTTACTGAAACATGTTCAATGTACTTGCAAAAGTCTAGATTTTAAAATGTATATATTTGTTGCCTAGCTGTAGGTCTGGGCATGCAGCTTACAGTTATCTAAAACATATAATCAATGATTTGAGCAGTGTTCTACAATAGACGTATGTTACAGCCATATGTGCACCCACTTGAAGTATTCATTACTTGGATACAAGCTAGCTAATCTGCATAAGCGATTACTGGTTGGCGAATGTTTATTAACTGCTGTTTAGAACAGTGGCATACTGACATTGGCAGCCTGTTATTTTATGCATCTCTTTTTGGAAAAATTACATTTCCACATGTGAAACTGTGAGTGTAATCGATTTAATGGCCTGTTTTAAAATATAGATGGTCATATATATTTTTCATGTAATCCTGTGTGAATGGAATGTGCGGTTCCTAGCAAGGCTCAGTGAAGTGTTTGTTTGGATCTCCCATGTGTACAGTACCTCTCTTGAGCCTGTAAATGCTCTCAATATCCTCAGGTTGGTAACTGTTAAGAGATGCCTACAAGTAGGTGCAAATGTGATTGTTATGTTTTCTGGTGATAAGTGCTTTATGCAGTGCTTTAAGATCGACAAATTAACTGATCCGCTAATTTATTTTGCAGCAAGAGGATGTTCGGAACTTCATAGATAGTTCTTTGAAGAAGGGTTATCAGCTCCCTGCTTTCTGCAAAGAAAGAATTGGGGGAGATTCTCATGGAATCTCATACTGGTGGGCAAAAGACTACTTTGAACAGAAATTATGAAATGAATCTTGAGCACCTTGCGGTGGCCAAGGATATTTCTAATCAACTAATGCACTATAGGTATGAAGAAGATCCAATTCTTGGGCATCGATTGTATCGCGAAATCAGACAAGTGGAGTATGTGAAGGAGCAAACAAGAAAATCTAAATTAAAGGGAGTCTTAAGTGTTCCAGTTGTATCCTATCAGTGGGAGACTGTGGCAACCAACTTTGTCGAATTTGAAGCAGCAGCAGTAAGTTTTAATTTCCGATTCCATCATATGCATATTAGGTCTTTTGTTACCGAATGTAGTCCTGGAATTATGCCTCTTTTGTCCACACACACGCACGGTAGAACCCACAAGGCAAATGAGCTTATTTTGAGGATCATTTAACATCTTCAGTATTGTCGAAGCCTGATACTGGCACGATCTTCTCTGCAGAACATGTTGCGCATGAATGGAAACAGAGTCAATGAACTGGTCAAACTCAGTATTTCACACTTAGGATTGCTTTTCTTAGATGTTACTAGTTTTGATTCTTGCGTGACATATGTTTGGGACAAGTTATTCATGAATCATGACAAATTGAGCAAAGGGCCTTGTATAATCAATTTAGATCACTCTAACATTAAATGTAATATATAACTATTTGTTGGTTCATGTTATGCAACGCAATATAGAGGGAAAGGGTGACTAGAGCAAGTGAACAAGTGTGCTTTAGAAGCTAGAACTGAGAGATGGCCGCCTTACAAATGCACCATGTAGTGCATGCAGCCATCTAATGCAAGACAGAGAGTAACAAAGGTCACCATATAATTCAAGACCAATTAGTGTGGTGGTTCTGATGTGTATCCTTTTGCACCCATCACCCAAAAATGTCCAATGATTTGCCCCTCCGAGTCTATCTGTAGAAAACTTACACAATCTTTAGTCAGAGGCGCATTGGAAGAGTTTATCGAAATAGAAGTGCAAACTTTTGGCATCAAATTGCATACAAGATCTTAGCCAAATAATTTTAGATCTCTTACTCTTATGACACTCTATGGAAGTTTTATGACATTGGTTGTTTTCTATCTATCTATCTTATGTAGGAAAAGCTCTTTTCAAGTAGTAACAGGACAGAGGTTTCACTTGGAAAGAAGTTGAAGATCGATTATCTTCCAGAGATAGAAAAGATTCACAAGGTAATTACACCTGTCAAGGAGGTAAAATTGTGTGCTATAGTCTATAGAGTAGAATAGCTCTCAACTCGTGATAAATCCTCTTGCAGAGCAAGGAGAGGCTGCTAAAAAAGCAACAAAGACAAGCCTTTGTCCTTAACAGCTACTTGACATTTGATGGATTCACCTCTGGCCGCTCCCATCGTGAAAGGAAGCGTGTCACTTATACTTTTGGTAAGCTTAAGGCAAGTCAACACTGCTGTGAATTAGTTGTCCTTACTATATAGTATTTCCCCCATTACATGTTGACCAGCTGTTACAGTTTCTTGTTCATTTAGCCATTCCTTCCCATTAGATGTTTAACTGGCATTTCATGCTTTAATATCGCTATAATGATTGAGACATGGCAGGGCTGCACAGCTTTTTTCTGAGAGAGAAGAGGCTAGGAATGAGAATGGCCTTTTTTTTGAATTAATTCTTGCTTAACTTCTTGCTTAATTTTATCGAAAAAAATAATTCTTGCTTAACTTCAAATAACATGTGGCAGTTCTGTAGATGGATGGAATACCCTTACCAAACATAAACTAATCTTAAGCACATGCCGAACAAATAGAAACTACTCCCTCCATTCATAAATACTCCCTCTGTCCCAAAATAAGTGTCTCAAATTTGTACAAAAGTGGATGTATCTATACATGTTTCATGTCTAGATACATCCACTTTTTGGCAAATGTAAGACAATTATTTTTGGACGGAGGGAGTATAAGATTTTTAGCTTTTCTCAGTTTTCTTAGATTCGTATACATCTAGACACGTTTTAGTGTGTATATTCACTCATTTTACTATTTTGTCTGTATGTAGTCCCTATTTTAATATCTAAAACATCTTATAATTAGAAATGGAGGGAGTAATTGCTAACTTCCTAGCAATATGATCCTTATCTTTATTTGGTTGGCCGCTCCCTGAAATGAGGCTAGCTTCTGTAATGCTTTCGTCTGCACCTTCTTGTGTGCAGTACCGTGCACATAACAACTGACATGTCAATAATGTCTCAACTTCGTCAGCTAGTTAAACAGTTGTAAATCTGTTGCCTCACTTTTCTCATGCGCAGAATAATAGTTAACTTCGGATGCACTTTATGTAGCTGACTAACTGTTCTTACCGGTATACTTTAAGAAAGATTTCTCTGATTTTGGTATTCTGGCACTTGTTAAATAATAAATGTTAGCACCAGTAACTTGTATAAACCTTTCTACTGAAGTTATGACACCAGTTAAGTCGTTCATAAAGATTTACAGTATTAAACTAAATGATACGTGCATGCCATGTTTGTTGATGTGGAGATGATATTCTGAAGTCCTACTGACAGTTCCCATTGGAACAAGATCAGGGTATAGAGATGTACTGTCCTCCTAATGAGAATCTTTTTTTCTTATAATGCAGATGACTATGATCGTTCAATAAACGAGGCCATAAAAGCAATAAAGTAGGTGGATCGTCTATGCTCCATTGTTTCATTAAGGTTTTTTAGAAACAACGGAAATGATGACACGAGTTTCTTTACTCTTGTGCTGACAGAAAAAGTGAGAACTCCATTCAGTTAGTTTCCACTATCAACAGAAGAGTACCTGACCCAACACGAGAGGCATCAAATAATTGCATGTTACCTGGTCCCTCACCTGTATGTAATGGATTCAGTGGAGAATCTCCACTGGATTCATATAGCTATCAAGCTAATGATGGCGAGGAAAAGGCTGAGCCTCTTGACCGTAGGTAACTCCTTTAACTCTTGATGTGCAGATTCTGTACCGAAGCCTATCACTACCAGGATATAAACATCCATTGCTCCATTGTAGGCGCCGTGAGAGAAAAAGATCTCAAAGGTACACACTGGACTTTGTTGAGGATGTCTCAGACATTGACCCGAACTTCGACAGTGATGACGATATCATGGGCGAAGCTGTCTATGACGAGGAATATCTTAGAAGTCGAAGACAACCGAAGGCAAGTACGTCAGAAGATGATGGAGAGTTTCGACCGGGCAATGGCGTTGACCAAGTGGAGTATTCTCTGAGCAGCGAAGATGGGGAGAAGGGGACTGGACGGTCCAAAAGATTGCCAACTCGCAGTCCTAAAGCGACCAGGTTGATAGCTGTGGATGAAATCCAAATAGGCATCAAGCGCAACAAGCGTTCTGCCCGGCCCCATATGAATCACCATCAGCATGGTCTCTCTTGTACAGACACTGAATTGGGAAAGCCAGGTAAACCGAGTGGATCTGATCCAGATGCTGGCTCTGACGCAGCAGTGAACCATGTGGAGACCTCGACAAGAAGTCAAGACCAAGAGCAACGCCTGCTGCATATAGTGAAGATTCATGCCCCTGACAGGGATAGCAGAGGTGTCGAGAGAAAATTCCTCCACCTCAACGAGCTTGCGCCTGTCGGTGGTTTCGCTGGTGCGCCAGTGCACTCTTGACGGACCGCGGTGCACAATAATAGTTAATAAACACATGTTCTTCAGCACATTCAGCTGCCCAGAGCCTTTCTGTTTTCACCAGGGTGCAGTCACCAGGTGGAAATTGCTGATGAAGCAGAGATCGTTGAGCACCCCTGTGCTGGTGATGCGTCCCTCATTCTCGCTGGTGAGATGGTTCCAGTCTGGTATTTGGACGCCACGGCCGTGTGGCCATTGATGATGTGTGAAGGTCGGCACGGTAGGTCGTTTTTTCGTCTGGCAGCATGCGTGGCTCCCTCCGTGTAATCATCATGTACTCTATTCTTTAGGAGCGACAATGTTGAAGTGTGCCTGAGATGAGGACGCCGCCCACGCTGCCTGCTGCCATGGTGCATGCGGCAATTCTTAACTGTTGGCATCCTTTGGAAGCTGAAAATTTTTTCACCTGCATTTCTCCAGTCAAATGTTGGAGAATATTCATTTGGGGCGTACTTTCTGAATTATCAGATTTGAGCTAGTGAGCATGCGACTGTGTTTTGATGGTAACACTAGTAGTGTGGTTTTCGTGTTAAAACAACGATGTGGTTTCCAAGTGGAAGTAGATTCAGACTGTAAAAGATGTAGAGTATCACCTCCAAGATGTAGAGTATGTAAGTGGCAAAGGGGAGGAAAAGGTCGGGGACCAGACGCGCGACGCAACATGGGAGGGATGGCAATGTGTACCCATTATCTTTTTACCTTGCGGTAAAAACCTATTAGGGTAAGGGTATGAGATAAAAAATTACCATGAGTACGTAAATGGAAAAATATCAAACCCCTTCGGTAGAGAGGGTACGGGTACGGGATCGTATAGCCCATACCCATGTACCCATCTAATATTTGACAAGTGAGTCTTAACTTCACGCACAAATACATGAGTAGGATCTATTCATGAGGATATGATCATAATTCACAGATAATGTATGTTGCGTGACTTATATAGGAAGAGATTGCTCGTTACACCCTCCGCGGATGGCGGACCACCCATTGACTACCTCACAATACTGATGAATTAGTTATCCCTAATATCATATCTAATCTATCCAATTCACGTGATCATGTCTTGACTCCCTATAGAGAAAAACAACAAATAGATCTCTTCTAGATGAGTTATGTGTTGCTTTTACGACTATTTTCTGGTCAATTTGACGTGTTCTAAACGTGGGTATTTTTATCCGCGGGTATCTATCTACCCTGTCGGGTGACGGGTATGAAAAAAATTGTACCCGTTGATGGGGATGGGTAAAGATGACGGACAAGATTGGGATCGATGGGTAAGGGTATGGGGTGGCTCCACCCTTACCCATACCCTGTGTGCCATCCCTAAACATGGTGCCAAAAAAAGTAGACGCGCAACGACAGCAAATATTATCTTTGAGCATTAAAAAAACAGTACATAAGTAGATGCTTATATACTCTCATCTTTATGAATCCACGCCCACTATATCTTTATCAGCGTCTCTGAAAAATTGAGCCGACGGATTGACGAAATCACCATAAAACGCCTCGCTATTGATGAAAAAGTTGCCTCACATGAAAAAGATTTCAGGTTAAACTAAACACATGTTGGTTCTCTATTTTTAATACACCGTGAACTCGATTGAACGGAAAGGAGTAACCGAATAGGTACTGCAACTTTGACTTGTGTATTTTAAAACCCTATAACATATCAATTGCTTCGAAGCTGCTCATGCGTTTCTAAAAAACAACAGTTCATGTGCGATTTTTCCTTACAGTTTTCGTGATTCCTGCGAAATTCGTACAAAATCAAAGAGGGCCGTAAAGGTTGGAGACTCCCTATTTCCGCGGGAGAGCCCTGCCGTCACACACGCGTAGCCTACCAGAGATCATCGAGCCCTAGAGTAAAAACCCTTCCTCCCTGTCGCCACCGCAATGTCCGCCGCTGCAGCCGCACCCACGAGCCCCGCGGGGCCGCCGATGAAGCGGAAGCGCCCCTTCGCCACCCCGCCGGAGTCGCAGGAGGAGGAAACGGCCGCTGCCGACGCGAAGGTGGAGCAGAAGCAGAATCAGCGGCGGGAAGAGGGCGCCAAGGATGATGAGGCGGGGAAGGGGAAAGGGAAGAGGAAGGAGGGGTCGGGGATCCTCACGAGCAGGCTCTTCTCGGAGCTCCCCATCTCCGACCTCACCGCCAGAGCCATCGCCGAGATGGACTACACCCGCCTCACCCATGTGCGTCCCCTGCCTGCCTGCCCCCGTTCGAAAAATTCACCACTCAACTCTGCACTAGTGCCTGTCTCTGTTATGTTGGTTCATTGGTTGGTACTTGTTACTACTCCATCGGAGGATATAATTTCAGAAGCATGGATTTATTTGAGAATATGGTCACATGTGTTTTTTTTTTGAATTTTTACATGTGAATTTTAGTTCAGTTTACTGTAGGTGTGGTCAACGAAATTGTTGTTCAGTTTAATTACTATAGATGTGTTCAATGTAATCTATTGTTCAGTCTAGTATAATGTGGCCACATGACGCATGAAATCGCTGGTGTTTGCCTTTTCCAGATTCAAGCTCGCTCGATACCGCCTCTCATGGAAGGAAGGGATGTGATGGGCGCTGCCAAGACCGGCTCGGGCAAGACCCTCGCGTTCCTCATACCAGCGATCGAGCTGCTCTATAACCTGCATTTCTCACCACGCAACGGGACCGGAGTCGTGGTGGTTTGCCCCACAAGGGAGCTTGCCATCCAGGTGTGATTATGGTTACCTGGATAAATCATGCTGCAAGATTTTTTACAGTTTTCAGTTTACGCATATGCTAAGAGTGAGGACAGTCAAGAAGACAAGAACCTGCCTGCCGTGAGAGAAACGGTTCAAGTCTGATGTGTCAACTCAGATAAGAAAGAGTATACTTTGTTCAGCCAAGTGGCGTTTTGTAAATTATTAAGTGAACATGGTTGTCCACTCTAAAAACTTTTTTGACGTGCTTTTCGGTGGTAAAAGAGCCTGCCTTCTGTTACTCTATTCAGAAATATTGTCAAGTCGAGTTGTTTTATCTTGGAAAGTAGGTTATAGTTGACAAGCATAATCAACTGTTGAAAGCTTAGTACTTCTGTACTTTATTGTTCTTGATCATGTATTTTTTGTTTATTTGCTCCAGACACACAATGTTGCCAAGAAATTAATGAAGTACCACTCACAAACCCTTGGATATGTGATTGGTGGTAACAGCCGGAGAGGTGAAGCTGAACAGCTTGTGAAGGGCGTCAACTTATTAGTTGCTACCCAGGAAGACTTTTGGATCATCTGCAGAATACCAAGGGTTTCATGTATAAGAGCCTAAAGGTAAGGAACTCCTTCCTGTCAAAAGATGGAGGTTTGCTTGCAGAAACAACATGGATATGAAGATTCTCATCACATTAAAAAAAGAACCAGCGATAAACTGCAAATTTCATATTCGTGGAGTGGTCTAGTGTATCTGTGGAGTCATACTTGAGTCTTAATATACAACTAGGGTTTGGATTAATCTGTAGCTTGGATTATGCAATTTATTTGTAAAAAATAAAACAAATAGTTTATCTTCTGAAATCAGTTTATATTCTTGCTCGTCATTTTTATCTCATCAAAATGTATGTATTTTTCCATGATCCCCTCCTCCGCCCTCTTACTTTGTCTGTCGAACATACCTCATCCTTTGTTTTGTAGTGCCTTATAATTGATGAAGCCGATCGCATACTCGAGCAAAACTTCGAGGAAGATATGAAACAGATATTTAGGCACCTTCCTCGGGTATACGAACATCTGTCTATCTTGAATTCTCAATTGAGATGCATACATCAGTTTGTAATCTTCTATGGGCATTAACATTTCATTCTTCTTTGAAACCATTCTGAGTGATAACAGGCTAGGCAGACTGTTCTTTTTTCTGCTACACAAACTTCAGAGGTTGGTTGAATTTGTTATTCAGCCTATTTTGACTTTTAAGTCCATCCTTTTTGTGTCTCTATCTTGAGTGATTCTACTAATATTTTGGTGCATTCCACAGGTTGTAGATTTTGCCAAGTTGTCATTTGAGAAAAACGAAGAACAAAAAGGAACCCCTGTTTATATCTCAGTTCATGATGTTAAATCAAATGTAAGGAACTTTCGCCAAGCTGGTACCCTCTCTTTGTTAAGAATGTCTGTAAGAAAAATAACGATGATGCCCCTACAGGCTACTGTTGCAGGTTTACAGCAGGGCTACTGTGTTATACCTAGCAACGACAAGTTTCCTATTCTATATTCTTTCTTAAGAAAGAAAAGGTCTAAGAAGATCATGGTGTTCTTTTCATCATGTAGCTCAGTCAAGTTCCATGCAGAGCTTCTAAATTTTCTCCAGATAGAGTGTTCTGATATCCACGGGAAACTAAAGCAGCAGAAACGAACTACAACATTCTTCAACTTCTGCGAGGCGAAAACTGGTATCTTATTATGCACTAATGTTGCTGCACGCGGTCTTGATATTCCTGCTGTGGTGAGATTTTGACTAATGATTTTTCTTAAGTCAGCCCTAATTCTTTTTGCCTTGCTAACGTAAGGTGTTTTTGCACTTGTTTAGGACTATATTGTGCAATATGACCCTCCTGATGAACCGAAGGTGGTGATCTGGACTTGTCCCGGTTATTTTCTATTTTTCTCTGGGTCCTTTCACAGCACTGAGCAATTCGAATTTGACTTTCAGGAATACATTCATAGAGTTGGCCGTACTGCACGTGGTGAAAAGGGCAAAGGAAGTGCATTATTGTTCTTACTCCCGCAAGAGTTAAAGTTTCTCATTTACCTGAAGGTAATAATTCTATCCACTCATACTTGTGTGTTTTCTGAAGTTAAAGAGACTTTACATATTTATAATGGTGTCGCAGGAAGCCAATATATCTCCCAAAGAATACGTGCTAAATAAAAAGCACGTGCCAAATTATCAGCCATGCCTTGTAAGCCTGTTTTTCAGAACTGTTATTATATTGTTTCAATCATTTCATGCATTTAACAGGTGTAAAATTCCTAACTGAATTTGTTGAGCAGGAGAAGATCGTTGGCGAGAACAACATCCTCAAACAGTCGGCTAAAGAGGCCTACAGATCCTACATTTTGGCATACAACTCACACTCCATGAAAGACATCTTCAATGTCCATGGACTTGATTTGAAGGTAAAGCGCTGTCAGCAGTCTCTCTCCGTGTATTTGGTTCATGTGCCCTGCTCATTTTTATCCACTTAGTAAATTGTTTTTGCTTGGCGCCACATTCACCCCATATTTGTCTACTCTGCATTGTAGTCTGTTCCATAATTTTCTCACTGTTTTGCTCCAAAAGGAACCGGATTTATTGTACCTAGATAGGAGTCTGAGACTTCACAGAAAAGTAAAAATGCACTCATGTACAATTCTCTATTATATGGCAGGGCGTAGCAGCATCATTCTGTCTCGGTAACCCTCCAAAGCTGAACCTGAACCTGACGAGCAGCGCCTCTAAACAAAGGAAGAAGAAGAGGAAGATGGATCTCGTGAGGACGCGGTGATGGCAATTGTAGCTCGCAGATATTGCGGAAAGAGCCAAGGTATTTCTCCGCAACGGCCGGGATGTTGATAGCAGAGCTTTCGATGTCACTTTGCTCTACAAAATTTTGTTAGGTAACTTACCAAGGCACAAACGTGTAGTTCCTTTTTCCTGTTGGATGGATTCACACATAGTGCTTACTCGAAAAGCTTGAATATTCAGGTCCGAGTGGGCAAGTGTTTCTTTTTTTGCCTGTTAAAGAGACACCTTTGGCTAATTCTGAGTTTCCTGGAATTTTCTAAATCTCAATCACCGAGACTGCACATCGGTTAGAAATCGCAACATTTAAAGTACGCAGTCTCAGCAAAAGAAAAAGTGTGGTCAGATGTTGATCTAAATAAAAGACTTGTCTTTTCATGCTGAAAGAGATAGCTGTGCTGGTCGGATGTTGCAATCACCTAGCCGCGATTGAATACAGACCCGACTGAGAGATGGAAGCAGAAGACATTCAAACACAAAAGAAAGCATCGCTGTATCCGTTTGTTGTCTGATTCACTGATGCTAAGTTTTTCAAGAACATGCAAAAGCTTTGCATGTCATGACATTAAGAAAGGAGAGTTTTACAAAGTACAGCGTACATCACACCGCGACCCACCCGCTACAACACACCAACTATCTTAACCTATCCCACCTCTCTCTGCAGGCTGCTTTGCTTGCATCCACAACTCAAATTCATCTTTGATCCGGCGACAGATGGTCTCTTCTGTTGCGAAATTTCTGTCAAAGTGGCGGTCGTTTCTCTCCAACCACAGTCGTCTGCAGCACGCAATACTCAGCGAGACCAAGTCCTTCCTTTTCTTCTTGGGACGACAACTAGCTAACTTCGCCCACCAATCCCTGAATGTGGAGTCCGGTTGCGGCTGGAACTGACAGAAACCTGCTCTCGATAGCACCTGAAACTAAATTGCCCTAGCGGTGGGGCATTGCATCATAAGGTGATCTATTGATTCTGCTTGTTGATCGCAGAGCAGGCATTTCGCTGGTCCTTGCAAGCCCCTAGCAGCTAATCTCGTGCCTGTCCAACAGCGGTTCCGCAGCGCGATCCAAGTGAAAAGCTTTTCTTTCAAAGGCGCCCAGCTAGACCAAATCAGATCCGCGTAGTCGGCTTGTGTGGATCCCAAGAGAAACCCCTGGTAAGCTGATTTGGCGGAGTACTGACCATTGGCAGTGAGGAGCCACCTGAATTTATCGGCCTCTTCCGTCAGGGCAGGGGTGTCTTGTATCGCTAGCCAGAGGTGTACAAATTGGACGATGGCAGGAACCGACAGTGTACCCTGAATGCTTGCGATCCAACTATTATTTGTCAAAGCTTGCGCCACTGTACAATCCGCAGCCGAGGCGGCTTTATGAATTGGAGCAACTGTGGTGCGATCATGCCAGAAGGAAGTCAATTCCCCATTACCCACCGTGCATTCAGTGGCTGCAATGAATAACGCCTCTGCATCTGCGGACAATTTGAACTTCAGACCACTCCAAGCTCGCAGTTGTCCTTCCTTTTCTAGCCGGCGCCAACGAATACGCAAAGCATCATTGAGCATTCGAATGTCGTGGAAGCCAAGACCTCCAAGCTCCTTCGGTTTGCACACCTGCAGCCAAGCAACTTTACAGTGCCCCGCTCTGCAATCCTCAGAGCCCTTCCAAAAGAACCGGCGGCATATTTTGTTAATTGCCTTGATCACTCATGGAGGCAGATCCAGAGAAAGCATGTGGCAGATCGAGAGCATCATCAGCACAGAGGAAACCAGGATCAGTTGTCCACTTTCTGTTAGCATGGCAGTGCGCCACGCAGCTAACCGTCGACTAAGCTCGTCCAGTAGCGGCTGCCAATCTAACTTGCGCAGGGCTTTGGGTGACAACGGCAGGCCCAAGTATTTGCAAGGAAATTGACCGATCTGGCAGGGAAACGCCTCTCGAAGCTGATTTGTGTCAAAATTCTCACATCTGATCGGAAGAATTGCACTTTTTGCCAAATTGGTCACCAATCCAGATGCCTCACCGAAACACACTAGCAGTTGCCGCGCTGCTGTAAGCTCGAACTCACAAGGCCGGATGAACATTGCGACATCATCCGCGTAAATGGAGATCCTATGCCGTATCCCCCATCGATGTAGAGGCTCGAAGATGCCCGCTGTTTCTGCTTTGCCAAATACCGCTGTTAACACGTCCATGATCATAATGAAGAACTGCGGTGACGCTGGATCTCCTTGGCGCAGACCCCTTGCGTGGAAAACTTGCTCCCCTGGGAAACCATTAACTAGCACCCGCGTGTTTGCTGTACATAGGATAGCAGAGACCCATCTACAGAAATTTGGGCCGAAGCCACGGCGTCTCAGTATCTCCAGGAGAAATGGCCAGGAGAGAGAGTCGAATGCTCTAGCAATGTCCAGTTTCAGAAACAGTGCCGGCGTGCGCCGTTGATAAAACGTTTTCAGCGATTGGCTCACAAGCATAAAGTTATCTTGGATCGTGCGCCCTTTGATGTATGCGCTTTGATTAGTAGAAATCAGCTCCTAAAGTTTAGGTGCCAGCCGAATTGCAATAGCTTTCGAGAAGATTTTTGCCACGCTGTGGAGAAGGCTAATCGGACGGAATTCAGAGATGTCAACCGCCCCGACACGCTTCGGCAACAGCGTGATGAAAGCATTATTCAGTGATCTGAAACTGCGGTAGTCCTGCTTGGTGAGGTGATGGATTGCTGCCATAAGGTCCCCTTTAACTATTGCCCAACAAGACTGATAGAACCGCAAAGAAAAACCGTCCGGTCCCGGTTATTTGTCAGGAGGTAATGCTTTGATGGCCTCCCAAATCTCTCTCTCTGTGAAGTCTAGCTCCAGCTCGGACAGATCCACCTCTGGGAACACTAGACTATCTAAATTCAGCGTGGCCGGTCTGGGCTGGGGTGTTCCAATGAGCTCCCGAAAGAACTCCGTGGTGAGCTCGTTCATCCCCTCCTGCGTAGTTGCCATTATCTCTCCACGTTTAATCTTGAACAAATGGTTCTTTCGGCGCCTGTTGCTTGCATGCATATGGAAATAGGTTGTGTTCGCGTCACCCTCTTGCAACCAGATGAGGCGTGACCGTTGTCGTGCGATGGTGCGTTGTAGAGACGAAAGGCCCAGGATTCTCTTCTTAAGCTATCTCCTTAGCCAGCCCTCTTCAACTGTCAGTAGTCTCGTTTCTTGCGCTTTATCTAGCTGAAAGATCAGCTCATTTGCCAGTAGCAGCTGTCGTTTCACATTACCAATTCTCTTCTGACCCCACGATGCAAGAGCACGACTTGTAGCCCTGAGCTTAGTGTCCAGCACCAAGAGAGGGGTCTCTGTCAGTGGTCTGTGGTGCCCACGCATCCTCCACGACCTGCGCAAACCCCGGCTGCGTGGGCCAGAAGCTCTCAAAATGGAACCTGTGCTTCGTCGAGAAACAAACGTTGGTCGACATGTGGATAGCACAATGGTCAGAAATGTTTGTGGAGAGGGCCTGCAGCAAGCTGTTCGCATAGCATGCGTCCCAATCGGCAGAGTGGAACCAGCGGTCGAGCTTGACGAGAGTTGGGGTAGCGCGTTCATTTGACCATGTAAACCGCCTACCCGTCAGATGTGCTTCCGACAACTCGACATCATTAAGCAGCTTTTTGAAACGCCCCATCATCCTCCTATTGATATTTCCCTGATTTTTATCCGCCGCATCCACAATAAGGTTAAAATCCCCCGCTACTGTCCACTGATGCTAAGTCAGGCTGCCAATACTTGGATCAAAAGAAATTCTGTAAACTTTGAATCCCTTACCAAAATTACCCAACCAGTATCTCCAGTTAGCCATTAGGTACACATGGCATGACCCAAATGGCTATGTAAAGTGACTCTGATCCAAATAAGAATAGGAATTCTCCATAAGAAAATGTTAATAGTACCAAAATGTATTACTCCCTCCATTCATAAAAGGATGTCTCAACTAACTTCAAATTTGAATGTATCTACACACTAAATTATGTCTAGATACATCTAAATTTGGAGTTGGTTGAGACATCCTTTTGTGAACGAAGTGAGTATATACTAACTATATAAAAGCACGTCCGTTTAGCGAGCTGAGAGAGCTCGGGTACTGTTCCTATGAACAGTGTTCTACAGTACTCCTTTTTGTTTTTTTTTTGCTATTTTGTTTTTGTTTTTTTTCCTCCAAAAATTATATCTAAGAAATATATGCGCCTGGACGAGTAGGTTTCATTCCCCGAACGGTTTCAAGTTTTATCGACTCTTAACTCCTCTATTTTGATCCAAATTCGTACAAACATACAAATTCGCACAAACATTTGACGAATTTTGTCAAATTTTTTGAGAAAAGTCCCCGCGTTGAAAAAATTTGTCAGATTTTTTACAGAAAAGTCCCGCGTTATCGCTTTCGAAGTTGATCAACTCTAACTCCTCAATTTTTAGATCCAAATTCGCACAAACATTCCACGAATTTTGTCAAATTTTTTGCATAAAAAAACCTGGGTTTTCCAAAAATTATATACACGAAATATATGCGCGTTGACGAGAAGGTTCCACCCCCATGATCGGTTTCGAGTTTTGTCGACCCTAACTCCTCAATTTTGGATCCAAATTCGCACAAACATTTGATGAATTTTGTCAAAAAAAATTGCAGAAATGTCCCGTGTTTTCCAAAAATTATATACATGAAAATATGCACGTCGGCGAGTAGTTTCCATCCCCGTCATCGCTTTCGAGTTTGTTCGATTCTAACTCCTCAATTTTTAGATCCAAATTCGCACAAACATTTTATTTCGTCAAATTCGAATTTCCTTCAACATTTATTATGTCATAATAACAAAACATTTCATACGTAAAATTTCTCTTAAAAAACGCGGCGTGCTCGCCGTGCACGCTGCCACCATTGCTGACGCCATCCAGACATCACAGTGGGCCCCACCCGTCAGTGATTTATTCTTTTCCAAAAAAAAATAGAAAATACTAAATTTCCTGACAGGTGGGTCCAGTTTGTTTAGACAATTTCTAGAAAAAGGATTAATATTGCAAAATCAATAGTTTAAAATCTAACCATCAGAAAAATATGAAAAAAAATATCGAAATGACCAAAAAAATACATGCTTGCTATTTATGGCGTACGATCAAATTCCAGATTTGAATATTTCAAAAATTTGAATGCCTTTCAAATCTGATCATTTAATAAACGTAAACATAATTCAAAAATGAATACAACTTATATTTAGGTACAACCTAAATACATTTCCTCTAAATAAATGGAGTTGATTTTAAAAGAAACTTATATAGTGTATTCCCCCCGATTATGAAGCTTAATTAAATATCTATGTCAAACTACAAACATATTTGAACATCTAAATTTGCTACAAAATTTACAGATACTCCACACGACAAATTACGACAAATTTTAACATTTTGAATCACAACGTCCACGGTGGGCTTTACTAGGTGATGGAATATAAGAGCTGCTTTTATTTAATTTTGACATTTATTTTTTAATGATTTACAAAAGATAAGAGAAATGTGAAATATTCCGAGTATTGTTTGAGCAAAAGCAAAAGATAAAAAAGGAAATACTGTTTAAACAATGTTCCAATTCCTTAAACAAATGATAATGGAGTCATTTTTTTTACAAGTACTGCAAACATTTCACATCTCTCTTAATAATGGAGTCATTTGTCTAAAAAAACATAAGCAATGTTCCAATTTATAATAACGAAGTCGTTTGTCTAAAAAAATTCACAAATATTTAGAGTATTATTTCAGCAAAGGAAAAAGATAAGAAGAATGTGAAATGTGAAGTATAACAATAACTTCAAATCTATCCGTCGGAAAAATATGACAAATATAACAACATGAACAAAAAAATAAACGCTAGCTATTTATGTCGTATAATCAAATTCCAAATTTGAATACTTTAAATTTGTGAATGTATTTCAAATCTGAGCATTTAATAAACATAAACACAATTCGAATAGGAATATAACTTATAAATGCAAACTTTTTTGAATTCCAAAAGATTTAAATCCAACCAACTTTTGAATGTGTACAATTTCAAATTTGAATTATTTACACCGCAGTACTTACAAATATGAAAAAAATATCAACATGACCACACAAAAAAACGCTGACTATTTATGGCATATGATCAAATTCCAAATTTGAATATTTTAAAATTTTGAATGCATTTCACATCTGAGCGTTTAATAAACACAAAAAAAAATTTAAATATGACAAATATATCAACATGAACAGAAAAATAAACGCTTGCTATTTATGTCGTACGATCAAATTCCAGATTTGAATATTTCAAAAATTTGCATGCCTTTCAAATCTGATCATTTAATAAATGTCAACATAATTCAAAAATGAATACAACTTATAAATGCAAACTTTTTTTTGAATTTCTATAGATTTAAATCCAAACAACTTTTGATTGTGCACATTTTCAAATTTAAATTCTTCACACCGCTATACTTACAATATGACAAAGCGAGTGTCGCCGCTCTTGCTTGACCGCACCTCCGGCTGCACCTCCCTATTCACAGCAATAGCCTCCTCGACTCGGCTCCATGTCGGCTAGGACCTGCACCTCGAGCCCCAAGCTTGGCCACGCCTCCTCTGTTTTTCTATGCATCCGCTTCGAGTCTGGTATGATGATGCTGGTATGATGTTGCTGCCACCGACAGAATGGCTGTGGTGCTGCCACATAATTACTTATCTACAAACAACCCATATGCATACAAAAAAATACGATCATCCACTTAATATACAATACAATACCATCAACAACATACACTGCCAGTTAAAACAAGCAACAACAACATACACTACTAATAAAAACATTCAAAAGAGTTGCGGCGTGACGCCCCACGAAATTCCACTAGTTTTACTAAGACAGGATCTAGAGGATGTGTCGTCGATAGCCTCGTCAGCTCAAACGAGCAGAGTCAGCTCAGTTACATTGGCGTTGAACATTCGCCACATCTGACATGAACATTTTCGATTCTGAACATAAGTTCCTGCCGAATCAAACCCCATCGTGAAAAACTGCTTATTCTAGCTCCCATCATCACTTGCTAGAAATCAAGAAAACGTGAAGAATCTTGGGTTCATGGATGGCATCGATGATCGATTGATCGTGAGCTTCTTCCTGGCCGGCAAATAGTAGTATCACATAAAGTCTGTCTGTCGCTCGCTCACTCCTGGCCGGCAACCATTCCCTCGTCTTGTTCCTCCGGCTGCTGCTGCTGGTCCCTGCCTCGTCCGTTGACCTTGTCCTCCTTGGCCTTCTCCAGCGCTGCCACCAGCCCTCGCAGGCACGAGTCGGCGTCGTCGTCGGCGCTCTTGGGCGTGAGGTTCTCGGCGACGTCGGCCGGGGTCATGTCCACCTCCTGCAGCAGCGCGCCGACCGCGGCGAACAGCTCGTGCTCCTCCACGCCGAGGTAGGTGCTGGCGAGGAACTCGAAGGCGGGGGCGCCGCAGTAGGACATCTCGATGTGCTTGTCCATGCGGCCCCTCCGGATGAGCGCGGGGTCCAGCTTCTCGAGGTGGTTGGTGGTGAAGACGATGAGCCGCTCGCCGCCGCACGCCGACCATAGCCCGTCGATGAAGTTGAGCAGGCCGGAGAGCGTGACCTTGCTGCTGGTGTCGGCTGTGCCGGCATTCCTGCCATCACGGCCGCGTTTGTGCTCGTCGTCCTTATCAGGATCCTTCTTCTTGTTAGTGCGGGCGCCGGTGAGGTCGAGGGAGCAGTCGATGTCCTCGATGACGATGATGGACTTGCTGGTGGTCTCGATGAAGAGCTTGCGGAGCTCGGTGTTGGAGTGGACGGAAGTGAGCTCGATGTCGTAGACGTCGTAGTCTAGGTGATTCGCCATGGCGGCGATCATGGCCGACTTGCCCGTGCCGGGCGGGCCGTAAAGGAGGTAGCCGCGCTTCCACGCCTTCCCGACGTGCGCGTAGTAGTCTTTCCCGTTCTTGAAGGCGTCGAGGTCGTCGACGATCTCCTTCTTCTTGGCCGGGTCCATGGCGAGCGTGGCGAATGTCTTGGGGTGCTCGAAGGGCACGTGCGTCCAGGAGGAGCGCATGAAGCCGCCGTCGCTGAACTGGTGTGTGGAGATGTTGGTGGAGAGCTTGCGACGGCGGTTCCGGACCATGACGGCGCGGCCCTGGCGTCGGACGCGCGGGAGGTAGGTGTTGAGGACGACGTCGCGGTGGCGGTCGAGGAAGAAGAGGCGGTAGAAGCGGTGGTTGTCCTGGTCGGTAGAGCCGCCGCCTCCGCCCCGGCGGTTGTTCTGCTGCTGGCCGGGCGGCGGCTTGGAGTATGCCCACCAGAAGACGGTGCCGCCGCCCTCCTCGGGGAGGAGGACGTCGGCGACCTCCTCGCCGTCGACCATGCTGAGCACGAGGCGGTCGGCGTCCTTGGCGCCCTCGGCGCGCAGGTGGCGCGCGTCGCGGGAGGTGGTGTCGGCGAGGTAGGCCTTGAGCTCCTCGTATGCCTCGGCGCGGCGCATCCGTCCCCCGCCGTCGTACTCGGCGACGGTGACGGAGAGGTAGGGGTCGACGAAGGCCGCGACGCGGCGCGCGTGGCGGCCGACGTGGCGCTTGAAGAAGTGCTGCAGCTGGAGGTGCTGCAGGTTCTGCCACACCACCGTCCACAGCACCGCGATGATGCTCAGCACAACGCCGGAGTTGAGCCCGCCCCACAGCGCCGCCACGCCCAACCCCGCCCCCGCCGATGCTCCCTCCGTCGGTCGCATGATCTCTCTCGAGCTGAAAGCTTCGATCTCCTACTCGGCAGTTGAAACTGAAATGAAATCCTTAGCCAGTTGAAATCCTTCTTCCTGCGTGCTTGGAATGAAATGAAATCTCGGGTACGGTGGTGATCCAGCCATGCTTCTCTACTTATGGAGCGATGATCAGTTACTTGGAGACGAAGGTGATCGATGGGACGGGTGGGCGGCCGACATGTTTAATTCGTCATCTAGTTCACGGAGCAGAGGAGCCCACGCACGCAAGTGACGAGCGCGATGCCGTCATTCGCGGTTTCTTCTTCTGCGTCGTCGTGGTCGACCACGGCGGGAGGCGGTGCGTGATCGATCGATTGGCTGGCAAGTGTGGAAATTAAAGATTCCGGCGATACAGCGACGTTTTTGGGTAGGTTGCGAATGAAAGCTGTGATGGCGCGCGGTGACAAGGACAATGTTGTCTCTCCATGGATGTGCTGCTAGCTCTCCTGCTTCTTCAGATAAAATGCACTGAACCACGTGTTCTTCTTTCATTTTTTTTAGACGATCACGTGCTTTTTCAAGGGTAATAAATAAATGCAGTGCCATGCCCGATCTTGTTTCCGCAACGTCGCCGTCGATAATGGCGGGAGGCGGTGCGCGATCGATGGATTGGTTGCCAAGGAATGATGGACGACTTGCTGGGGAAAGATTCCAGTGATGCGATGCAACGACGTTTTTTCTTGGACCGTAGTCTCGTCTTGCTGCTTTGATCTAGCTAGCGTGGTTGCAGTTGCTGTAGAGGCACAGTAGTCGTCTCGTCTCGTGCCGTAGCTAGGACCTTAGATACGTTTCCCATGTAATTAGCAGTCTACCCCAAGGGAGGAGATTTTTAGCTCCCTGAGCTCAAGTGCTCCTGCTGTTTAAAAATAAATCAAGAAAACATATTTATGATTTTTAAAAAATTCTAAAAAAAATATGCACGTTTGTACCCCCACAAATGTGCCAAAAATAAATTTAAAATATTATATATGCATATTTTCCTATGTCTAAATTTATCAGATTTTGTCATTTTTGTGTGGCCCGTAATACAAAGTATTTGAAATTAATATTTTGAATGTTTTTTGGATACACCATTGTCTACATCCAAAAATTTGTTTTCCCAATTTTTTTGAATCTCCTAGATACGATTTTCAAATGTTTTAAACTAGCAGGAGCACTAGTCCTCGGGAGTCAAAAGCACTTTCCGTCTACCCCGTCCACTTCCTTTGTTTGAGACAGAGGCATGACCGCATAATGCAACTATCTATTTTGTTGGGGCTTGTTTTGGGTTTTTCTTTAGATCATGACGCACACTTTTTTTTCCTTTTTTTCACACTGGTGCATCCTCGCACTAGAGCGCTCCCTCCCTGAAACTGGTCCAACCAATGAACAACAACGGGTGAAAATGTTTTCCGAAAATGGTTTTCTTATATATGTTTTGTGATTGCTCTTTTTAAGCTCAACTTTTAATTAATAACACAAGTCGTTATTACCCAATTTTATTAATGCAACATTGTTTTGCCATCCTGCAACTTTACAATCCAACAGAAGGATCATGAATGTCTATATTTTATTAATGCAACCTTTCTACATTTTTCTTTCTCACAAATATTTTAGGCTGATATTTCATTTCGTTTGTTTGATCATAAATGTCTTCCCAATCCAGCAACACGATCTTATGCATTTCCAGTATTTTTATATCAAAAAGACATTTCACTCAAAATATATTTTGTATTATATATTGTCATTGTTTCAGCGTTACAATCTGTGAAAATAAAAGTACAATGCAGCTGACAATCACTACGAGAGCAGGGCGCGATGCAAAGACCTTCCAATGAAGAAACAGTGCAGCACGTCACTAGTACTAGTAATGGGCCGAGCGCATCATCCATGCGAGATACAACCGTCCCGACCAGATGCGACGAATAGGGCAAACCCTATATGCCGCCTGTTTGCGCCGCATAACTCGAGCGCCGCCTACATGCTTCTTCTTTCTTCCTCGCGAACCGTTTTCTGGGCCGGTCCACTTTCCACCTGTGCTTTCTCCTTCTTCCTGCTTCTTCTTTCTTCCCCACCGCAGCGCATCCTGCCCTCCTCAGGCCATCTCACTCGTGCGCCGACGCCGACGCCGCCCACCCTCTCCGATCACGCCGTCGGCCACCACCCCAGCCTCTCCGCCGCCGTACTCTCGTCTCCCCACCTCCGGCCACCACCCTCCTCCCATTATTTCCCATCCAAGATGCTCTCTCTCAACTCCATCGATCCAGATCGAACAGCACCGCCGCCCCTCCTCGCCGCCGACAATTACCGTACCCGCGGTGGCCTCCACCGCTCGTTCTTCCCTTGATCAAAAGCCACGAGGGGAGACACGAGAGGTGCCCTTCCTCCTACTCGCGCTCGTGGCGGTGGCCGGCGAGGCACCGCGAGCGGGTTGAAGGAAGGTGAGGCGGCAGGCCTCCTGCCTCTCCGGTCGTGGCCCTCGCCGGCCAACCCTCCCTCGCCGCTCACTACCTCCACGTCGCCCATGAGGCCGCCGGCTCCGGGTACCCTGCCCCGAGCTGCAGCTGCCGGCCACCACTTCAGGAGCTATAGGTACACGTCATGGTCCAGTCCAACCAACAAAATTTGATCTTTTGTTGGCTTTGCTTCAGTATACGGGTTCAACTTTTAGTGTTAAACCTGTTTTTAGTTGATGTACAGGATGGTCATGGTATATAAGATGTTTCATTCAGTTCACAACAAGGTTGACATGATGAAGCTGGGTGCTATCAAGAATAAAAGGAAGCTGTAGTTTATGCTTCATGTGGTTTTTCATGTATGGATGGGTGGTTTGTTCATATAAATGTACGAGTAGACAAATTTCTGAAAAATAGCCTTTTTGGAATGCCCTTTTATTTTTAATCTATACTTGTCTAATCATGGACTTGCACTTTTGGATGATATCCTGACCAATCGAGATAGACGGAACCAATTTGTGAATGTTTATATTTTCATTTCGCCATTTTTTTTTGTTTATGGAGTACTTTTGATGGTTTCCTACTGAACTTTTTCAGAGCATTTTTTGTTATTGCGCGCACTTTTTGTTAATGAAGCTCGAGGCTATCAAGAAGAAAAATAAGAAGTAGTTCTGAACTCCTTTGATTAGATCCAACGTATGGATAGATGGTAGTTCATATAATAGCAGGGGAGGACAAATGTTGACATGTTGTTATAACTAATCTTTCAGAGATGCTCTTTTTCTTTTTTAACGAGTACTTGATGGATGCCAGTTTTGATACATCTCAACAACGCTTACTAAATATTTAAAACTGCTTTTTGTCATCACTAGTTCTTTTTGTGATTATTATGATGCC
This sequence comes from Poa pratensis, assembly GCA_947311845.1. Lineage (NCBI taxonomy): Eukaryota > Viridiplantae > Streptophyta > Magnoliopsida > Poales > Poaceae > Poa > Poa pratensis. Next base: position 15,321,507 of record CAMZMU010000124.1, read on the forward strand.
ATAATTGCTCCTGTGATTTAATGCTACATATTTTTCTCAATATTAAAAAAAGCAATATAAGTTCTGGTTTTAATCCAAAAGGTGACTTAAGTAATGAAATATAAGATGAAACTTGCCGTTTTTTTGAAAATGGTTCCAAATATAAAAATGGTTCTAAATTTTAAAATGGTTCCATTTTTGAATATGGTCCAAATTTAAAATGGTTCCATTTTTGAAAATGGTTCCAAATTTGAAAATGGTTCCATTTTGAAAATGGTTCCAAATTAAAAATGGTTCCATTTTGAAAATGGTTCCAAATATAAAAATGGTTCCAAATTTGAAAATGGTTCCAAATTTAAAATGGTTCCATTTGAAAATGGTTCCAAATTTAAAAATGGTTCCAAATTAAAAAATGGTTCCATTTTGAAAATGGTTCCAAATTAAAAAATGGTTCCAAATTTAAAATGGTTCCATTTTGAAAATGGTTTCAAATTAAAAAATGGTTCCATTTTGAAAATGGTTCCAAATTTAAAAATGGTTTCAAATTAAAAAATGGTTCTCAATTTTAAAATGGTTAAGAATTTAAAATGGTTCAAATTTAAAAATGGTTCCATTTTGAAAATGGTTCCCAATTTAAAAATGGTTCCAAACTTAAAATGGCTCCAAATTTGAAATTTGTTCATATTTTAAAATGGTTCCTTAAAATGGTTCCAAATTTAAAATGGTTCCAACTTAAAAATGGTGCCAAATTTAATATGGTTCCAAATTAAAAAAATGGTTTCAAATAAGAAAATGGATCCACTTTGAAAAGGGTTCCAAATTCAAAAATAGTTCATTTTTGAAAATGGTTCCATTTTGAAAATGGCTCCACTACTTTGGACCCAATGAGTTTGGGTACCATGCATGTTGTACTTGAATTTGTTTTAGGTACACTTGAGATGCATTGGAAGCTTGTCTCATCTACAAGGAAGGTGTTGTCACCATGTGCTTATTAGAGCCAAGCTTGGATGATCATGAGCTCCTATCTTCTACATCACCAATGCTATCTCGGTAAAAAGTATCTACCTCATGCATTTTTTCTAGCTTTCAACCTTGTGTAGGTTGTTTCATGGCATGAATCTCTTTGGTTGCAATTCTTTTGGTTCTTGCAAAACATCTTTATTACAAATGTGGGCAAACCAGGATGATTACATATCAAGGGGAATATATATAATCATTTTCATGATTCACCAATCCCAAATATGTTAATCTAGCACTTTCTACTCTATGTCTCGCATATGCAATATTGATGGTTTTTCAAAATCATTTGCCTTTTGCGATACTTGTTATCTTTCTCGGAGCATCTTTTTTATCACCTTATCCCTTGTGGATATTTTTGATGCTATGATGAGTGTGTGGTGGAAGTTCATTTATATCCCTTTAAGATAAAATTGGGCTTTGTGCTATGCTTTTAAGCAAAGATCTTATTGGTATATTTATGACTTCCTCTTGGATATCATGACCTTTACCTTTGTACCTATATTGTGTGTACATGTTTATTTGTGGACTTATATCTTCGTGATTGGTGTCTACTTAGAAACTTATACACATAAGAATAGTTACATATTTTTTGGTATTCCAATTCCTTAGTGACCACCTCTTATTGCTTTTGTTTCTTTGGTGGTTCCTAAAAGGCACAAGCTTTGTTTTTTTATGTGTTTTGCTTTCGCATCTTAATTAGCCCGTGAACCTTTTTGCCATATCTTCTTTGGATGGTGTGTATGGGAAAGACATGATATGCACTATGTGCCTCATATATTGAAAGACTATTCCTTGTATTAGTCTCCTAAAATGTCTTTCTATATCACACCCATCTCTTTCGGTTGAGCAAGTCTTTATTTGTTACTTCTTGTTTTTGTTGCTCAACTTTTTATTTGTTGCAAGTTGTTTTGCTTCTTTTCTTATATGCTCTCTTGTACGTGCTTGTGTTCAAAATTTCTAGGAGGGAGTGAGGATTCCATGTTATGCACACCATATTGAAATGCAAATCTTACATTGTGCATGTACCTTGGGGAGTTCCCTCTTGATTTTGAGAACACTTTTTTCTGATCCTTGGATTGGTTACTTGTTTTGTCGAAGTATCTTTCAATTGATTTTCTTTTGCAATCTTTGGATCCTCAATATAGTTTGATCTCCTTCCCAACTATTCGTCATTGGATATGTGCATTTGATTCCACTCATATTATGAGAAATGCACACATTATGGGGGAGCTCTTACTATATTGGCCTTCTAAAGTATTCCTCCCATTTCGGCAATCGATGCCAATGGGGGAGAAGTTCAGAGGGTTTAAGGGAATTTGGTTTTATGCTTTAGTTTCGTTCTTAAGCTTTTGCCCTTCATGCTCTTGCATCCTTGATCTTTGTGTTGCATGGTTGTTTAAATTCATTATATAAACCCTCGTAAAAGAGATTGTCATCAATTACCAAAATGGGGGAGATTAAAAGTGCATGTGTTGCCCCATGTGTGGTTTTGGTAATTAATGACAATTCTTATGGACTAATGTTTGCATTGAGATATTCTTATAGATCTTGTCCATAGGAAAAGATTGGAGTTCATGTGTGTTCATCTAGAAGATTTCATGATGACCAAGGTTCTATCCAAGGTTTATATGAAGAATGGTCATGAGAAGAGTTGAGCTTATTGCAAGTATGGCTTGGAAAAGAAGATTGAGTGAACATTCATGTTTACCTCCAAGCCATCATATATATCAAGAGAAGAAGATGAAGTGCAAGTTCAATATGATCCATCTCGGAAGATATCATTTAATTGAAGCTTGCAATGAAGACATGAAGACGGAACTTAGCGAGGCTCTCCCATAATGGATTATGGGGGAGCATCTGGAGAAGTCTTCATCAAGCATGTGCTAGCAAGAACAATCAAGAAAGGTGTTCCAACTTGAGAGAGTCAATATCGTCGTCATCAAGCTCAAGTGGAATGCGCAAGGCAAAGATATGATCTTGATAGGTTTTCTATTTTACCGGTCTCATGGTGTTAGTGGGAGACCGGGTTATAGGATAGACGGCGTACTATCAAGAGGGGCTCTCAAGTGAGTAACTTGATCGCATCTTTGTGGAGAGCTCAAACCTTTGCATACTTGGCATTTCATCCTTCTTGGTTCTTATTTGTCTTTTATCCATGTGAGGACTTAGAGCTTGTGTTCATCTCCATACCAAGCTCTTATGCATCAAAAACAGATTTCATATGTATATCTTATTGCGTTTTTTATGTTCGAGGGTTTACCGGTTTGTCTTTTCTAAGAGAGGTCAAACTCTCTACTTGTGGTTTCTTCCTCACATGAGGACTATGATGTGTATATGCATAATCTTGTTGAGCTTGTGAGTATCTTCTAACAAGCCCAAGATCATAGAAAACGGAGTCCGGATGAGAAACATATTGCGGTTTTGGTTTGGACGTTTTATCGGTTGTTCTCTTATCGAGAGGTCTAAACTTTCCCCATTTGGTTTTATCCTCCATTGTTGGACTATGATGTTTCTCTGCATGATCTTGTAAAGCTCTTCGTTGCGATTCCAACGAGCCTAAGAACATCGAAAACGGAGTCCGGATGATCAAGATATGATCGTTTTCGTGTCGGGTGTGTTTGCAGTTTGGCCAGCCCCCAGGCCAGCCTAGGCCGGGTCCCAGGCCGGCCGGCTCTGCTTGTAGGCCGGCCTACAGGCCTGCCAGGCCGGCTCCCAGGCCGGGCTCACGATTTCTGAGCATAACGGTTGGTTTCGGGCAACCTATTTAAGGGGCCTTCTTCCCCAATGGTTGCCTAACTTTTTGAGCTTGTTTTTCCCCTCTTTCTCCTCCATTGTTGACCTTTGGAAAAGCTTGCCCCCTCTCAATCCCTCCCATGATTCTTGCATATCTTTGAGGGAAAGTGAGAGGAGATCAAGATCTACATTTCCACCAATCCATTCCTCCTCTAAGTGAAGGGAACCTAGTAGATCGTGATCTTGGAGTTCTTGTGTGGTTCTCCTCTTTGTTCTTCCTCTCTTCTCCCCCGATAAGTATTAGTTGCTTTTGGTGGGATTTGAGAGTGAAGGATTTGAGCCTTGTGCTCTTGCCATTGCTTCGTTGCATCGGTTTGTGCTCTCCACGAGGATTCGTGGAAGTTGAAAGCTTGTGAACTTGTTACTCTTGGGTCTTTGGACCCTAGACGCCTTTGTGGTGGTTGAGACCTTTTGTGGTCACTTGTAGCTGTTCGGGAGCCCCCAATTCGTTTGTGGGTGTGTGCCCCAGATCATTGTTGTAAAGGCTCCGGTTTCCGCCTAGAAGGATTCCGATAGTGGAAGGTGAACCAAACCTTTGTGGTGCGGTTCATCGGAGAAGAAGGTGAAGCCTTTGTGGCGGTGAGATCGACCTTTGTGGTGCCTCACACCTCTCCAACGAGACGTACTCCCCTAAAAAGGAGGACTCGGGAATACATCTTCGTCTCCGTGTGTCTCGGTTATTTCTATACCCGAGCTCTTTACTTATGCACTTTACTTTGTGATAGCCTTCGTGCTTGAAGTATTCTTCTTGCTATCACCTTGTTGCTTGTCTTGCTTAGCTTAAGTTGTTGGTGCACATAGGTGAGCCTAGTTTACTTAGGTTGTTGGCTTGTTATTTTGAACACCTAGTTTTATTCCGCAATTAGCAAGACTAAACCGGAAAAGTTTTAATCACCTATTCACCCCCCCTCTAGGCGACAACCTTATCCTTTCAACAGTATAAGGGTATTATTATATCAACTGAACTAAACGAAAGCATCCACTGCATGTTTGTTACACACCACATGGTATCAACCATTAATGTAATACCATTCCTATTTAAAGATGAGAAGATAGATAGAATGTGATGAGAATTTACAAAAAGAAACCATCATGCGTGTTTGAGGCCGAGCAAAAAAGAGTCGGAGCCCGTTAGTTTTTAGGTCCATATTAGCATACAGTACATACACAATGTATACAAATCTTGCATTTTGCTATTGAAAAAGCTACAAAACATCTTAGGAATTGGAAGCCTCGGGATATGCAGCTTTCTACATGAAGTAACAACACCTTAATTGTATATGCTGTATGGACTCTTCTGTAGAATATCCATGAAAATGAACCGAATATGAACCCTTCTAAAAGCCTTTAGGGTGACAAGTTAGTGTCACTATCGGTTTCGTATGCACACATGCGACAATATTGCACATAGTGTACACGCACAATGGCACCATGGTGCTTTGTTTGTAGCTCAGCCAACTATTTTATCCAACATCTTACATTTTGTGCAGCATGTATGGTCACACACTCTTCACTCCATTCATCCCCAACCTTGTCTCAAACGAGGAGGATGGCGTTTTGGCTCCCGGGAGCACATGCTCCCGGTATGTTCAAAAAATTGAACAAATTGAAAAATGTTCAAAAAAATCCGAAAAAAATCATGCGCGTACCTGACGATGTCACGCACGACCGTGTCAAATTTCGCACCGAAATGACATCGTATGCGGACGCATCCTCGTACTCAATTTCCGTCAAACTAGTTACTTCCAAACATTAGTCGAAAAAAAAACCTATAAGTGTAAAGAACATTATTTTAGATGTACCGAGTGTGCACTAACGAATTCTTATTTAGGTACCCCAGTGTCTAAAATTCCCTGGAAGATCTACTTTATATAGAAGTAAACCACCGTCTATGTCGAGGTCTCATGTAGCTCCTACCCTACATCTCTACCGTCTTTGGACTGATGGTATCTTTTTTCGAGAGAAGGGGGCAAAGTGGGGACACGGCGATTTGGGTAGTGGGTGCAGCTGCACCCACTACCCAATTTTTTTTTTCCAAATGTCAAAAAATTCAAAAAAAAATTTTTGCATGTAGTCCAACACATTTCAAGTCAGCACAAAAATTGGCATGGTGAAAAAACTTTTTTTGCAACCTGTACAAAAAAGACAAATTCGGACATACCAAAACGTATATGTACGTGTCAGAATTTTGTCTTTTTTGTACAGGTTGCTAAAAAAGTTTTTTCACCATGCCAATTTTTGTGCTAACACATCACGCTGTAATGTACATCCGGAATTTTTTCTGGAATTTTTTGACATTCTGAAAAAAAACAAAAAATAAATTCAGTAATGGGAGCATCTAGACCCCTGAGCCGTTGTGAATATCCGGCAAAGTGGCTCCCAGTTTTCATTCATGCGAAAACTAATAATAAAAACGGTTCTTTTTTGTTTCACATCCCAGGCAAAACCAACGCTTCTTGCACCAGCCCAGGTCCAATTTTTTGGAGCAGCCAAATACAGTCTAACAACAGGAAACTACCACTACAAACTAGGCAGTCTATAACCAAACATCTAGACAAGCTATTCCTAGCAACTCTCGCTTCCAACAAAAACTCACCAGAACTCAGTACAACAAGACTATCATCATCAACTAGGGAACTTCCATCAGTAACTAGTTAAACGGAGCACCATCAGCCTCCAACCTTGTCTTCGGTGGAAAAACTAAGTAGCCACCGGAAGCAGAAGCTCTACCCCCTCCGCGTTGATTTTTGAAGTCTTTCTCCCTGCAGACCAGCCCAGTACTGATGTAGCTGAGGGAAAACTCCACTAAAGCGGGCATTGTTTTGGTGATGCGAATAAGCTACATGGTGAACTTTATTGATATATCAAAAATCTACGGTGGAGGAGCTCTAATTTATCGAGGGACGGAATGCTCATGACAGTACAAGGGTGTCCATGCAGTCATGATAGCATCACTGAACTACATGAAAGCATCAATTACATGGTTGTTACACCACATGGCATCAACCCTTAATGTAATACTATTCCTATTTAAAGATGAGAAGAGAGATGGAATTTGATGAAAATGCACAAAACAAACCACCATGTATGTTTGAGGCCGAGCATAAAAGAGTCGGAGCCCGGTAGTTTATAGGTTCATATTAGCATACAATACATATACAATGTATACAAATCTTGCAATTAGTTGGAGTTGCTTTTGCAAAAGCCATAACACATCTTAGGAATTGGAAGCCTCAGGATATGCGGCTTCCTACATCAAGTAACAACACCTTAATTGTGTATACTATATGGACTCTTGTCTACAGTATCCATGAAAATGAATTGAAGACGAATCCTTCTAAGAGCGTTTAGGGTGACAAGTTAATGTCATTATCCGTTTTGTATGCACACATGCGCCTATATTTGAAATAGTGTATGCGCACTAAGGCATTTTGGTGCTTTCTTTGCAGCCCAGCCAATTATTTTATCCAACATCTTACATTTTTGTTTACCATGGTCTCACACTCTTATGTATGTTCACTCCTTTCATCCACAACTTTATTTCGTACAGATTTTCTCCAAAAATCAGGATCGTCACACATCTATCCAACTAATTATACTATTAACTCTTGCAAGTGTCCACACTAGTCCATAATCCACAATGCTAACATCTATGCCTATCATGTCCCTCTAGCATGTTGCCATTACCAATAGCACACACTCATTCCCCTGACTTTTTTTTTTTGCTTCGACCCCTAGCCACTAGTAGGGAAGTGCCTTTCTATGGATCCACTATCTGTGGCGCATCACAAAGGCCATGCGCCACAAAAATATTTCAGTGGCGCACCATGCCAAGTGCGCCACACAATACTGTGGCGCATGCAAGCTGGAATGCGCCACAGAAACATGGTGGGTCCCGCAACTACAAATATCTGGTGACCTTTTTGTGGCGCATATGCATCGATGCGCCACAGAAATTTTACTTTCTGTGGCGCATCTATCCAGATGCGCCACAAAAATTCGGTGGGGGCCCCCTCCAATGATTGCATTGGTAATTTATCTGTGGCGCATGCAGCACTGTGCGCCACAGAAAACCTTGTGCGGCCCCACCAATAATTTAAGGGGGCAACATTCTGTGGCGCATGCACCAAGGTGCGCCACAGAAAGACATGTTTCTGTGGCGCACCATTATGCATGCGCCACAGAATGTTGCCCCCAGATCTATAAAAAGGTGGCAACCCCTCTACCTACCACCATTTACTTCTTCTCTTCTTCCTCCTCCACCTCCACCTAGCTCGTATTTCTCTTCCCTCCCCTCCCATTTTGCCCATAGTTTTCTCCATTTTTTTTAGTTAAACCTATTTTGTTTGATAGATTATTGGTGAGGGTTAGGAGAGCCACCAATACATCTCTTTTTGTCCACTAGTTTCTCTCCAACATCACACGCTCTCTCATCGATCACGGTCACATCTCGGCACCGAATCTACTAGGTGAGACATGGATCTACATGGATGATGAACATGCATATGCATGTTTGGTGGCGCGCCGACGGTGTGTGTATGGCCGATGTGTGTCGTGGTTGTTTGTGTTCCGACCAGGCAGCTCGGTCCGACGTTCCTGCACTACATGATGCCGATCGAAAGGCAGAACGGTGTCATGAAAGGATACGTTCGCAACAGGGCCCGTCCAGACGCAAGCATGGCCAAGGGATTTTTAACCTACGAGTGCATCTCCTTCTGCCAGAATTATCTAAGGACCGAGAACGAGGATGTCGTTCTGCCCACCAGGACACACCTCGGCAGGCTCGATGGAGTTGGTCACCACGACGGCTACCGCTCAATCTTTGTCGGCATTCATGGTAAAAAAAGACGAACTCGACAGGGCTCACCGGGTCGCGCTACAACACTTAAAAGTGACCGAATATTTTGTGGAAGAGCACAAAATCTTAATCGAGCAGAATTACGTCGACATGAGACGGCAGAGGAAGAAGGGAGACGTAATCAGAGAGCACAACTCCAGCTTGACGCGTTGGTTCAAGAAAAGGGAACTGCTTGAAGCAGAGAGCAGGAAGCCATCTACGGAAGAGGAAAAACTCATATTCTCCTTATCACAGGGCCCCGGGCAGAACGTAAAGACCTATCAGTCGTACGACATCGGCGGTTTCAGATTCTGCACCGAGGAAAAGGACAGGTATAGCGAATATCAAAACTCAGGAGTAACTATGCTATCCTACGCCGATGACGAGGCTACTGTCAAGGAAAGATTCTTCGGAAGGATCGAGGAGATATGGGAGCTCAACTACTGTGGAGAGTTGGTGCCAATGTTCCGTGTGAGATGGGCCAAGGACGTCGTCAAAGAAGACCGGTATTTTACCACCATGGTTATACCCGATGCCAAATCGAAGAACGCCTCCGCAAAAAATGAGCCATGGGTACTCGCTAGCCAAGTTGAGCAATGCTTCTTCATTACCGACCCGTCAAAGCCTAGCCGTGTTGTCGTGAGGAGGGGCAAGAGGAGCATCATCAGAATGGAAGGAGACGCCACCGAGGAAGACTTGGACAACGAGCCAAAGATCGAGGAGGAATTCGACAAGTTCTTCGACATGCCTACTACTAGTACACAAAGAAGGAAGACCTCCCTACCTACTAAAGGTTGTCCGTTCACGCGAAGAAATCTCAAGGTGACCGGCCTAAAGTTTTCAACCGCGAAGAAGGGAAAGAAGAGAAGCTAGCTCGCGGAACCAAGACGAAGAATACTTTTTTGGTGTATTTAATTTGTGTGTGTGTGTGTGTGTGAGACAATGGAAGCATATATATGTATGATCATGAATATGTACTAGACAATGCAAATTTTTGAATATGTATGAGTCAATGAATTGAATATGTGTATGAATTGAATATACATTGTGTGTGAGACAATTCAAGTTTTTGAACCAAATTTTAAAGAAAAAAGTTGTACTAGACAATTCTGTGGCGCACCGTTGGATTGGTGCGCCACATAATACTTCCTTTCTGTGGCGCACCAATCCAATGGTGCGCCACAGAATACAGCCTTTCTGTGGCGCACCCCTCCAACGGTGCGCCACAGAAATCTTTTGTGCCCACTTACATGTGGGCCCGCCATCGCGCTGCGCCTCTTCATCCAAAATTCCCCAAGTCCCAAATTAACCGCGCGCTCGACGACCACCGCGGCCTCGCCGCCGGCAGCTCCCGCCCGCGCGCTCGACGACCAGCGCGTCCTCGCCGCCACTCCACCGCGCGCTCGACAACCACCGCGTCCTCGCCGCCACTCCACCGCGTCCTCGCCGCCCCTGGAGCGCCCGAGCCCGACGCCTCGCCGCCCCTGGAACCGACATCCTCGCCACCGGCCCGCCACCTCGACGCCGACGCCGCCGACGCCCTCGACATCCCCTCTCCCTCCCCTCCACCATCCCCTCCCCGAGGTGCTGCTCCTTCCATCCCCTCTCCCTCCCCTCCACACCTGCACACAAGGTGTTTGGTCAAATGCCAAACCCATATTTTTACAGAATTTGATTCATTTGGTTGTTGAGTGCTTGCTGCAAGTAGTTGCTAATGCTTCTAGTTGGTGCTAGTGGTGTTAGGAAAATTTTGGAGACCAAAAAAATTTAAAATTTTGCTAAGTTAAATATGGTCACTGTTTAAACATACCTACAAAAATGCCTTCAATTAAGGTTCTAGATGTATTCAAAAAATTATTTCTGGGGTTAATTATGAAGTACTAACTTAGTACAAGAGATCCATGAGGGTTAATGTGAAATAGGATCAAGATTTGATGCTTTAGAAATGCTCCAAAGTTGGTACTTTTTAAAGGAAATGAAGATATATATGGATGTGAATTTTTTTTTTCTTGTGCAGACCACCGGCTTCGACTACATCAACTATCTCCTCAACTACAGTTCCCCCTTTGGTGAGCTATTGGTTAACCCGGTGACCATGTGTTCTGTGCTACCACGACCATCGTGTCGTGGTTGTTTGTGTTCCGACCAGCGTGTCGTGTATGTGGATGTTGCCGGCCGTAGATACCGGCAACATGATTTGTGAAATCTATGCAGGTAACCATGAGGCCCTTGAGTTTGCCGGAACGTCGATTAACTTCCGTTCCGGCAAATTCGGGTACTCCATATGTCCCTTTTTTAGCAAAGGTCATGCCGAATTTTTTCGTGAATTTTGGCATGACTTTGCTAAAAATAGGACATGTGGAGATGTGGATGTGGTATTGTGTTTGTTGTCGGCCGGCAGATGTGGATATGTGTTTGTTGTTGGCCGGCCGGAGATGCCGGCAACATGATTTGTGAAATGTCTGCAGGTACCCATGAGGCCCTTGAGTTTGCCGGAACGTCGATTAACTTCCGTTCCGGCAAATTCGGGTACTCCATATGTCCCTTTTTTAGCAAAGGTCATGCCGAAATTTTTCGTGAATTTTGGCATGGCTTTGCTAAAAACAAGACATATGGGGTATTGCGACTAATGCATGGGCCGGTATCTTAGTACTTAATTAAGTGATTTTTTTCTTATATTTGGTGTACTAACTTCGACATTTTTTTCTTATAGGTGAGACGAACATGGCTGACAATAACGAGGCCGGGGGTTCTCGAACAGGAGGCGAGGAACCGAGAGAGGAAAATAGTATGATTCAGACGGTCATCGCACAGGCAGTGACAACGACGTTCACGTCGATCTTTACTACCGTCTGTGAGTCTGTCAGGGTTTGGATTGAGGGAGGGAGAAAAGGGCCTCCCCCAGTGATCAGCTTCGGCTCCAACAAGTACTCAATCAATGTGCCTACTACAGAAGATGCACCCCCAGCATCCCCAGAGGTAAAGAAGAAGCACAGGAAGAGAAGTAAGCCAGCTCCTAAGACGACTATCCGGGGGTATGAAGACATGGTATCACCCCGTGCGGATGGCTTGAGCCGAGTTCATGAAGCTGGTCAACCGATCCTGTCTCGGGAGCTGCTCCACCTCGCAGACGGATGCATGCTCTCTTTGCAAAATGCTATCTTGACGCGAGAGAGCAACCTTCTTAAAGAAGATAATCCAAATTACCCGGTGTTCACTGTCAAGGTGCCAAAAGACTTGGCCGAGTTCGTCCATGAAACCCCCGCGGATCTGTTTTTCATATCGTACGAGGACGTCTTCAAGCTGTTTCACTTTAGACGGCTGGACTATAACTTGGTCCGCCTATACGCGCTCAACCAAGCGATGAGGATCAGGAGAGATAATACCCCGTACATCAAGGTAGTGGATCCCTACTACATGCGTGACAGCCTGCTGGTGGAAGGATCAACGACACGGGCCAAGGCCACGAAGTTCCTCCAGAGAATCATGCTGAACAACAAGGATAAGAACAGCTTTCTTATTCCTTTCTTTTCCGAGTAAGTACACATCCGGTCGCCGCCGTCGTATCTTATGCTTTCTTATAGATTTCTTCCGTTGTTGATCCTTTCCAACATTCCGTTTCAATTGTGTTGAGCAGTGACGAGTACGCAGTACTCATCGTCGTAAGCCCGAGGTGGTCCGTTGCCACTTATTTCGACTCGGGGAGTCTTAAAGACTACACCAGAATAAAGGGTGTTCTCGATGAGGCTCTCGAGGGCTATGCCCAAAAGGGAGGCCACTTCCACAAAGAAAAGAATGGGGAACGTTTAACGAAGGACAACAAACACATTTTCTGGCATGGGACCGGGTTCCATTGCATCAAGCATGCGTCTGGCAGCGTGAAGGATGCCTTCTACGTCCTCCATCACATTAAAGGGCTTGTCCGGGATGTAGAGACAACGAGGTGGCCATCTAGTCTCCAAGAATGGAGCACAATGCGGGGAAATCACCGATTCTGAGCTTAGAGAAGACTTCCATCGCATCCAGAGGCAGTTATCGCTAATCATTTTGGAAGATGTCATGGAAGCATGGGGGTCCTTACACAACGCCAGAGGTAGGATGTATTGTAAAAAAAAGCCTTGCCTCACTCGATAGAAGTGCTTCTTTATTTTCTTTATTATAGACTTATCCACTTAATTAGATGAATAAATCATACTCTATTTATATTATTAATCAAATATATATCCCAATTCATCTCCAGGGTTGTCTAAGTGGGAGATCGAAAAACGCCTAGACAAGCAAAATGACATGAGGACGTGGATGACGAAAGACTGCTATAAACCGTTCCCGGAGCCGATACACCAGAAGGCTCAATCCTACCAGTGGAGCTAGACGTGTTCTCCGTCAGCGACCCAGCAAGAGACCCCAGCGGCGACTCAAGAAGAAGAGACTCCAGCGGCGACTCAAGAAGAGACGGTGAAATGGCACATCGTTGTATCCATCTCCAGGGTTGCATCAGAGGGAAATCGATGACAACTTTATTTGTACTATGACTTATGTGACATGAGATGAACTTTTGTACAATTAATTTGGCACTTAATTGTCACTATATATGTATGTATCTCGGGCTCTAAGTGGTGATGTACATATTTATCTGTCTGTTTTAATACTGTGTCAAAATATATTACTGTTTCTATTATTTTCTGTAAAAATTCTGTAATATACCTGTATTATTGTCAAATACAGCAAATAATCGATAATACAGCAAATAATATACGGCAAATAATTTAGTGGCGCACGGTAAATAATTTTGTGGCGCACCATATTCTGTGGCGCACGAACAAAGTGCGCCACAGATACATTATTGTCAAATACAGTAAATAATCGAAATTCTTTCTGTGGCGCATGGAAAATAATTTAGTGGCGCACTCTGGAGGTGCGCCACAGAATTGTATACTTTCTGTGGCGCATGGTTCCGTGCGCCACAGAAATAATATTTTTGTGGCGAGGATTCTGTGGCGCACCGACCATGCGCCACAGAAACAGTTTTTGGTGCGCCACATAAAGGCACTTCCCTACTAGTGAGCCCGTCCCTCGTCTTCAGCCGAAGCGGACACACTTTGCCATGCATGCATGACCCTTACCTTTGTTCTCTCCGGAGGCCGCCATGTCATTTTCACCGTTGACACACATCTCACACTAACTCAACAGGTGTGGGTAGGCGGTGATCACACACACAATCGACGCGCTGCAAGCCGATGGTCCACTGGGACACCGTTAGTGGAAAGCACATCATTACCGAGTATGGTTACTACTCCTTTCATGTCCAAAAAATATAATGGGACAAAGCTTTTGCCAAATTACGACTCTATTGATTTTGTTCAAAATATTATTATATCAACTTGAGACGGGGAATTAAAAGGCTTTCTGAAAATATGGTGATCTGAAGAAACTTTAATATGAACTTCAATCAATATATCAAAACGTCTATGGGGGAGCTACTTTATTGATGGAGGAAATGCTACGACTAGTACGAAATGCCCATGTGCTCCTTACGGGCAACATAATTGCATGCAAGAATTCATCGTACAATTGTTGCACCACATGGTATCTAATATGTTCCTATTTAAGAATGAGAAAAGATATTGGTCATGGTCACATTTCATAGAAAAACTATCACGCACAATCGAGGTAGAGCAAAGAGTAGAGCCTACCTAGACGTTGCTAGGTTCATATTAGCATACACCACAGAACAATGTGCACAAGTTATCAGCACTTGGTTGGAACTAATTTGGCAATGCTCGTTGAAACTACATACATCATAGGAGTTGGAAGCATCAGGATTTTCTGCCCTATGTTTCTAAATAAAGTCAACACTTTGGTAGGGTCTGGTGGATACAAAACTATTGTGCAACACAACTTTTGTGCTAGTAGCGCAAAACGGCTTTGGCTCTCACGGTAAAAAAATAAATTTTGCGTCACTAGGTGGTCTAATGACTTTTTAATCCTTTTTTATTATTTTATTTTTTGGATTCTTTATATTGCTATGGATGATTATCATAGATTGGTGGAACTTTTCGCAAAAATAAAAATTGCTTTTGCGCGTTCGGCTAGGACACAGACTAAATTAATTAAGGTGTGAACTAAATACGGCCAGACGTACAATTTGTTTGCTGAGATTGTGAACTTCGCGAAAAAGTTACCGCATGTGACGCGCCATTTTTCTGTCGCGGGGTTGTCCTAGCGGATTCCATCGTGAGATGACATATCGAATATGTGGAGACAACCGAGCTAAGGTGTTTTGGGGACGGGATCGATACACGCGATGTATCCACATCCATCCCTCGTGGTGGATGTAATGACCCTAGTCATATATACTTTATTGATTACGATCTCGATTACAAGGTTGTGCTATGACTAATTGGCTCTTGAGATTGGTTCTCATATTGCCTGTCCCTTAGGAGCGTTGTGAGCTAGACTTATATACACGGTCGGCTGAGGGTTACAAGTTTATACACTAGTCGGTTTGGGGTCGGCGTTCTTTGGAATCAACTACGTCCTCTGCCTTGCATTACAAGATGAAGCCATTGTGTTGTGCGATGACTCTAGTTTGAGGCATATTGAATCTTGAGCCAACCCACCTTGTGACGTGTAATACCCTGTGAGACGGGCACTGTGAGACGGGCGTCCGTGAGCCGGTCATGCCCCCTCCTTGGGTTGTCTCTCTTCATGGACCTACCGGTATTCTCCCGACAGCAACCCCCAAACCCTGCCCTGAGCTACAATTGAGAAGGTGCACCGGATGAAGACGGTGGCTGACCTGGAGAAGGATATTGAGCTCCGGGATACTAGAAAGATTGAGAATCTAGGACAATGAAGACATTGCATCATTTAGTAAAATATCTCATTAATCGTGGTATAGTAAACATCCATGGTACGGTTGAACATGAGATGATCGACAAGCACATACTAGTTATATAGCACACCATTTGCTGAGACAAAACATTTCAAGTGTGCAGATGAAACATCGTACAGCTAACCAAAACAAAATAACTATCCTAACCCAACCCATATGTTGATACATTCTATTTGGCAATCCATAACAATAAAGTCGAGGAACCCCTGAATCTCTAGATCCTAGCCAGTCACACAAGAATTTTCTATCGGTAAGAGCTGCGGGACACAACCTTAAGCAATGTCCCCTCCATCGCTCCCATGGAGGCCTGCAAGATCATCAGCATACAAAAGCAGATCTGTTATATTGATGTTTGATGCACATAAAGAAAGCTATTAATGCAAGACCATCAACAGGCGCAAAGCTGGTTTGCTGATGCTACAGCACATAAGGAGAAAAAAAATGCCCAGGTTCACCAATATTTCAATAAGACGGTTATCTGAAACAAAATTGTCCTAGATATGAATTGAATTATGAGATGAAAACCCATGATGAAGCGAGTCCATAAAACATGCTGGGTAGTCAACCTTAGTGTCGAGCAATAAATAGATGAAAGGTGGCAGTAAAATATGTTAGTTACTTGGAAGAGAAAAACAATACACTGAAATGGTGTTATAATGCTCCACATGAATGATCAAGTACTTTGCTCTTCTCGTGAGCAAATACACCATACGAAAAATAATAGATGGCGCTTTATATGCAACCTCTGTCCACATTAGAAAGAACGGAAATTTTGACTACTTAATGCAAATCCTATTAGTTTGAAGGCACTGGAACTCGTCATGTAATCAATGAGTGGCTTCACTCTCGAATGGACCTTCTGATACGTGTAAAAATTGCATATTTCATTCATATTCTTAGAAATAGAAGTCATGAGTGGTAAGTAGGAAAATTGTACGGTAGCACGTGTTCAGAAGATAATTGAGAATTAGTATGAACTATTTTCTTCCACCCCAAAAAACTATTGTGAACACACTTATTATTGGGGAGCGTGTATACAACTAAGTTAACTTGGACTGGTAGATCCATAGCTACTGCCAGCTCACACATCAGGTTGAGCTATTCATGTCAGTTATAAGTCTAGTTAATACAACAGTCAAAAAAGAGAAGCATATAGTCAGTTTTCTTATATCCTCTTGAAAGCCAAAGTTCCTGTGTCGATGTGAATATTATATCAGTTAACAAACACTGCGTTTAATTACGAAATATTGTACGAATGGTCATCCCGAATGAGGCATACCTGAACACTGAGCCCCACTCATCCCAACGAACAGTATACTATGAATTATAGCTTGCATCAGTTATATAGATATTTCTTCTTGGATCTTGATTCGTCTTTGCATGAATGATGTCTAACAGCATTGTAACCAGTCCGACGATATCTAATGGCAGATAGAAACAATGCCAGAATTAGAAATAAAAAAGCAAGATGAAGAATGAAAAGAATGAAAATGGTTACCAACAGAGCGCGAACAATTTAACAATTGGCCGTTGAGTACTTGACAGAAGGGTGCCTATGCGTGTCTACAGAATATCAAACGGTTGTGCATCATATGCAAACAGTGGAAAGCTTTTAGGTTCTGGAAAAGTTCATGAATTTTTGTATGCTGAGTGATTCTAATTGTGCAAGTATGGTTTATTGTCTTGTATTTCTCCCGCGGAGTAGCAGCAGTAAAAGACTCGAATTTATAGATTAAGCCCTCCTTCAGTTGCTCCCTGAATTGGTCTATACGGTTGGATGGAATGCATCCTTCCATTGTGTTCCCCAAATGCAAAATAGTTCAGATAACATCTTGCCATTTTAAATGGTAAGAATAACATCATACTCTAAAGAAAACAAATCAGATTCACTGGCAAATGTACTCCTCTCCATAAATTTGCTAGACCCAACTTGGTCTGAACAACTAAATGTACTCGAAAGAAAGCCTTTACTGTATACAAAGAGCAATCCGAAGACCTTATATTGTTTAAGGGAAAACTGGAGCAATATGTGGTACAGGAGATTATTTTGCAAAAAGGCAACATAAGTAGTAAATGTATTATATCAGAGGATTAAACTCAGCCTAGATCAACAAACTTGAACCAAATTGAGAACTTTAAAAAAGAGCAAATATGTATATCTATGAAAGAAGACTAACCAATCCAATTGCTCTTTTTCCTGTCTTTTCTCTGCATTTTATGAAAAAATCTGAATGGCATCAGAAAACCACACCAATGTTTCACCTGCCAAATAAAAAGGTCGTGGAAGGAAAGTTCTTGCACTCGAAGTAATTGAAGATTGGATGGATGGTAATACTGATAAGACTGACCTAATGATAAACATAATCAACGCCAAGGAGTTATTAGAATATCTAACCTTAATTAAGCTAATCATGCAAAAGGAGAAGGTCTCATGTCAAATCACTGTACATTCCATGTTCTCTTTATACAACAACCTATGGGACGGAAACGGGGCGGTGCCTGGGATTCGTCCATGTGCAGGGGAGGCGAGGTGGAGCACCGCGTCGCGTGGTCGCCGTCGCCGTCCACCACGGTTTTATCCTTACCCGAGGGACCGAGCCATCTGTGGCCGCCAAGCAGACGTCGTGGCAGGCATCATACAGATGAGTTCCGGCGGTGGGCTGTACGGCGGCGGCCTGGGCTTGTTCACCGGGCCATCGATGAGCGGACGAACGCATGGTCGAGACAGCGTGGGGGGTCGATGGCGACCTGCCGGCGTCAGGCGGTGAGGAAAAGGCAAGCAGTTTCGTGGAAGCGAGGAGCAAACATGATGCCGATACCGGCACACCTTCTGCAGGGTATACAACCGGCACAAACATTTAGGTGGGGGCCAGCTGAAAAAAGAAAAAAGCTACTCCTGGAATTGCTCCTTTCTTCTCTACCCTGTGTATTTTGACGGTTTTGCTCTCCCTCTGTAGAATAGAGGAGAAATTACATAATTTATTGGTATGGACTGAACCAACTCCTGGAATTGCTTTCATGCCGCCTGGCTCAAAGTCTCATTTTAATCGCTTTGCATGCTCCAACGCTGTGGCTGTGCACCGCCGAGGCAAGCACCACTGTGCCCGTGCTCCATTTGGCGGCGGAGGGATCGACTACATTCGTTCGTTCAATGAATCTTATCGTAGGTAAGCGGGAGAGCTACATTCATTCCACCGGAAATTGTGTCCCATCCAGAAAAGAAAATAAGAATGCACTCGAGAGCCAACCAGCAATGAACACAAGAATGAATAGAAACAGTAATGTCCCCGTTGCCACGGCGGTCCGAGGATACGCCGGGATTCTGTGGATCATCATCCCGCACAAATTAAGAAACATCGGACCCCGGCGCCGGCCATCCACTACCGGAACTCCATCCACTACGTACCGATCGATAAGGGACTCATCCACCGCCGGAACTGCAGCCGGCCGTCGTGTCCAGCTGCCAGTCTGCCGACTCCCGCTGGCCGGATGACGGACGCCTGGCCGACGGGATCATCTTCATCTCCAAGGAAACACGGCCGATAAAGAATGGATGGACCAAATCAGGTACTTTAGGGACAAGCTACAATGTTCTAGTGTGTTCTCAGCACTCTACATCGAACAGTGTGTCACCTTTGTTGTGTTTCCACGGCCGATGCTACGTTCTGTGGATCATCATCCCGCGACCACACAAGGAAACATCAAACAGGACGACCGCGACGGCGACGCCACGGGAAAATGTTCTAGTTTGTTCTCAGCACTCTGTTAGTGGACGGCAGTACTCTGCCACCCCTCTAATATAATAAGTGCAGCAGAGGCCTGGGATTTCATCTCACTCCAAGCACACTGAGAAGAAGGATTCAGCTGGCTGGAGATCGAGAGAGGTGCGACTCGATGGAGGCGACGGCGGCGGCGCTCTGGGGCGGGCTCAACTCGGGCGTGGTGCTCAGCCTGATCGCCGTGCTGTGGACGGTGGCGTGGCAGAACCTGCAGCACCTCCAGCTGCACCACTTGTTCAAGCGCCACGTCGGCAGGCACGCGCGCCGCCTCGCCGCGATCGTCGACCCCTACCACTCCGTCACCATCGCCGAGTACGACGGCAGGCTGTGGCAGATGCGCCGTACTGAGGTTTACCAGGAGGTCAAGGCCTACCTCGCCGAGACCACCTGTCGCGACGCGCGCCACCTCCGCGCCGAGGGCGCCAAGCAGGCAGACCGCCTCGTGCTCAGCATGGTCGACGGCGAGGAGGTGGCCGACGTGCTGCCGCCGGAGGAGGGCGGCAGCACCGTGTTCTGGTGTGCGTACTCCACGCCGCCCCCACAGCGGGACTGGCCCTGGGGCGGCGGCGCCAACCAGGAGAATCGCCGGTACTACCGGCTCTTCTTCCTCGACCGCCACCGGGACGCCATCCTCCACGCCTACCTCCCACGCGTCCGCCGCGAGGGCCGCGCCATAATGCTCAAGAACCGCCGCCGCAAGCTCTTCACTAACATCTCCACCCACCAGAGCTGGACGCACGTCCCCTTCGAGCACCCCAAGACCTTCGCCACGCTCGCCATGGACCCGGCCAAGAAGAAGGAGATCGTCGACGACCTCGACGCTTTCAAGAACGGGAAGGACTACTACGCGCGCGTAGGCAAGGCGTGGAAGCGCGGTTACCTCCTCCACGGCCCGCCGGGCACGGGCAAGTCCGCCATGATCGCCGCCATGGCCAACCACCTCGACTACGACGTCTACGACATCGAGCTCACCTCCGTCAACTCCAACACCGACCTCCGCAAGCTCTTCATCGAGACCACCAGTAAGTCCATCATCGTCATCGAGGACATCGACTGCTCCCTCGACCTCACCGGCGCCCGCGCCAAGAAGAAGGATTCAGAGGACGAAGACGACGACACGGCCGGCAAGGCCGGCGGCGATGGCAAGAAGGACGCATCCAAGTCCAACACCAGCAGCAAGGTGACGCTCTCCGGACTTCTCAATTTCATTGACGGGCTGTGGTCCGCGTGCGGTGGCGAGCGGGTCATCGTGTTCACCACCAACCACGTGGAGAAGCTGGACCCGGCGCTCATCCGGAGGGGCCGGATGGACAAGCACATCGAGATGTCCTACTGCGGAGCCCCCGCCTTCGAGTTCCTCGCCAGGACCTACCTCGGCATGGAGGAGCACGAGCTGTTCGCCGCCGTCGGCGCTCTGTTGCAGGAGGTGGACATGACCCCGGCCGACGTTGCCGAGAACCTCACGCCCAAGAGTGGCGACGACGACGCCGACTCGTGCCTCCGAGGATTGGTGGCGGCGCTGGAGAAGGCCAAGGAGGGCAAGGCCAACGGACGAGGCCAGGACAAGCAGCTGGAGGAAGAAGAGGAGGAGTACGTAGCTGTCGAGCAGGAGTGAGTGAGTGACAGTAGCTCAGAATCCATTGTTGTCATCCATGGATCCATGATGCATGTCACGTTATCTTGATTCCTAGTACTGTAAGTGATTGGAGTAGAATAAGCAGACTTTCCTGATGGGGCAGGAAACGCATGCTAGTGCTTGAAGTTCAGAATCGAAAAATGTTGGTGCGAGCTGTTACGCCGGTTGTCTGGGTCTGGTCATTTGATACTACGGAATATATTTCAATCTTTTCTTAAGGAGATCGTGCATCCTAAGTCGCAGAAGTTTATTTCGATCAACATCCAACCATATACTTATCGAAAAGTCTCAGTTTTTCCCCCCGAGAACCAGACTCGAGCACAACAAACCTAAGCATGCAACTACGACTCGCAAGGCCAACAGTAAACAAACAACAAGGTAATAGGATGTGGAGATAAGGCTGTATGTGGCTGCATGGTAAACATGAATGGGATCGAGACACAAGCATCGTAATATAAGGATAGCATAGATCAACGGCAAGAATGGAAGACAATGTTATGGTAGCAAGTGAGCAAAGCTTGCCTGGACACACGGTAGAGTTAGCAGAACTTGTCGTTGCTCCCATCATCTCAACGTCTTATCCACGAAGAAGCAACAAACACTGGAAAGCGCAAAAGATGCAACTTACAACTACGGCAAAAGATCCAGCATGTTGGAGATGATGCATGACATGGCAAGATGCAACTTAAGCAAAATTAATCGGAACCGGGGTTCCGACAATTAATTAGAAGGTTCAAGTTATTTAGCTAACCATCAAAGTTAAATGTTGATTAACATGTGAGACATGGCATGGGTGATCTACTCAAAATTAAATGGAATAGGGCACTAATTAATTAAATCCCACACATTCCATATTATTTATTTATTTTAGGTGAGCATGCAAAAACTAATAAACAACAAGATAGATGATCAGAGGTTCAATCTCCCTTTCCCCTCCCCGTCAATGTGCAGGAGGGTGGGCGATTTTTGGGCGAACCCAGTCAATCCACCGCGCGCTCGCCGGTGAGCCGTGGGATTCTCCTCCTCCGCCGGCCGCTTCGGCGGCGGGAGGGTGGGGATCCCCGGCTCCGGCTTGTATATACGGTAGGGTAGGGTGGGATACTCGCCGGCGGCGCTTTGGAGGAGGTGGTGCAGGCGGCGAGTGGTTTGGTGTCGGGGCGATCTTCTCTGGCGGCGGTGCTCCTGGGGGCTCGTCGTCGTCGTCCTCGACTTGCGGGGGATCGAGGCCCGGCGTGGTGCTCGACTCCCTCGGCCTCCCATCGGATCTTTGCTGGCGGCGGATCTGGTGGCTGGAACCCAGGACGGGGCAAGCTCGGTGGCTCCTGCTTTCGTCGGGGAAGAAGACGGCTGCGGCAAGGAGGAGTGGTTGGAGCGGGAGGATGTACGCCGTGCTCGTTCATCGGATCAGACTCCGTCGCTGCGCGCCGGACGGATCTTGCGGCGGTCTTCAACAACGAAGGTGTCCTCGGGCTGCGGTGAGAAGGAGGTCGGCTGGCTTCGTCGTCGACGTTGGAGGAGCTGCCGTGGTTTGCCTGGATCCTGGATCCCCTGCGTATGGTCTTGTTTTTGTCTTTGTACTTTGTACTGTGTATGAGGTACTTTGTTGAATATACGTAGGCTTTCAAAAAAAAATTTGGGTCCGGAAATTCCACTACTAGCTTGGACCCTCGGACTATCTTCACCGTCCATTTGGTCAACAGGTCAAATTTTGGTCATTTTGCATTTTAACCCCCGTAGAAAATCGAAATCAACCCGCAGTCCCACAGCCACTATATATAGACGCAAACCCTAACCTAATCCTGGAAT
The DNA here is from genome assembly GCA_947311845.1 of Poa pratensis. NCBI lineage: Eukaryota > Viridiplantae > Streptophyta > Magnoliopsida > Poales > Poaceae > Poa > Poa pratensis. Next base: position 15,344,252 of record CAMZMU010000124.1, read on the forward strand.
CCACCCCGCCCCACCTCGCCTCCCGCCGCCCACCTCGCCTCCCGCCGCCGCCGCGGATTTCGTTGCTCCGGTTGCCGGATCCGTTCCTCCGGTGAGGCTGCAGACGGGGACCATCGTGCATCATACGGAGCTTCTCCGGGCAAGGACACGCACGGTCTGGCGTCGCGCACTGCCACGAGCTCCTCCCCGGCGAGGACGTGGGCGAGATCAGGCCTCACGCACCATCTCGTGCTCCTGCATGGCAAGGTGATGAACGGGGTACGGTGTCGCCGGGCAGCCGGCCGTCTCCTGCGCGAGCCGGGCGTTGCAGTCGGCCGTGTAGGACCCGATTTAGCCATAGAGTTTCGTTGCAGATTCGTTTTTGTGTATTTTTTCACGTCTTTTCTTGGATCCGAAAGTTAGATCGGATGATTTCCGTGCGTAGATGTGAGCAGCAACAGATTTTTGTTTTTGTATTCACTTCATTTTGGATCTTGATTGGTTCTTGAACTACGATTGAACTATGCCGGAAATTTAGGAACGATTTTTTTGTTTCTGGCTTTGGATCTGGATCTTGACAGGTACACCGGAAGTAGTTATCGATCTGTGGCCTCTGTCCCCTCTTTTTGTTCCTTGAAATTTGTCTTGGAATTTTCTGTGATGATTGGATCTTATTCCAAATTTTCTGTGAACGGTTGAACTATGCCAAATTCTGTGATGATTGGATCTTATTCAACTGAAGATTCATAGATGTGTCTTGGAATTTTCTGTAGATATTGATTGCAGAAGTTTTTATTTGAATCTGTGTATCAGAAATCCTGTAGGAAATATATGTGCGAAAATGCATCTTTATCATGTGAAATATATATTGCAGATCATGTCTAATATTGGTGGCATAAATTATATGCAGTTGCGACGAACTTGTGTGGATGTTGAAAAACCCTCAATCAATTGTGAATCAATAATTTTCTGTGTGAATCAATTGTGAATCAGTGAATGATTATATGCAGTTGTAACGAACTTGTGTGGATGTTCTGTGAATTGAAATTTCTGTAAACTGATCTAAATGTAATATTGAAAACATCTGTGAAATTTATTGAAAATATTATGTCAAATTATGAATCACGGATCCGAAGTCTGCAGAAAAAATTATGAATCATTTATTTTCTGTACGAAAAATGTGTATGGATTTTTTTTATCTTGAATTAATGTCATCCGAAAATTCGAATCTGGATGTATAACAAAAATGTGTATGAAAAAGTATTGAAACTTATGTGAAGTTTTGAATTTTGAGTAAAATATGGTGTCTGGAAACTTTATGAACAAAATATATTCTCGCTAAAAAATCTATGTGAAATATTTTGTGAACAAAACGAAAATTGTTAAATCTATAATGGTTTTAAAATTCTGTGAAATTTTTGTTTTTATCTTATGTGAATTGAAAAATTTGTGAAACAGTCAATATAAAAAAACAAATTATTGAGAAAACAAATGGTAGAATATTTTTTGAAAGTTGTACGGTTCTATAAAAAAAGCTTTGAAAATATTTTCCATATTTTTGAATATTTTCTGATAAGAAATATTCTTCGAAAAACTCTTCAAACATATACAATTTATTTTTGTGATTCAAAATCTGGGTGGTCGAATTTGTGAAAGGCTGGAAAGGTATGGAATGTTCTGCAAAAACCGCGTCCAAAATTTGACCAAAAGGCTGCCGTCGGATCCTCAACGAATGGACGGCAGAGATAGCCCCAGGATCCAAGCTACGTGTGGAACTGCATTTTTCGGCTGAAATTGATGATTCGAACCCTGAATGTCCATTGGTAGAAGGCCATCGTCACTCAACAGTGGTAACGCTGGATACGACATTTCAAGCGCAGAAGAAAGCGTCACTGTTAACACTCGGAAAACACTTTCCACACATACGTGGGCGTCCCAGGCTTATCCTGGGCATCCACGCAGTGTTCAGGATCTGTGCAACAATCCTTCCACATTACAAAGAGCCCCTCATCCTGTTCTCTTCTCTGTTACGATCCTTGCTAATGGCAGCGCACCAAATAGATTCAGATCATAGATTCAGATACAACTTGGATACAATCAGAAGAGATTTCATGGGAGAAGAGCAGAGAGGAAGGGGAAAGTAGCAACAGCTACGTCATAGTTCATCATCGATAACCCTAACTCGGGCATCTCCACCTTACATAACTGTCTCGCCCGGTATGCTGGCCACAGCAAGGTTTGGTTTGGGCTCGATCCACTGGGCTTCAATGTTGATGCGGTGCACTTTGTTGACATGGGCTGGGCCAAGTGTGTGGCATGGACCTGGTACATGACATTCCCCCCGTCTTGAATTTCTGCTTGATCCCAAGCAGATGTAATCTCACGGGCATCTTTTACCTTGCTCTTGTTCTGCAAGGTCGCCCATGAAAAATCCATTGAAGACCAATGAATGTACTTTAAATCAGATGTAGTTAGAGAGCAGTTCTGAACATATGGCGAAAAGTCCCCAAGGTATTTATCGTAGTTGAATAGTTTCAGTCCAATGCAAAAAGAGGCTGCAAATGATGTTACGTAAATGCCCCTTGGATCCCATGTATTCCGGTCAATATTGATGAGTTGATATGCATGAACATGGCAGGCAAATCTTGCCAAATGACCATAATGTTGGAAGTAAGAGAATCCAAAACAGATGTTACCGGTAAGACTATTGCCATTGAACTTGATCCACGTACATAGAAGCATTTCTTCAGCAATCTGGTTCACAACCTTTGCATCATATTGTATATTCTGAAGAGCATCTGTCCAAGCTTCCACCAGCCAAGAGCTGCTAGTACAAGATTGCTCCAATAAATCATACCAATAGACTGAATTATGTACTTGTCTGTCGTGCATTCTACAGCAACACCACAACCATGTACGCAAACCAGGATTCCAAGGGAAGCTCACCCAAACACAGGTAGAATAAACGTGCAGCTCTACCCATAGGATGGTGACTCCAGTTATCTCAACTTTTGGCTTCACAGACAGCTCAAGGCAACAAAAATATTTACTAGTACTAAGACCAACCCGCACTGCAAATTGATGACTCCCCCTGATGAAGTTCTGAAGCTGCACAAGGGATGGTGTGGTACATTGGCGTTTAGTATATGAAGCCAATAAATTCAGATGATCCGAATTCATGAACTGCTGCACCACCGTTTCCCTACATGCTGATGGGCAAACTCCAATAGTATTGCCAGGATAGTACGGAACTCCCATAAAACCCTCTGAAATGCCAGGATCCCATATCATCAAAAACTGAACAACACAACTAGTACTCCTCAAGACAGCAACAAGGGCAACAGACGTAGTAGCTAAATCAGCAACAAGCTGCAGGTGCTGCAGGTTCTGTCACACCACCGTCCACAGCACCGCGATCAGGCTCAGCACCACGCCGGAGTTGAGCCCGCCCCACAGCGCCGCCACCCCCATCCCCGCCCCCGCCGACGCTCCCTCCGTCGGTCGCATGATCTCCCTCTAGCTGAAAGCTTCGATCTTGTACTCGGCAGTGGAAACTGAAATGAAATCCTTCTTCCTGCGTGCTCGGTATGAAATGAAATCTTGGGTAGGGTGGTGAACTGGTGATCCAGCCGTGCTTCTCTACTTAGGGCTCCTTTGATTTCAAGGAAAGATGGAGGAAACGTGTAGGGTTAGGAAAATTTCCAAAGTTGGCACTGTTCATCCCTTTGATTTGTAGGAAAGGTGCGAAGGAAGAGTGGAGGAAAATTTCCTTCGTAGGTGACTTTCAAGGCAAAATCCACAGGAAATGAAAAATTCAGTCAGAGCTCATTTTTGGAATCCTTTGCACAAGGAACAAGAAAGGATTACACCTGCCATCCTTTGCTATTCCTTTTCCCTTCCTATTCCCTTGGCTTTCCTTTCCTTTAAATCAAAGAGGGGCTCCTTTGATTTCAAGGAAAGATGGAGGAAACGTGTAGGGTTAGGAAAATTTCCAAAGTTGGCACTGTTCATCCCTTTGATTTGTAGGAAAGGTGCGAAGGAAGAGTGGAGGAAAATTTCCTTCGTAGGGGACTTTCAAGGCAAAATCCACAGGAAATGAAAAATTCAGTCAGAGCTCATTTTTGGAATCCTTTGCACAAGGAACAAGAAAGGATTACCCCTGCCATCCTTTGCTATTCCTTTTCCCTTCCTATTCCCTTGGCTTTCCTTTCCTTTAAATCAAAGAGGAGTGACGATCAGTTACTTGGAGACGAAGGTGATTGGCCGACATGTTTAATTCGTCATCTTCCTCGCGGAGCAGAGGAGCCCACGCACGCAAGTGACGAGCGCGATGCCGTCATTGGCGGTTTCTTCTTCTGCGACGTCGCGGTCGACCACGGCGGGAGGCGGTGCGCGATCGATCGATTGGCTGGCGAGTGTGGAAATTAAAGATTCCGGCCCGTGATACAGTTTTGGATGGAGCGTTGGTCGTCTCGTCTGGATGTTTCGGAGCGACCGTGGCTTGGCTTCGACAATGTTGTCTCTTCATGGATGTGCTGCTAGTAGCTCTCCTGCTTCTTCAGATAAAGTTCACTGAACCACGTGTTCTTGTTTCATTTTTTTAAGACGATCACGTACTTTTTCAAGGGAAATAAATAAATGCAGTGCCATGCCGCCATGCCCGATCTTGTTTCCGCAACGTCGCCGTCGATAATGGCGGGAGGCGGTGCGCCATCGATGGATTGGTTGCCAAGGAATGAATGATAGACGACTTGCTGGGAAAAGATTCCAGTGATCGATGCAGCGACGTTTTTTCTTGGAACAACGGGTGAAAATGTTTTCCGAAAATGATTTTCTTATATATGTTTTGTGCTTGCTCTTTTTAAGCTCAACTTTTAATTAATAACACAAGTCGTTATTACCCAATTTTATTAATGCAACGTTATTGTGCCATCCTGCAACTTTACAATCCAGCAGAAGGATCATGAATGTCTATATTTTATTAATGCAGCCTTTCTACATTTTTCTTTCTCACAAATATTCTAGTCTGATATTTCATTTAGTTTGTTTGATCATAAATGTCTTCCCAATCCAGCAAAACGAATCTGATACATTTCCAGTATTTTTATATCAAAAAGATATTTCACTCATAAAAAAATAATATTTTGTATTATATATTGTCATTGTTTCAGCGTTACAATCTGTGAAAATAGAAGTACAATGCAGAGGACAACCACTCGAGAGCAGGGCGGGATGCAAAGACCTTCCAACGAAGAAACAGTGCAGCGCGCCACTAGTAGTAGTAATGGGCTGAGCGCATCATCCATGCGAGATACAACCGTCCCGACCAGATGCGATGAATAGGAGCTCCCACCACATAAGGAGCAGGCCCCAACGGGCTGTGATGCTCTATAGCTCTACTAGGCCTCACATGGAGCATGCCCCAACGGGCCGATATTTCCCACGAAGGCGTCTTCCCTCAGGACGAACCGACTGGTTGGCGGCTGCTCGACTACTAGGCAAGGATGTGATGGCGTGGCGACCGGAGGTGTGCGTGGCGTAGCACACATGAAACTGTCACGGCACTCACGCCTCCCTCTCACCCTCTCCACCTTGGACGTCTTCCTATGCCGTTCCTCCTCCTCGTCTTCCTCGCACCCGCGCAAGCTCCCCTACTCCAGCTCCGTGTCCGGCCACGCACTATTCTTTGAGAACGCCTTCGCCGCGCTCGGCCCTAGCTCCCGCAACTCCCTCGCTAGCCCCCACTCCCCCACCGCAAGCTGTGAGTGACACCTCCGCCCCCTCCTCCGCTAACTTCTCGCTTATATGAGACCGGTGATGGAACCACATCCATGGTGATTACAATATATATTCTACATGTTCTGGCGGTGATAAGTAGGCTATGCTTTTTCCAAACGATAATACGATTAGTTTTGGTCGATACATTGTCATTATTAGTGTGAAAATTATGGTTGCTTAGTCCCATCTATGCTCTAATGTAGTGTGACTTGATGGTGATATCAAATGATTTCTTAATTTGTGGCGATCCAAATAAGCTACGCGGTGAAATTTATTGATAGACAAAATATCTATGGTGGAGCTCTACTTCATCGAGGGACGGGATGCTCAGGACAGTACAAGGGTGTCCATGTAGTCATTATGGCATCACTGAACTAAACGAAAGCATCCACTGCATGTTTGTTACACCACATGGTATCAACCATTCATGTGATACCATTCCTATTTAAAGATGAGAAGGCATAGAATGTGATGGGAATTCGCAAAAGAAACCATCATGCGTGTTTGAGGCCGAGCAAAAAAGAGTCGGATCCCGTTAGTTTTTAGGTCCATATTAGCATACAGTACATACACAATGTATACAAATCTTGCAATTTGCGTTTGAAAAAGTCCAAAACATCTTAGGAATTGGAAGCCTCGGGATATGCAGCTTTCCACATGAAGTAACAACACCTTAACTGTATATGCTATATGGACTCTTCTGTAGAATATCCATGAAAATGAACCGAAGATGAACCCTTCTAAAAGCCTTTAGGGTGACAGGTTAGTGTATGGCCACACACTCTTATGTATGGTCACACACATTCATCCCCAACCTTGTCTCGAACAAGTTACCTCCAAATATTAATCGAAGAAAAAACAATCTATAAGTGTAAAGAACATTATTTTAGATGTACCGATTGTACACTCTTGACCGAATATACAATCAGTTCTAACGAATGCTTATTCAGGTACCTAGTATCCAAAATTTCCTTGAAGATCTACTTTATATAGAAGTAAACCACCGTATACATCGAGGTCTCCTGTAGCTCCTACCCTACATCTTTACTGTATCCACGAACTCCATCTTTGGACAGGTGGTAATTTTTTTTCAAGAGAAGGGGCCAAAGTGGCTCCCAGTTTTCATTCATGCGAAAACTAATAATACAAATGGTTCTTTTTTGTTTCACATCCCAGGCAAAACTAACGCTTCTTGCACCAACCCAGGTCCAATTTTTTGGAGCAGCCAAATACAATATGATGACGGCAAACTACCACTATCAAATTAGACAGTCTATAACGAAACATCTAGACAAGCTATTCCTAGCAACTCTCGCTTTAAGCAGAAACTCACCAGAACTCAGTACAACAAGACTATCATCGGCAACTAGGGAACTTCCATACATTACATCGGTAACTAGTTAAACAGAGCACCATCGGCCCCCAACCTTGTCTTCGTGGAAAAACTAAGTTCCCACCGGAAGTAGAAGCTCTACCCCTCCGCGTTGCGTTTTTGAAGTCTTTCTCCCTGCAGACCAGCCCAGTACAGGTGTAGCTGAGGGAGAACTCCACTAAAGCGAGCATTGTTGTGGTGATGCGAATAAACTACATGCTGAACTTTATTGATATATCAAAAAATCTACGGTGGAGGAGCTCTAATTTATCGAGGGACATAATGCTCAGGACAATACAAGGGTCTCCATGTAGTCATTATAGCATCACTGAACTACATGAAAGCATCAATTACACGGTTGTTACACCACATGGCATCAACCCTTAATGTAATACTATACCTATTTAAAGATGAGAAGAGAGATGGAATCTGATGAAAATGCACAAAACAAACCGAGTATGGTTACTACTCCTTTCATGTCCAAACAAATATAATGGGACAAAGCTTTTGCCAAATTATGACTTTATTGATTTTGTTCAAAATATTATTATATCAACTTGAGACGGGAATTAAAAGGCTTTTTCAAAATGTGGTGATCTAAAGAAACTTTAATATGAACTTTAATCAATATATCAAAATGTCTATGGGGAACTACTTTAATGATGGAGGAAATGCCAAGACTAGTACGAAATGCCCATGTGCTCCTTACATGCAACATAATTGCATGCAAGAATTCATCGTACAATTGTTGCACCACATGAATATGTTTCTATTTAAACATGAGAAGAGATATCGGTCATGGGCACATTTCATAGAAAAACTATCATGCACAATCGAGGTAGAGCAAAGAGTAGAGCCTAGACGTTGCTAGGTTCATATTAGCATACACCACAGAACAATGTACACAAGTTATCAGCACTTGGTTGGAACTGATTTGGCAATGCACGTTGAAACCACATACTCCCTCCATATCAAAATATAAGTCAATCTACCTACTTACCAAACATATGTATCTAGACATGTTTTAGTGCGAAATAAAATCAACACTATGGTGGGTGGAGTCGGTTGGATACAAAACTATGCCCATCGTTAGGCGTGTTCACGATGACCCAAGGGAGTTAGACTCACCTTGTCACGCATATGCCACCACGACCCTCCTGCTTCCACACCTCTACTAGAAGGCAGGGCTAGCCAGCTATCGTAATAGGGCTTTTCTTTTTCTTTGTGTAAGAAGGAATATGCATGTTAACCATTTGGAGTCTATGATTTTTTTTAGGATATCTACATGTTTACTGCTATCTTTTTTTTTTAGAAAAACAAAGTTTGGCCACAGGCATAATGGGCCCGATGTGGCAGACTATGGACAAAGGCCAGCCATGGGGTAAGAGAGCAAGTTCCCACTGGAGTCTGTTAGGCTGAGCGGACAACGATTGGGCCTGAGCATGACATCGAGGCCGGTTTTTCTCTGCTTCCGCGTTGTGTTGTCAACTTGTCAAGTTGTCATAGTAGATACCCCTAAAAAAAACTTGTTATAGTAGATCAAACACGCAATTATTTGCATACCAGTTCAAAGGGAGATGGCATTTAACCAGTCAGGGACGAAGCTAGAACAAAGATTCGCTGGTGTCAGTCTTTGTTGGGATGGGGTCATCTTATATATAGACTAGCAAAATGCCCGTGCGTTGCAACGGGTTTAAAAATAAATCAAACATGTTAGGTTTTAGGTAAACTCGGATTTTTGTTGTATCATCAATTTAGATTTATATTGGCTTTGTCCTAGATTTCAATTCTCTTACACGTCCCATTATACAACAATCCTCGCAAAAGTAAAACAAATATTCATAACTTACTTTCTGATCTTCATTGTATATACATCATGGGTATCCCAAAGTCAGCTGAAGATATATAGTTCATGACCTCTTGTTGTGCAGTCCTCCTCACTTAAATTCTTAAACATGCGGTTGGTAAAAGAAACATGACTCTTTGCATCATCTACATACATGGTGTATCACCTAATAATATAAGGATTTGTAAATATCAGTATTACACATGATAAACTAAAACATTAAATGCAGATTAGATTTCTCATTTCATGATATGTGAAGCAAGCATTACATTGTGTACCTGCATACTATGTAGTAGGAACATAAAACAGATGCCAATGCTCAATAAGAAGCATTTTATAACAGGAGGAGTCTTTCACAAACCTGGGCAGGGCTTTGAATCAAATTATTATATGAAATTAAGATATCTCGGCTAGTAAATCACACAGCAGAAGAAGCACATGTCCAAGCACAATACCAGCACCGAGGAAGCACAAGCATCTCTCTGCTAGTAATCACACAGCAGTGTTGGTAGTATCTCTCCCGATGCAGATGCACCCACTGAAACCAAGCAAAGGAAGCAGTACAGTTAGCAACGCTCATCTACAGTTTCTCTCTCAATCAATCAATAAGCAGCAGCTCTCTCCGTCTCTCTGAACAGCAAGCAGCAGTACCTCTCCCCAAAGTTCAGTCCCGCTGCCGATGGCCGCCCGAGATTCAGCACCATGTGAGAACAGAGGACAAACCGCATCAGCAAAGCTCTGGATCAAGGCGCTGTAGAGGAACGCATCCAGGCTCCCGACGGCCTCAGGGCCTTCAGCGTGGCCCCGGATTACGACGACGCGAAGCCCGCGTCCCGGCTCCCGCCGGCAATGAGGGATTCCAGCGCGGGTGTACAGGCGGCGGTGTTCCCTCGAGGATTCCGGCCAGCGGCCAGCCGGCAATGAGGATTTCTCGAGGTATAGCACGGGAAAGAGGGAAAATAGACCAGGAGCTCACGCTGCTGCAGAAAACTTGCTCAGCCGAAGCGGGTATGGACGGAGAAAACGTCAAGGTTGACAGCGACGACCCCCCCGCAGTAGAGGAAGATGAGGACGATGCCGTCGATTCCATACATCCCGTCTCGATTCAGTTGGAGGGCGGAGCGGCGTGACGAGAAGGAGTCTATTCCGTGCTCGTTCGGCCTCGGGGACAGCGGCAGCGCCGGCGCAATAGAGAGGCAACGCCGGCGACTTCGGCTGTACGCGGGAGAGATAAGCTGATGAGAATCAGTGGTTCTCTCTGCTCCTTATCTTAGATGACGAGCACGAAATCCGGGGGCACTACCTATCTCCAACTCTCCAAATTATCGCCGGATGCTTCGCCGAGAGAGATCCAGAGGAGGCCCGCCCGAGCGTGAGAGGGACGCAGGTGCGGTTCGATTCGCAGGAGGCGGAGGGGTTTCGCTCCGGTGCGGCGGCGTGTGTTGAGGAAAGGAAGGGAAGGGAGACGCGCTCGATTTGGGTGGGGTTGACCGGGACTGGGGATTCTTTTTCTTATCATTGGCGGTGGCATACTCCGTAATTATTCTACCACTGCAAGGGTAAAATCGGAAAGTGAAAAACGGACCATCACCTGAAGACATATTATATAGTAGAGATTAACATAATTAATAGTGTTTTAAAGAAGGTTTTGCTCACTACCACTGGTGTCAGCTCCGTCCCTGTAACCAGTTCATGGTGTTCGTCTCTAGCCAAGGTGAGACTAAAGATGTTAGTCCGTGCGTGGCCGTGCATACTGATTTGTTTTGAATGGACGTTATGAATGCGTGCTTACAGTTGGAAGCGGCGCAACGCTCTCTCCTTCAACGGCACCGACGAGCCGCTTGCCGTCGCCCGCGAAGATGCCTCGACGACCTTCGGCTCTGGGCACACCGCTGTCACAACAACGCCACCGCCCATCTCATTAATAATTGGTGTATTCTGTTTGACCCCCCCCCCCCCCCCCCCCCCTAGAACAACTATTGATGTAGTCCTTTATTTTTCTGCTCTTGTACCCTGTACTCTTGCCGCTACCCATGCGGTAATCATCTTTATATAAAAAGTTCAGGCTGGTTCTAAGAGCCCGCCGTAGTTACAGTTCAAAAAAAATTGCATGCTTACAGTCAAAATAAATAAATAATGCGTGCTGCTCAGAATAAATAGGATGTGCAAAGCTAGTGCACCACAACTGTTGTGCTAGTAGCGCAAAACAGCTTTGGCTCTCGCGGTAAAAATCAATTTTGCGTCGCTAGGTGGTCCAATGACCTTTTTTACTTTTTATTATTTTTGGATTCTTGGATGATTATCAATAGATTGGTGAAACTTTTAGTAAAAACAAAAATTTGCTTTTGCGTGATCGGCTAGGACACAAACTAAATTAATTGAGGTGTGAACTAAATACAGCCTGAAGTACAAGCTGTTTGCTAAGGTTGTGAACTTCGTAAAAAGTTACGGCATGTGACGCGCCATTTTTCTGTCGCGGGGTTGTCCTAGCAGATTCCATCATGAGATGACTTACCAATATGTGGAGACAACCGAGCTAAGGTGTTTTGGGGACGGGATTGATACACGCGATATATCCACATCCAGCCCTCGCGGTGAAGGTAAAGACCCACTCATATATACTTTATTGATTACGATCTCCATTACAAAGGTTGTGTTATGACTACTTGGCTCTTGAGATTGGTTCTCATATTGCTTGTCCCTTAAGAGCGTTGTGAGCTAGACTTATATACACAGTCAACTTAGAGTTACAAGTTTATACCTGAGTCGGTTTGGGGTCAGTGTCCTACATGGAATCAATTACGTCCTCCGCCTTGCCTTACAAGATGAAGCCACACTGTGTTGTGCGATGACTCTAGTTTGAACCATATTGAATCTTGAGCCAACCCACCTTGTGATGTGTAATACCCTGTGAGACGGGTGTCCGTGAGCCGGTCATGCCCCTCCTTGGGTTGTCTCTTTTCGTGGACCTACCCAGTAGGTTATTCTCCCGACAGCAACCCCCCCAGCCCTGCCCCGAGCTCCAACTGAGAAGGTGCACCGGACGGAGACGGTGGCTGACCCGAAGAGGGGTATTGAGCTCCGAGCTACAGAAAGATTGGGAATTTAGGACAATGAAGACATTGCATCATTTAGTAAAATGTCTCATTAATCGTGGTATTGTAAACATCCATGGTACGGTTGAACAGGAGATGATCGAGAAGCACATACTAATTATATATAACACCATTTGCTGAGACAAAACATGTCAAGTGTGCAGATGAAACATCATACAACAAAGCAAAATAACTATCCTAACCCAACCCATATGTTGATACATTCTATTTGGCAATCCACAACAACAAAGTCAACATCTTGGAGGAACCCCTGAATCTACAGATCCTAGCCAATTGCACAAGAATTTTCTATCGGTAAGAGCTGCGGGACACAACCTTAAGCAATGTCCCATCCATCGTTCCCATGGAGGCCTGCAAGATCATCAGCATACAAAAGCAGATCCGTTATATTGATGTTTGATGCACAGAAAGAAAGCTATTAATGCAAGACCATCAACATGCAAAAGCAAAGCTGGTTTGCTGATGCTTGATGCACATAAGGAGAAAAAAATGGCCAGGTTCACCAATATTTCAATAAGACGGTTATCTGAAACAAAATTGTCCTAGATATGAATTATGAGATGAAAACCCATGATGAAGCGAGTCCATAAAACTTGCTGGGTAGTTAACCTCAGTGTTTAGCAATAAATAGATGAAAGGTGCCAGTAAAATATGTTTGTTACTTGGAAGAGAAAAAGAATACACTGAAATGGTGTTATAATGCTCCACATGAATGATCAAGTACTTTGCTCTTCTCGTGAGCAAATACACCATACGAAAAATAATAGATGGCGCTTTATATGCAACCTCTGTCCACATTAGAAAGAAAGAAAATTTTGACTACTTAATGCAAATCCTATTAGTTTGAAGGCACTGGAACTCGTCATGTAATCAATGAGTGGCTTCACTCTCGAATGGACCTTCTGATACGTGTAAAAATTGCATATTTCATTCATATTCTTAGAAATAGAAGTCATGAGTGGTAAGTAGGAAAATTGTACGGTAGCACGTGTTCAGAAGATAATTGAGAATTAGTATGAACTATTTTCTTCCACCCCAAAAAACTATTGTGAACACACTTATTATTGGGGAGCGTGAATACAACTAAGTTAACTTGGACTGGTAGATCCATAGCTACTGCCAGCTCACACATCAGGTTGAGCTATTCATGTCAGTTATAAGTCTAGTTAATACAACAGTCAAAAAAGAGAAGCATATAGTCAGTTTTCTTATATCCTCTTGAAAGCCAAAGTTCCTGTGTCGATGTGAATATTATATCAGTCAACAAACACTGCGTTTAATTACGAAATATTGTATGAATGGTCATGCCGAATGAGGCATACCTGAACACTGAGTCCCACTCATCCCAACGAACAGTATACTATGAATTATAGCTTGCATCAGTTATATAGATATTTCTTCTTGGATCTTGATTCGTCTTTGCATGAATGATGTCTGACAGCATTGTAACCAGTCCGACGATATCTAATGGCAGATAGAAACAATGCTAGAATTAGAAATAAAAAAGCAAGATGAAGAATGAAAATGGTTACCAACAGAGCGCGAACAATTTAACAATTGGCCGTTGAGTACTTGACAGAAGGGTGCCTATGCGTGTCTACAGAATATCAAACGGTTGTGCATCATATGCAAACAGTGGAAAGCTTTTAGGTTCTGGAAAAGTTCATGAATTTTTGTATGCTGAGTGATTCTAATTGTGCAAGTATGGTTTGTAGTCTTGTATTTCTCCCGCGGAGTAGCAACAGTAAGACTCGAATTTATAGATTAAGCCCTCCTTCAGTTGCTCCCTGAATTGGTCTATACGGTTGGATGGAATGCATCCTTCCATTGTGTTCCCCAAATTTTTAGAACCATGCAGTGTAAAATTAGATAGAAAGAAATGCCAAATTAATGGCCCAAAGTCTTACAAGAAGGCCTGAAGCCAAGAGAAGAGAAACAACATACGACCTCAACACTACAAACGACCTCAACAAGCAGAACTCTACAACCACAGGAAAAAACAGAATGACCTGGGAGTATACAAGTAAACCTAAAACTTAATCCAAAACCAGACGACCAGCACTAGCCAAAGCCCACTGTTTGGCCTCGTTCTTGATATGCTCGATGAGAACGTTTGTTGGCTCAAAAACTTTTTCAAAATCTCTGCTATTTCTTTCTCTCCACACCTCCCAAGCGACCAACAAGATCAAAGAATCTAGTTTATTTCGGGTTTTTCCTGTGACTGTTCCTCGGGCCTGCATCCACCATTCTTTTAGGTTGGCATGAGTGGGAGGCGTGACACTTTGCAGTTTTGCCCAACTGAGAACCTGTCCCCAAATAATGTTGATTATTGCACACCCTATAAAAAGATGTTGATTGTGTTCCCAAAATGAAAAATAGTTCAGATAACATCTTGCCATTTTAAATGGTAAGAATAACATCATACTCTAACGAAAACAAATCAGATTCACTAGCAAATGTACTCCTCTCCATAAATTTGCTAGACCCAACTTGGTCTGAACAACTAAATGTACTCGAAAGAAAGCCTTTACTGTATACAAAGAGCAATCCGAAGAACTTATATTGTTTAAGGGAAAACTGGAGCAATCTGTGGTACAGTAGATTATTTTTGCAAAAAGGCAACATAAGTAGTAAATGTATTATATCAGAGGATTAAACTCAGCCTAGATCAACAAACTTGAACCAAATTGAGAACTTTAAAAAAGAGCAAATATGTATATCTATTAGAGAAGACTAACCAATCTAATTGCTCTTTTTCCTGTCTTTTCTCTGCATTTTATGAAAAAATCTGAATGGCATCAGAAAACCACACGAATGTTTCACCAGCCAAATAAAAAGGTTGTCGAAGTAAAGTAATTAAGCTAATCATGCAAAAAGAGAAGGTCATGTCAAATCATTGTGCATTCCATGTTCTCTTTATACAACAACCTAATAACCTATGAGACGGAGACGGGGCGGTGCCTGGGGGCGGTCCATGGGCAGGGGAGGCGAGGTGGAGCACGGCGTCGCGTGGTCGCCATCGCCGTCGTGAGGGCCACCACGGTTTTATCCTTACCCGAGGGACCGAGCCATCTGTGGCCGCCACGCAGACGTCGAGATCAGTTCCGGCGGTGGGCTGTACGGCGGCGGCCTGGGCTAGTTCACGGGCCATCGATGAGCGGACCAACGCATGGTCGAGAACGCGTGCGGGTGGGGTGTGGCGACCTGCCGGCGTCGGCGCCGTCTGGATTTGGGCGCTGTGAGGCGCGGCGGGCGGTGAGGAAAAGGCACCGGAAATTGCGTCCCATCCAGAAAAGAAAATATACGCCGTTGCCGTTTTTCCACGGCGGTCCGAGGATACGCCGGGATTCTGTGGATCATCGTCCCGCACAAAGAAAACATCGGGCCCCGGCGCCGGCCCCATGTATCATCCACCGCCGGAACTGCATCCACTACACTACAGCCGGCCGTCGTGTCCAGCTGCCAGTCTGCCGACTCCCGCTGGCCGGATGACGGACGCCTGGCCGACGGGATCATCTTCATCTCCAAGGAAACACGGCCGATAAAGAATGGATGGACCAAATCAGATATTTTAGGGACAAGCTACAATGTTCTAGTGTGTTCTCAGCACTCTATTAGTGGAGGAAATAAAACCTTAAAATGGCACAGAGAAGAAGGATGATCCGCATTTTCCACGCGCTGAATTGTACGTGTCCGATCGAGCATCTTCTGTTTCTTCTCCCGCCCCTGTATAAGCGAAAATGCAACACCACAACTAACATGATATCCACCAACTATCCACACCCTTCATTTCATCAAGATTCGTGCAACAAATTCATCAACGAATCTTCAAATGTCAACGCATTATCAATAATTGATGGATTTATGTAACATGAATTTTAGATTCATGTACTAACATGAATTTTCTGTGCATGCATTGAAAAAAAAATTAAAACCACGCGTTAACATATTTTTTAGTTTTTTTAACACATAAAATAGTAGGAATAATATGGTTCGTTGGATGCATAATCAACGATCATGATAATAGGTGGAGATCCTATTAGTTGTGGAAAAATCGCGTTGATATATAAGTGCATGCAGAGGCCTGCTGGGATTTCATCTCACTCCAAGGCTCCACCGCTCCAATCAGCACAGCACCACCACCACAGAGAAAGGATTCAGGCATTCAGCTGGCTAGAGATTTCATTCCATTACATCTCAACTGCTGAGTGCGTACGTAGACTAGCTCGAGAGAGAGAGACCGCAAAAAAAAAAAAAGACTAGCTCGAGAGAGATGCGACCGATGGAGTCGGCGGGAGCACTGCTGCAGGGCTGGCTGAACTCGGGCGTGGTGCTGAGCGTGATCGCGGTGCTGTGGACGCTGGTGTGGCAGAATCTACAGGGCCTGCAGCTGCAGCACTTCTTCAAGCGCCACGTCGGCCGCCACGCGCGCCGCCTCGCCGCATTCATCGACCCCTACGTCTCCGTCACCGTCGGCGAGTGCGACGGCAGGTTGTGGCGGACACACCGCGATGAGGCCTACAAGGAGGCGAAGGCCTACCTCGCCGAGGCCACCTCCCGCGACGCGCGCCACCTCCGCGCCGAGGCCGCCAAGCACGCGGACCGCCTCGTGTTGAGAGACGAACTGACGATGGCCTTCTACCAATGGACATTCAGGGTTCGAACCATGTCTTTCAGCCAATAGACTTTTCGATAAGTATATGGTTGAATTTTGACCGAAATCAACTTCTGCAACTTAGGATACACAATCTCCTTAAGAAAAGCTTGAAAATGTCGTATTCAGCGTTATCAAAATGTCTATGGCGGTGGTGCTTCATTGACGGACAGGATGCCCGAAACAGTAAGGATGTCCATGTAGCCACTATGGTATCATTGAATTGCATGAAGGCATCCATTGTGTGGTTGCTACATCACTTGGTATCAACCATTAATGTAATACCATTTCTATTTAAGGATGAGAAGGGAGATGGAATGTGATGGTGATTGCAAAAGAAACCAGCTTGCGTTCTTGAGGGCGAGCAATAAAGAGAGTCAAGCCCGGTAGTTTCTAGCTTCATATTAGCATACACTATATACACAATGTATACGAGTTTCTTTTGCAAAAACCACAAAACATCTTAGGGATCGGAAGCCTCAGGATATGCGGTTTTCTACATGAAGTAACAACACCTCTATTGTCTATCGTCTACGGGGTATCCTTGACAATCCACTGAAGATGAACCCGCGGCCTTCTTCAAGCCATTAGGGTGACGAGTTCATTTCCCCATTGGTTTTGTATGCACACATGAAAGGATATTGGACATGAATAATGTATGTGTACATGGGTAGGGCGCTGCGTAGCCAACACTATGGTGCCTTCTTTGCGGCTCAACCGACTAATTCATCTAACAACATCTTCATTCGTGGCCAACATGATCCCACACTCTTATGTATATTCACTTCATTCATCCACATCTTTGTCTGATACTATGATACAAGTCATCTCCAGAAGGATCTTCACACATGTATCTAACTATCCATACTATTAACTCTCGCAAGTGTCTAGGCTCATCTGTAGGCCACCAGCTTAACCTCTACGCCTATCATGTCCCTCTAGCAAGTTGCCATTCCCAATAGCGCACACCCATATTTTCGAAAAAAAATCTTAGACCCCCAACATGTCCATCTCCAGCCGAAGTGCTGACACATTTTGTCACGAATGCATGTTTGTTGTCTTTGTTCTCTCCTGAAGCCATGCCATTTTCACCGTCGGTGCACCGTTCCCGCTAACTCAACAAGCGTGGACAGGAATTGATATACCGTTAATGGAGAAACACATCCTTGCCGACCATGGTTAATACTCCTTTTATTCAAACAAACATAATCGGACAAAACCTATTTTCAAATGACAATTCAATTGTTTTAGTTCAAAACATGATTATATATTGTGGCAATTATGGTTTCTAAGGCCCTTGTAAAGTCATGATGTAGCAACTTAAACGGGGAATGCAATGGTTTTCTCAAAATCTGGTAATCTAAGAAAACTACAATGTCAACTTGAAACGATATGATCAAAATGTCTATTGGGGATTTACTTCATTGATGGAGGTGATGTTAACCAAGGTCGGAGCTAGGCCACGGGCAACCTAGGCCTTGGCCCGGGCCCAAGAAATTTTCTTACCCCTAGCATATGTAGGTTTTAGAATCGGGCCAGGGCTCAGGAAATTTCTATTCCTACACAAAGTGCATAAGCGCTTAGTTCCATTTATCTCGGCGAACAATGATCATATGACGAATGAAGCGAACGATGAAACAAATCCTTCTCCGCCGTTGCTCACCGCTCGCCCTGCCTAATCTGATATGGTGGTCCTCACTTGGCCTCTCTACTGCCCTTTCTGCAGATCTCTGCTGTTGGGTTCTCTCCACCTTTGTTGTTTCTTGACTCATGCGAGAGGTGTAGGAAGGCATGAACAAAAGAACTTGAAAATGCTCTGCTACTCTACTAACAATGTGTTCATGAGAGATTGAGAGGCTAAAGGGCAACCAAATAAGGATTTACTAACATCGTTTGTATTGTTATACTATTGTTCCAAAAAAATCATCTCGTTTGCAATTTTTTGAACCATTAAGAACTAGGATAAAATTTTACATATTCATCTTTCCAATTGAACTTATTTTTTTCTCTTGGACATGAGGTTTTCAAAATACTTAAAACAGGTTTGGTTTTGGCCTAGGGCTTACTTTAATACTGACTTCGCCACAGATGAGCTACAGTACTACAAATGCCCATGTGCTCCTTACGGCAACACATAAATACATGTAAGAATCACGGTTGTTGAACCATAAGGCATCTAATATGTTCTAATTTAAGCACAAAAAGATACATCGATCGTGATCACAATTCACAGAAAAACTATCATGCATAACCGAGGTAGAGCAAGGAGTAGAGCCTAGCCTAGGTTCCTAACTTCATATAGCATACAACACATACCATGTACACAAGTTACTAACAATTGATTGGAACTTGGAACTGATTTCTCAATGCACGTTGAAACCACATACATCATAGGAGTTGGAAACATCATGATTTTTCATTATGTCAATGTTTGTTTCTAAATAAAGTCAACACTATGGTGCTCTGTTGGATACAAAATCATTTCCATCACTGGGGGCGTTCATGACGGCTCGATGGAGTTGTGCTCTTCTTGATACGCCTATGCCACCACTAACAGCCTGGTTGCCACTATTATTTGCAAATAGCAAATACAACAGCTTGATCGGTTGCTAGTTGCTAATATAAAATCCGTCGTACTAGGGCTAAAACCCGTTAATTTAACATACTCGCTCGATTTCTGAATGTAAGACGTATAGTTTTCTGAATGAATACTAAGTGCGTGTTCGGATCTCCTCCAGCTCCATCTTCGTGGTGCTCCGGCCTGGAGCAGTGCCGAACATGCCAACTCCTCGGAGCCAGATCCGCGGAGCGGTCACATTTGGCTGTACAAATTGTGGAGCACCTCTTCCGGAGATCCGCGGAGCACCCAAACCGCGGAGCAGCGCGTAATTACGACCAGAATGCCACCGCCAAGTGAAAATAACGGTTCGCTGCCTGTTTCTTTTCTCCCGAATCGCTGCTTCTCTCTCCGAACAACAAGTCCATGGCTGTTCGTCTTTGACTCGGTGACCTAGCTGCGGGGACAGCCTCGAGACCGCCGCCGCCCCCGCCCCCGACTCCGGCCGGCCTCCAAACGCGCCGCCGCCCCCGTCCGTCCCAGCATCTTCCTCGTCGAGGTATCAGCTCTAAGGATCGACGCCCGGCCCATGAGCGCGGCTCCTCCAGCAGTTCGTCCGACGGCCGCGTCCCCGAACTCCTCCGGCTACAGATCCGGCCGCCGCTGCGACCACCTCGTAGCGCACCAGCACCAACCCGAGCAGCTTCCCCTGCGACCACGTCGTACTGCATGGGCTGAAATCGCTGGAACAGCTCATAGGACGGACTGGTTTTAGCTGGGCTTGGTTGGACAAATGGGCTTCCAGCCCAGCAACAACCAAGGAGAAGCGAGGAGCAGCACCGAACATTCTCTGCTCCACTAGCGACGCGGAATCGGGGAAATAGAAGCTGGATCGGCGGATTTCGTGAAGCCGGACCGTTTCCGAACACGCCCTAAGACGTGAGTATTTGACATATAGTGGACTCATCTGTTTCTAAAAATATCGAATGAGAGGAGTCCCTAATAGCCACAAAATGAAAACAATCTGTAAAATCCCTCTGTTCGAGATTGATACATATTTGTGTATGGATAAAATTGTACATAAATCACGGTACACCAAAGGTTTTTGAATTTTTCCCAGAAAACTAGTATAAGCCTTAAATACATACAGGAACGGAGGGAGTATTACTGAACTTGTACATTTGGTGAAAGCATGAACTTGGACAGTCAAAACGTGATATATCCTTTTTTTATGAGAATTTTTTTTTTATATTAGAATGGAAGTGGTAAAGTATCAGGATCGATCCCGTGTGTGAAGATTTCTTGTGCTAGAATGCTGAACAAAATTTTGCAACAAAATCCGTTTAATTAGAATGGAAGGTATACGCTGATACGCATATGCGTAGTGTACTGAATCCTATTCAGTTTCAACCTTGAATTCCGATTGGTCTCGGTTTCGTTCGGGAATTCAGCGTGCTATTATATATTAGGCGTGTCGTACGCCATGAGATTTTGCGCCGAGATCGTCGTCAAGCTGGAGCTGGACCATGGAATCAGTTTCGGAGGAGATTCTGCGAGCACTACGGGAATGCTTACCTGTGCCGACGGTCAAAACCTGTGCCGACGGCTTTTTATCGGGGTCGTCGGCACAAGTTCCTACGAGGCCATCCCGTGATCCTGGCCGTCGGCACAGATATCCCCGTCGGCATAGCTTTCCTGTGACGTCGACACCTAGGCCGTCGGCATGGGTACCCCATTTTTTTTTCCTTTTAAGTCATGTTTTTTCTATTTATGCGTGTATCTGTGCGACGGCAAAGCCACCTGTGCCTACGGCTTTGCCGTCGGCATTTCTGCCATATTTGTTTTTCCTTTAAGTCATATTTTCTTTTTTATGCGTGTATCTGTGCCGACGGTAAAGCCGTAGGCACAGCTTCCCAGTTTTTTTTTATAATCTTCATTTTTAATGTTCTGTAAATTAAGTTTAATATGTTTAAAAAAATATTCATTTTTATGTATATAGATACATCGAATAGCTATATGTATATAGTTTCGCCGAAAATAGTCATCATGTTTTTTTACCATAATCTTCATTTTTATGTATCTATTTATTACTCTCAATTAAGTTTAATATGTTTTTATTCATTTCTATGTATATAGCTACGTCGAATAGCGGTCTCCACCCACATAAAATAACGTCGCGAATCTTGTCTCTCGGAAGTATTATATGCGAATCTTGGTTTGTCTTACATGTGTGTAAATATTATTGCAAGTGTTGGGGTGGATATTGGTTTTCCATGTACCTATGTCCTAACCTAACACAACCAATCAAAAAACTCCACTGGGCTACCCCCTTTCGACGCCGTTCAAAGGGGGTAGACGGGAACTTTGACTTTTTTCCAGCGGGTCTAGGGTTTCGCCGAAGCGGGACTCCGGAGCGTCGGAACCCCACCAAAACCTAGGTGGTTCCATACCATATGTATACAATTGTGTTGGGTGTTTCAAATGTCCAAGAATCTGCTCTGTTGTGTGACCGACATCACCGGCCGCACTTTCTCTATATTAAGTGTGTGGACTTATAGCTGAAAACTCCCGTTTCGGGCGAAACGAGGGCAATCTTGTGACAACTTGTGATAAAAGTTGGTTTTCCATGTACCTATGTCCTAACCTAACACAACCAAGCAAAAAAGTCCACTGGGCTACCCCCTTTCGACGCCGTTCAAAGGGGGTAGACGGGAACTTTGATTTTTTTCCAGCGGGTCTAGGGTTTCGCCGAAGCAGGGCTCCGGAGCGTCGGAACCCCACCAAAATCTAGGTGGTTCCATACCATATGTACACTGACAAGGATATACATCTCGGGTATCCTACCATAAGGGTACCTGGTGCACGTGTCGACTAAGGCCCAACTATCAAGAGCCTACATGAAGCCCATGACGAAAGGCCCAACGAGATGAAGTATCCTCCAAGATTAGACATAGGCATAGTCGGTTTATACTTTCCTTACATGTATATAGGGTCGGTTACGAACTCCCGAGACCCAGCCTCTTATAAAGGCTGGGAGGGTCGTCGATCCTGGACAAGCCATACTCGAACCACCAAAAGCCCTAGCGAGATCGACATCTCGTCGGAGCTCCCTTGTAACCGCATAATCTCACACGATCAATACCAGACAAGCAGGAAGTAGGGTCTTTACCTCCACCCGAGGGGCCTGAACCTGGGTAAATCTTTGCCTCTGCTTGTCAGCCGACGAAACTACCAGTACTACCACGTTCTCTCCCCATAATCTCAACCCTAGGTCCTAACCATGGGATTTGATGAGTTAACCCTCGTCAATTGGCGCCGTCTGTGGGAAAGAATAGTGCTGGACTCACGGTTTCTTCGGTTCCATCGGAAAACGGCGACTCGCCGATCGGATCTACAAACGGCAACTCGCCGGCTGCATCAACAAACCAGAACTCGCCGACTCGGGCGGCACACGGCAACTCGACAAACGGCAGCACGCCAACTTCACCTGCAAAAAGCACATCAGATCCTCTGATGGACTTCGAGCCACACTCGCCAGAATTCCAGGAGAGTTCGCTGATCTCGAGTCAGGTTTGGGTTTAACCGTTGGCTCGTTCAATTTTTTCGTCAACAAGCTTGGTGTGCAGGACTTGACAGATCCACGCCAACTCGCGACTTCCGCACCCGAGGCTCCATCGGTTGCGGCTCCTTCGACTGCGGATCCATCAACTGCGTCCATACCATCGTCGATCCTCCAAGCTGCTCGTCTGCAACAACCATGTCACTCGAGAGATCAACGAGCTCATTGAAGAACTCCAAGGTGAGGAGGCCGAATCAGCATACCGCACAAACGATCCCGAGCTCGATCTCCCACTCGAGGATAGCTTCGACTGCGGGATCTCCCTCAGCGACTTCGACGAGCCCGAAACTCATATCGACAACCACGTCGACTCCGAGATCTGCACCAACAACAACCTCGACTTCGAGATTCATAACAACTTCGCCGACGCCGAGATGAGCATAGGCGATGAAGACATCGACAGCGAGATCCGTCCAGACGGACCACTCGACGGCATATCGACTCCGACATGAGCCTTGATGAAGACGTCGAGTCCATGACGGGACTCGAAAACACATACACATACCCTCGGGTGATACCCCAGCAGGTCTACGTTGCCTTCGCCGCAGAATCATCTGATTGCGGCCAGTCGCAGGCCTACAGAATTCCCGTGCACAGTTACTATGCCGGATGGAGTCACAAATCTCACAATTACTGCTGAGATGGCAGCAAAAGCAGATAAAGTCATCAAGGAGTGCACAATGATGCCAGGACGCAACACGAGAGGAGATGTTGACCTTCCAGTACTTCAACTGGCAGGAATCACTTCGACTGCAGCAGATCAGAGCAACACTCGAAGAACGTAAAAAGCAAGCTAGCTTGTCGAGTGCGAAGAAGACAGCTCTCCTGAGCTCCACCGGGCGAGCAGACACAAGACCCAGATCAAGGCTGTCACACCTCGCGGAGATGAGAGGGCAGCACTCACCGCAACTTAGGCCACTCTTTCATGACATTCGACGAGGAGGGAGTGCCAGTACCCAAAACAGCTGCGGGTGCCTCTTTACGCTGCAGCATACCTAGAGGCAATCAAGCCTCCAGCTGATGACCCCAATGCAAAACTACATCGCCAACAGATCAAATCACTCGCCTTAGCGGCGAAGGCCATACGCCAAATCCCAAAAACTCCAGGAGGGAGTCGAGACCGTGCCATAGTGACACGCGTCGTGAAGAGCATAATCGCAGTGGTCGCCGCACCACTCGAAGGAAAGAAGCGGCTCACGTCGGCGCAGGTCCAGGAGCAGATCACGCAGATCTTACAGTAGCGACTCGTACTCTGATCAGGAGCCTGAGCCACACGGAGCTCTGTGCTTCACTCGACGCGTCCGCGAGACACGGATGCCCAAAGGGTTCAAACTCACATCTGAACAGCCCAAGTACACGGGTCGACAGGAACCTTCAGGTGGCTGGAAGACTACAGACTGGCTGTCGCGTGCCAGCGAGGCACAAACATCACAGCCATGCAATACATACGACTCATGCTCGAAGGCACAGCCCGCGACTGGCTCAAGGCTCTACCTCCATCAACATACGACTCGTGGGATCACTTCCGCGCAGACTTCATCAAAAACTTCGAGCCTCTATGTGAGCGCCCAAAAACGTTCGAAGAGCTGCGAGCCTGCGTTCAACGGTCAGACGAAACGTTGAGGTCATACATCCGACGATGGACTGAGATACGCAACTCAGTTGGAGTAATTTCAGAAGATATGGCCATGGATGCTTTCATCATGGGCCTCGCCAGGCGAGACTTCAAAGAAGCACTTGGTCGCCAAAAGCCAACCTCTGTGGCTAACCTCCTGAAGATCGCGACTGAGTGGGCAGACGGAGAAGACATGGCGCGCACCACACGCGGGTCCTCACCCCGTGACAATCATGAAAGCGGCAGTCGAAGCCGCAGAGACTCATACAGAGACGACCGAAGGCGCAAGTTCAAAACGTCACTACGACGACGACAGACCCGAATTCATGGCGGCTGGGTTCTCCACACCCCGCAACGACCAAGACAGAAGCGACCGACGGTCAGAAGATCGACGGGACAGTCGAGATGATCGACGGGACAGTCGAGATGATCGCCGGGACAGTCGAGACCGCGGCCAACGCAGCGACAGCTACAAGAGGAAAGACTGGCGCAAGTCGCGCTCCGGCGCACAATCCGAGCGATCATTCGAAGAAAAGATGGATGCTGATTGCAGATTCCACCTGTACAAGGGGAAGACGGAAAATTGCGCTCCAATCACTCGATGAGAAACTGCAGAGAATTCGACCAACTAGCATCTGAATACGTGCAACTCAGAAAGGCAACAGCCGCACACGCACCCGCACCTGCACCTGTGCCTCAGCCAAACAATGTGCCTTTGATGGCACCACCTCCACCACCACAGCCTGCCGCAGGCGGAAATCTCGCGGGTGCCATACAACCCGTACCTCGGGTGGACGAACCTCAGTACCCTCCGCCCCAAGGGCAGATGTACATGATACAGAAAGGTCGCCCTTCCAACAGGGAGCAAAAACTTCGCACTCGACAAGTAAACATGGCGGTCATGTCACCTCCTGCTGTAACTGAATTCTTGAAGGGATCCGAAACTGCAATAAGCTTCAGCAGAGAGGACCACCCACCATCGGTCGTTCGTCCAGGGCACTCTGCTCTGGTACTCGACGCACAAATTGGAGGCTACGCCATGTCCAAGGTCTTCATGGATGGTGGCAGCGGCATAAACATCATCTTCGCAGATACGCTCCGCAAAATGAACAGGTCAGTCGAAAACCTGCCAAATCTCAAATACCTTTCACGGTATCGTCCCAGGCAAAGCAATAAGCCCAGAAGGCACCATACAACTCGACGTAACGTTCGGGGACAAAACCACTTCAGGACAGAGTCGATTGAGTTCGAAGTTGTCGACTGGAAGTCACAATACCATGCCATACTTGGACGCCCGACGTTCGCTCGATTCATGGCGGTCCACACTACGCATACCTCCAGCTGAAATGCCTGGACCAAAAGGAGTAATCACAGTCAAAGGAAACTTCCAAAAGTCGACTCTTGCGACCGAGAGTTTAGCAAAATCTCTGAGATGTTCGGCATGGAAGCAACACTCGCCGATCTAGCGGTCTCCAACGATCGAACACTTATGCCGGAGCACAAGAAGGTGGCAGTCGACAGAGCATTCAATGCCACCAATGACACAAGGTCGCATCAGGTGCACCCGACTGACCCGACCAAGACAGTCAATGTCTCTTCGAGTCTGCCTATCGCATAGGAAAGCGCGCTCGTCGAATTCCTCCGTGAGAACTGGGATATATTTGCGTGGTGTCCAGCCGACATGCCAGGTATTCCCAGGGAATTCGCCGAGCACTCTCTCCAATTATTTCCAGATGCTAAACCAGTCAAGCAAACAATGCGCCGCATATCCGGCCCAAAAGAACCGCAGTCGAAGCCGAAGTCGACAGACTACTCGCAGCAGGTTTCATCAGAGAAATCAAGAAATCACAATGGGTGGCCAACCCCGTACTGTAGAGAAGAAGCACACAGATATCCTTCGGATGTGCGTAGATTTCACAGCACTCAATAAATGTTGTCCAAAGGATCACTTTCCACTACCTCGAATCGACCAGATCGTCGACTCCACCGCCGGGTGCGCTCGCTTGTCCTTCCTGGATGCTTACTCGGTTACCACCAGATAAGGATGAAGGAAGAGGATGAAGAGAAAACGGCGTTCATAACCCCACTCGGGGTCTACTGCTACACAACATGCCTTTCGGGCTCAAGAACGCAGGCGCAACCTACCAGCGCATGATGCAAGACTGCCTCAAGAAGCAAATTGGGCGAAACGTCCAGGTCTACGTAGATGACATCGTCATCACAACAAGGGAGGAAAACACACTACTCGATGACTTGCGAGAGACGTTCGCAAACCTCAAACGCTTCCACATCAAGCTCAACCCGAAGAAGTGCACGTTCGGCGTGCCAGCCGGGCAGCTCCTGGGGTATCTAGTCTCGGCTCGTGGAATCGAGGCGGACCCGGAGAAAATACAGGCCATCTTGACGATGCAAAGGCCTTCAAAGCTCCATGACGTGCAAAATTAGCGGGTCGAGTGGCAGCACTCAGTCGATTCATCAGCAAACTAGGCGAAAAAGCACTCCCGTTCTATCGACTGATGAAGAAAGCAGACAAATTCGAGTGGACGCCAGAAGCCGAAGCAGCCTTCACGGACCTCAAGCGAGTCCTCACAAGCCCTCCAATCCTCGTCGCACCAAGGGAACGAGCCACTATACCTATATGTCTCCGCAACTAACAGGGTGGTGAGTACCGTACTGGTAGTCGAACGCAGGGAGGAGGGACACGCCCAAAGCATACAACGCCCAGTCTATTACTTGAGTGAAGTGCTCTCCATATCAAAGCAGCGGTACCCGCACTATCAAAAGCTGGCCTACGCCGTGTTCATGTCCTCAAGGAAGCTGACGCACTACTTCGCAGAGCACCCGATCACTGTAATCAGCACCTCAGGGATCGGGACATCCTCACAAACCCCAACGCAACTGGGCGAGTCGCAAAATGGCTCATCGAGCTAGCACCACGAGATATCAAGTATGATTACCCGAAGGCCATCAAAGCACAAGTCTTACCTGACTTCCACACCGAGTGGATCGAAGCTCAGTTGCCAGGAGCACCAGATGTGTCCAACTCATGGACTATGTACTTGACGGCTCAAAGAAAACGAAGGCGCAGGCAGGTGTCATCCTCATATCACCAAAAGGCGACAAGCTTCGCTATATCCTGCAGATGGGATTCGAGTTACCATCCAATAACGAAGCAGAGTACGAGGCCCTGATCCATGGCATGCGGATGGCCAAAGCCCTCGGGTGCACTCGACTGATGATCTATGGTGACTCGAATCTTGTGGTGCAGCAAACAATGAAGGCCTGCGATGCAATCGCAGATAACATGATCGCCTACCGTGACCTGTACAACTAATGGAGGGCAGCTTCGAAGGCTGCGAGTTGCGGCACATAGGGCGCGAGAGCAATGAAGAAGCAGATAAGCTAGCCAACATTGGCGCGACCAAAGCACCAGTTCCACCTGGTGTCTTCCTCGAGCGCATCGAGCACAGGTCCATCAAGAAAAACGAACATCTCCTACATCAGCCGCACCAGCCAAGAGCAAAGCACCTAGCACAGAGGACCCGCCAGTCGAGGTACTCCTCATCGAGCCAACTTGGACTCAACCTTTCCTCGCATACATACTCCGCGGCGAGGTACCTGAAGACATAACAGAGTCAAGACGCGTCACTCGACGATCTAAAGCATACACCGTCATCAACGGCGAACTATACAAGCGCAGCATATCAGGTATGTTCCAACGTTGCATAGCATTCGAAGATGGCCAGCCATCCTTCGTGATATTCATGCAGGTACCTGCGGGCATCACGCCAGCAGTCGATCACTCGTAGCCAAAGCCTTTCGCGCAGGCTTCTACTGGCCCACAGCACTCAAAGACGCGGAGGACATAGTCAAAAGGTGCATCGGCTGTCAAAAATTCGCCACAAAGCCGCACGCACCCGCATCGGCGTTGAAGACAATACCATTGGCCTGGCCCTTCGCCCAGTGGGGGCTCGATATGGTCGGGCCACTCAAAAAATCCTCCCATGGAGGGCATACTCACCTTCTGGTGGCGGTCGACAAGTTCACCAAGTGGATTGAAGCAGTCCCTATCACAAGTTCGACTGCCACTACAGCAGTCAATTTCATAAAATCCATCATATACCGCTTTGGTGTGCCAAGCAGCATCATCACTGATAACGGTACAAACTTCACGGCTGAAGAGTTCCGATCCTTCTGCAAAGAGCAAGATATCACGCTCAACTATGCATCGTGGCACACCCGCAGTCCAATGGCCAAGTCGAAAAAGCCAATGGACTCGTGACGAGCGGAATCAAGAAACGCCTCCTGGTGCCACTCAAAAGAGCCGCGGGTGCTTGGGTCGAAGAACTCCCGTCTGTGCTATGGAGCCTACGCACAACTCCCAACGCTTCAACACAATTCACCCCATTCTTTATGGTCTACGGCGCAGAGGCAATCCTGCCATCAGATGTAAGATTCAATGCACCAAGAGTCGAGGCATACAACGAAGAAGATGCAGATGAAGCACTCGAAGATGCAGTCGACTTGCTCGAAGAAGCACGCAACACGGCGCTAGCACGCACAGCTGTCTATCAGCAAGACCTCCGCAACTACCACAGCCGTCGACTGCGTACCAGGTCCTTCGAGGTTGGCGACCTGGTACTTCGACTGAAGCAAAAGAAGGTGCACAAACTCGCTTCTCCATGGGAAGGACCCTTCATCATCACCGAGGTCATTGGTGGTGGAGCATACAGACTGAAGCACGCGAAGACAGGCGAACTCTCGCACAATCCTTGGAACGTTGCGCAGCTGCGCCGTTTCTATGCTTAGATTGCTCAGTCGCACAATGTAATAGGCACATATGTCGGATGGCTGCAGGTTTCAGACGCGCTCTTTTCCTTACCAGGGTACCTACGGGGACTGGAAGGTTTTTAATGAGGCGGCCTGCAGCTTAACATTCAAAAATGGAATATAGTCAATGATTCCTCATATTTCTCTGCTTACTACTCGCATAACTTATTCGCACAAACTTAGCCTCACCCGAATACTCGGGGGCTGCGCTATCTCAAAGCATGAGCTTTCGCTCCTTCTTCAAACATAATACCCAGCCGCACTCGAATACTCGGGGGCTGGGTCATAAAAATCATACATAAAAAAAAGTTGCTCAAAATCATGAGTTGAAGCTTCAAACATCGCAAAAATTCACAGCCTCACTCGAACACTCGGGGGCTGTGCAATTCATGTTCCATATTAAGTGTTTTTCATAAACCCCACTCGATACACACGGGGGCTGCGCACATACATATAAATAAATATACACTACGTATAAGTGGCAAATTTACACTCGGGGGCTCCCTATACAGAAATACCCTAATCTTCCGGTTCGTCCTTGACTGGTAGAACAGGGCCCATAAGTTGAGCGTGATAACACTCAACCATCACCCTCGCAGACTCGACTGTACCGTCAAGTTGCGACTGTGACAAAGTCGATCCAGGCACGGGTGGATGTAGCTGCATATGGACTGCTTCGGATATACGCCATCGTTGCGTTGGCTCCATCCACAAGCTTCTGGGTGATAAAGTCTCGAATGGACCTGCACTCCGGAAAAGCCCGAGCAACGCATGGATTCCTTGAGGTTGCGGCCCCGTCGGAAAAAGAGTCTGGTTGATTCGACTGAAGGCCGACCTGCATAACTCGAGCAAAGTGCTCCGCCACACTCGATCCTGCAGAGTTGCGAGTATGCGCGCTCGGTGCTTATCCAAGCGAAAATGCTGACGGCCCGTCGTTGGTTCGTCAGTCGCATTGTTCAATTGCTCATCAACACGAGCTTGCTCCGCCTGGAAGTCTGGAACAAAGCCTGCAACAACGCACGTTGGATCAACAAAAAGGACAGGCTATGAACTCTTGAGATCAAGGCAGTCATGCTTACACTCGAGTTGTCTGTTCACGATCTCCATCTCGCCAAGCACATAGTCCTCTCGCTGAGTGGGTAAAGCAGGCCTCGCCCTCATCCTATCCAGCTCACTCGGGCACTCCAACTCTTGCTCCAGTTTTACGACTCGAGCCTTCATATAACGCATTACTGCGGCATCATTTGCCGCCTGAGCTCGAGATCGAGTGGGAGCACGATGCCGCGACGAGCCAGATGAAGTAGCGGCTGCCCGTTTCTGTCCAAACATCATAAAAATTCATGTCAGATATGAGAAACTCATCACAAAGCTTAGGCGAGTAACAGCACATAGCCTTACAGGCGGAAGCACAACAAGGAACCAAATCCATACAAGTGTGGCAACAGCATACGCATACTCGCGATATCATAAAAGTATAATTACAGTCCAACAAAAGGGAAGATGGCCCTAAAGTCTATGATGCAGACTCCGACCTAGCCCTACGCGCGCGATTGGCGACCTCCGCTGACCGGCGCTCCATGGTAGTCATAAAAATTTCAGCCAGCCGCGTGGCTGGCTCGTTCACATGCTTCAGAGACACCAGCTTCCCGCCCGGCTTTCGAGGGAAATCAGATAGAGCGGCCTCGAAGTCACCCTCTATCCCATGACCTAAAAGGAGCTTGAGGGTGGTCTCTGAGCCGCGTACCGTCAAAGTGCGAGCAAAATTCGCCATAGTCGAGGTTCCCGGCCTAGGACGTCGGCGAAGCCATCCACAGTCGACGGAGGTTGGCCAGACGGGAACACGCCCTTGTATACGGCGCCGAGTGTGCTCGTAGACTTGGCGAGTGCATCCTTCGCTTCGGCAGAGATGGTGTCAAGATCACCAATAGCACGGTCGAGGGACAAATCGCCACTCGCCTGGTCTACAGGTGCCGGTGCGCCAACAGCTCCTTCAAAAATCAGAGAGAACAGAAACTCTTACACAACACTCGGTGAAATATAAGTAAACAAAAAGCGGCTACTTTTACTAACCGCCCACGTCTCGGGTAAAGCTAGCCAGCCGCTCAGCATATTCCTTCTCGCGTACGGCGGCTGCGGCATTGGTGGCATCCAAAATTTTCTTCGACTCGGCGCGCTGGGCTTCGAGTGCCTCCTCTAGCTCTTTCACCCGAGACTCAGCCGAAGCCTTGTCGTCTGAACTTGTTGGCAAAAAGCAACTCAGACATTAGACTAAGTAAGGACAGCAAAAAGAGCTTTGGAGAATCAAAATACACTTACGAGTGAGTTGCTCCAAACTAGCACGCAGATTGTCCCTCTCCTGCTCCACCTGGACAAAAGCCTTGCCTGATTCCACCAGGTTGAGGTAGTAGGGTTGCAAGCACACGAAACCAGCATAAATTATACATAACAAGTATCGTATGTGGATTCTGCAAAAAGACACTTACGTGTTCAGTCCAAGGCGCAGGCTTCGAAGAAGATGCCCCAACCTCCGGAGTTGCGGCTCTCGTAGCCTTGGCCATTTCAATAGCAGTAGCTGCGGCTGCTGATTGAACGACCTCTGGAGCCACGTGAGAGACTTCCGGGTGCTCAGGGGTCGTCATCTTCTCGGATGGAGGAGTTGGTGGACGCACAGTCTCGGCACTGCGAGTGACAGAAGAAATACAACATAAGCAAAAATATCAACCAGCAAAAAACTTTAGTACAAAAAGCTCAGGAGCGTACCTGTGCTCTTCTTCTTCATCAGTGTCAAGGTCGTCAAAATTTGGGCCTCCAAAAAGCAGCTCCTCACCCGACTTGGGAGGAGGAGCTGAGCTCAACGGGCTCACATTCAAAGGAGCAGGTGTGGTAGAAGGAGACGAGCGCGAGTCTCCGTCATCTTTCACATCTGACTCCTTCGCGGGTGAACTCGTGGAAGAAGACACAACTCGTGCCACCCGACGACGCTTGCGAGTGGGAACCTCGCTCACGTGGTCAGTCGTGGCGGGTTCCTCAGCCCGTACTTCCTCTGCCCCTTCCTCTTCGCCTCTTCCATAGGAGATGTGGTAGCCGAAGGTAGAGGCGATTCATCCCCTCCCTTAGTTTCTACCGTTTGCACCTCCGTTTCATGAGTTGGGCCATCTTCGGGAAGAGGAGGAAGGGTTGATGCAGTTGAATGGCCCTGCATACCAAATACAGCAGTCGAAAGTTACAAAGATGCACAACAAAAAAGCAAAAGCAGAAGATCGTAAACTTAATCGTTCACTAACCTCCTCCAAAGGCCTATCAGAACCATAAGGAGTGACAGGGCAGTCGACGTTGCAGGGCTCGCTGGATTTCGTGCTGGTGATGGATCGCACATGTGACACCAGCTCGCTCTTCGACAGTTCCTCCTTGCTCATTCGGGTGGCGTCGAGCGCACCCTTGTACTCCCACATGGGGTGGGCACGAATGCGGAGCGGCCACACCCGCATCTTCACAAAGGTGGCAATCAAATGCACACCAGTTACGCTGCTCAGCAGCTCTCCAATCTTCGACAGCATAGGCGCCGCTTCTGCCTTTTCTTCAGCCGACAGCGGGTGGTCCCAGGCATTCGTCCTCGCGAGTATGCCAGCAGTCAAAAATGGCGGGACTCCTTCCTGGTCGACGCGCACATAGAACCACCTTTTCCTCCACCCTTGCGCCGAGTCGACTGGCTTCAGGGCGAAGTAGCGGGTGTCGCTGCACACCTGGATCCCGAAGCCGCCAACAGGATAGGTGCGGACGCCTCGGTTGTTTGGACGGACCATGAAAATCGACTTCCAGAGGGCCTAGCTGGGAGAAACTCCCAAGAAGCACTCGCACAAAACCATAAAGCAGGCAATGTGCATAATGCCATTCGGGGTGAAATCATGGATTTGCACCCCGTATGCATACATCAAGCCACGAACAAAGTCGTGGAAGGGAAGCGAAAAACCCTAGGCAGAAACTCCGCAAAACAAACGCGCTCGTTAGCGCGAGGCTCGGGGAGTACCTCCTTGGGCGACGGCGCGCGGACGAACAGCTGGTCCGCGGGTGGCAGCATTCCCTCCTCGCGAAGCTTGTCCAGATGCGCCTCCTTGATGGTGGATTTCATCCAATCGCCGTCGCTCTTCTTGAGGTCGAAGGCGAGCGCAGTTGCGCCAGCCATGGTCTTCGTCCCCTTCAAAGCGGCCGCGTCGGTCGCGGGCGCGTCAGCAGCAGCAGCTTTTCTCTTTGGGGCCATGGCAGTGGTGGCTAAGAGGAACAGCGGGAGCTCGGGCGCAAGAACAATGGGGAAGCGAGAGGAAGACGATGAAGCAGGGGCGGCGCGCAGAGCAAATGGCAAGTAAAAATAATGCCAGCGCCGTTCCCCTATTTACCACAAATCAAAAGCGATCACAACCGTTCAGATCGTAATCGTGCGTTACGCACGCAATCTCACCGTACACGTGGCAAACGCGGAGGGCAACCGTCGCCGGCCACTCCGCCCACTAAGCACGCAAAAAGAGGAGCCATCATCACGCCTCCGTAAAAAGTGGGCCAGAGTGGTCAAATCAAGTCCAAACGGCACCGTCGTTCGGTCAGCGCTGCACAATGGATCCACCTATGGGTCACGTCCCATCCATCACAGCATAACGCACGCCACCGCGTGTCAGGAAGCGCAGTCGCCAAAAACGTCATCACTGACGTCATCTCAAGCGCTCTGATCAGAAATACATTCGAGTCTGCCCAGCGCATATCGGTCACTCGACTACCTTGTTTGGTTCGGGTGTAAAAAAAACAATGTTAAGGCAAAATATAGTCACTCGACCGTTTCTTCGGCTGAGGCATATTACTCCCATCGGGAGCATATCAAAAAATTCTTCGACTGGACATTCTCAAGATAAAATGATTTTGAGATTATCCTCCATTACAAGCAATACAGCATAATCTCAGGGGCTATTCCCATCGGGAGCACTGTCGTGCACCCGATAGAATTACGGAAAAATTTCTTCGATTAACATATGCAGGGTAAGAAGATCTGAGATTATCCTCCATTGCAAACAATAAAGCACAATCTCGGGGGCTACTCCCATCGTGAGCGCTGTCGCGCACCCGATAGAATAACGACAAAGTGTCAGTCGACAAAAGAATCGACTCAGTTCATATACAAAATCATACTTGAAACATTCCCGAGTTGCGTCCGCCGCAAATACCTTGGATGCTGCACGCATAGTGCAAAGGTAAGACCCGCCGAACTTTCGAGCTGGGCTAAGGACCGTTCCAGCAACGTCAATCCTTATACTTTCCGTGTCAGCAGACATGATGAAAAATCCTGACGGACGGGTTGGGTAAAATTCAAATCTATACTGCAGATCGACTCAGTAAGACCTCCGCGGCCTAGTCGAATCTGACCAGTTTGTTCCAGATTCGAGTCCGGGGACTCAAGTTTGATTGAAAGCTAGTAAGGTTTTACCCGAATGTGTAGTTAACCAGTCTCGATCCGTCGAGTGTACTAGGCCTGCTAAGTGATAACCCCCAAGAGCAAGGGATCACTGTAGCACCTCTCAATGTGGAAGTAAGGTATCGATCCGCAGGAGCAAGAAGGAAAAGTTATCTATTCCCTATAACTAAAGTGTCACAAGTTTTAGTTGATTATGCACTAAACAAGTTTGGAGAACAAGGTGGTTGATGGATGGAAGTTCGATGTAGCAAAACAAGAATGTAAAAGTGTCCCAATCCTCTTCAATGCAAGAGGACAAGACAAAGGTTTTCTCTTATTGGAACGATGGACATGGGTTCATGGGTTCACTTAATCCTCTCTCTCATCTATGGTGATTATCATGTTATAGATAAAGTACACACAATTGTCATGTTTTAATGGTAGCTTTTATGACAGCTATATGTCCTAAAACACATAGTTGAAATAAATATTCATTTGTGTTCCTAGGTCACCCTCGTAAGGCTAGCGTGGTTGCTCTCACTCCCACATCATACTCTTTCTTTTTAACCCCAGATAAAGGATGTTGGGCGGTACTGTGTCACTCAATACCTACGCCGTACCTACATACATCATACTTCTTAATGGACAATATTCTAAACACAAGTGCGATGATTTATATTTCGTGTGTGTGATCACAACTCTCTCATCTATCTACACTTGGTGGTGTCAATCACCTCATGACAATGATAAACAAGGCATTATGAATAAATCAAACCATCACATGCATCATAAAATATCTCCAAAGTATGGCAAATCACAAAAGCTCCAACACAACGGTAAATGCATAACAAATCATCTCATACCACAATATTCACCACAAAGGTATTACATAGATGACCGTAATCATGTTTAGCAGCTCATACGGTACTAATTAGTGAAGCTCAAGAGAGAGGAGAGATACATAAGTTACCACCACAAACCCAAGTCCGGGGGGTGGACTACTCCCCCTTCATCATGGTGATGATGGTGGAGATGTTCTTGCTGTAGATGTTGATGATGAACACGCCGGAGGGGGGTGGACCCCTCCGGAGGCGATTCCGGCGGCGTTTCCCCCTCCGATCTTCTCCGGCGGCAGCCTTCTGTCTCTCTGTTTCGTGGTTTTGTGTTTCTCCGCCGCCCCTTCCAGAGAACGTCGGGGGACCTTTTTTATAGGCGTTTTTAGGTCAAGACGGAGTCGGTGGACGAAAGATCGACGGCAACGGAGCCACGATGCCCAAATGAGTGGGCCCCACGCGGCCACAGTACCTGGCCGCGTGGGCCACCCCCTTTTTGCCTTGCGGGCTCCGTTTGCTTGATTCCTTCGCTCCTACGTCTTCTTCCTTCCAAAATAACGACCTCTGTATTTTTCCAGAATTTTATGACGACGTTTGGGTCCCTGAAACATAAAAGGAAAGAAATAGGGTTTTCTGCCTGCGCACGGTTAATTCCATAAAAATAGGAAACAATTATTTTATTTCCTAAAATCATTAAATAACAGTGGTATAACCCTTATATGATGCAAATATGATTAGAATATAAGTGATAAAGTGCAAAGTTCATGTATGCATTTTACATGCATCAACATCCCCAAGCTTAACCCATGCTCGTCCTCGAGTATGAAGGTGATAAAACTAACATGGACTTTGCAATATAGCACTAACAATGGATATCAAAGATGATTGCTACTTCTACATAGAGTCAAATGATTCATTCTTCAAAGGAGTAGCAATATGCAAAACAGTTTATGAAGTGATATCAAGTATTCAATGCAAGGATGTTCAATGATAGTTCACAAAGTGTAACATAACAGATAATAATATGGACATTCTTACTTTTGCATACATGTGGTCCATAGAGTGATGATGAAAATCTGAATATGTTTGGTGGACACTTTGGAAAGATGAATAAGTGAGTAGAGGTAAAGCATGCATAAGTTTCATCTAACCTCCAAACTCTCCTACTTAAGTTAATGATTGCAATGTGGTAATACTTGGTGTCAAGCTCTCATTCCCCTATCATAGCATCTTGAATGAATATAGTTTAATGTGAGAGCAAATATGTGTAGTGTGCTTGACAAAGTAAAGGTTGGGTGTCTCATGCCCCTTGAATATAAGTACCTACAACATGAGTTACTCAACTTGGGAAAAGCAAGTTCAAGTTATCTATCATTGTAAGTAATAATAGTATCATCAAGAGCGTCAACTGGGTTACCTCTTGTCTCAGGATATGGAACAAGCCCATATCAAAATGACAAGACAAACAAACAAGATGAAAAACCTCAACACCCTTTTTATTTACCATTGGAATAGCTTTTTATTGTAAGGTGTGTCATAGATAATTCACCATAGCATGTAAGTAAATTTCCACCATGAAAAATGCATGGCTTAGATTAGCGGCCCAGGCGTCTCTCTAACCATTTATACAAACTCATTCAAACTAAATCATTTCCCCCTTATTTCACCATGATAGGCATCCATAGGCAAAAGCACATGATATCAACTAAATGGAGCATGTTGAAAGCTTTGCATGTGACAGCACATATGGGCTAACTCCCAACCTCGGACATTTATCAAGCCACTAGCATCATAATCTTAATCACAATGGGTCATGTTTTATTTATAGCAATGATAGTAAAAATGTGCATCAAGTTCATGAGAGCTATATAACCAACTTTTCCCATGGCAATCAATAACATAATCATTTTCATTCAGATGTATAGATAACACAAATATCATGATGAACATACTCGGAATAGCATATAGCTAGTAGGTAGATATGGTGGACTCACTGGAATAACTTTGGTTGAAGGTGTTGCAAACAAGTTTTAACTTGTTGGAGTTTTTGGGCTAGCAAAAGGGAGAAAGTTGACCATTTAGATGCATGCATGAGTGTCCATAGAACTAACTAATCCATGTTAAACCAAGTAAAATAACAATCAGCACCAAAACATGAATAAGTGATAGCTCTTAAAAAAGAATTTGCAAACTATTACTCATAAACAAGCTCATGAATCATGCAACTATATGTATCATTAAAAATCAACTCAAACATCCCTTTTTCCAATCTTATAAAAGCATCCAACATATTTCAACCCATATTTCCAATAGCTCTCCCATATATAAATGATAGTGTGGTGGTCTCTCAAAACAAAAATCAAACCAAAACAAAAAGACGCTCCAAGTTTATGCGATAAAGTGTTTCGATCGAAAAACAGAAGTTGGACGTGTGCAAACCGAGAGTGTGTAGGTCCAGTGGGGTTGTATTCACATCCCCAAGTTTATGGTCTTCACCATCCTTGGATAGCTCTTGGTGCATCTCCTCCAATCCCTGTGAAAAAACTTCAAAACACCGTTTCTCCCATTTCTTTTCTGTGGGGTGCATTAATAGTGATAAACAAATATGTTTCTTGCTGCATATAATCCTTGAACAAAAATTCATATGAGATGTCCAGAAAGTGTATAATGTTGTATGCCTACTCATAAACTCAATTGGATCAAAAAGATTCAACTTAAAAGCTCAAAGCATGCATCAAACAAAATGGGACAGAATCTGTCCAGAAAAACAGCAGCAGCAAAACGTATTTTTCTACCCTACCAAACTTTCTCAAAAAATTCCGAAAAAATTCATGCATACAGAGGATGAAAATTTGCAACTACAGTTCAAATATGAGATCATTCGGAGTTACAGAATAAGAATTAAAAATCATACCGTGCACTGATTCGTGCAGGAATAAAATCTCCGAACGCTATAAGCAACTTTTTCAAACCAAAAAGGGTAAAACTTGGCACTTTATTGAAAATTCCAGAACCTAAACTATAAACAAAGTCTCTTGGTACAGCAAGAGGACAAAAAGAAAATCACACAAAAAAAAATAACCGGGTTGCCTCCCGCAAAGCGCTTTCTTTATAGCCATATAGCTAGGCTTCCTATTTGGTATCAAGATGGTTGAAGTGAGGTGGACTGAAAATATCATATTCATCATCATAAATGGGAGACATAGTATCATTAAACAAGTTAAAGAACCTCCCCAAGCTTAGATGATTGCAAGATATAAAAGGAACCTCCCCAAGCTTAGTCTAGTGCATACAAGAATAGAAACTTAAGCGCTACGCTCCCCGGCAACGGCGCCAGAAAAGTATCTTGATAACCCCCAAGAGCAAGGGATCACTGTAGCACCTCTCAATGTGGAAGTAAGGTATCGATCCGCAGGAGTAAGAAGGAAAACTTATCTATTCCCTACAACTAAAGTGTCACAAGTTTTAGTTGATTATGCACTAAATAAGTTTGGAGAACAAGGTGGTTGATGGATGGAAGTTCGATGTAGCAAAACAAGAATGTAAAAGTGTCCCAATCCTCTTCAATGCAAGAGGACAAGACAAAGGTTTTCTCTTATTGGAACGATGGACATGGGTTCAGGGGTTCACTTAATCCTCTCTCTCATCTATGGTGATTATCATGTTATAGATAAAGTACACACAATTGTCATGTTTTAATGGTAGCTTTTATGACAGCTATATGTCCTAAAACACATAGTTGAAAGAAATATTCATTTGTGTTGCTAGGTCACCCTCGTAAGGCTAGCGTGGTTGCTCTCACTCCTACATCATACTCTTTCTTTTTACCCCCAGATAAAGGATGTTGGGCGGTACTGTGTCACTCAATACCTACGCCGTGTCACATCGGCCATCCCGTACCTACATACATCATACTTCTTAATGGACAATATTCTAAACACAAGTGCATTGATTTATATTTCGTGTGTGTGATCACAACTCTCTCATCTATCTACACTTGGTGGTGTCAATCACCTCATGACAATGATAAACAAGGCATTATGAATAAATCAAACCATCACATGCATCATAAAATATCTCCAAAGTATGACAAATCACAAAAACTCCAACACAACGGTAAATGCATAACAAATCATCTCATACCACAATATTCACCACAAAGGTATTACATAGATGACCGTAATTATGTTTAGCAGCTCATACGGTACTAATTAGTGAAGCTCAAGAGAGAGGAGAGATACATAAGTTACCACCACAAACCCAAGTCCAGGGGGTGGACTACTCCCCCTTCATCATGGTGATGATGGTGGAGATGTTCTTGCTGTAGATGTTGATGATGAACACGCCGGAGGGGGTGGAGCCCTCCGGAGGCGATTCTGGCGGCGTTTCCCCCCTCCGATCTTCTCCGGCGGCAGCCTTCTGTCTCTCTGTTTCATGGTTTTGTGTTTCTCCGCCACCCCTTCCAGAGAACGTCGGGGGACCTTTTTTATAGGCGTTTTTAGGTCAAGACGGAGTCGTTGGACGAAAGATCGACGGCAACGGAGCCACGAGGCCCAAATGAGTGGGCCCCACGCGGCCACAGTACCTGGCCGCGTGGGCCACCCCCTTTTTGCCTTGCGGGCTCCGTTTGCTTGATTCCTTCGCTCCTACGTCTTCTTCCTTCCAAAATAACGACCTCTGTATTTTTCCAGAATTTTATGACGACGTTTGGGTCCCTGAAACATAAAAGAAAGAAATAGGGTTTTCTGCCTGCACAGGGTTAATTCCATAAAAATAGGAAACAATTATTTTATTTCCTAAAATTATTAAATAACAGTGATATAACCCTTATATGATGCAAATATGATTAGAATATAAGTGATAAAGTGCAAAGTTCATGTATGCATTTTACATGCATCACTAAGCTATTTTCCCTTGATCATCATAAGCAAAAACCACAGTCGATGAGATACTCGACATAGCCAACATGTGCTATTCATACAGGAATTCCAATTATAATACAAAGCATAGGGCGTGCACTTACGAATGAGTCCATGCCCGATTCTTCGAGTCAGACAAGTACTCGGGGGCTACTGACTAGGATATACATCTCGGGTACCCTACCATAAGGGTACCTGGTGCACGTGTCGACTAAGGCCCAACTATCAAGAGCCTACATGAAGCCCATGACGAAAGGCCCAACAAGATGGAGTATCCTCCAAGATTAGACATAGGCATAGTCGGTTTATACTTTCCTTACATGTATACAGGGTCGGTTACGAACTCCCGAGACCCAGCCTCTTATAAAGGCTGGGAGGGTCGTCGATCCTGGACAAGCCATACTCGAACCACCAAAAGCCCTAGCGAGATCGACATCTCGCCGGAGCTCCCCTTGTAACCGCATAATCTCACACGATCAATAACAGACAAGCAGGAAGTAGGGTCTTTACCTCCACCCGAGGGACCTGAACCTGGGTAAATCTATGCCTCTGCTTGTCAGCCAACGAAACTACCAGTACTACCACGTTCTCTCCCCATAATTTCAACCCTAGGTCCTAACTATGGGATTTGATGAGTTAACCCTTCGTCATACACAATTGTGTTGGGTGTTTCAAATGTCCAAGAATCTACTCTGTTGTGTGACCGACATCACCGGCCGCACTTTCTCTCTACTAAGTGTGTGCACTTATAGCTGAAAACTCCCGTTTCGGGCGAAACGGGGGCAATCTTGTGACAACTTGTGATAAAAGTTGGTTTTCCATGTACCTATGTCCTAACCTAACACAACCAAGCAAAAAAGTCCACTGGTCTACCCCCTTTCGACGCCGTTCAAAGGGGTAGACGGGAACTTTGACTTTTTTCCAGCGGGTCTAGGGTTTCGCCGAAGCGGGGCTCCGGAGCGTCGGAACCCCACCAAAACCTAGGTGGTTCCATTCCATATGTACACAATTGTGTTGGGTGTTTCAAATGTCCAAGAATCTACTCTGTTGTATGGCCGACATCACCGGCCGCACTTTCTCTCTACTAAGTGTGTGGACTTATAGCTGAAAACTCCCGTTTCGGGTGAAACGGGGGCAATCTTGTGACAACTTGTGATAAAAGTTGGTTTTCAATGTACCTATGTCCTAACCTAACACAACCAAGCAAAAAAGTCCACTGGGCTACCCCCTTTCGACGCCGTTCAAAGGGGGTAGACAGGAACTTTGACTTTTTTCCAGCGGGTCTAGGGTTTCGCCGAAGCGGGGCTCCGGAGCGTCGGAACCCCACCAAAACCTAGGTGGTTCCATACCATATGTACACAATTGTGTTGGGTGTTTCAAATGTCCAAGAATCTACTCTGTTGTGTGACCGACATCACCGGCCGCACTTTCTCTCTACTAAGTGTGTGGACTTATAGCTGAAAACTCCCGTTTCGGGTGAAACGGGGGCAATCTTGTGACAACTTGTG
Source organism: Poa pratensis (assembly GCA_947311845.1). NCBI lineage: Eukaryota > Viridiplantae > Streptophyta > Magnoliopsida > Poales > Poaceae > Poa > Poa pratensis. Next base: position 15,386,315 of record CAMZMU010000124.1, read on the forward strand.
ATAAAAGATGGTTTTCAATGTACCTATGTCCTAACCTAACACAACCATGCAAAAAAGTCCACTGGGCTACCCCCTTTCGACGCCGTTCAAAGGGGGTAGACGGGAACTTTGACTTATTTCCAGCGGGTCTAGGGTTTCGCCGAAGCGGGGCTCCGGAGCGTCGGAACCCCACCAAAACCTAGGTGGTTCCATACCATATGTACACAAGTGTGTTGGGTGTTTCAAATGTCCAAGAATCTACTCTGTTGTGTGACCGACATCACCGGCCGCACTTTCTCTCTACTAAGTGTGTGGACTTATAGCTGAAAACTCCCGTTTCGGGTGAAACGGGGGCAATCTTGTGACAACTTGTGATAAAAGTTGGTTTTCCATGTACCTATGTCCTAACCTAACACAACCAAGCAAAAAAGTCCACTGGGCTACCCCCTTTCGACGCCGTTCAAAGGGGGTAGACGGGAACTTTGACTTTTTTCCAGCGGGTCTAGGGTTTCGCCGAAGCGGGGCTCCGGAGCGTCGGAACCCCACCAAAACCTAGGTGGTTCCATACCATATGTACACAATTGTGTTGGGTGTTTCAAATGTCCAAGAATCTACTCTGTTGTGTGACCGACATCACCGGCTTCACTTTCTCTCTACTAAGTGTGTGGACTTATAGCTGAAAACTCCCGTTTCGGGCGAAACGGGGGCAATCTTGTGACAACTAGTGATAAAAGTTGGTTTTCCATGTACCTATGTCCTAACCTAACACAACCAAGCAAAAATTTCCACTGGGCTACCCCCTTTAGACGTCGTTCAAGGTGGTAGACGAAAACGTTAGGGTTTTTCCAGCGGATCAAGGGGTTCACCGATGCGGGGCACCGGAGCGTCGGAACCCCACCAAAGTTGGTTTGCTGTGTTCACATGGCCTAACCTAACACAAACAAGCAAAAAAATCCACTGGCCTACCCCCTTTCGACACCGGTCTAGGGGTAGACGGGAAGTTTGACTTTTTTCCAACGGGTCTAGGGTTTCGCTTGGATATAAAATAATTTCATGAATATAATGTAATAAATCATATAAAATTAATTATTATTTGTTTCATGAATAATTAACTTAGTAAATAATATTTTTTTCCTTTAAAAATATAATGTAAAAAAAAATTAGAACTCTATGCCGACGGCAAAACCGTCGGCATAGGTTCCTTCCCTTATGCCCACTCGAACGGGGAGGGTTTCCTCATCCGTCCCACTCTCGACCAAATCCACGCCCTCGCCTCTCCCCGCTGGCCGACCCCGCCGCCGGCCGTCCCGCCCCACCCCGCCACCGGCCGTCCCACCCCGCCCCGCGCGCCGCCCCATCCCGTACGCCGCCCCACCCCATACGTCGCCCGCCGCCGCCGCCCCACCCTCGTGACCTCCCTCTCCTCCCCGTGCCCTCCCCTAACCGTGCGCTCCCCTCCACGTGCCCTTCCCTCCACCGGCGCCTCACTGCCTCCTCCGGCCCTGCACCGCCGTTCAACACCGCCACCGGAGGTATGCTCCACACTCCTCTGTTTTTTCTGTTAGAATTAGCTGTTAGAGGTAGCTAGTGTCAGTGTTAGTGTTAGTGTTAGGGTTAGGGTTAGGGTTAGGGTTAGGTTTTGTTCTTAGCTGTTACAGTTAGTGTTAGTGTTAGTTTTTGTGTCATACGTGTGTGCTAATGTTTATTGTTTGTGCTTTTTCAGATGACGTAGCTTCCCTCCTCCCACCACCGTCGGTCCCGCGCGTCGCTGCGGGGCTTCTTCTCCAGCTGAGGAGGGGCCGCCTCGGTGCCCTGTTTCGTCTTGCTTCCGGAGCACGTCCTCGACCTTCTCTAGCCACCGATCACGCTCCGAGGGTATAAATCTTTCGCCTCTCTTGCTGCATAGGTTTATTTTGGTCTAGATCACCAAGTCAGTCGCGTAACCCGAGTCAGATCCCGTCCGGAAGGGTTACAAATTTATAAATATGCAGGATTGTCCATTTTTGCATATTTATAACCGTAACACTTCCGGATTGTCCATGTTGGACAGTCCGAGTACGTGTAGATCGAGTCGTGTTCCATGTTCTACCCCTTCCTGAGACGGAATTTCGGCAGCACCTCCCCGTTGTTCTTCAGATGCACACCCTCTCGGCTTGACAAGCTCGAGACGTGTATTCTGAAGAACAGCGGGGAGGTGTTGCCGAAATTTCGTCTCGGGTCGGGGTAGAACATGGGACACGACTCGATCTACACGTACACGGGCGGGATAGGCCCTCCTATTAGAAGTGTAGGTGAACCCTTGCATGTTGTAAGAGATAAAATTTGGCCGTAATTAATCTTGGTGTCATTGAATAAATTTATTATTACTTGGTGCATATTACGAAATGCGTTGTTCTTTGGATCCAATAAAGCAGAGGATGGCTGATAATGGGTGGATGTACAGTGGCCGTATCAGTAAGATTAAAAGAACAGAGGAGTGAGAATGGAAGACCAATATGTTAGTAAAGGAGTTAGCGCGTGGTTCAAAGGCATCAGGAGTTCGTCCAAGGTGCCCATGCATTAATTGCAAGAATCGTGCCCGTCAGGGAAAGGATGAAATGACTAAGCATCTTTGGTTGTCTGGGTATATGCCTAACTACGTCACAAAGGTCGACTTTGCTCAGGTCGAACGTGACAGAGTTGAGGTGATGCGGCAGCGGATCAATGGCAATGAGTATGATGGGGTGAGAAACTTGCTAGATGATCTCCGCGATGCTAACATGCCAGATTCGCCACCTCCACAGGAGGAACAGGAGGAACTAGAGGAACCGGGTGAACCGGAGGAACCGGAGCCAACCGCGAAGGCTTTCCTTGATATGATGGCCTCGGCTAAGAAGCCTCTATACGAGGGTGTAAACATTTCTCAGCTCGATGCCATAGCTCAAATACTAAGTGACAAGTGCCAGTACTCTACCACCCGTGCAGGCTTTGAAGCTAATCTGAAAACATTTGGTAACATGTTGCCCGAAGGGCATTGTCTGCCAAAGACCATGCACGAAACGAGGAAACTATTGGGATTGCTCAGCATGGATTATGAAAAGATAGATTGTTGTCCAAAAGGTTGCCTTCTGTTCTGAAAACAGTATGCGGATGACAAGTACTGTAGCCTTTGTGGGGCCTCTAGGTATCATGAGAAAACGGGGCCCGATGGTCAGAAGACGCAGGGAAACGTCGCTGTGAAGATTCTTCGGTACCTCCCATTCATAAAAAGAATCCAGCAGCTTTACTTTTCCGAGGAGACTGCCACACAGATGACTTGGCACAAGAAGGGAAGAGATACGCCGACGAGTTCGGACGGAAAAAGATGGGACATCCATCTCATGGTAAGGCATGGGAGAAATTTGATGAGAAACACCCCGAAAAGGCAGCAGATGGTCGGAATTTCAGAATTGCGATAGCAACAGATGGATTCAATCCATATGGTATGTTGACTGCCTCGTACAGCTGCTGGCCCGTGTTTGTTATTCCGCTCAATCTCCCTCCCGAGGTCCTAATGCAAAGGAAGTTCATGTTTATGTCGCTGATCATTCCAGGGCCCGAATACCCGGGGAAGAATTTGAGTGTCTACATGCAACCGCTTGTGGATGATTTGCACCACTCATGGCACAATGGGACGTGGACATACGACCGAGCATCAAAGAGAAACTTCTTGATGAGAATTTGGTACCACTATTCCATGCACGACCGCCCCGGGTATGCCCTATTCTGCTGATGGTGTACAGCTGGTAAGTGGCCATGCCCAGTGTGCAGGAACCGACTTGAGTTCATTTGGCTAAAGTCAGGTCGCAAGTATGTCGCGTTTGACAAGCATCGACCGTTCCTCAAAAGAAGGCATCCTTACCGAGAAGACAAAAAAAACTTCACGAAGGGCATAGTTGTGCGTGAAGAAAAAGAGATACCGAAGTTCGATGGTGCAATTGTTGATGCCGAGCTACGTGCTCTCGTGCCTGCTCAGGGACCTGGCCCAAAATTTGTGGGATATGGTGTAACGCACAACTGGACTCACGTGGCAGGCTTAACGCAGCTAGAGTATTACAAGGACCTCGAACTTCCCCATAACATCGATGTGATGCACACCGAAAAGAATGTTGGAGAGATGCTCTTTCACACAGTCCTGAACATTCCTGGGAAGTCAAAGGACAATGTCAAGGCTAGAGTCGATGTTCAGAAGCTCTGTGATAGGGAGAGATTACACATGCAGCCTCCTGACCGCCGTCGAAAAAATTGGTTCAAGCCGAATGCCGACTACTGCCTTGATAGTATCCAAAAGAAGGAGGCATTCAAGTGGCTCAAACACGCCGTGATGTTCCCTGATGGCTATTGTTCCAATATAAGTAATGGAGTCAATCTTTTAACGGGAAAAGTCACTGGGCTCAAGAGTCACGACTATCATATATGGATTGAGCGGTTGATGCCGGTGATGGTTCGAGGGTATCTCCCCGATCGTGTCTGGCGAGTGCTTGCGGAGTTGAGCCATTTCTTCCGCACGCTCTGTGCGAAGCAAATATGTCCCGTGATTATGGGGAAGCTGCGTGATCTTGTGCCGGAGTTGCTATGCAATTTAGAGAAGATCTTTCCGCCAGGCTTCTTTGTTCCGATGGCACATCTCGTTGTGCATCTCGCGAACGAGGCACTCTTGGGTGGACCGGTGCAGTTTCGCTGGCAGTTTTGTATTGAGAGAGAGTTTAATTATATTCGAAACATAACTGGAAACAAAGCTAAGATCGAAGCATGCATAGCTGAGGCAACAATACTCCGGGAGATGGCAGACGCCGTGACAACGTACTATCCCGATGAAGTTCCCACTATGCATAACCCGGTCTCTCGGTACAATGTTGACGAGCCCAAGCATGACCCCAAGCTCCTCCTCTTCCAATGTCCCGGTGGCAAGGCCGGTGGCGGTGTAAAATGTAACTTGACCAAGGAAGAGAAGGATTGCATAATGCTCTATGTGCTTACGAACATGACGGAAGTAGTCGGTTTCATCAGGTAAAATGGTGAACAAATTACTTTACAACTAGTAACTCGGTTTCGGTCTAATACGTATTTTCTCCTTTTAGCCAATTTCAACATGAACAGTGGTCGAGAACGGCGGATCCCTCTTGTGGCACCCCGATCCAGATGATCGAGTTACCCCATATACCAGTCCCAGAAACACTGGATATATGACAGCTTGATAAACAAAGGCAAAACCAAATATATTCATAAGGCTTCGAGTTCGAACGAATACAAGGTTACAACACAGGTGAGGCTCCAGCTCTTGCGCAACAGGCGCACACAACAGTATGTACATTATTTTTCTAACATCGAGCCTCTAGCGGAAGTCGTAGCGGAAGCGAAGATAGTAGCGTGGCGAGAGTGGCCTTATTCCACATGGTCCTGCCTGGGACACAGGTTCCTAGTTCTCATAGAGCGGGTACTCGGCGACGGTTTCAGCAGGGTCTGGCCACATGAAAAGCCAGGTAAGTACTTGAAGTACTCGCAAGACATCAGCCCAAAAGCAAACAAGGTCTATCTATATGGCATGGCATGGCATGGTTCGGAAAGTAACATGGCATGAGTTTGGTTGCGAGGGGGAGTCCAAGCTTAACGGTTGGACAAACCTTACCTACTTACCTTGGTAGGGAAGTTCCGTGGTTGCTGGAATGAGATCACGTTTCTCATCCAACAACATCTAGGCTTTCAAGCCTCTAGCCAACTCTGGCTTAATTCCAGCCAACTATGGCTTTTTCTCTAGCCAACTCTGGCTGTCATTCCAGCCAACTATGGTTACCATTTCCAGCCAACTCTGGCTTTGGGGTTGGGTTTCACATTCATTATTTCTCCATATTCGACAGGACTGACTCATAGCGTGACTTGACCCAAACAACGTCCCATAACCCAGGGACAAGGCTAGACATCCAGATTTACACTCTCGAGAGGTTGCAACTTTTATCCACACGCTGAAGTCTAGGCTTGTACCGCCGGTACCGAAGTACTAGAACCAACCATGGCGGCAGCACAAACCCATACTTCCACAGACGTTTACTCTACCAAGACACTCCCTGTATAGCCACCGACATAACTCTATGCCTTATGCAGAAGTGAATCCGGCACGTCCCCAACCCATGAGCGACGCCTAGCTCCGGAACCTTCGCAAGCCTAGCCCCGACCAACTATGGTAACCGACTAGACTTGCCAAAGAGGTGGCATCAAAGGAGGCTGATAAAATACCCGGCCATGGTCCGCCCACACGGACGACGCATGGTTGTGCTAGTTGTGTTTGGTGAGTGGCACTATGTGACTCAATCTAGTCGAGGGAGGTGATTATCTTCTTAGTCATTTTCTTTGATTACAGACATCAATATTAACAAAGTAACACAAGGTAACCATACCACAATAACAGCACAGAATAAACATATCACTTGCAGGTAATATAACAATAATAATACCCGGGTGACTGTGGCGGGAGACCCGGCCGGTGTCACTCGGGGGTTAGTGTTCACAGAATAATAGCATAACATTTCAAACGGATGACGGTGGCGGGAGACCCGGCCGGTGTCACCGTAAAAGAATGAACCGAAAAGCACTCATAAAAATGAGAGAGCATCCATTCCACTCGAGGGTTACCCCGACGTGGTGTCAGCAATCTCGGCAGAAAGAACCAAATGGAAAGTCAGCTCCCAAGCGTCGCAGTCCGGGTGGTCTATGCCAACCATATTTGACGGAGGGACAAGGCAAATAACTCTTGTGGCGAATGCCCCCAACTCCGAGGATCATAAGACGACATTCGTCCGCTCCTCACCTCGGCAAAGAAGAAAGAAGCAAACAAAGCCCCGCAAGCGCGAGACGCACAGTTGTAATAATTCCCCCATTCCTTTGACTGAGGCGGTATCACCGGCCATTGTCTCTGGAACGTGAGTGTTGCACAGATAAGCAATACAAAGGAGTGCAATAATTCAAAATGCAATATGACATGTGAGGTGCAACAGATATTAATTCAGCATTCAAAATATTTCCTAAGTTCGACCAAGTTTGAAATTGGGTTGGTGGCTTGCCTTCAGCAGAGTGGTAGGGTTCGGGTTCGACTTCAACTTCGTTGGAGAAGTTTGGATCTATTTAAAGAATGAAACGGTATTAAAACCCTTCCTACGGCATCGAACAAACGATCAAGCAAATGAACTTCAAATGAAATACTTTTGACGCCACTTGACAGACATCTTGAAAACAAAGCTATCAAAAAAAGATTCATATTTTTTTGATAATTTTTGAGTGAGAAATGGGCTTTTAAAGTTCTGCCATTTATTAAAACAGAAAATAGAAAAACCCTAAAAGTTTAAAAACCTAACAGTGGGACCCAAAGTTACTGTGCTCGAACCGTTATTCTCTGGAAAAATAGAAAAATGACACTGTTCACCGCCGGCGAACTCACCGGCGAGGTTTCCCGGCGGCTAGGGGCAGGGGAGGCGAGGGAGATGGTGCTGGGCGGCTCGGGGAGGCGGTCCGCAGCTCGTCGGCACACTTGCGCTTGCTGGGAAGGTCCAGTGTGGACGGAGCTTCCACGGCCGCGGCGGCAGCGAGGTGTCGATGATGAACACGACGACTCCGGCCGTCTTCTACTCCGGCGAGGGTGGCTACGGGTTCTCCATGGGCTAAGGAGGATGTGGGTGGAGGCAATTGGTCTGGGTAGCTTCCACGGCGAAGAAATCACGCGGATTCCTTGCGGCGGTGGTGGACTGGATTCCGGCGATGTGGTGCTCTAATGGCTTCGATACTACGGTGGGGGGTGATTGGGAGCGAGGTGGAGGTGGTGTGGTGCTCTGGGGTGCCGGGGTAGCCTTCTTATAGCGAGGGGAGGAGGTGGTGGCCGTCACGGGCATGGACACGGTGTCCCGGAGATGTGGCGGAGCGGACTCGACGTCGTTGGTGTAGCGTCGGTGCGGCGTCGTGCGTGTGGAGTGGATGAGCTGGACGACGAAGATTGCGCTCCCGTGGAGAGGCTCGGGGTGGCGTGGCACTTGCAGGCGGAGGGGAGGCTCTGGCGGCCACAGCGTGTCGACGGGAGGCGCGGTGATGGTGTAGCAGCGGTGCGTCGGGTAGCTGGCGGCGGCGGCGGGTGGAGGGGAGCTCCACGGACGCACAGGGGAGGGGGGGCACGGTTTGCTCGAGCACGAGCTGCCGACACGCGGCCACAGCAGCCACTGTGCTGCGCGGCGCGTCGTCTAGCCGCGGCGAGGCTAGCGGACGGCAGCGTCTCCGGCGACGCGTGGAGGCAGGGGAAGCGAGGAAGGGCGGGGGGGGGGGGGCTGGCTGGGCGCGGGGAGAGGCGAAGGGGGGCTGCACGGCGACGAGCGGGACGCGGCGGCGCCACTCGGCCAGGTGTTCGACAGTGGTGACAGGTGGTCACCACTGTGCAGAGCACGCCAGAAGTGGTCATCAACCCACATCTCGCAGCTCCCTGCTCCAAATCGAGTGGGGTTTTGATCTTTGTGTGCCTAATGCAAAATGTGGCAACTTTGCCGACTAAAGTTCTTCAAAATTCGAAACTTGCTCCGTGTAAAATTTTGGAAAAACAATACTGGTCAAAACATAAGTGGATGTTTTGGAAAGGAAAAAGAAATGGGCTTAGTCCACTTTGATGTTCCTGAGGTAGAGGGTCTCAAGGTGAACCTATACTGGGCTGGGTGAAATTTATTGAAAACATTTCATGAACAACTTTGAAATTATGAAGTTTGAGGCAGATTCTTAAATCAGAGAAATGGGTGGTGAAACCCTAAGTGCATACCAAATATTTTTGCATATTTGGGCTATATATTGCCCAGGGATCATCCCCTAATTTTTGCAGAATTTTAGGAAAGATATTTAGGGTACTTCCTTTGTAAATTCACAATAAAGGGATTTTGGTAATTAAATAAAGGAAACTATAGAAATAATATTTTTGGGTGAAAAGAGCCAACAACAAGTTTGCCAACTGGGAGAGAATTCAAAACATAAGATCCCAAACTTGGACTAGGTTTCATAAATGGTCGAGAATTTTTAAACGGGCAACCAAATCAAGGGATAATTAAATCCCAAATTTCAAGAATAAATTTTTAAAGAAAATTTTTGAAAGGCCAAATTTCAGGATGTTACACCTCTCCCGCGGAGCTGGACACTCTTCTGAAAGAGGGTGCTCACGGAGGAAAAAAATGTGTGTCTTGGTTCATGGAAAAAGTAATTTCTAACCTGTCCCTCTTACCTTGCAATCTGTGACTTGTCCATTTTATTACACGTAACTAATGCACAAAACAATTTGAACCGTACTTGTAGGGAGCTGATCCCAACGTTGAGATGACGGATGAGTTGAGATGTGTTTCCCAAGGTTTTAACCGTACCGTCATGAAGTATGAGAAGTATGATGTGAATGGGCTCCGCTTCCATACAGAGTATCACCAGAATAGTCGGCCGAATGCAAAAACTGTAAATACTGGGGTCTTCACCAAAGGATCCAGAGGAGCCGATGGAGCCAATTACGTAGATTACTACGGAAGGTTAGAAAAGGTATATGAGGTGACGTTCAATCGTACGAACGTACAACTCAAGCTCGTTGTGTTCCAGTGCCACTGGTTCGACCCACGCACTGGACCACACGGTGGACAGAGAAGTGACCCTTCCATTGGGTTAGTTGAAGTTAAGCCTTCAACCACCTATAGCGGAGCCGATGTCTTTGTTGTGGCTCACCAAGCCAAGCAAGTTTATTATTTGCCCTACCCATGCCAGAAAGAGAACCTCAAGGGCTGGGAAGTCGTGTTCCGGGTATCGCCACATGGTAAGCTACCCATGCCCTCTGCCGACGATTACAACAACATTGACCCTAAAACATACGAGGGAATTTTCTATCAAGAGCAAGAGGACTTCGGGGACTTTGCCTTACAAACGGGTGGTCTTGAGGACCTCGAGAACGATGCACACACTCGTGGTGAGTCAGTGGTGGATCTGAAGGACATAAATATGCTCTCAAAGTTACATGCGGACAATGGCGACGATGACGAGCCTCCATCGTGCGATGAGCCTCCAACCTACTACTCACGTGATACTGATAGTGATAGTGAGAATGAGAGCCAACTTAATTATGATAGTGAGAATGATTCGAGGTGAACGTCTTTTATGTCTCTATGCTTGGTATTTATTTTTCAACATGCTTCTTAATTGCATTACGTCTTTATGCTTAGTGTCTACATTTTATTATGTCTTTATGCTTTAGTATTTATTTTTCAACATGCTTCTTCATTGCATTACGTCTTTATGCTTAGTGTCTACATTTTATTATGTCTTTATGCTTACTTGTTTTCTCTTTCTCAATGCAGTTGACTGAACAATATGAGCCAAGGCAAGGAAAACTCGGAGACCTTGCTTAGTAAGATTAGTAAGATGAAGGTACGGAAGCCTGGAGTTACACAAAGTGGACGACCTTCCACCTCGCGTTACGCCGTGGACGAGGGTGCGCGAGTAGGACGAGGTGGAGGACGAGGTGGAGTAGACGTGGACCACCCACCCTCCGCTTCTGGCGACGTGGCTTCCGAGTTGCCCTCCGCTTCTGGTGACGTGGCTTCCCAGTACCAGTTGGAGGACGAGGTGGAGGACGAGGTGGAGGTGGAGGAGGAGGTGGAGGACGAGGTGGAGCTGGCGCCGAAGCGGCCACGGATTCGTGGCGAAGCGGGAGTCCCCGACGAGGACATGGAGCCTACGAGCGAGGAGGCGAAAGCCATCATTATTCCTATGGGCGTTGAGTAAGTGTACTAATTTTGTAATTTTGAACATGTAATTTCATTGTATTCATAACAATTTGGCATATGTACTAATGTTTGATTATTGTGCAGCAAATGGACATGGCCAGCACCTAAGATTCCCCGCACTCCTGGGAGCTTGCTTGGAGCTCTTATTAGGAAATATTGGCCGGGCTTGTACACCGTCGGTCCCGACGACGAGAAGAAGTTAGCCTATAAATGGGTGCACTATGAGGTTGCGCCTATCCCGGGCTTCCAGACAGCTGCTGACGCCATGATCACCGGGTTTTGGGTAAGACATATTTTTCGAGTTCCGTTCATAGTTTATGACTCCACCGTGCTAACTCATGACTCTCACAATTTTTTTATGCATGGTTGAAGAAGCATTTTCGGGTGCCGGACGAGCATAGTGCAAATGTGGCTAGCACTTTGCGTGCTCATTGTGTGAGGTTGACACGGCAGCAATTCTACAACCAAAAGCATACGTCCGCCAATCAGTTCACGTATGAGAAGACGGGCAAGAGGGCCAAGAAGGCGGAGAATGTCAAGATGGCACAGACGATGACGAAGGAGGAATTCATTTTGGTAAGTAAACTGTCAATGAAATTCTATATTGCTGCTAAGTTGCCATTGCATTATCTCTTCTTGAATTGCATTTTCAGGTTATGCCTGACTGGGCCGACGGCAAAGAAGACACATGGGATGCGTTGGTTACAAGGTGGGTCGGGGGAGACCCCGAGTTCGACGCCGTGAGCCAGCGGAACAAGGCAAACCGAGGCACCGAGGGAACACACAGTGCGGGAAGCCGCAACCACTTCCGCTTTAAGGAAAAGCTGGTATATATATACATGGAACGACCTCCATTTATTTTCCCCTCATGTTTCTACTCGATACGCATAACATTTCTTTTCGCGATGCAGGACGCCGATAGGGGGAGGTAAGCTCTGACTTGCAATCGTGGCAGAAGATGAAGGAGAAGAAGCGCGATCTATCGAAGCCTCAGCCCCAGCTTCCTGAGTACTATGGCAATGCCAAGGAGAACTTGGAGAGGTACTCCACGACGTTCCAGTCTTTTCACCCGGAGGTGGATGACCCCTTGAGCCAGGAGGTCGACGAGAGGTCGATGGTCCTCTCGAGGCATGGAAGGCCGCATGGCCGTAATCTCTTTCTTGAGAATGTGGTCAGGCCTTCCATGACCTTTACGCAGGCAAAAGCTACCCTCCCTGACGGCAGCCCCCTCATCGCGCCTCGTCCACGGCCTCGTCGATCCACTTCCACCGATGTAAGTTTTTCTCATTTTCATCCTCTTTCCGACATTCGTTCCTGCATGGATAAGTTGACGAGATTCATTATTTTTGAAATTGTAGCCTGATCTTGAGGCAGCCTACGCTTCCGCTCATGCGGAGTATAAGGTGGCCTATGCCGAGTGGCTGGAGATGAATACAGCCTACTCCTCGTATCAAAAGTTGTTCCGTGCTGTAAGTTTCAACCTTTATTTTTGTCTAATATGACAAGTCCCACTTCCCTAGTTTGAACCTTTATTTTTGCAACGTCTAACATCTAAACTATCTTGCAGTCGGTGCTGAGCTTTTTCACCACTGGAGTGCGGGTCCCCCCTTCTATGGAGGAGCCTCCGGAGCCGGGGCCGTGTCCACGGTTTCCATCGAAGGACGAGTTCGCTCTCACCTACTACTCATCGAGCCCGGTAAGTTTGATGCCAAACCACTGGTTACCGCTTTCCTTTGCCTCGCAAGTTGCTAACTCTTGCTCAAACATGTAGGGAACGGGATGCTCGTCGGAGAACCCACACTTTGGTCGTGCTTCTCCTAGTGCCTCACCGGGTTCGCGTCAGATCGTGAGGTTTGATCCCGATGCTGGTTCGCGTGCTGGTTCACCGGGTTCCCATGAGATCACGCCGGTACATCACGGTGGTCCTTCGCCTGGTGCTTCGCGTGGTCCTTCTCCTCCTCCTGGTACTTCTCCTGGTGCTTCGCCTTCTTCTGGTGGTTCTTCAGCTGCTGCGCCGCGCGGTCGTTCGCCTATTCTCACCGCGGGAGATATGACGTCTTTCACCCCGTCCCCGCAATAGATGTAGGGCTTTCGGCCTCTAGACATTTATCTATGCATGTATGATGATGGTCCTATGTGTATCCAGTTTGATGATATAGTATTGTGCTTGATGATATTTGCTTGAGATGATATATGGAGCCTATGTGTGATCTTGTTTGTGATGATATTGTCATGATTTTTTATTTTATTTTCTGCCATTTTTGCTGGAAAAACGAGCGGCTGGAACCATTTTGCAAAAAAAAAATCTGGGAAAGCTATGCCGACGGCATTCCCGTTGGCACAGGTGTGGCCATGTGAACCAAATGGTCAGGCCTGTGCCGACGGCAATCCCGTCGGCACAGCCCCACGCCTGGACTGTCCAGGCTCTGCCACGTGTCCGCCTGTGACGACGGCAATCCCGTCGGCACAGGTCTGCCAGCGAGCTCGGCCACCGTCGGACCCACCGTACCTACGCCGACGAACTTAGTGCCAACGGGCCTTTTTTGACCGTAGGCATAGCCTGTGCCGACGGGAATGTACTGTGCCGACGGGCAAATAATCTGTGCCTACGGGCACCTACGCCGACGACCCTGTGCCGACGGTCACCGTCGGCATAGCCCTGTGCCGACGGGTAACGTATATGTGCCAACGGTAAAATACTGTCGGCACAGAGGGCGATTCCTGTAGTGGTGAGAACCTGGTGAAGCTGCCGACGAGGGGCGTCAGCTGCAGCCGCTGCATCTGCCGGCAATGGCGCCGCGTGCTCGCCGACCCCTCCTTCCTCGTACTCCACGGACTTGCCGCGTACGTTGTCTCCGGTGCCAGGCACAGGCAGGAACCCCGAGACGGTGGTGTTCAACCTCTCCTCCACGATGTCGATGCCCATGTGCCACTTCACCAACCTGGACGTGGAGGTGTACACCCTGGTCAATGCGTGCAACGGTTTCCTCTGCCTCGTGTCCGACCTCTCATCGGCTCCGGTCGACTGGTCGTGGTGTGCAATCCCATCACCGGCAAGAAGCTCCGGATCCCGGCGCCGCCGGAGGTCGAGTCCATCTCGGTGGTGGACTGGCACTTGTTCGCCATGGGGTTCTGCCCGTCCACCCGTCGGTACAAGCTCTTTCGCCTCTCCATGGCAGGACGCCTGATCGGGTACTGGCCATCGAGGCTAGCGAGGTGGTCCGCACGCACCGCCTGCCGAAGCCGAAACAACGCACACTGGGGGTAAAGACGGCGGTGGACGCCCTGGAGCTCCACGGACGGCTGTGTGTCGCCATGCATGAACTCGACGTGCTTCGCCCCAAGCTCACCTTCTCGATACCGAGGGCATCTCTAGCCGTCCCCCAAGACCTCCAAGAAGCTTTTTTTTTACGCTGTTGGCTTAGATAGCGCCGTTTTGTTTCCAGTCGCCCCAAGAGCCTAAATAGCCCTTGGCGAAATGGCTCGCAAATTGAAGTGAAAACGCGGCGTCCTTATCCCCTCGGCTCTCGCGCTGGTCAAAAGCATGTCGGGGTAATGGTGTGGACTGCCATCCCGCCGACGCGTCCAATCGCGTGCCACGCACCGGAGTAATGGCGCGCCACCGTCTCACCTCCCTGCGCTATATTAACCCCCAACCCCCGCCGTGGCAGTTCACATCTCTCTCGCCTGCTCTCTCGCCGCGCCTTCTCTCTCGCCGCAGTTCTCTCTCTCTCGCCCATGAACAACACAGCAATGGCGGAGCGCTTCCCCGGCGACTGCGCGGCGGCCAACGGCTTTGGCCGCCGCTTTCTTCATGACTGGGAGGCCCGGATGCTCTACAAAGGGGGGTATCCGACGCCGCCCGACATGCGCGTCCCCGGCGAGTGGCGGCTGAGCGCGGGCGGCATTCCGGTGCCTTCGCCACCGAAAGGCGCGGACCGCGTCTACGCCATCCAAGAGGTGCTCGTCGGCCTCTCCGACGAGCAGGCGGAGGACCCGTGCTGGGATCAGGTGAACCACGCCTTCTGGACGGAGTTTTCGTCCAGCGCCGGCAGCGAGAGATGGAGGACACAGGGCGCAACGGCGCCGTTTCCGGCCAGAAGAGCGCCGGAAGCAGAAGGCAAAGGTGGGGCGCTCCAGGGCGTACCCTCACCTATGTCCTGGAGCACATCGCCGTCGGCAACCAGCCGCGGCTCAACATGCCACCGCGGCCTCCGCCCATCTCCCGATGCGTCGGCGCGTCATCCTAGATGCCCAGAAAAATGGGCGCGGCCTCCTCCTCTTCTTCGCCAGGGCCGCGCTCGTCCTCGACGCCAAGCCCTTCCACGCTGCGCTCGGTGGCGACACCGCGTTCTTCCCCGCCATTCTCCCGCGTCGTCAAGCCCGAGCCGGAGGAGACGCCGCGCAGGAGGCCCAGCGGCGGCATCATCCTAAACTCCGGCAGGCGTGTCCCGTCGCCGCCAAGGGGCCATCTCCGCCTCGTCAAGCCGAAGCTAGAGCCCAGCACTGGCGGCGCGCGGCTGAAGAGGCCAAAGAAGGAGCCCGAGTGGGCGGCGCCGCAGGACTACGTTCGCACGGCGCTAAACTCGGCGGTGCCCGAGGACCCGGAGGAGTACCCCGGCCAGTGGCTCGCCGAGCAGATGTCGCTCAACGACGTCCTGCCGGCCGAAGCCGAATTCGCCTGCGCCTGGTCCTTCAAAATGCATCAGCAGGAGGAGGCTGAGCGCGGAGCACGGCTGCTGGAGCGCG
Organism: Poa pratensis; assembly: GCA_947311845.1. Lineage (NCBI taxonomy): Eukaryota > Viridiplantae > Streptophyta > Magnoliopsida > Poales > Poaceae > Poa > Poa pratensis. Next base: position 15,401,836 of record CAMZMU010000124.1, read on the forward strand.
CCGCTCGCTGTCAGGCGAGGTCCGAGGAAGCGGCGTGCACCGGCGTCTTCGTCCTCGACGACAGCGAGGAGGGGGAGGCGACAGCGAAGCCCGGGACGAGTAGGTGGCACGGCGACGACGACGGCGCAGGCCCGTCCTCCCGTGCCCTGCCCACCGACTCCGACGACGACTACACGCAGTTCTACACCCAGCTGGGTATGAGCGGCATGTAGATCGGCACCTTTACTTTATTTTAAGTTTCTATTATGTAATCGGATAGAACTGGCAAATTTCCCATATATATATGAAATTCACCTAAATTTACTGTTTTTCGCCCAGTTTTTTTTTAATGTTGGGATTTTTTCTGGGCCCCATGACTGCCAGAAATAGCGTCGGAAATCGGTCTGGATGGACTGGAGATGCCCTAATGATCGACCTCCACGTTCCCGACAGCTAACACAACAACGACGGCTGGGAACTGCTCTACAACTTCTATATGGACGCGCTCGACTGCTCGCGCATATATAGATGGTTGTTACCAGAGTGCCACCCGAGGGGCGCATGGCTCCATGCCGCCGATGGGGTGCTGTGTTACCTGACCGGCGGCAATCTGTACAAGTACGACACCACCGCGAAACAAGGTGGCGATACTCGTCTTTTCCGGCGAGCAACAAGGAATGGAACCACCGGATCCGGTTGCCGCCGTCCAACAGCAGCCGCTGGTGGAACGCTGGTGGTGGAATGTTTAGGCCCTGTTTGTTTCTAGAGTTTTTTTGGGATTGGTGGGGATTATCCCGGTCAAACCCCGAAATCCTCACATATCCCAAAACATCTTTTGTTTCTAATGTATTGGACAGGTTTTATCCCCACCTTTTCTCCACAAATTCCCAAAGGCCTTGTTTACCTAGTGGATTGGATCCAATACACTACCCCTACCTAGTGGATTGGATCCCTAAGGCCTTGTTTACTTTAAAGTTTTTTAGGGGATGAGAAGAGTGGGGATGGGAGGAGATTTGGTGAACACCCAATCCCCACAAATCCCCACAAATATTTTTCCCCTACAATACACTAGTATGAACTAGAGTTTTTGTGTTAGGCAAAAATGAGTTGGTTGGTAGGGGATATTTGGGGATTATCCCCTTCCATCCCCTATTCCCATCCCCTAAAATACACCGGAGGTAAACAAGGCCTAAGGGATTGGGTGAAGTTTGGAGTTTCACCCAATCCAATAGAGGATTAACCTCACCAATTTCCTAAAATAGCCTAGTAACGCCTTATGGGGTTACCGTCCTAACCTACTCTCGCCTCATCGTCTTGCCACGTCATCATCGTCTCTTCACCACCACGAGCTGCCATTCGAAAACCCTTTGTCACGTGCCATGCCGTGTCGTACAGTGCCTTTCGGGCGACAGTGCCACTAACCACCTGCCAAGAGGCGACCGATCTTGTCTTTTGTTTACGACTGTGGATCTAGTCAGGCCCATCGTTTCAGTGTCAAAACGAAATTATGTAAATAAATACTCAGCCAGAAAAAAATTACCGTGCTGATAATTTGTACTAGGAGGAAACAAAGTCCCGCATGATTTTCGCCAAGAAAAATGTTACTCCCTCCGTTCCAATTTAATTGACTTGCTATGCGCCACATGCATGTGGGTCTAGATATATCCACATGTGGTCCATAGAAAGTCAATTAATTTGGAACGGAAGGAGTAGACGACTTCCATTTGTTCAAATGTGGATGTGTCTATACTTGTAATATATCTAGATACATTCACATGTGGACAAATGAAAGATATCTAATTTGGAACAGAGGGAATACTAGCGGACTCAATAGCAAGAAAATGTCGCGTTGTCAGCAGCAAGACACATTGTGTGGTGCGCACCCTCGAGATGGCTTCCAAAGAGGATCGTCTCCTCAGTCGCGTTTGTCACGATCGAGCACAGACGAAGGCACAATCTTCAGTAGTATTAAGAACAAAAACATGGTTTAATTCATTCAGTACCGAACCAATCACCAAAAGCATGCACAATCAATCTCCTCTACATGTTGTGGTGTAATAAGCTATAGAAAAATGAAATGCATCTAAGAAGAAAGAAGACATGGTCCATCCCCTTTTAAAAAAGACCACCTTCCTTTTTGGTCGGGTACTAATTCTTCTACCTATCACTCTCCGCAACATTTTCTCTCGAGAAAAGAACACGGGTGCGGTGGAGTGTGATTGTTTTTGAGAGAACGCGTGGGCTTTATTGATCACATAACCAAAATGTCAAATATGCTCTTGGATACAATCCGGGGAAAAACCAAGCGACACCACACCAGAATATTCACAAGACCTAGCTAGAAAATATGCTGGAACGGTTGCTCCCCTGTAAACATGAGTGGAATGTTGTAAAACTGCGCAGCAGAAATAGATCAAACAACGAACAAGAACACAGATTTAACGTGGAAAACCCTTACGGGAAAAAACCACGGAACGCACAAAGACGTATAACTATAATCGGGAGGAGTATTACAATACACGAAAGGACAAACCCTCTACGTGCTATCAATCTGGTGGAACTCTCTCTCTCATCTATGACTTTTTTAGAAAAGGGCGCCCCAGCCTCTGCATCAGGATGATGCATACGGCCTTTATTGCTTTTATTACGAATTATTCAAAGAGTCTTACAGTTCATAGATCACAAAGGGTTGAGACATGTATCAACCATCGGAAAAAGTGGAACATCATGTAACGCCTATGCATTAACATGCTATTCTAGTTACACATCGCCAGCCGAATTGGGTGAAGAACTCCTGCACGACCGTCTCCAAACGGCTGCACCCAATATCCATGTCCTGCCGACGATTCTGCGACTGTTATTTCGGACATGCCATATGGCCCAAAGCAATAACCTGCAAGAAAGAAGTATTTTTGGCTCTGTTAAATATATAATCATTTCGGACATGCCATATGGCCCAAAGCAGCGCACAAGCCCCCACTCTTATTTGGGTTTTTTCTTTCTTGCTTACTCCATGCAACTAATTTCCAAACAAATTCGGTATACTAGTTGGTGGAGTTAAATTGAAAGCCACATGGACAATGCGCCAAATAACACGTGCAAGTGGACAAGATATGAATAAATGTTGTATCGTTTCTTCTTGATCACAAAAACAACATTTAGTATTCCCATTCCAATTTCGCTTAACAGAACTCTCCGATGTAGAAACCACATAAAAATTCTAATTTTTAGTCCCTCTAATCTATGACTACCTCTCACTATATATGGGGGCAAACAACTCCCTTTCTTGGTGGACACGAAACAGAGTTGTAGAAATGTCTTATTCCGACAGGACTCCATCTATATAGTAGGATCCGGAACACAATAAAACAACACTCCACCTTGAGACGAATCCTTTACAACAGTCATAGATAGCATCAACTTCTCAATTAAAGTCAGCACAAGTAAACCTTGTGTCTTCAAATGTCCATAGGACTAATAAACTTCTCATGAAGTCATATTGAGCAAATCAACGGTAGGTCGTACAGAAAACAACACAGCTGTCAACAAAGCAGACGAACGAAACTTGGGTCTCCAATAAAACCCAATAAAAGTCTGACTCTGTACCACTGACCTCCAAAAAAACTGAAACTGCTCGATCTCAATCAAATGACATAAGTCATCATATCTCCCGTGGTGCCTTAACGAACGCATAGCTCAATAGTGCAACATCTTGGTGCACAGAACATTGTGAAGAACTCATCTTATGGAATCTGAACATGCCACAAAGCACAAACCTCGGCAAACAATACTCATACAAGAGCATATGGTACGGATGACTTCTCGTACACCAAAACTGTCGACGGTAATGAAAAATCCATGATATGATCAAAATCTGTCCTCACAGAACAACTGTCGGATGAACGAATCTCCTCAACATGCAACGGAGTATCAACTCTGCAATAGACCCCTCTTGAAAGAACAAAGACAACTGAATTGTACTGGAACCTTAACAGTACTAAATGTTGTAGTATCTAGCAGACAACAAATCTCCTTGCACCTTAACTGATTCTCATAACAAATATGAATATGAAAACAAAACCTTCACATGCATAACAGCAAAAACTCTGGAGAGACAAGAGTATATGCTGGCTACCAACAGGCTTAATAAAATCACCTCCTCCATAATTTTTTTTCTCTGATAACTGAATTGTGTTCATGTAATTGCAGCAATATAATATCTTGAATTTGCATCCATAAAATCTCCCAAAAACTATAATCCAAGAAACACCTTGAACATAAAACTAACCAGTGCATCTCATAATTGGCTTGCGCCAAACAACGCTCGCATATTGACTTGCCATAGGTAAACCTTGTGTCACGATCCAACAACGAAAGATCATACTCCATGATCGTTATGAGCAGATAATCTGTGCACAAGTAGTACAAACCAAAAAATATTCTATGTAGAATTAAAATTGTAGAGCAAATAACTGAGGTAAATAGCACCTGGTACTCTATTGGGTGGACTTGGCAATAGGAGATGAAAGATGAAAGAATTGATTATCTTCACGTCAAGTAGCAGCAACGCAGCAGCACTTATCTCCTCGAGATTTGAGTGCTTCAATTGATCTGGTACTAAGCTGATCCACGCACGGCACAGCTCCTCGCAGCATATAGCGATGGATCAGAAGTGGTACCGGAGTATTTTTTGCCTAATCTGGCCCTTTTGCCGAACTAATGACGTATTTGGCCACTCTCGGGAACTAATTGCAAATCTGGCCCCCCGAGGTCGGCGCCAACGTAAATGGAGCCGACCTTGTGTAGGTCGGCGAAATTTCGCCGACCTACACATTTCGCCGACCTACACAAGGTTGGCTCCATTTGCGTTGGCGCCGACCTCATGGGCCAGATTTGCAAATTTTGGTTGGCGCCGAACTGCACAAGTTCGGCTCCATTTGCGTTGGCGCCGACCTCAGGGGCCAGATTTGCAATTAGTTCCCGGGAGCGGCCAGATACGTCATTAGTTCGGCAAAAGGGCCAGATTTGGCAAAAAATACGGTACCGGACTCCAAGAACTTTGACGTGAGCAAATCGCTTTGATCTCTTTCCTTGGGACTTGATCCGGATCGATGTAGTAGTGTAGCCGGACAGCTACACGAGGCGAATTGGAACTCGCCTGGAACCGTGCTTGCCCAACGCGGTGGCGTCGGCGATCTCAGTGTCAGACGCAATGCACGACGCGACGAATCCAACTGCAGTGAACGGATCGCCAAAGCGGCGCACGGGACGCTAACGAAAAATTATGAACTCTTGATCTCGGATCTGACCTGACGAAGGATGCTTGAACTTGGTGAAGCTGCACGATGACGCAAAACTGCGGCGGTTGATCCAATTGACGCTGCGACGGTGCTGTCCCGGGAGCGCAGCGGAGAGTCTCCCGGAGCAGCGGATCGAAGTTGAAACCTTCGGCTCTGATACCAATTGTTGTAAAACTGCGCAGCAGAAATAGATCAAACAACGAACAAGAACACAGATTTAACGTAGAAAACCCTTACGGGAAAAAACTACGAAACGTACGAGGACGTATAACTATAATCGGGAGGAGTATTACAATACACGAGAGGACAAACCCTCTACGTGCTATCAATCTGGTGGAACTCTCTCTCTGATCTATGACTACCTCTCACTATATATGTATATGGGGGGCAAACAACTCCCTTTCTTGCTGGACATGAAACAGAGTTGTAGACATGACTTATTCCGACAGGACTCCATCTATATAGTAGGATCCGGAACACAATGAAACAACATGGAAGAGCAAACTTGTACAAGGAGAGACAGATGCTTGATATCTTCAGTCACAGCAACAAGGGTAGACCTGTCCCGATCATAGCTGAGGACCCTCTGGATAACAGAGAGGCAATCAGAGGCGAGGATCAGGTGCTGGAACCCTTCCTTGACAGCAAAGGATACAACATGCCGGAGCGCCAGCGCCTCCGCTAGTTCCGGGGACACTACCCCATCCACATGCTCATCACACGCAGCAATACAAGCACCTGTATGGTCCCTGATGGCGGCACCAAAACCCCATAGTGTTCGAGGCAGAAAAGATTGCAGCATCAGAGTTCACCAACATTGTATCAACCGGCGGCGGAGACCACTTGTTCAACGAGGACTCACACCTATGGTTAGTAACAGGCTTATAAAGATGCTGAACGATCATGCCAGTATAAACTTTCACCTTAGTAGCTATGGCACCAGGATGCAAGAGATTTTCTCCTCTAAACTTGTTTGGAGTATCCCAGATGTGGCACATTGTAGTAACGGCCGAAGTGGCCTCAATCTCCGAGCACCGTGCCAAGAAATCCATGACCCAAGCACGAGGCGAGCTGAAAGAATGGTGATGCAGATGTACAGGATAATAATATTTTACCTCCTGCCAAACTTCACGAGCGAAACCACAAAAGAGGAGAGTGTGCTCTACAGTTTCTTCCTGGCCACAAAAGATGCAGGAGCCAGCCTCCGGCACTCTCCTACGCTGAAGCAGATCGCCAGAAGGTAGACAGTTATGAGCAAACCTCCACATGGTGGAGTGTGATTTTTGTGATTGTATAAGGGGTAAGGAATACAAAAGGAACTATCTCTTGAGTCGTGAGTCTCATTACACTAATATAGACTGAAACCGTACACCACGTCACCACCTTAGCTCTTTACATACAACAAGTGTAGAAACAGTTTATGAGTTGTGCGAACTAAATTGCACCTCCACAACGAGTTTGATGGTTTCAGAAGCATTTCACTATATATTTAATAGTGTGTGGGTCAGACTTAGCTGGCCAAGCAAAGTAAGGATATTAGATACAACATCGGGGTGGCATGTCCACTTGAATCCTATAAGATTAGAAAACTGCATGAGTTTATGCAACCTTGTTTAACGTTTTGGAAAAGTATAATAAAAATAGCAAGAAGGTTGAGTGGATGCAATTTTTCCTATGGATCACAGTGCAAAGCAATCCTTCGAAATGTTACGATACGGTTTAGGGAAGAGAAATCTATGTACAAAATTGATTCTTAAGAATATGAACCCTCCAATAAAATCCTGACATATACTGGGCACATATGCTCATCACGCGAGGGAGATAATGCGCCTCTAAAGGCCCAACCAAGATCTATGTTATGTCTAAAAAAAACCTTTAATTCTTGTTAAGGTCTTCTACAAACCTATACTTGTGTTCTCCATTGAAAACAATTTGTTTGTGACATGGGTAGGTAGCGATGACATGCGAGGACAATCATCCCACCAGAAGGAGGTGGCCTATGTGACACGAATGTTGGAACCACATCCATGATGATTAAAGTTTATATTCTACATGTTATGACCGTGATGATTAGGCTAAGCCTTTTCCAAACGATTATTCATGATTTTTGATTGATACATGGTCATATACTTTGAATATTATGGTTTCTTAGGCCCGTTTATGATTCTTAATGCATTGTGACTTTATGGCAAAATCAAAGGCTTTCTTTCAGTGTGGTGATCCAAATAAGCTACACTGTGAACTTCATCGATATGATAAAAACGTCTCCGATAGATCACTCTATCAAAGGACAAGATCATCATGATAGTACAAGGGTGTCCATGTAGCCATTATTATATCATTGAACTTCATGAAAGCATCCATTGCATGGTTGTTACAATTTTACACCGCATGACATCAACCACTAATGTAATACTATTACTATTTAAGGATGGGAAGCGACGCATGTAATGTGATGGTAATTCGTAAAATAAGCGAGTTGAGCCCGGTAATTGCTAGGTTGATATTATCATACGCTACATACATAATGTATACAATTCCTCAAATTAGTTCGATTTGCTTTCACGAAAGCCAAAAAAGTTCATAGGAATTAGGATGTGCTGATTTATACATGAAGTAAAAACACCTCGCTTGTCCATACTACATGGATTCTTCTCGAGGGTATCCATACAAATCAATTGATGATGAACCCCTCTTAAAGCCCTTAGGGTGACGAGTTAGTGTCACCGTCGGTTTTGTATGCACACATGCCAGGATACTGCACATGAATATTGTACACGCACAGAGGCACACGGCACCATAGCCAACATTGTGATGCTTTGTTTGCAATTCAACCGGCTATTTTATTTGATAACATCTTATTTTTGTGCGAAATGGTATCACACTCTTAAGTATGTTCACTCCATTCATCCACAACTTCGTCTCAAACAAGCCACCTCCAAAAGTCTAGATCTTCCACACATATCCAACTATATATTATACTGTTAACTTTTTTTTTTTTGCGAAACACAGTACAACGCAGACACTCATATACACGCGCATACACTCACCCCTATGAACGCACACACGCACACCCTACCCCTATGAGCACCTCCGAGAGACTGAGCCGGCGGATCAGGTCTTGAGATTGACGAAGTCACCACAGGCGCCTCGCTGTCGACGGGAACGTCGCCTCCCACTGAAGAATATTCCGCCTAAATGAGAAACACCAGCGTCAAACCTGAGGAACTCTCGCCGGTGTCCATGCTCATACATAGTCCATAGGCCTAACCTCCAACCTATTATGCTCCTCTGACACGTTGTCATTCCTAGAAGTGCCCCTCATTTTTCTGACTTTTATGCTTTGACCCCAGCCTGTGCCCACGTCTTCAGCCAAAACGCTATCAGCATACCATTGGCGCCAAAAATGGATATGCGTGGGCAGATGGTGATCGTACAAGAGAACGGACGATTGCACGCCGATGGTCCATAGGGGCACCATTAGTGGAGCAACATGATGCAGCCATTTTATATAGAGTTTTGCTCGATGTTTCTCATGGTTTTACATTAAAAATTTGGCAATATTCTGAGCTAGCTTGCAGCTTTAATGCTAATGTTAAACTCAAACATAATTTTGATGAACTGTTCACAACCATAGGTTTTTATTAGGATTTTACTGTTATTCATTGTCTTTGGCATGTGTTTTAGGTGTAAGGGGGGACTATAAAGAAATCACGAGGAAAGAAGCTCATTTAGAGTCAACCTGGAGGAGTCAGCTCCTCTGACCCGGACTTTGATTGAACCTACTCATACACTCCCACCCCCTCCCACCCCCGAGGCGGCGGCGCCGCGCCGCCCCCGGGGTGCCCCCTCCTCGCCGCCCTTAACCCCTCCCTCGATCTAACTCCTCTCCCGCCGCCGTCGCTGGGGACATCACCGGCCTAGGCTGTGTAGCGTGCCGGCGGCGGCGGCGGCTCTCCCTCGGCCGCGATCTGGATCGGCGGGGCGGCGCACTTCTCCGGCTGGATCTTCGGCGGTGGTGCGGGCCGGTGGCGGCGGCCAGGTTGGCGTGCAGTGGCGGCGGACGGGATGAAGGCGATGGTTTCGTCTGGACCTATGGGTTCCGGCGGGCCGAAGTCCGGACCTCCAACTCCATGGCGGCAGATCCTGGGCTAGACCCGCACCACGAGGGCGTCGGGGGCTCCGACCCTGGGCGTGGTGGTGGTGGCCTCCTTCTTCGCCGAAGGTGGTCGGCCGGCTGACTATGGTGATCCCTCGATGCCATGGTTTGCCCGGCGACGAGTTGGGGAGGCGTGGCTGCCGGTGAAAACCGAGATCTGACTACGGTCAGGACTAGCGATGGCGGCGCTTACACGCCGTTACCTTGTTGAAGGCATCGCTGTTGCAGCTACCGTCTACCCACTCGCGCTGCTCCGGGGGAAACCCTAGATTCCGGGTTTCCCGGGTCGGACGATGGCGGCGCTGTCGGTGTCGCTTTCCCTCTTGGGGGCATTGTCTTTGGAGCAGTTGCCGGACGGAGGATGCAAGAGGAGGAGTGGTGATCCATCTACCGCAAGGCACACGGCGGGTCCCGGCGGCATGGAGCAGCGGGGTCTCGGCGGCGGCGCGTGACGATGGACGCGCGCAGGAGGAGGCGCAGTCTGGTGCCATGGTGGCATTGACGGCAGGCCTGTCGAGTATCATGCGGATCTTAACCCTGAAGAGTCCGATGGCGGTGGCTCGATGGTGGTGACGGCTTCTTGCTTCAGGAGTCTGCTAGACCGGATGACCGCTCTCGTTTCGCCTAGAGGGCGTCTCGGGGTATGCGACTTGTTCCCGGTTCCTAGTTGGTGGGTGGAGTTCGCGTTTTCATGGCACAAGGCCATGTTTACATGATCTCACTCATTGTCGAGTTCGTAGGTGTTGCGTGGTGGCTTCGGGTTTTTTGATGTATGTTTCTTTGTCAGACCTTTGTTGAATAAATTAATAAAGAAGTCGTATGCATCTATTCGATGCAAAGGCTGGGACCCCCCTTTTCTAAAAAAATAAGATGCAGGCCATATGAACTAGGCTGGGACCCCCCCTTTTCTAAAAAAATAAGATGCAGGCCATATGAACTATTTTACGAAGGTTATTTTTTCACGAGGCCAACTGAATATCCAACAGCATGATATTGTACTCCTCGCCCATATGAGTCCAACGAGTTGAAGAGCACCTCAATCGGAGTCCGTACGAGTAAATGGCGCCCGACACAAGTTTGCCCGCAGAGATAACGACCAACGGTATGACCAGGGATGGGCGTACCGGTGGCCGTACCAACCTTTCTCGGGTCCGGAAAGTTAAATCGAACATCTATTGTGAAGGGTTCACCTACCTATTCAGTGCGGAAACCTATAGAAACTTTGAACTTCCCTCGAGGGAAGCCCTAGATGATATCAATCAATCATTTCTGCCATCCATTTGAGCCATCTCCATCTCCACAGTCGACGTCTCTATGTCCACCATCACCACTGCAAATCCACTGCCAAGCCATCTCAAAACCATCCTCAACCTTGAAGTAAAACCAGGGAGCAAGACACCGAAGGAATCACTACCAAGCCACCGTCCATGCACCGCCACCTCCACGCCAACACCACCATCGCGCCGATTGTTCTTCCTTCCCCATCATGGTCTACTTGATGGGTTGTAATATGGCTTGAAATCTTTGATTGATATGGTGTGATGATCTAGTTACTCTATGCATGTTGTTTATTTAGGCAGTGTCAATTCAGGTTATAACTTAAGTGTTTGGAGACATCCATTCCACCGGCGTAGATGGAGATGTCCAACTCCCTAGTCCATACATGTATTTTGTGCGAATCATTTGACCTCTGGAGTGACAATTTGTCGATATATTTTGAGGAGCGCATCTTATCTAGAAAGCACGGTTGTTCGTAGAGTTTAATGCATTTGGTCCGGTCTTATGACATTAATATATTTTATTGTTGTGAGAGTGTGTGATAAGAGGAGGAAAATTGAGTTGTCTTATGACATGTATTCAGTTGAGAGAAAATGGTATTTGAGTAATCACCCGACGTACATTAAATTGCATCATGTGTCGTAGCTAGAGTACCACACTAGTTCACTACTTTTAGTTGAAGTAATCATTGCATTAATATTATCTCTGGCTTGTTCAACATTTAAAATCATTTTTGTTAGTTTACTTTCAGTTTTTAGTTTATTTTTGCTCATTACTTTGTGTTATTACAAACCTCTCTTATATATAAATTGTCTTTCTAGTAACTTATAGAGTAGATTATTTTCAAACTATCTGGATGCGAACATAGATGCGTGTAGGTGACAGCATAGCCGGTACTACCTTCCATTTGTTCTCTTGGGTTCGATATAAAATTGGGAAAAATATTTCATAAAATTATGTTTTAACGAAATTGTGCACTTGCAGGTATCACAACACATGCTTACGCACGACAGTTACTACTTCTTTTTTGTTCAAACAAGCATATGGGATAAAGCGTTTGCCAAATGATGATTCTATTGATTTGGTTCAAAACATGATTATATAGTGTGAAGATTATGGTTCTTAGGCCCATTTCTACTCGTTATGTAGCAATATTGATGTGGGTAGTGCAAAGGCCTTCTCAAAATGTGGTTATTTAAAGAAACTACAGCATGATCTTCAATCGATATGGTCAAAACGACTATTGGGGAGCTACTTCATTGATGAGGCGATGCCAACAGTAGTACAAAAAAAAAAACAGTAGTACAAAATAGACATGTGCTCCTTACAACAACACATAAATGCGCATGTAAAAGTACACCATATAGTTGTTGCACCACTAGGTATCTAATATGTTCCTATTTAATCATGAGAATAGGTATCAATCATTACCAAAATTCACAAAAAACTATCATGCATAGCGAGGTAGAGCAAGGAGTAGAGATTCCAGCCGTTTCTGCATACACAACATACCATGTACACAAGTTATGTGCAGTTGGTGGTTGGAACTAGTCTTGCAATGCACATTGAAACCACGTACGGATTACATCGCAGGAGTTGGAAGCACCAGGATTTCCTATTGTGTCGACATGTGTTTTTGTATAAATTAGCGCAAGACCATGGTGGTCGGCTGGATACAAACTCGTCCATCCTTGGGGTTCTTCAAGACTGGCTGGTGTAGTTGGACTTCATGCTATGGTTACGCCACCACTACTGTTCTTGTTGACATTGTTGCAACAATGAGTACTTCAGCTGGATTGCGTAGACGAGCTAGTTGCTATAGTATAAGCAGCAGTACTATTGGTTGGGAGCAGTGTTTTGGCTCCCGAGCTCAGCTGCTCTCCATATCTGTACCGCAAAATGATGCATGGCGATGTGTGTCAATGTCTTGTCTGCTGCAGGTACGGTTCTGTCGTGGTGGTAACACGGCAGATGCCATAGGATGGCTAAAGAGTGGGGCCGATGGACGCTGGTGGAATCCGGGAGAGGGCTAGCGCGCTAAGAAGCACACACGAAGAACACACAATCACAAGCACACACAGGATCTACCCAGGTTCGGGGCCCTCGTGAGGAGGTAACACCCCTACTCCTGCTTATCTCTCTCTGAATATCTCGGTCTCGCACGTACAAAGCTGCTCCTCGAGCTGTATGATCCCAGCAATGGGGATAAACACAAGGAAGAAGATGAATCTCTGGGGGGAAATGTCTCTCAGGGTATCCTCTCTCACGCAGAAGGGGGGGAAGCCCTACTTATAGGCTAAACCGAGTTACCGAAGTGCCCCTCCCGGAGCACTGTAGCCACGCCGAGGATATGTCATGATGTTACTCCTGTCAGAGACAGGACGTGACAAGCCCATCTCCTGCAGCTCTACGGTACAGCTAGAAGGTACCCTCTGGCAGAGACAAGACATGGCCTGCCCATGCCTCTGCCTCGCAGTCTGTTCCCGGATAACCCGGAGTCAGCGGTGGAATGATGGCCTGCCATCTCGGTCTCCGCATGCTCCCGTGTCAGGCGCTTCCGTGTCAGGCGCTCCCGTGCCAGACGGGAGGTGACAGGAGCATTGACTTCTGTCCGACACAAGGATAACCCGGCATGGATATGCCGGATTCCCCTTCCTGAATAACCTTCCCTGCACATAAGAAAACACACAAAATACCGACATACATATGTCGGTTATGCTATCTCGAATCCTTATCTCGGATCCCTTGTCTCGGTCGACATATGCCGGTTGTCACCAGCATGGTACCTCGGTCCCTTCAGGCCCGGGTCATCTCGGTAAGCCTATGTCGGTTTGCACCTACACCACACTCTGAATCCCAGGTATGCCGGTTTTACTGTAACTCGGCTCACACCTGAGCATAGCTTTTACCACACCATGACCCTACCCGGGGGTAGCCCCCCGACAGGTTCTCTAAAAAACACTGTATTTCCAGACTTCGTATGGTCATGTAGTCTAAAGTGGGCCCTGAAATGGACGGAGATATCTGAAATTCCCGTGACTTCACGAGCCCGCTGGTGGCTAGCCGGCCCAGAATCCATTGATGTCATGGACCTTGGTCCAGAAAATCATTAAGAGAGGGACGCTACTTGGGAGCGCACGCGCGCTTTTTCATATCAGAGCGCACACACCTAATATGGAAAGTACACCTTCCGTGCGAGACAACAAGCCAAAAAAAGACATTCATGTCAGGGGAGCACATCTAGGCCGTCTCTCACAGTTCACAAACCCACCCAGCATGCAAACCTCCCTCTAATGCTTTCCCCCACATGCACATGCAAAAGTAGTTCGAAGATTAAAAAATGCACTACTTTTTATTCGATTGTCGAAATAAAAATCTGTTTTGACCATTGCGTTTCCCTCGACGAGTTCTTCGAAACGAGATCCCATAAGGAGATGTTTCGTCAATTATTTTTGAAAAGCAACTTTGTTTTATAAACTTGCTTCTCCATTATAAAAGGCAACTTTGTACTATGAATCGCCAGAAAAGAAATTTTGTACTATGAACTTGCTTTTCTATACAAAATCAACTTTGTAATATAAATTATCACAAAAAAAACTTTGTACTATAGACTTGCTTTTCTATCACAAACACAAAATTACTATGGTTTGTTTCGTAAAACGAAGTTGTCTATCGACTACATGGTAGATATTCTAAAAAGCAACTTTTGGATAAAATTGTGATAGAAAAGCAAGTTTATGATACAAAATTACTTTTCTAAAGATTTATTTAAACGTGTTCATGTGGGACTAGTTTTGGAAAATCTCGTCGCGAGATTCAGTGAAATCCGATTTTAGTTTGGAAATTCGATGTGAAAGTTATGCGTTTTTGAAATTTAGAATAGTTTTGCTCGTAGATAATGAGTTGGGGTTGACATAAATAGTTGCTATTATAAAAGCAACTTTCTGAGAAAAAACAAGTTCTTACCTTAAACTTGCTTTTGTGATAGAAAAGCAAGTTTATAATACAAAGTTGCTTTTTAAAAATAATTAACAACATGTTTATGTGGGATCTAGTTTCAAAGATCTTGTCGCGAGGAACACCACGGTGAAAACCAATTTTAATTTGGACGTTTGGTTTGAAAGTTATACGTTTAAAAAAAAATGAAATAGCATGTGGGTGATGAGTTGGGCTACATACATAAAGACAAAAAGGAAGCTTATACGTGAACAGCAGCCAGCCTGTCAAAGATGTGTCTCTTGTTCCGACAGACCGCGTGCGCCACGCGAGAGATAGCGCACGAGCTCGTTCTCTCATTTGCCTTAAGAGAGATCATAAAACATGAAGAACGAGCTCGAGAACTGGTATGTAGGAAGAAGAAACCAATCTGACAATCTCGCTTCGGGACCCACCGGCCCAGAAAGAAGATATTTACATGTTTGAAACCAAACGCTTGGCGTCTGGCTGTCCGGCATGGGAAACATGGCCGCGAGCTGTCCGCGGCGGCGCGGCGGTCCTCCTCGTCTTTGGCCGCCATGAAGGGATGAACCGCGAGAGCAAGTCAGCCGTAGTCGCCTGCCAGCTGCCACGGTCGTTGTTGGCTACCTTATATCTCGCTGCAATGGTAGTCAGGCGGGTTCGTGCATGCATGTTTGCTTGTGTGTTTGAGACTGCACTTTGCACCACACTTAAGCTGCCAAACGTCCACCTCAGCCGCCATTTCTGCCGTTCTTGATGCCGGGGTGAACCAGCCAGGTCGTGGTCGTCGATCTGCAGGACGGCGCTGCGGTGGTTTGGTTTGTGTTCATGATCGAGTGGAGTAACTCCGCCGGTGCTCGACGTATCCTTCACGGGGACGTTGACAACAAGAGGCTCTCATTGACGAATATGTTGTGCGCATCATCGAAGCCAAGCAGGCGAAACAAATAAACTACTTTTATACAGAGGTCTAGGTAGGATCGCACACAGGAACAGACGGACAACAGAGCAACTCCTTGAATCACAACAATCGATAGGAAATGGCTAATGATGAATCCTAAAGCATAAACGGCCTGCACCAACCATTTTTTCATATCTTGAATATGGATGCATTTGCTATGAGAACAAATTTCGCCATGCCATTTATGACGTTCAAGATGTCGGTCCAAAACGTAGCTCGTCAATGGGCCGGTAGGAAGCAACAGTAACTTTCCCATTTAATGCTATCGCAGAAGTGACCTTAGCAACAGTAGCTCGGCAATATGTTCCTATTTAATCATGAGAAGATATATCGATCGATCATGATCACCATTCATAGAAAAACTATCATGCATAACTAAGGTAGAGCAATGAGCAGAGCCCAATCGTTGATAGGTTCATATTAGCATACACCACATACCAATATACACAAATTACCCACACTTGGTTGGAACTAGTTTTGCAATGCACATTGAAACCACATACACCGTAGGAGTTGTAAGCACCAGGATTTCCTACTATGTCGACCTGTGTTTATTTATAAATTAGCACAACACCATGGTGGACGGCTGGGTACAAACTCGTCTCTCCTTGGGGTATTCGAGACGGGCTGATGTAGCTGAACTTCTTTCTATGGTTATGCCATCACAGCCCTTCTTTTGTCGACGTCGTTGCAACAATGAGTATTTTTGCTCGACTGGGTAGACGAGCTAGTTGCTATAGTATAAGCCGCAGTCGTACTATTGCTTTCCCTTTTCTTGTGGAAATAAGGAACATGCATGTGTTAACCATTCCTATAACATGCTACTTTTTAGTGTATACTATAATGGAAAATTCTCTTCGTAGCTCGTTCTACACGAAGTCTATTTTTTTTAAATCACCAGTTTTAAGTTTTCAAACAATCTCAGATAAATCATAGAGGCCGACAGCGACGTACTCTAATTTTCTGCAATTTTTTAACTCGAAATGTTATGTATTCGGGCCTACATAAAAAAGATAAATTTTGAGAAATCTGAAAAAAATTCAAAATGTGCACTGTTCACCGCCTCAGATGTAGAAATTTGTCATTTCTAAACAGCCCAAAATACAAAGTATTTTGAATCGATTTTTTTGTACACTGCTAAAAGGTCATCATTATCACATCTAGGATTATTTTCAAAATTTTCTGAAACTTTAAAGTTTCGTTTTTGAATTTCTACAGGAAGGACGAGCTACAAACCATTGCTCCAACATGATATTAATATTCCGTATCAGTTTTGTCACTGGCTGGATGGGCTGTCATGGTCCATTCTGGACAAATAAAAGATTGGATACTATTCAACTCATACAAATGCTATATATCGCCCGCAAGCGACGCTTTGCGCTAGTGCCCTGAAGGGCGCCCGATAATGGGCCAGCGGCGAGTCTTCTTTTTTCCTTTCCTTTTATGTTTTTTTCATTTCCTGGCTTCTTTATTTATTTTTCTGTATTTTTTCTGTTTCCCTTTTCTTTTATTTTCACTTTTATAATTTTTGAAAATTGTTCAACTTTGAAAAAAAAATTATAACAAAAAAATTGCCAAACTTGAAATTATTCAAATTCGAATTTTTGTCACATTCAAAATTCGTTTAAATTTAAAAATGTTCAGATTCAAATTTTGTTCACATTCGAAAATTGTTCAAATTAAAAAATGTTCAGATTCAATATTTGTTCAAATTTGAAAATATTCATATTTTAATAACTTTCGGATTATTTTTCATATTTTAATTTTGTTCAGAATTTAAAAATGCTCAGACTTTTAAAAAATACTTAAAAAAATGTACGAAGAAAAAAATAGTAGTTCCGGAACGAAACGAAATAGTTAAGAGAAGAATCGTTTCGCTCGCGCAACCAACTGGGCCGAACCTAACTAAGAAGCACGTAGGCAACGCTACCTCAAACCGCCGATAAGAAGCGATACATAGGACCTCCCACTCCAACTCATCACAATGATCATTTTAACTCAAAACCGCATAAGGCCAAGGCCAGCCATGAGCTATGATGCTCTACCAGGCCTCAGACGGAGCATGCCCTATAACAGCCGACACTTCACACACACGCGCCCTCACCTCTTCTTCATCCCCTACTCGGCCGTGCAGCTTCTGTTGGATGTATGCCCAAAAGGCAATGTATTTATACATCTGATTCATTAATTATGATTTGTATTCTCTATGCTATAACTACGGTGGTTTCTGGATACGTGATTCACGGGAAAGCCCACTCGTACATGTAGAAAATATGAACACGTAAAATGTACCCTAGTTCTTTTACGGACTAATTTGTTGATTGCTTGATGACACTGCTTTTCTAGTCATGGAGATTGTTTATGTCAGCATCAATGAGTGGCATATTATTGGATAATAATATAGCCGGGTAGACCCAACTTTTGGTATGCTAAGAGATTCCGTTAAGTCGTCTTTTTATCCTTAGCTTTATCACAGTAAGGTTATTATATAACATGTCCTATAAGCATGAGGTTATTAGGATTATGCATACTGGAAGAGTTACTTTGGTACTGTCAACGGCACGGCCGTAACTGGGTGTCAAAACGGCAGTCACTGGGTGACTTCAAGGTGTGTGTATATCCTAATGTTTTGAGATGGGAAATTACTCCTCGGTGATTAGAGAGATACGCCCTGGGCCCTCTCGGTATTATAAAGGTATCCAATATGTTCTGCAGACAATGCATGGTGAAGTTACACCGTGTGGGATATCATAATACGGAAACGAGTAAAGGGAACTTACCGGTAACGAGATAAGACAAAGATGTAGTGAATCAATTAATTGATTCATGGTAACATCCATGGATCTATATCTCGTGTGAAGTTTGGTATCGCGAGTAATGGGAATGATATATTAAATAGCCAGCAGGTTCAACAGAGTGTCTTCGCATAACGGTAGCAGTTATTCAGGTCGTCCACGGACCTGACCCTGGCCGGTGATTGGTTATCCAATTATAGCTACACGTTATCGAACCTGTAGGGTGGACACGCTTAAACTAGGATTGGTTAGTTGTGTATTATGGTTGGTCTGGAACATGGAGAGAGTATCACCGACATATTGTCTGCGTGATAGATATGTTTTTATCGGAGAGATTGTATTGTGATAGAAGTTGCCGTCACAGGTCGGGATTTATTCCGAGGGTTTATATAAGAAGGAAATATTTATCCAGAGTATTTTGTCAGCGGACATTGGGTGTCCCGATCATATAAAAGATGTTTTATATGATAGGTAATTAATTCGGTGAAATATTTTGTAAAAGGAAATGTTCAAATAAGAGTTAATTGGACAAAATATTATTTAATTATATGTTAATTAAATATTGATTATTTAACTAGTAAATAATTATGGAAAATATTATTATAAAATTGGAGCCCACCATGGGGCTACCAAGATGGGCCTAGGCCCTCCAAGGTAGTCGCACCACCATGTGGTGGTGGTGGGCCAAGACGCCGAAAGGGGGAGGCTCCCCCCCCCCCCAACCGAAACCCTAGTGGGCCTTGCGGCCCATTGGGGGGAGGCGGCGGCGGCGGCCAGGGCTGGCCGGCCTAGGGTGGGCCCCACTGCCCTAGGTCGGTGCGGCGTAGGGCGCCCCACCCCCTAGGTCGGTGCGGCCTAGGGTGGGCTCCCCCAGCGGCGGCCGTGAGGGAGGCGGTGGAGGGGAAGGGAGTTGGAGTTGGACTGCAACTCCTCCTTCCCAAACCGAATTGGGCAAGGGGAGCTTTCCCCTTGTCCAATCCAAGTAGGACTAGGAGAAAGCTTTCCCCTTGTCCAAGTCCCTCCACCCCTTGGTCCATCTATATAAACCCCACCCCCTCCTATTTGGAGGACACACAAGACACAAGAAACAATTAGCTCTCAAGTTTAGATCTCTTCTAGTTGGATTAGAGAACCTCTAATTAGAGGCAACCTATCCAATTAGACTAGATCTAATCTCTCTCTCTCCTTCTCATGTGTTGAGATCTCCACCTTCATATACACCAGTAGTGCTTCAAGCTTGGACGGCGAAGCCCTGCTGAACCTTTCCCGCGTACGCGTGCAAGCTCTCGGAGGGTGATTTCGAATCGCGACGGTTGACCCTCACTCTGGATCAAGGTGACAAGGCGAGGAGGAGGAGGCGCCGGAATCTCTCTACCAGGCTTGGTTGAGAGAGACGGCGACGAGCTACATCGACAAACGTCATCAACACTTCTTCCGCGACTTCGTTGGTAACGTATTCATCTAGATCTTCGGATCTTCGTATTCGCATGTATCTTCATAGTAGATCTTGGGAGGTGTTGCGTAGCAATACAAAATTTTTAATTTCTGTACACGCAACCCAAGTGGTATCAGAGCGATCTATGCGTAGATACATGATTTGATCTAGAGCACTTGGTGTGCGGGCACCGCATAAGTTTGTGCGGGTATGTTATTGAGTCTATATATCTTCTAACATTCAAGTTATTTATGTTGCTTCCCGATATGCGGTCGTCTTGTTTCCAGCGGCATAGTATGATCTCGGACTTCTGGCAATCCGCGGACCTTCCGGCTGCTCCTAGTATGCCCGTCGGCGCCAACGAAGTGCTTCAGTAGCTTCGATCATATTATAGTTGGTCTCGTCGACTTGATAGCGGATGGGGCATGTGGACTAGGTCCACACGGGGGTCATGTGCAACTAAATGCAATCGTCTGGGTTAGCATCCGCAATTTTGTATGTTGGGATGGATAATCACCCCGCAAGGTTAATCTTGCAACATGAGTAACTATGCTTGGTAAGGGCCGTAGTATTTCCGGTTGTCCCGTTGATCCTACAGCCACGCTAAAATATGCAAACAAACGTTAGAGGCGTCTAACTCTGTTTTGCAGGACATGTGATGTGGTATAGTCTCGAAATATTATTTTGTTGACTAACCTTTGTTTTGTTGGCCGGCGTGCCGTTCTTGTTCGTCGAGCTATGGTGATAGTGGAGGATAGGAGAAGGCATGCAAATCGTGAACCTCGACATGGCCACGCGGTGGAGGCGCCACCGGCGGAGGAGGAAGACTATACTACATCACGAAGTGTTATTTACTTGTGCATGTTTTATATGTTTTCTTGCTCTTCCCTTGATTGCGCAGTAGTGTGATTATTAGGGAGATTCCTCGGTAGCTGCAGAGTTTAATTACTTGAGCTAAAATTAAAATATCAAGGAGTTTGCTCTTCCAACACGTAGCAGCGTCAAACCGGATGCTTGTCACCGTGCGCCATGTATCCATGAGTAATGTGTGCCAAGGGTTCGGGAGGCGTGTAGTGTACCGTACCTACAGCAAAAGCGGTTGGTTGTCTTGACGTTCAGCATAACTAGTTATGAGCTCGGAGCACACGCATCGAAAGATGAAACGAAAATCACGGTGGAAGTGATTGGCTTGTTGACCTACCCGTTGTAAACTACGTTCAATGGCTTGTATCCAACTATTGATCGTATGTTGAGCGTGGATTTCGTATACACTAATTTGATCATGAGGAATATCAATTTTAGTGGGAGCATTTTAATTTAGTCTTAAATATTAATGCTAGATAATAATTATGAACATGTCTAAGTGAACTTAATTGTTGTAGATCAATGGCTAAGATAGCACCCACGTTTAACCTTGGACCGCTGATTGAGAAGAAACCCCTGACTGCGAATGGGAGCAACTATGCTGATTGGGTTCGCGCCCTAAGGATTGTTCTTAGGAACGCGAAGAGCGAGTACGTTCTTGATGGCCCTCTTCCCGAGGCGCCGGCTGACAATGCGTCAGAAGCTGAGACAGATGCATACACCTTGAAGAGTGATGCGGCAATCTCTGTTCAGTGTCTCATGTTGACATGTATGGAACCTGAGTTGCAGAAGAAGTTTGACCAAACTCCTGCATACGACATTATTGTCGCACTCAAGGCCATGTACCAGACTCAGGCTAAGACTGAGCGTTATGAGATAACAAAGGCACTGTGGTCATGTCACATGGCAGAAGGAGGCTCTGTGAGCGAGCATGTAATCAAGATGTTTGGTTATGGTACTAGGCTCGAGGCTCTGGGATTTCCTATTCCAGCCGAGCTAAGTATAGATTTGGTGTTGGCATCCCTCCCACCGTCTTACAGCGGTTTTATCATGAATTACAACATGAATGGGTTGGAGAAGACACCGAATGAGCTGCTTGCAATGCTGAAAACTGCTGAACCTAGTGTGAAGAGGGAAAACAATCAAGTTTGATGGTTACCCAAACCACTAAGTTCAAGAAGAAGAGAACGAAGAAGTCTAAGAATGCTAAGGCATTACAGAAGGCTATGGACTCGGCTCAAGAGGAATCCGAGTGTTTCTTTTGTAAGAAGAAGGACACTGGAAGAGGAACTGCAAGAAATTTCTGCTTCAGAAGAAGAAATCTTCTAAGGGCAAGAAAGGTATAAGAGTTATACTTGCAATGATATTTGTCAATCTTACTAGTAACTCTGGAGTATCAATTGCTAATTATTTATGCACTTGATATAGGAGATGCGGCAAGTAAGGTGGCGGAAGAGTAGAGGTTGAGGATGTGTCAAGCTCGGCGCATGGAATTTCATCCACAAGATGAAGACATCTTCAAATTTACTTTTCAGTTTTGTTTGAAAGATTTGTGGGTTTCGGCCCAAGTTATTGTAATAAGGTCGCATTCTTGGCGATGGAAATACTCTTGTGATTTTGTGGGATTTCATGTCCCGTTTATCGAAGAATATTTTGGATCAATCCCTTCGTGGATGATCAAGTTACAAATCTTTTGAGTTATGGAAATATCATGTGTTCTGAAATATTGTTGTGATTATGTTGACACCACCTTCGAGTGGCACTATCATCTCAAATGCATCATATGCATGATGGAAGGAAATTTGAGATATTGTTATGTGAAACAAGTGAAAGGCTTGATGAACTACATGATTCTTATGAATCATAAATTCATTAAGTGTTCAGGCACATAGTGAAGTCAATAAAGGTTGAGTTGAAAGATAGTCAATATTTTATTGATATCTTGAAACTACACAATTATATTTTAGAAATATTGTCTTAGTAATGTGATGAATAGAAATTCTATTTCGGTTCATATATTTGATCAAGTTTTGATTGAATAATTACTAAGATGCTTGCAGAATCATATTCCTAGAAATCCAATTTAGTATATTTATGCTTGTCTAGTTTTAGCACAATGATAGTCCTTAGATTCACGTCATCGTTTTGAAAGAAAGACATAAAGGGACGTGATAGTCTTAGATACTTAGAATTTCTGAAAGAAGTTCAGTTCTAAGATGATATAAGGATTTAGGAATAATTTTTGTCTTATTGATTGTGTCATAGTTTTGAAAGATAAACATGAAGAGACACAAAAATTTGGGTTCTAAGTTTTATGAAAGACTGAAACTTGATCCTGAAGGAGGAAGATGAATAAAATTGCTTTGTAGGTTGTTCCAATAATTAATTGGAAATCCTCTTTTAACACCACATAAGTGACAATGTTTTGCCACTAAGATAAATGTGATTCTTGAGGAATTTTATTCTTCTAAAGAATTCAGTGGGAGGATAGTGAAATCTTGAAGAGATTATTGAATCTTCGGAAATAGTTATCAGATGTTGTGCAAGCGGAAGCAATTCCAATTGACAAGTCTTTTAGACTAATACCGAGAGTCATTGCATTTTATATGCATGACGTCTTGTCAAGATATATTCACTTAACCAGATTAGATGGCATACAAGTTTCTAGGAAACTGAATATGCTATAACAAAGTAAAGAAAGAATGTGCTAGAATAAGATCCCATTAGATTATGATTTAGATATCATATATATATGTTAAATATCATTGTTGTTAAGTTATGAATAACTTAATAAGGATCTTTTTGTTAGACGAAAAGATGATCACAAAGTTTTGTTGATCAAGAAGGTTTTACGATATGAGTTTATATAAGATATTACGAAAACATATTCCTTTCAAAGGAAAGAATGATCGAGGATGTGTACTTTGTACAGCTCGAGGGTTTTTGTTAATTGAATATAAATCGGAATCGTATAAAGAGAGTTTGTCTAGGACAAACAAGCAAATGATATTAAACAAAGAAGGAGGTCATAGTTTCATTAAATCAGTGGGAGCTTAATTATGTTATTCGGTTTTGAATAATATAATTTATGATTATTTTGTTTTGATACAATATGGTATGTTATTATAAGTAATTGATGACATACATATTTGGGACATAGTAATCACAACACATATACGGAGTTTTCCATATATTGGTGTGATACAATGTTGCGGAAATTTCACTAAGTGTTTTGAATATTATTCGAAACATGGGAGAATTAATATTCTCATAAAGTTAGAGAAATTCATGTGCAAGATCCATGGCTGTTTCATACGGTGGTGAGCATGATCAATTGATTTATAATCTTGATCATAAAGGAATTTCTCAAGATGTGAAATTTTAAGATCAAAACGAAATTAATCAAACTTGATTGTTGGCAAGTTGAATTTGATAAAAGTTCAATTGACTACAATTAAGATGAGAATTCTCCATAAGGTGTATTTTGAAGAAGTTACTTCAAAAGAGAGAAACGCTCATAATGTAAGAGTTACATTGGAAAATCTTATGAGATAAGTATAAAGAAAGGACCAAGGGTAGATTGAGGAATTTTCTAAATTCCGTATATCGCATTACGAGGGATGTTTATATAAAACATAAGGCTATATTACGAAAACTACAACAAGTAGCAAAGACAGTGGGAGCGTAACAACTTCCAAAGGAAAGGTTATCGGTTCATTACATGAACTAGGTGTGGTTCTTTACAAAAGAAACAACTAATTGTGAAAACAATGAAATTGTGTTCTTGGTTAAAGTACTAAGGTTTCACCTTGTATGACCAAATGCTACAAGTGATCAATGATCAATTGAGGTTGTGCATGAAAGATATTTTCTTTATGCATAAAAGAATAAAGTTCACATAGCCCCAGAAGGGACTAAACGGACAATATGTCAACCACATAAGAGTGAGCATGAGAAACACCAAACATCGATCAAGATGTTAAACTTATGCAAACTAGACATTGCCAGTTGTGCAAGTGGGAGACTGTTGGATGTATGCCCAAAAGGCAATGTATTTATACATCTGATTCATCAATTATGATTTGTATTCTCTATGCTATAACTACGGTGGTTTCTGGATACGTGATTCAGGGGAAAGCCCACTCGTACGTGTAGAGAATATGAACACGTAAAATGTACCCTAGTTCTTTTACGGACTAATTTGTTGATTGCTTGATGACACTGCTTTCCTAGTCATGGACATTGTTTATGTCAGCATCAATGAGTGGCATATTATTGGATAATAATATGGCCGGGTAAACCCAAGTTTTGGTATGCTAAGAGATTCCGTTAAGTCGTCTTTTTGTCCTTAGCTTTATCACAGTAAGGTTATTATATAACATGTCCTATAACCATGAGGTTATTAGGGTTATGCATACTGGAAGAGTTACTTTGGTACTGTCAACGGCACGGCCGTAACTGGGTGTCAAAACGGCAGTCACTGGGTGACTTCAAGGTGTGTGTATATCCTAATGTTCTGAGATGGGAAATTACTCCTCGGTGATTAGAGAGATACGCCCTGGGCCCTCTCGGTATTATAAAGGTATCCAATATGTTCTGCAGACAATGCATGGTGAAGTTACACCGTGTGGGATATCATAATACGGAAACGAGTAAAGGGAACTTACAGGTAACGAGATAAGACAAAGATGTAGTGAATCAATTAATTGATTCATGGTAACATCCACGGATCTATATCTCGGGTGAAGTTTGGTATCGCGAGTAATGGGAATGATATATTAAATAGCCAGCAGGTTCAACAGAGTGTCTTCGCATAACGGTAGCAGTTATTCAGGTCGTCCACGGACCTGACCCTGACCGGTGATTGGTTATCCAATTATAGCTACGTTATCGAACCTGTAGGGTGGACACGCTTAAACTAGGATTGGTTAGTTGTGTATGGTTGGTCTGGAACATGGAGAGAGTATCACCGACATAGTGTCTGCGTGATAGATATGTTTTATCGGAGAGATTGATTGTGATAGAAGTTGCTATCACAGGTCGGATTTATTCCGAGGGTTTATATAAGAAGGAAATATTTATCCAGAGTATTTTGTCAGCGGACACTGGGTGTCCCGGATCATATAAAAGGTGTTTTATATGATAGGTAATTAATTCGGTGAAATATTCTGTAAAAGGAAATATTCAAATAAGAATTAATTGGACAAAGTATTATTTAATTATGTTAATTAAATATTGATTTATTTAATTAATAAATAATTGTGAAAATATTATTATAAAATTGGAGCCCACCATGGGGCTACCAAGATGGGCCTAGGGCCCACCAAGGTAGCCGCACCACCATGTGGTGGTGGTGGGCCAAGACGCCGAAAGGGGGGAGGCTCCCCCCCCCCCCAAGCCGAAACCCTATTGGGCCTTGCGGCCCATGGGGGGGAGGCGGCGGCGGTGGCCAGGGCTGGGCGGCCTAGGGCGGGCCCCACCCCCTAGGTCGGTGCGGCCTAGGGTGGGCCCCACCCGGCGGCGGCCATGAAGAGGCGGTGGAGGGGGAAGGGAGTTGGAGTTGGACTCCAACTCCTCCTTCCCAAACCGAATTGGGCAAGGGGAGCTTTCCCCTTGTCCAATCCAAGTAGGACTAGGAGAAAGCTTTCCCCTTGTCCAAGTCCCTCCACCCCTTGGTCCATCTATATAAACCCCACCCCTCCTATTTGGAGGACACACAAGAGACACAAGAAATACAATTAGCTCTCTAGTTTGGATCTCTTCTAGTTGGATTAGAGGAACCTCTAATTAGAGGCAACCTATCTGATTAGACTAGATCTAATCTCTCACTCTCTCCTTCTCATATGTTGAGATCTCCACCTTCATATACACCAATAGTGCTTCAAGCTTGGACGGCGAAGCCCTGCTGAACCTTTCCCGGCGTACGCGTGCAAGCTCTCGGAGGGTTGATCTGTCGAACCGCGACGGTTGACCCTCACTCTGCTGGATCAAGGTGACAAGGCGAGGAGGAGGAGGCGTCGGAATCTCTCTACCAGGCTTGGTTGAGAGAGACGGCGACGAGCTACATCGACAAACGTCATCAACACTTCTTCCGCGACTTCGGTGTTGGTAACGTCTTCCATCTAGATCTTCGGATCTTCGTATTCGCATGTATCTTCATAGTAGATCTTGGTAGGTGTTGCGTAGCAATACGAAATTTATAATTTTATGTACACGCAACCCAATAGCTTCCCCCTCCGACTGAGCTACCTCCCCGTGACGACCGAGGAGATCCCGGCTCTCGGCTCGCACGCCCACACGCAGAAGCCGACCCGACTGGATGGCGGTGGCGGTGTTGCTGGGCGAGGACGGGCGTGGGGGCTGGAGGCGTGTGGCGTGTGTGGCTCGGCGACATTGCACACGCCTCCCTCGTGCAGCACGCCTCCTTCGCGTCTTGATCCAATGTGTGACGGCGACGACGCGCACGCCTCCCTCGCGTTTAGGAGCCTGTTTTTTGTTAATTGCTAGAACTGCCACTGGTCATTGCCTTTAATACCTGTTTTTCTATTAGTGATGGTGCTTTGTTTGTAGCTCCATCAGCCCACTATTTTATCCAACAATATCTTACATTTTTTTGCAACATTGTCTTACACTCTTATGTATGTTCACTCCATTCATCCACAACTTTGTCTCATACAAGCCGCCTCTAAAAGTCGAGATCTTCACACATGTATCCAACTATTATATACTCCCTCTGATCCATACGAATTGTGGGGGGGGGGGGATCAACATACCATGCACAAGTTGTTTCATATACTAGCGACACTTTTGGTTTTGGTGTACCGGAGAGAGTATTAACTCTCACGAGAGTGTCCATGCTCATCCATATTCCACGAGCCTAACCTCCGCACTATCATTACCCTCTGACATGTTGTCATTCCCAATAACACACACTAATTTTTCTGACATTTATGCTTCGATCCTAGCCCGTTCCACATCTTCTGCCAATGCGCTGACTCATTTTTTCACGCATGCATGACCCCTGCCTTTGACCTCTCTTGAGGCCATGCCATTTTCCCCGTCAGCACACAATTGCTGAAAAATCAACATGCACGAGCATATGGTGATTGCACACGAGCATAATCGGTGCATTGCAAGCCAATGGTATATGGGTGTACCGTTTGTGGAGCAACACATCCTTGCCAACTACAGTTAGTGCTCCTTTTTAGTTCAAACAAGCATATCGGATGAAGTTGTTGCCAAATGACGATTGTATTGATTTGGTTCAAAACAACATTGTATAGTGCGAATATTATGGTTTCTTAGGTCCATGTCTACTCGTTATGTAGCAACCTGAGACGGGAATTCAATGGCCTTCTCAAATGCGGTGATTCAAATAAAGTACAGTGTGAACTTCAATCGATATGGTCAAAACATCAATTGGGGAGCAACTCATTGACTGAGGCGATGCTACTAATAATACAAAATGCCCATGTGCTCCTTACGACAACACATAAAAGCGCATGTAAGAATCTATCGACGGTTGTTGCACCACAAGGTATCTTATATGTTCCTATTTAAGAATGAGAAGAGATATCGATCATGATCACAATTCACAGGAAAACTATGCATAAACCGAGGTGCAACAACGAGTAGAGAGCCCAGCCGATGATAGTTTCACATTAGCATACACCACATAGCAATGTACACAAGTTACCCACACTTTGTTAAAACTGATTTTGCAATGCCGTTGAAACCACAAGTACATCATAGGAGTTGGAAGCATTGGGATTTTCTACGGTGCCATCCCGTCTTTGTAAACAAAATCAACACTATGATTGTCGGTTGGTAACAAAACCACTTCCATCATTAGGGGTGTTGACGATGGCCCGATGAAGTTGGACTTTTATTAGCACGCCTATGCCCCCACGACCATCATTGTTCCAACGACATTTACAATAACAAGTGCTACAACTCGCTAAGAAGGTCGAGTTAGTACTTCTTAAGGAAGGAGGACGGAGCTAGATGCTAGTATAACCTGCAGTCCTAGTAGGGCTTTCTCTTCTGATGGCGTAAATGGAATAAATATGCATATTTTACTTTTTTTTGGGATAGCTACATGTTTTTTTAGGGATTGATATATAGTATTCGGAGTACACGTTATTACTATCAGTTTTGTCACAGGCTGAAAGGGCCCGTTATGGCCTATGCCGGCCTAACTAGAGACATTCTGCGTTTCAGCCCAGCCGAATAGGCCAGCCACTAGTCATGATGGTCTAACCAGGCCTCAGTGGAAGCAGACCACAACGGGCCGAAATTCTCCAGACACACGCGCCATCCCCTCTTCTTCGTCCCCCACTCCGGCCGTGCAGCTTCCCCCTCCGACCGAGCTACCTCCCCACGACGACCGAGGAGATCCCGGCGCTCCGACCACGCGCCCACAGGCACAGGCCGACCCGACCGGATGGCGGCGGCGCAGCTGCTTGGCGAGGACGGGCGCGGCTACGAGCTGGCGCGGCGGCTGGAGGCGTGCGGCGCGTGGCGCGCGTGGCTCGGCGACGGCGCGCACGCCTCGCTAGCGCAGCACCTCGCGTCCCCCTCCACCTGGGACGCCTTCCTCTGCCCCTCCTCATCCTCGTCCTCCTCGCCCCCGCGCCAGCTCCTCCTGCTCCAGCTCCGCGTCCGCGCGCTCCTCTTCGACAAGGCCTCCGCCGCGCTCGTCTCCAGCGCCCGCGCCTCCCCCGCCGGCCCCCACTCCCTCAGCGCCAGCTGTGAGTGTCCCCTCGTGCCCCTCCCCCTCTCCTCCGCTGCTCGCGCCGCTCGCTTACTGAGATTTGGGGTCAGTCGCTGGGGTACGAAGAATCTGAGCTAGAGATCGGTAGGCGTGGTGTCTTGCCATCTGGTGTTCTAGGTTTCGTGGCGCCCGGGGATGGTTTGTGGTGTACATTTGTGTGGTGTCTGGAGTGGAATGTGATGCAGTATTTCATCATCGATCAGTATGTTTTTCAGTAATGCCCGAGGACTTCTGTGGTCATCTTGATTTGAAATGGTATCTTGCTGTGCTGTGAAATCTAGCACATCTTACATGTTACTGTTTCTTAAGAGGTGTTATTACTTGCAGCTGTAAATGCTTTAGAATTTAAGTGAATATTATGTTTTCTCTTCCTCTTGTTGTTAAGCTTTGTTGGGTATCCTAGATGTCTGTGCCAATGGCTGCTGCAAAACAAAGTTAGCCCAGGATTCGAATAATATCTAGGGGTTTATAAGAAATGATCTCATCTAAGTTTGGACGTGGGAGGAATGGTGGGATATCAGTCTATGTTACTAGCTGTCACGGCTCGCCTTGATTGATTTTTTTGTTCATCCCAGATCTTCAGCTTCATGGAGATGATATTTATTTCTCATTGGAAGATGAGCAGGAAGAGGGCACTCATCATCAAGTATAGTTATATTCCCCATCTATTTCTTGTTTGTGGTAGTATTTGCTGGCATATGTGAATCTTTCTGGAAAATCCTTATAGTTATATTCCCCATCTATTACTTGTTTGTGGTAGTATTTGCTGACATATGTGATTTTTTTCTGGAAAATCCTTTCGCCTACCTGATTTGTTGACACGGGAACTGCTCCAACTATGATAAATAATTTGATTGTATTTTATTTGATCGCAAAAAATTTACAGTAATTTTCCTTGTTAAATACCCTTGCCATGGTTTCTTCATGGCATGTGCAATTGTTTATCACTTATTACTTCATAAAGAGCTTTTCTTATAGAGCGACAGTTCTTATTGTTGCTTTTCTATATTCTTGACTGTTTGTTTCCTGAAAACCTCACAAGCCATAGTTGTAGGAATTGATACTCCTATATTTGTTAACAAACTTCGAAATCAGGTTCTTGATGGGACAAATATGCACGTCACTTCATGCAACATGTTGTAATCTTCTTAATTGATTTTCATATGCTACTCGTTGCTCTCAAATTAAATGTTACATATTTCATGTGCCAACCTAATTACATCCCTAAATGTTGAATGTTTCCTTCATTGGTGTAAAGCAAATGCATATTTCTTTTCATTTTGCCATTATTAACTCTGTACAGCATTTTGTTTGGAACTTGCTTGCTAAAGATGGGAACAATCTCATTGATATGTTATATTCTTATGGTTATAACTGCTCTGCAGATGCAATCTGGAACTGCGTTTAGTCCAAGCAGGGAGAGTTCAATGTTATCTCAAAAGCATAAGCGACACGATGAGTTACCTGGCACATGGTACAAGCAATATGCTGAAAAGTTCAGGATATGGCATGGCAAGTTTCACTCAAAGGACAAAGAAATACCAAAAAGAACATCAGAGGGAATGTCTAACTATCTTAAGGTTTGCAGTGTACATAAAAGGAAGAGGACCGTGTTTATGGATGATCAGGGTTCCAACATGAAGTTGGAAAATGGCCCTTCCCTACAATCGAAGACTGCTGGGGAATTCAGTAATTTAACAGATGATGTTTTTATTCCAGAAATTCGTTTTCCGGCTGACTGTGTTCCAGAAAGTGCAATTCCTAGAGAGAGTGGGATATCTAGGAGCGACAACATAGAAGTTCATGGTATTCTTGACAATTTACCAGCACCTCTTAGTCGCAACACTGCAATGCTCGAAAGGTTTGGCATGATGCCTGAGTACCACAAGATAGGAAACAAATATAGAAGGAAAGATGGCTCTAAAGTAGAAGGAAAATCATTAAGTCAAGAGCAAGCATTGCTTATCACACGGAAGTTGGTTGCTCGATACTTAGCAAATGCAGGCTTTGAAAGTGGAACTGCAGTGTCTGTTGATGTTTTTTCAGAAATAATAATTAAGCACGTCTCTAAGCTAGGACGCAATTTGAAGCTTCTAACTGACAGCTACAAGAAACAGTTTTCATCTATTGAGCTCCTTAAGATGTTCCTACAGACTGTTGGCTACAGGTATGGTGGCCCTTTTTTAGTATACATGTATCTTTCCTGCTCTGTTTGTATTCCTTGTCTTCTTGTCAGTGCTTATGTAGAAACCATTTGACTTTCTTAAATAACCATGTTGTTTTCTACCTGAAGTCATATTACTGCCGCGACAAACACGCTGATAGAAGTACTTGCCCAACGAACAATGCCTAGTTTTAAAAGAACGGTCCATGTTTGCCTCTTCCATCGTGCGGAGAAATTTGCTCTAGTTGATGCATAAAACAGGCATGTAAGACATACTAGTAGTTGATGGAACAAATCACATGCACTTCCGTGCCAGTGGTATGTTCATGTTGATGTTGTCATTGAGCTTCCTCCCCCCTGCAATCCTGCCATGGTCGTGTACCCTTTCGATTCACCCGCACTTGGTGAGGAAGAAGGAAAGATGAAAGGGAGAGTATACACAAGGATGGCAGGAGAAAGGAGTTGTCTTTAGATCAGTTGGGTTCCGGTACATGTTTTGCATTTTCCCACACACATGGACTTAAATTGGCCCACATGGCCAAGCATCTCAGTAGGGCAGATCGCCCACGTGACTCCTCTTTATGTGGTTCTCCGTCTTTATGCGGTTCTATCTTGTTGTTAACTGATCCATAGTATGCCCTCATAAATTCCTTATTCCTATAATACTGCTTTGAGTGATGCTAGATTGTACCAACTCCACTAGGTGATACTTCTTTAAGATAAGGTCAATATTGAACAATATAGATGTTTCTCTAACAACATTTGGCAAAACAACCACCATTACTGTGCCTTGTCACTGAATTGATTTATTATGATGGCAGAGCTATACATTTTTAATGCATATGTGTTCAGTAAATAAACCATGGAGGTCATGATTCTGTTTTTTATGTGATGTTTAGTAACATTGGACCCTTGATGGAGATTACAAAGATGGGGAATAGAGTGGTTAGCCACCCAACTCATCAAGATGCACAACTACAAAATCAAAATAATCTTCTTCAAGCCCAACAGGTAGGCAACTACTGCTGGTTAAACCATGCTTTATATTTTGTGTTAACATTCCTTACTTTTTATCATTTCTGTAGTCTACTGTACATGTTTTCCTTCCTGAGAAGGATCAGTTGGTTATTAGATTAAAACAGTCTGAAAATCATGCAATGATGGGTCGATTCAGGCGACTAAATAAGCTCTTTTGCTAAGCTGTGCCGGTGGATTTACTTGACGAGAGTGGATATTGCCATATTGTTTCTGGCTGGTCACCGTGACAACTTTGTAATCCTGCTGACATTTTTTGTATGTTGGAGGCTTCACTAAGAATGGTTTGGTCAGTAGCTGCTTAAGTGTGAAATTGGCCACTTAAAAGTTATAGTTATGGCAAGTATGTACAAAATTTGGCTAGAGCAGGTGGCAAACCAGTTTAGGGATTCCTTATTCTTCTAATTGTCACAACTTGCAGCCAACTCCCAAACTAAATGTTTGATTCAACTGAGTCACTGTGATTGGCTACCCAGTTGAACTTTGCACATAGACAGGGATTGGTTGTAGAATTTAGTCCC
Source organism: Poa pratensis (assembly GCA_947311845.1). NCBI lineage: Eukaryota > Viridiplantae > Streptophyta > Magnoliopsida > Poales > Poaceae > Poa > Poa pratensis. Next base: position 15,435,057 of record CAMZMU010000124.1, read on the forward strand.
TACCATATACCCACTTAACCAGCTTATTTTCTGAAACCAGAGTTTTTTTAATATCCTATTAAAATCAATTAATGGTCACTAATCACAGTAGCGGCCAGTGGGAACCATTTTGCTATATTAGTTCGTTTGAATAACGGCTGTTTGAAGGAAATGGTTGCTGTTTCTTTATTGTTGATACGCGCACTTGAAACTGTTAGCATTCGCTGAAATGTCTTCTTTCTGAGACCATAACATCATTTTCTCATTGTGCATCCTAATATTAAGTTACTAACACATAGTCACTATGCATAATTGACAGCTCACAAGGCAGTTCCCTCCCCAAATGACGATTCATAACCAGAATCTGACACCACAGCAGAACCAGATCCTGCAGCAGCAACAGTGGCTGAGGCGCAACCAAATGGCCCAAATGACGAGCCCCCGTGGCGCTCTTACAATGGCGGACAAAAACCAGGCCATGGTAAACGTGAAGCTCGAGAATACCATGGATTCACAAATGGATAGTTCTTACGGATCTCTCGCCAGACAACAACAACAGATGCAGCAGCTAAGGCAGCAGCAGCTGTTGCAGCAGCAGCAACAACAACAGATCCAGCAGCTCCAGCAACACCATCAGCAGCAGCAGCAGCAACAACTCCAGCAGCAGCATCTGCAGCAGCAACAACATGTCCAGCAGCAGCAGCAGCAACAACTCCAGCAGCGGCAGCTGCAACAGCAACAGCAGGTTCAGCAGAAGCATCAGCAGCAGCAACAGCAACTTCAGCAGCAGCAGCAACAACAGCAGCAGCAGCTTCAGCAGCAGCTGGCCATGTCAGGAAACCAGAATGCCAGCCTAGCACAGATGGCAATGCCAGGAAACCAGAATGCCCAACTAACGCAGATGGCACTGCCAGGAAACCAGAATGCCCAACTAACGCAGATGGCAATGCCAGGAAACCAGAATGCCCAGTTAGGGCAGCAGTTCATACAAACGCCGCAATCAATGTAAGTAGCTCCAAGCTCTTGGCTGTTCTTATGTTGTCGTCTGCTCCATCCCTTGACCCCGTCGCGTTGTAGGAACCTATACGGCCAGCGAGTGCCGCCGGTGAAAGTGGAAGCGTTCCACGAACTGGTGAGTGGAGACTCGTCCAGCGACACCAGCAAACTCACTTCTCCCAAGTAGATCAGGCGTTGTACTGAGGAAGATGTAGCTACTGGTAGCTGTAATGTACAAAGGAACATACGACCCACTGTTGCTGTTTTTTGTCCTTCCAAGCCTGCCGTGACACCTGTTTTCGCCGGCCTGTGTGTTGTAGATGTATAAGAGATTAACTAATTGAGGTGTTACAAGTAACCGTGTAATTCATTATTAGCTCAAAAGATGCACTTTGCTTGATGAAATGGAAGGCCTCTGTAACCATTGATCCATCACCATACTACCATAGGCTAGAAATTGCTGTTGGCTATTTTCATCAGCTTGAACTTCTTTACCAAACAAGGAAATTGTGTTTCTTGTCTATTGATCCCGATTCGCTGATTAAAAGACGTCAGACGGTGCATCTCGTCTGCATGGATGAGGGCTCATTCGTCTGAAATGAGTTTCAGAGAATCTTATAGAATGTCTTTTTTATTCTATTTGCAGGACTATAGTCTCTGATTTTTTGTTTACAAATACTCATATGCACTGAGTGAAGATTTTATGCTCTCTGAGGACAAGTGCTCCCTGTGATTGAAAAAATTCAAAAAATATATTTAAAGTTTCAAAAAATGTGAAAAGTCATACATGTTCTCAATGATGTATTCTACATGCGTGCAAAATTATAATGCGAAATAATTTACATTTTGAGCGACACAAAAAGAGAAATGTGTAGATTTGAGTATAGTTGTTTCAAATTTCCAAATTTTGTTATTTTTATGTAGCCCATAATACAAACGCTTTTGCTACGTCTCAGTCGACTGAGACGGGAGCTATGTCTCAGTCATCTTCAACCTCACGACGGTCACCTCCTCCCACCTTCCTCGACGGACGAGACGGCGGCGGGCGGGCGACGCGGCTGGCCGCGGCGGCCGACGGCGACGACGAGACTAGCCGAGCCGGAGCCGCCGCAGCCGCGGCTGGCCGCGGCGGAGGCGACGGAGGCGAGGAGCAGGGTTAACAGGTGCGGGTGGGGGGCCATATCGCGGTGACCGCCGCTCGGATTAGACAGCTTCCTCGCCGGAGGCGGGGACGCCGGCGGCGAGCGGCAGCGAGGCGCGGCGTCGCAGCCGGAGGAGAGGAAAGCGGCAGCACCTTCCTCGACGGACGAGACGGCGGCGGGCGGGCGACGCGGCTGGCCGCGGCGGCCGACGGCGACGATGAGACTGGCCGAGCCGGAGCCGCCGCAGCCGCGGCTGGCCGCGGCGGAGGCGACGGAGGCGAGGAGCAGGGTTAACAGGTGCGGGTGGGGGGCCATATCGCGGTGACCGCCGCTCGGATTAGGCAGCTTCCTCGCCGGAGGCGGGGACGCCGGCGGCGAGCGGCAGCGAGGCGCGGCGTCGCAGCCGGAGGAGAGGAAGGCGGCAGTGGGAGGAGAGGAAGGCGGCGCGGAGGAGAGGAAGGCGCGGAGGAGAGGAAGGCGTCGTGAGGTTGAAGATGACTGAGACATAGCTCCCGTCTCAGTCGACTGAGACGTAGACGGACCCTAATACAAACGATTTAGCATTATGATTTTGCATTCTTGTAGTATACATCATTGAGAGCATCCCAGATTTTTTTCAGATGTTTTTCAATCTTTTAAATATTACTTTTTGATTTTTTTTCAAACAGAGGGAGCACGAGTCGAAGTGACTTTTCGCATATGCACCATGGTTCATAACAGAAATTCCTGCTGACCTTTTCTGTAGTGTAATCATACAACCTTCAACCAAGTTTCTTTTCTGCAATACCAACCAATCGGTTCTCCAACTCTCGCAATCCCATTTTCGACTCTTGATTATCCACTATAAAATCAGAGACCCTCGCTTTGAGACGACTATGGCAGACAGTTCTATCTTTCTTTTTCTCCGAAATGTTATGCCCTCGTTCGCTCTTTCTGGATAGAGTCGGAACTTGTGCATACTCCTCTTTTTATTTATTTTTCGTTGCTCGAATCATCTCTAGCTTAGCTTTATATCTTTATTTATCCTGCTTTAGCATTTATTCTCGCGAATTGTTTCATTTCACTCTGATTCCCTCTTCAGATGTCTCCCTCATACTCCAGTTGGGCTGGAGTACATCGTAGATCCACTCAATCGCAGTAAGAAGAGAAAACTTAATCAGAAATCATTGCTAATTAAGATAGTGCAGAATCTCATAACAGCAAAGCAACGATATCTGGATAATGCTTTAGCATTAATTCTCGCGAATTGTTGTTGCCTTTCACTCTCATTCCCTGTTCAGGAGACTCCCTCGCACATCCACCAAATCACAGAATAAACAGAGAAATCGGTCGAGCAAATAAATGCACCGGAGAAACAGTTCATGATAAGCACACTTGCAACAATGACAATATACAAACATACAGGAAAGGGAGACGCACGGAAAAGATAAGATCAGATAATCGAGCACTCGCGCTACTAGTTTGGAGACTGAGAAACACACATATATAGGCACCACAGTCACAGTAGGGTAACAAATTAAGAATATATAAGCTAATATATGTAGATCATGGCGTAGCAAGAACTTGGTAATTAATTAATTAATTAATTAAGCTGGTCTCCATGGCGCCATTCTTTTCCCTGTACAGTTCACGCACTGATCCGCCGCGCCCGTGGTGCCTCTGTTGATTCAGTTTATCCGACGAAGATGATGGACGGATCGCAGCAGCACTCGTCGATCAAGCAGCAACAGCAGAGCGCAGCCAAGCTACAGAAAAGAGAGAGCACACAGAGAGTATGTTAGCTCGGAGTACTGTAATTATCAGCGTCATGATCATTGCTTTTTCTAAGCTAAGAAGTGGGATTATGAAAGCAGGGGGCCGGGAGATCACGCATGTACTTACCAGCCTTCGAGGAAGCTGGGCTGGTTCCGGGGCGGCGGCGCGGCGTACTGCGGCGGCGCCATCACCGGAGGCCCCTGGTACGGGCCACCTTGGTACTGCGGCCCTCCCTGGTAGTACCCTGCATAGCCAGAACAGATCAAATAACCCGCGTCAGCACATATGCATATATACGCACTTCGATCGATACTCTTCCCAATCCTTCAAATCAAGGTGATGAATTGACGGACGCGGCAGCAAGAACTGTCAGCATACCTTGCGCCGGGTAGGGGTAGGCGTACTTGGGATCGCTCATCTTGATCAACTTCTAATGGCGACGGTGGAGCTGGTGACGGGTAGATGGAGCAGGTGAAATGGAGCTGGCTAATGGCGTTTCTGGGCGGTGGGCGCGTGTACTTATAGCCGGCCGGCGAGGCCGTGTGGGGAGAGACGTGGCGTGTGAAGGGAAAGGTGGTGGACGCGATTTTTCTGGCGGCGCCGCTGGTTACCGGTCAAGAATCAGCCGTTCCTTGGTTGCTTGTGATTCGGGCTGCGGACCCAGGTATTCATCTTTCTTGTTTGGGTATTTCTTGCTGCAAATGGATACACATTAAAGACACGTACAGATTACAAGCCTGGCCCACTCGTTCCATTAATACCGAACCACTAGCCACCCATCCCTGCTCTCTCTCACACATTACTCTCCCCTAGTTGCATCTCGATCCAGAAAATGCAGCGCCACTGCAGCGACGTGACGGCAAGCCGGCCGCCGGGTGCTCCAGTTTGACCTGCGAGACGGCGCCTCCATTCCATTCGGTAGGCAGCAGCGGTGCTGCGACGGAGGTACGACGAGCTGGCGTGGCGACCGACGAGATGTTGTCCGGGCGAGGTTGGCTACCTTCTACATAGAATTTGAGGCTACCTTCTACATAGATGTTGTCCGGGCGAGCTGGCGTGGCGACCGACGGCGGTGATGCTGCAGGCCTGCGGCCGGAACGACGGCGAGGCTGCGGGCATGCGGTAGGGAGAGACGAGCACGGAGGCGGTGACGCCGATCCAGGCGAGGTTGGCTACCTTCTACATAGAATTTGCGTGTACAAAAAGTCGAAAATTCGTCTGTTTTTGGAGCCCTCTCAACAGGAATTTGTTCATCAGTTGATGGAGTCTACGATTCAGTTTTCAGAAGTGAATGAAATATATGTCAATTTATTTTGATACCGAGATGTTACTAAGCTCACTTAAACATATCTTGTTCGTTTGATGCTTTGATTGGATATATCATACTGGTATCACTAAACAAAATAATTGACTTTTGATATTTACTTGGATCGTATTTGGTATGACACAAATTTGGTAAATATATGTCATATTTCTTTGATACCATTATGTTACGGAACCCATACTTGACAAATATCTTGTTCAATTTCAGTATCTCACAATATTTTGAAACTATTTCTAAAACAAGATGAAATTATTTTGAAAAAAAAAGAGATATACATGTGTGAATCACGTGTATTTCATAGTTTGTCGATATAAATCTGGAATCCATAATAAAAATAATTGATTTCTAATACATAACTGAATCATATTTGGTATGACACAAATGTTGTAAATGTATCTAATATATGTCATATTATTTTGATACAATTTCACATTTGAATTTTAAACTTTTTCAAAACGTATTCAATATTGATCTTGTTTTGAAGATCTCGTCCCCAGTAACTCAAATATCAAAACATATAAAAAATCAGACACTCTGTTGAAAAGATATTGCCGATACAAATTTGAGAATAAAACTAGTAAAAAGAATGGGCAAGTTCTCATGCGATGAACTAGCTACGGCGGAGCCTCCGCAATAATGCAAGTGAGAGAGTATGTGAAGCTGATGGAGTTGGGCACCACGTGCGTGGGGTCCGCTCATCTGGAGTAAATCAAAGATACACACTCTACAGCACGAATGCGAGGCCCAGGGTATGCACGAATCAAGAGGTTTTTTTGCGATAGATGTTTGACCGGTAAGGCCCGGCTCCGTTAGAAATGCATTTTCGGAAAGGTGGTAGCACATGCGTGTCGGCCGGGCACGCCAAAGGGGATTTTGATTGGTCGGTGGCGGAGGCGAAGCATCTCGAAAGCGCGCAGAAAGGGCTGGCCGAATCGAACCTCACCGGGAAGACGCTGGGCTGGATGGAGAATTCTTTGCAACGAGGTTTTGGCATCCGATTCTTCGCACGGTGACTTCAGGCTGGCGATCCAGCCGCCCAAGCCGTGTTGTGTTCCCTTTGCGCTTTTGCTTCTTCTGTTTCCTGTTCCGCCGGTGTACGCATGGATGCATGGGTTTCATGGTTTTAGAGCATCTCCACCGGGCCTCCAAATTCGTGTCCGGCACCACCCAATGGAGGCCCAATTCGGGGTGCCGGACATGTGTCCGCCCAAGTTTTGGAGGCCGCCCACAGCGGCGCTCCCCAAAGGCCCACCCCCAAAGGCGAGCAAACGGTCGAACACCTTGCGGACATTCAAATTGACTAAAAAAACGGAAAGATTCAAATTTCATTCATATTTATTATATATTACAAAGATTTTTGAATGAAATTTGAACTACGGCAGCCCTAACCCTAGCCGCCTAGCCTACAGGGTGTCGAGCCAGGTGTCGTCGTCGCTGTCGTCCTCGATCTTCACCACCGGCACGGAGGAGGCACGGCTGGAGGAGGCTCCGTCGTGGCGCGGCGCGTGGCTGGAGGACGCGCCGTCGTGGCTCGGCGCACGGCTGCTGGAGGGGTCGCCGGAGGAAGAGGAGGCTGACAGCGCCAGGGTCGCCATGAGGCCCGGCGAGTCATGCTCGATCTCGACCACCGACTCGGAGAGCGCCGCCAGCAACCCCGGGTTGTCGCCGTCGTGCTCATTCCGCATGTCAGACGGCACGTCGTAGCCATGCGGGGTGACCTCCACCGGCATTTCCTCCGCCCTGGGGCGACGGAGGAAGAGGCGGCCGCGCGGGCGTGGTGGCGAACGCGCTGGCGAACGCTGGCGGCGTTCGCGGATGGAGATGCCGCCTCCGCGACGCGGCGGTGAGCGGCGCTCCTCCTTCATCACCTGGCGCGGCACGGGGCGCGGTGGAGGGAAGCGCGACACCGGAGGAAGGAGGTGGAAGGGGATGGCGCTGCCCGTGGCAACGTGTCGGCGCGCGGCTTCGATCGCGGAGGCGACCGTGTGGCCGGTTGCCCTCCACCAGGCTTTGCGGCCGGCGGTGTTGAAGCGCGTCTCGCGCGAGCTCAGGCCATCGTTGGTGGCGATGACCGCCGCCTGCTCGCGCTCGAAGCGCTGCATCCAACGGCCCCAGTTGTCCTGGCCGTCATCATTCTCGGGGAGGCGCCGCTCTGCCGGCGTCATCCAGCTCCGCCGGCGAGGGACGAATCGCCTCATCTGCTCGGCCGTGTCGGGCAGCGGAGGCCCGGGAAGGCCACCGGCCGAGATGGCCCAGTGCTTGGGCAGGCGACAGTCCGGAGGGGCGAGGAGCCCGTACCGGTGCAGCTCCCAGGCGTTCTCGCCCAGGTTCGCGCGGCCGTCGTACGCCATGGCTAGGGTTTACGAGAGATTGAGTGGCGAGGGGATTGAGGGTGAGGGGAGTGAGGGCGAGAAAGAAGCCGGGGTGAATAAGCACGGCGAGGACGCCGGCTTTTAACATGGCGATGGGCGGTGCGCCGGCGTAAATGCGACGCGTGGGGAATCCGCAACGCCGGCCGTGTGGCCTGGCCGCCTGGGGAGCCGTCGCGTCGCCTGGCCGCCGTTAATGGCTTGCGTGGGAGCAGGCGCACCGGCGTGTCCAGTCCCGTCGCGTTGCAAACCGCCTACGACTGCGCGCCATTAACGCGGCCACACCGGCCTCCTGCACGGCGCGATAAATGGCGCCTGAACGCGCTGTCTCTATGACTGGCGGGCCAGCCCTGTCAGGCGCATGTCCGCCCCCATGTCCGGCACCCCAGGAGGGCCTCCAAACTTGGAGGCCCTCTCGGGGGGTGCCGGACACGATTTTGCTCGGGGCGACCCTTTGGGGGGTGCCGCTGGCGACGTTTTTGGCCGTCCGAACCCCCAATGGGCCTTTGGGGGGTCATTTGGAGGCCCCCGGTGGAGATGCTCTTAGGTGCCTGTTTTGGCACCGCCTCACCGGTGATTGCTCCAACACAAGTAACACAACACATGTGGGTACGGTGTCGATCTGTGTGGAGCTCTAGGCATCTCTAGCAGATAACACTATCCTCGTAACATCGATATCTCTCCCAACTTCCACGTTCCTGCCTTCAGAAAAAGTAGGGAATCTATTCTTTTTTTTGAACAAGGAATGGCCCAGAGGGCCTTAGCTGCATAAAATCTGTCGGTGGGGGTACAAGGTACAGAGAACACAAAGAAAGTATAAAATTACAGAACAAGAAAAACCCTAGTCAACGAAAGGAAAACGCGATCAGGTCCCTCTACTCCACCACCGGCATCGAGCTCGAAGTTCGGCATCCCTTACTGCCACCGGGGACTACGGCACTTGGGGCAACAAGGCCGAAGAACGCCGGCACGAGCCCTCCACAGGGCCTCCTCGCAGGAGGTTGAAGAAGCGCCAAACTCGGCGCCTGGAGAGGCTGCCCTTCCAGCCATGGATCACGGCGGCTGATCTCGTCCGCCATGTGTGATTCTCCGAGCTGCAGCAACAAACTTCCTTGCGGCCACCCGGATCCGTCGACAGCCACAGCAGCACCCTCCTTTTCGTCATTGGCACCATGCAAACGAAGAAGCAGAGGACGACCGCCGCCACCGCACGTGCCCAGGTCACCACTTAACTCGAGCTTTATTAAGGGAGCCGCAGAGAGGACGTGCAAGCTCGCCGTCGGCTCCGACCTCCGGAGCTCCAGGGACCACCTCTCCTCCACCATCTGCCTAGAGCAGCTCGCAAGCTCCAGTAGAGAATCTATTCTATTAATTCTATTCTATTATATACTAAAAACAAAATGAGGGAGTTTTTCGAGGCACCAGATTAATCCACATCATTAGAATTATTTCAACAGTTAGATCTAAAATTAACCGTTAAGATTTAACCAAGCGGCTAAGTTAAGAGGTGTTACGTACAACATTAAATGTACAAAGCTACACATGTCACGTAGCCTTACAATTCAATATCAACTAACGGGTGAGATCTAATCTACTATGTCAAATCTAAAGAGAGAGTGTTCCATGGTTGTGTATCAATCCAAACCGCAGGTTTAATCTCCCCAACCCTAGCTAGTACGCATATTAGCGCCCACGCCGCCGCCGTTGCTGCCGCCATCACCGTCGCTATCTGCCTTCCTTTTTCCGATTGCTACAACCGCTAATCATCTCCATCCACGGCAACTAGGACAATGTGATCAATTTCCAAATCAGCACGAGGAGTCGAGGACACAATATGTGCGAGCAGCTAGCCTCTATGTCAAGCTGCACGGCTATGCAAAGGTAATTAATCCCTAGATAGCACGCTAGTAGATTTGCGCACTGAAAATTGGGGAAATCTGAACCTTGCTAGATCCTTCATTATTATTTTTTGAGAATGCCGGGGGAGAGAGGGGCTCCCCACCGGTTGTTATTAATCTCGAAGCGACCCCAAAGGGGCCCAACCCGGGAACAAAGTTTTACACAAGAAAGTTACATGGGGTAGGGGGGAGAGTTACAATAGGACCGGTACAACAGCCGGTTGTGAAGGAAAACAAAGACAGGGAAGAAAAATCATCTAGCACAATGCCTAACATAAGAGCTAAGTCTACCAATAGCATATCTGTCGACGTCGGGAAGCGATGCCCCCAAAGATCGATGTCTTCAGCACTGCGGACGAGGATTTGAGTGGACGAGAGTACCGTGGCGTTGAACGTAGCATCATTCCGCGCCTTCCATAGACTCCAAAGAATGGCAGCAATTCCGAGACGCCAAACGGACGGCGTCATGGGAACAGGGGGAGGCGAGGGGATGTCCCAGAGGGAGGCGGGTACGGAGGCCGGAAGGCCAAGACGAAGCCAAGTCTCTGAGGAGACCGGACAGAGGAAGAAGATATGGTTGCAGGTTTCGGTGTCCCTGCAACGCTCGCAAGAGTCCGAGGGCGCGCACCCTTTGAAGTGGAGGTTAGCGCGGGAACTAAGGCGTTTTGCGTCGGCGAGATGATAGAAATTTTTGATTTTAGAGGGGAGGCGGGACCCCCATGCAATCAAGGCGGAGGCGTCAAGCTGGCCCCCAGTAGCGAGGGCACGGTAGACCGCTCTCGAGCTGAAGGCGGACTCGGTGCCCCAAGCCATAGAGCGGACGTCCTCAAGGGAGTCAAGGGTGACTCCGTCGATGATCAACTGGGCGTCGAGCAACTCACAAGAAGCAACCGTGGAGAGGCGCGGCTGGAGGGGGATGCCACTAGAGCAAACCGCGGCAATAGAGATGTTAGGTCGGGTGCAGTGAGAGAAGAGAGCGGGAAAACGGAAGCGGAGGGTATCACCAGGAAGCCATCTGTCGAACCAAAAGGAGACACGCCGCCCGTCATGGACGGAGCAGCGGGTTATCGAGCGGTAAAGAGGGAGGCAATGCGAAACAATTTTGTCGATGAAGGAGGGGTGGGTGGAGCTGTCGCCAAGATCACAGCCGGAGTGACTGTGAAACCAATCCTTCCAAGGGAGCTCCTCATTTTGGTGGAGCTTATGGACGAAGTTCATGAGAAGCGCAGTGTTTTGTCGTTGGAGATCCCGCATCCCGAAGCCGCCAGCCTGCACAGAAAAACAAACCTTGTCCCAAGCGATTAAACAGCGAGCACCGGAGCAATGATCCTTGCCCGTCTAGAAAAAAACACGTCTTCTCTTATCAATCGCATCGATAACACCTTTAGGGAGCAGGAAGGAGCACATAAAATAGGTCGCAAGGTTATTAAGGACGACGTTGCAGAGGACACGTCGACCCCCTGAAGAGAGAAGCATAGCGCTCCACCCAGACAGACGACGGTCGAAGGATGAAAGGAGGGGAGTGTAGGCCGAGAGAGGAAGCTTGGTGGGGGAGAGGGGTAGGCCAAGTTAAGGTTGGGGGAAGGAGGAGATGGGGCAACCAAGGATGTTTGAAATAGAGGTGGTAAGGGTGTAGCAGGATTTGTGGAAGTTGATCGCAAGACCAGTGGCGGTCGCAAAGTCATCAAGGATTTTCTTGAGGCAGCGAGCGTTATCAGCATCCCCGCGACAGAGGATTAGGGTATCGTCCGCATACTGGAGGACCGGGGAGGGCGGGAGGGGTCAATGGGGTGGGCGAGCGAACCGGAGTTGTAAGCAGCGTGGATCAATTTTTGCAGGACGTCAGCGACGATGATAAACAGGTAAGGAGAGAGCGCGTCGCCTTGCCGAAGCCCATTCTTACAGCGGATCCAATCTCCGGGAACCCCGTTAAGGATAACTGCGGTGTGACCCGTCTCAAGGATGGAACGCATCCAGCGGCACCACCTCTCATCAAAGCCCTGAGCCTTGAGGATCAAAATCAAGCTGTCCCAGTTAACCAAGTCAAAGGCTTTACGAAAGTCGATCTTGAAGACGATGGTGGGGACTTTGCTGGAGTGGCAGCACCTGACTAGGTCCGCGGCATAGATGATGTTCTCGGAGATTCTACGCCCAGAGAGGAAGCCGGTTTGATCGGGATCGACCAGAGCATGGATCGAGGACTAGAGCCGAGTGGTAAGAACTTTCGTGATGATCTTGAGTATGCAGTTTTGGAGGGAAATGGGGCGAAAGTTGGATGGGCACCGGGCAGCCTCGAACTTAGGCAGGAGAACGAGGAAGGCTCTGTTGATACGCGTCAGATCGATAGTGTGGGAAAAGAAGTCCTCAAAAACCGTGACAACGTCCGAGGAGATGGTGGGCCAGAATTTGCAGTAGAACCCGGGGCCGAAGCCATCCGGGCCGGGGCTTGAATTTTTGTTCATGGCGAAGAGGGCACTAGTAATCTCAGAAAGGGCGAAGGGGGAAGAAAGAGTGGTAGGCAGCGAAGGGCTTCCAGGATAGAGGTCGGAGAGAAGGAAATTCCACGAACAAGGTTGTGCGACACCAAGAAGCTGACGGTAAAAGTCAGCGAGGATTCTCGCTTTGTCGGCGTGGTTGGAGAAGGTCGTTCCGTTAAGGTCAAGAACAGGAATTGTGTTGCGTCGGCGTCGGCAAGAGGCAACCCCATGGAAGAACTTAGTGTTCTCGTCACCTTCAAGGGCGTAGCGGGTTTTGGCCCAAGTGTGCCAGTAAAGCCATCGCTCACGAATGGAGAGATGAAGGGCGTCGATGGTAAGAGAGCGCAGGAGTTTCTCCAAGGTGGAGAGGGGTCTCAATTCTTCAAGGAGGTCGAGAAAGTTAATGAGGATGCGGGCGTCAGTTTCCCGCTGCGTGTGATCCTTCATTATTGATGGTGTGTGGTACTTTGATCGGATGAAACCCAGGGCTGTGATTGTTTAAGGCAGAGATTTATTATTTTTTGCACGAACTGTTGAAGCAACTAGGGATAGTTAGCGCGGCAATGCCGCGCGTCCGTCTGATGATTTTCAAATATATTTTTTGTAAAAATATTGTTGGAATTTTAATATTATTTGAATTGGAAAAATTTGCGCTTGAAGGAATGTTGAGTTTTGGAAAATTGTTCGTATTGGAATGTATTGAAATTTGTATTCTTTTAATGTTAACAAAATGATCAAATCTGGAAGATATTCAAAATTCTGAAATCTGTAAATGTGAAATTTGAGCTAAAATGATCAAATAGGTTTTCAAAATTGTACATTTTGGAGTTTATTCAAGTTTTTAAATTGTACATTTTGGAATGTATTCAAATTTTAATTCTTTTAGTGTTTACCAAATGTTGAGGGGTGGAAGTCATATTAAAATTTGGAATATTCAAATTTAAAATATGAGTTGGGATGCTTAAATATGATTGTTGTGTAGATTTTGGAAATTGTTTAAGTTGGGGTGTTTTCCAGATTCGAGTTATTTGTATGTTTGTAAAATGAGTAGATTCCGAAGGTATTTAAGATTTTGAAATATTTAAATTTGAATTCTGATTATATGGCATAAATAATTACCATTTATTTTTGTGAGGGTATTTATAGAAATATTTTCATGCTGCAGAAATTATTGTAAGGAGGAAGTGCATTAGGTATTTCTTGAAATATTCAGTGTTTGAAGATATTCAAATATATTTGGTTGTTTGGACATAAATAATTAGGATTTTTTTGGAGCATTTTTGTTTTTTTTGTTGAGAGCATTTTTACATTTGTTTTCTTTTATTTTTTTGACAGTGTTGGCGACGATTTTGTTGAGCCTAAAAAGAATTATTGAAATTTGAGAAATACAATTAGGAAAATATGGCTGGAAATTACGGGGAAAATAGTTAAAATAATACTGTCGTATACATGAAGGATGTCGGGATATTGATATCGTAATTAACGTGCGAAAATAGTTAAAATAATACTGTCGTATACATAAACTAAAATGCTTTGTTTTCCTGTCCTTCTTCTTAATCGGTATTCCAATTTTATTTTGCTGCAAAGCAAAGGAAAAGCAAAAAAATAGAAGAAAACAAATGTAAAGATGGGGTCAAGGGGGGGGGGGGGGGGGGTGGAATGTCATTTGCACAAATTTCATATTTGACATTTAAGTGCTGAAATGCAACAGAAACATTAAAGCAACCAAATAAAATATTTAGGTAAATGATGTGTTGAATGTTTGAATAATTCAAAGTTTATGGTAATTTTTTTTTTTGTAGACAAAGCAAACATTGTACTGATTAAACAGAAGTTACAATATATTTGCAATTTTATTATACATAATTGAAATTTAAAAAGGGGAGAATTGTGTGGGCTTAAACATTATTGAAATGGAAATAAAATTTGCAATTAAAAATTGTTTATAGTTCCAATTATTTTATTTTTGTGATATTTTTTATATGTTTTTCTTGTTTGTCTGCGGCTTATGTCCGAGCTATAAGCCGCGACCGTGTGGTAAAATTTGATTTTGGAAACGTATGCATTCAAAAATCGTTTAGGTTTGGAAATTATTGAAATAGAAAAAAGTTTATATTTAAAAAGTGTTTAGTTCTCAAAAATTGTTCATGTTAGGAAGTTTTTTAGGTTTGAATTTTTGCTTATTTTACAAAATGGCTAGATTGGAAAGTCGTTTAAAATTTAGAAGTATTTAAATTTGAAATTTGATCGTACGGCATAAATAATTAGGATTTTTTTTGGTATTTATTTATTTTCCTAGATTGCCTAGATTTGTAACATTATTTATTTTCTGTATTTTGTATAAATTGGGAGGGCCCACGTGTAATAGATTTAATATTTTCTGCAAATTCCAGGGAAAAGAAAAAAAACTGACAGCCAGGTCCCACGCTGACGTCGCAGTGACGTCAGCAAGGGCCTGGGCGTGCCACTGCCGCGGCGGTGTGGACGGCGCCGGCGGCGCGCCGCCGTGTTCTGGAGGACGCGTGTGCGCTCACGGGAAGCGCATGGAGACGGGGAGCCGGGAGCGGCGGCGCCGCCGGTTTTGAGTAGCCGGAGCGTCGCCGGACCCGCCGCCGATGCAGCTTCCCGGCACGCAGCGCTGGGGGAGGAGCGAGGGGCGGCGACAGCGAGCCTTCCCTGGGCGGCGATTGGAGCGGGGAGGGCCGTGGCGGCGGCGCGAGGCGGCGGCGCCGGCGGCGACCCGCGGCGTCGCGAGAGAGAGAGGAGAGGGAGGGATCTGTGACGGTTTTACAAAAAAGTCCGTGGATTGTCCGAAAATTATGTTTAGGTCCTTTGCGGGGGGTTTTGTGCGAAAACGTGCGCCAGAATTCGTACGGGGCGACGTGTCGCACTGTGGTTGGTAGAAATTACCGTGTTACAGTGTTTCTGGGGAATCTGGGACGTCCGTCTGCGAGATCGGACGGCTGGTGTGATGGGGCGACGTGGAGGCCGAAATGGGATGCGAATCACCTACTTTTATATATAGAGGCATGGAACTCCAGGGCTGATCGTCGGTTACTGCACTGTTATCTTTTGCAGGTAAAAGTAGGGGGCTAGCTAGCTAGGAAGTACTCCGTTACACAATATAAAATGTTTTAGGTGTTATACATGTTATATAGATTCGTACCAAAAAAAGGTGGACATATACACTAAAACGTGTCTAGATACATATGTGTATATGTGAATGTGGAAAAATCCTAAAACATCTTATATTGTGAAACGGAGGAACGGAGGGAGTAGTATTCTGGAACTTGGAACCAGGACGATCTAGCGAGACCTGACATAGTACCAAAGAATATTTCCAATTCAACCAGTCGAGATACATGCATGATCTTCCAAAAAAAAAAGGTTTTTACATTTAGAAACCGCATTACTGCCCGAAAAATCTATAATGGTATGTATGCAAAATTTCAGCAGCTCGCAACATTTGACCGTCGCATAATGATGCATTAGATTGGAAAATTTCTATATGCATATGAACGTATCATAAATATGATCGGCTATTTTCTCTCCCTTTTTTCAAATTCACTTTAAATATGACCATTTTATTCGTTCCTATTATATGTGCCCATATTATATACTTCAGTATTACATGAGTCATACTTGGAGCTATACTGAAATTGGGATTAATCATTTTCAAATATCAAGGGGAGACTATTTACTTTCAAAGTGTCACGTTACATGTTTACTAAGGCACTATGCTTCATACTGTTGGATGGTTCGATTAGCTCAAGTGACAGCAGAACATATGCATTAATGGCTTATTATTATATTATAGAAATGGCCCCGAGTTAAAATTTCCAAGTACACCGAAATCCTTAATTCATGTTTGAACAAGATATACTGCACTAAAATAAATTTTGTATTAAAGCCTTCATGGTCCAAACGTAAGTATTTCTAGCATTCCTATGACTCGACGTAAAGGGACAAATTAGTATAGGAGATTTCATAATTGGGCTCTTCATAATTTTTGTTCAAAAAATAATTTATTAAATCTGTGTTATTTCAATTATGTTTTGCCTTATGGATTTTTGAAAGATCAGGATGGTGCCCGTGCAACAAATCACCCCTGTAGATCTTCAAACTAGAGCAAGAGAAATCATAACCGATAAATACTCATGGTTACACTTAGTAGTTTTTGGCAACATAGCCGTATAGAAATTAAAGGTGATAGTTACACCATCACAAATATAAACAATTTCAGCATGATAAAGTTGATGCCCTCGCATTTGCGAGGGCCACCATGCTAGTTCTGTGAAAACAAAAACAGATGTAATTACTTCCACTTATATCTAGGTTTACTTGAAAAACAAAACATGGCTTCCTTCTGCTTATCTTCTTCATATGTACTCTAATAAAATGGTACAAATAGTGAAATAGTAGTTTCAGATAGTAGTCATAAACCACTGTTGCAAATGTAACAACATAAAAAATTAGATGCATGGTCTATCATTAGTAGAAGAAAAATTAGGGAGTAAATGTAAAAAGTAAAATAATATGTAAATGTTATTTTCAAAAAGATTTCTCATATGTATTAGTCACATATAAGTAATTTTGTAAAAGGAAAATAACATGGATGCTAACAGAAATAGTTTGCTAATTTATCAAATTTATTTAGTTTTGTCGCTTGATGCTAAAAGAAAATAACATGGAGCTTCTAGCAGTCCCCCCCCCCTGAAGCTAAAAATTGGGAACTTACAACCTCCATCATCGACTGGACCTGGACATGCATCTTCTCTGAACCTTACTTAAAATCAGACTGGAAGAAGGAGCAGGAATCATCAATGCAAGTTCATGCTTCTCCCACCCCTCGCTCACCCCTTCTGAATTTACATCCTGCAATGATCTGGATAAAAAGGTCTCACCCGTGCTGTAAAAAAAGAATACAAACTACATTCTTCCCTCTTCCAAATCTGAAAAATCATGGGTTATGATTTTAGTCAGCTAGATGTAAAACTACATCTATTTATACAGTTCCTGCTTTGAACTATACTAGCATGGGACTTTGATCAAGAATTGGCTGTGGTGTGTGCAAATTACATTTAAAAAAATCCTCGCCTTTGCTTGGCCAATATAAAGAAAGAATGTAAACTTATGTGTGAACACATGGCCTTGTTCAACTACGAAACTTTGATCAAGAATAGTTGTGTTGAAGGTTCTGGTGGGATTTATATTAACAATCCCCCTGCGGGTGAAGCTCTTGGTGGTTTCAATGACACAGGAACAGGGGATAAACCTGCTCCTCCGGAAAAGACAGAGCCCATTCCTTTTCTTTGCATCATTTGGTACAAAAATCCCCAATTTACTTTATCATATTCCTTTTCAAAAGCAATTTTGAAAAGGACCCCAGATAGTTTCTTGTGATGTATCTCATGAACTCTTTCATGTAACAGCATAATTCCTTCCATTATAAATCTGTGTTTAATAATAGATGTATGTGTATCTGATATGATCTTATGTATCACAATTCCTAATCAAACAGATAGGTCTGTATTCCCATACAATCTCTACATCAGAAACTTCAGAGTAATCACTCCATGATTTAATCTTTCAATCTCCAGCTTCCCTTTGTGAAAGGTATCGAATAGCTCTTTCAGGTCAAGCTTTATACTGTCCCAAAACTGTGGTAGAATTCAGCAGGTAAACCATCAGAACCAGATGCTGCTTTATTATGCTCTAAGCTAAAAAACCACCTCTCTTATTTCTTCCATATCAAAGGCGACTCTGAGTGCATGTTATCAGCTTCCTGTCCAACACGATCCATATCGAGCAATTGCTGCATCTCCTTGCACAAATTAAACCTTTCATAGCGCATAGAAGAGAACATTACTCCCCAGAGCAGACTAAGTGCACATTTCAAATCACCGCCCTTCTGGCCATGATCCAGAAACTAGCCACTTGCTAAAACATTGCAATCACGATACAGAACTGCAACACACTCTAAGCAGCAACAATGCAGTTGACAAAACAGGTTGGTGCAAACTTAAGGTTCAGAACAAAAGACATGCAGCTCTTACCAGAATACTACTATTACTGTTGGAAAGCAGCCACGAGAAAATGTGAATATGAGGAGGCAGTGAGGCACAGGTAGTCCATGGAAACGTCACATGAGAAAAGAACGGATGGGCTGAAGATTTTTCCGAGGAACTCAACTGTCGGATGGGACAATCGCCATCATCAGAAGACAGGTCTACTCCTAATGGGATGTTGTATACCATCAGTTCCTTAACAAAAACAACTTACTACTCTTTATTTTGACAAGATCACGGTTAAGACTCGTGCTCCCTGACTGCAAGCTACCACCAAACACAAGGCAGAACAGCTTGCTCATACTACATCAGCTCACTCCATAACCAACACAGTATCCTTATACAAATGAGCTCAGTGTATCGACATCTCGTGAAAAAACGAGCGACTGTGTTCTTCCTGCAGATGTAGGCAGTGTGCTCTCCGCCGGTCATCCGTCATGGGGCACTTGTCTTCCAGTAGAGCTGCTCGAAGGCGACTCCAAGTACGTTCCTCCTGCAGGCTGCGGCTTCCTGTCCAACATTGGGGTAGCAGGATCCACCTCGATCAACTGCATATGCTTGCACAGAAGCTTCCATGATACAGAGAAGAGAACACTACTCCCCAGCCTCTGCATCCGAAGCTGCTTACTCAACAGAGAAGAGAACGCTACTCTCCAGGAACTAGCCAGAAGCAACAAACTGCAATCACAAGACAGAGCGCCACACACTCTGTGCAACAATTATGCGCTCAACGGAACATGTTGGTGCAAACTAAGGTCCAGAACAAAAAAAAACATGCAAGCTCTTGTCGGAAAGCAACCACGATAAAATGCCAATAGGCACACACAAGCTCTCTACAAAGCACAGGGTTGTGAAAGGGGGGATCCCTAGAAAATTAACATTAGCAGAGAAAGATTGTACTACCGAGTATTTTTCTGACGAAGTCAACTGTCGGATAGGACAATCGCCATCATCACAAAATAAGTCACCACTTGCAATCTGACAAGGACCCAATGGGCTGTTTTATACCATCAATTCCTTGTTAAAACAGCTTACTAGTCTTCATTTGACAAGAACAAAAGTTAAGACCCCTGCTCCGTGATCACAAGCTACTACCACAAGACACAACAGTTGCTCATACTACGTCATCAGCTAACAGAACCAACACAGCATCCTTGTGCAACTGAGCTCAGTGTGTCTAGATAACCTTTGATTGCGACAATGTCTCGTGAAACAATGAATGGCTCTATTCTTCATGAAGATATATGTAATGTGATATGTCGTCATCCTGTCTTCGACAAATGCGGATAGTGCCAATGCTTCTTCAGCCAGGAGGTCGACATTGGAACCACATCTATCAACAACACTAATTCGCAAAAAAAAAAAAGATATCAACAACACTAGAGAGTGTGCTAGCTCAATTCTGCAGAATCTATGTCTAATAACCCTTGTGGCTGGACAATTCAGGAGGAAGCATCCCTTGGATCCTCCTCAGATCGGCCAGCACCTCCTGGGCGTCGAGCCGGTCATCCTTGTTCCTTCCTTCACAGTATAGCTTCTCGAATGCAACTCCGAGTACGTAGTTTCTGTTGATCCAGCTCGAGCAACTGCAACTGCATATCCTTGCGCAAAAGCTTCCATGACTCATGGCGCATAGAAGAGAACACTGCTACCAGGCTCCTCTGCATCCGAAGAACGCTTACTGTGTTTCAAGTCATTGTCCTTCGAACGATGATCTAGAAACTAAACTGTAACCACGAGATAGAACTCCACACTCCGAGCAACAACAACCGCACTCAACGGAACAGGTTGGTGTAGACTCGGGTTCAGAACAAAAACACGCAGCTCTTACCTTACCAGGATACTTTTGTTGGAAAAGCAACCATGAGAAAATGTGAATATGACCATATGAGGAGGCAGTGATGCACACACAAGCTCCACAAAGCACAGGGGTGTGAAATGGGGAGATCACTGGAAACAAAACATGAGCAGAGAACGAATGTACTGAATATTTTCTTGACCAAGTCAACTAACGGATAGGACGGACAATCACCATCAACAGGAAAAAAAACAAGTTACTACTACTTGCGATCTGACAAAGACACACTGGGATGTTTTATACCATCAGTTCCCTGACTAAACAAGTTACTAGTCGTCATGTTGACAAGAACAGAGTCAAGACTTGCTCATACAACATCAGCTAACAGAACCAACACAGCATCCTTCTACAATTAAGCTTGGTGTATCTATAACCTTTCTGCGCACCTCTGACAGCGACAATGTCTCACGGCTTTGTTCTTCATGAAGATATATGCAATGCGCTATCCGATATTCCGATCATCCGCCCTGATGCACTTGTCTTCGACAAATGCAAGGATAATGCCAATCCTTCTTCAGCTAGGAGGTCGACATTGGAACGACAGCCATCACCAACGCGAGAGATTGTGCTATAGCTCAATTCTGAACTGCGGAACCCAAGTCAAGAACCCTTGTGGTTGGGCAATTCAGGAGGAAGCATCTCTTGGATCCTCCTCAGCTCGGCCAGCACCTCCCGGGCGTCGGGCCGGTCATCCTTGTCCGGAGCGACGCACCGGAACGCCAGCTCTGCGACCGCCTCGACGGTTGGCATCACGGCAGGGCACTCGTCGAGCACGGGCGGGTCGACGACCTCCCTGAGCTCGCCGATCTGGATCTTGGACACGACCCAGTCCGCGAGCGTGACGTCCCTCCGCTCCCTGCGCACGTCCACGGGCCGCAGCCCCGTGACGAGCTCGAGCACGACGACGCCGAAGCTGTACACGTCGCTCTTCTCGGTGAGCTGGAAGGAGCGGTGGTAGTCCGGGTCGAGGTAGCCCGGCGTGCCCTGCGGCGCGGTGCAGCAGACGACGACCTCTCGGCCGGTCTCCGTGGAGCAGGCGTCGGGCTGCGCGAGGAGGCGCGAGAGGCCGAAGTCGCCGAGGCGGGCGCGCATGTCGTCCTCGAGGAAGATGTTGGAGGAGGTGACGTCGCGGTGCACGACGTGGGCTTGACGGCGAAGTGGAGGTACTCGAGGGCCGACGCGATCTGGGCGGCCATGGCGAGGCGGGTCCGCCAGGGCAGCGGCGGCGTGGGCGAAGGGACGACGCCGCGGCCGCGGCGGTGGAGGTGGTGCGAGAGGGTGCCGTTGGGGACGAAGTCGTAGACGAGGAGCAGCGCGCGCGGGTCGGCGCAGAAGCCGTGGAGGCGGACGAGGTGCGGGTTGCGAAGCGCGGAGAGGATGAGCACCTCGTTGCAGAAGGACTTGGTGATGGCGGCGGCGGCGGAGGGGATGTTCGGGCCCGGGGAGGGGGGCACGTGGAAGCGCTTCACGGCGGCGGGGCGGCCGGCCGGCGGGAGGTACCCGAGGTAGACGGTGCCGAACCCGCCGTCCCGAGCTTGCGCGCGGCGTCGAACCCCGCGGTGGCCGCGCGGAGCTGCTCGTAGGTGAAGGCCGGGCGGTTTTGGTGCAGGCCGTGGCGGCGGAGGAACGCGGCGGCGCGGGAGGACTGGGCCAGCGACGGGCCCGACTCCTCCTGGCCGCCGGGGCGCGGGGCGCGGAAGCGGCGGACGGCGATGGAGACGCAGAGGTAGAGCAGGAGCACGATGAGGAGCGACGCGGCGGAGACGAGCGCGGTGGTGAGCACGGTGTTCCCGCCCCCGCCGCCGGTCTTGTTGACATGAAGCGGATGCGGATGCGCGTGAGGGGGAGGAGGGGCGGCGTGGTCGCCGAGGCCGGACGCGGCCGGCGGCAGGAGCGCGGCGGCGGCGTGGAGCAGGAGCAGGAGACGCGGGGGCATCTGGGCTTCCGCCGCCGCGCGATCCAGGTTCGTTGTTGGTTCGATCGAGCCGAGGGGGAAATGAAATGCGAAGGGGAAGGTTGCTTCTGCTGCTGCTGTGGGCAGTGCCAGCCGAGTGTGGCGAAAGTCGTTATCACGTCAGCACATGGGCTGTGCTGTGGGGAATGCGATTCGGGGCTGTCCTCGTGGGCTCGTGGCGTTTAGTTTTGGAATTGAGACGGAACTTATCTGGAAATTCAACGGCTGAAATAGTATGTGCCGCGTCTTCCCTTTAATATGTGTACCGCAAGGCGCACACGATGTGTGTACCCCAAACGTTGTGCCACAAATATGCGAAGAAACACAAATGTAGTGTTTGTTTCTCATTTAAACGGAATATTTTTTAGCGAGAGACGACGTTCATATCGACAGCGAGGTGTCTGTGGTCATAGGGGTAGGGTGTCCGTGCATGCATTTATATGGGTGAGTGTGTGCATGTGTATGTGAGTGTCTGTGTTTTACTGTGTTTCCAGAAAAAATGGCTGACACTGTGAGACATGACATGGCAAGGCACGAAATATGGCCTTGGAGCCAGGAGGACAATCGAGGGGAACTCGAATGTGAAGCCATAGGGTAAGCTATAGTAGAGAGAGGATTGTGAGAAAGATTGTCGTGGAGATCGAGAAACGGGATAGACAATAGGTTTGTATATTTTGTATCTACTAGTAATCTTGCACGTGCAATGCACGTGTATTTACACTATATCATAATTCAATAACATTTGTATTCTACATGCAAACTATACATGTCGTATACTACGATTAAAAAATCCCAGCACAAAAGCGATAAGAATCAATCTTTAGGTAATGCATACTCAACGATTGATAAAATAAATTCTCCCTCCACCTATTGATATATGTCTCACCATGCGCCATAACATGACTAATAAAATTCATACATAATTACACACAAATTCATCGATTTAAGTCCCATCTTGTAAAGTAATCACTGCATCCTACATTTTATTTTTGCAAAAACTAAAAATGCTTACATCTAAAAATATGAGAGCGTGCCAAGTAAATGTCAATCCTAAAAAAATCCAATTGCCAAAGCAAATATAAATCTCCCTCCAAATTTCCCTCTAAAATATCTTTCGTCCATTTTTTTATTTTTAGAGGAATATAGAGCCTAGTGGATTAAGAAATCACATTACATGGTTAGTTATAGGATTTCACGATCACATCACATGGTTAGTGTTATAAGATTTCACGACCATATGAACGAAGCATTTTTTTTATTGTTTGGTGCTATATACTGAAGCTGTATGGTATGACTTTAAATCGTCTGAATTGATCTTGCAGGGCAAATACACTGAATATATATGAATCTGTTTAACATGTTTATAGGCATCTGGAGTTAGCTAGGTAAGACGTAACCTCTGTTAGATGAGAGATAACACTAAACAAAAAGATTTAAAGTCATATAGGCATCTGGAGTTAAGCGTGTACAAAAAAGAATCATAAACATAGCCATGGAGACTTTTTTGTACACGCTTAAGCGGACGTAAAGATTGTCATTTTCAGCCAATGTCTTCCTCACATTGTACAGCATCAGTGTCCTGAAGAACGCTAGCAGTGTCGAAAGTTAAGACCCAGTGTGTCACCAACCAAAAGACAAACACTAAAAGAGCACAAGTATAATTTTACAGGAACCTCTGGTACAACAAAACCTCTGACAAGGACGATCTCCAGATGTGCAAGAAAATGAGTATAATTTTGTAGAAACCTGTGGTACAACAAAGCCTCTCCCAAGTCTCAAGGACGATCACCAGATGTGCAAGAAATATGGCATTATGCCATCACCTTATGTGCCAAGCAGTCAAGCTAGCGAAGTTAGGCAGTGAGCAACCAAACACGTGTGTGGGCATACCCAGGCAGTAGACAAGCGAGCTTACCGAGCAGGTTGTGGTAGGAGAAGCCGGCGGTGGAGGCCTCCAGCATGGACAAGTTGATGAAGACCCGCCCCGACGCGTCGGCACCATCATCATCATCCACTGCGGCGCCTCTGATCGATACACCTCTTCCTCCTCCGGCTACTGTGCAGGATGGCGACGCGTGGTTCTCTTGCGATGACCGGGTGCAGATATTGGAGAAAGACGATAGGGGCGGGGATGGCCAACATGATCTGGATTCTGGAGGAACGTACAACGCGGATCACGGCGGCGCGCGCAAGGAGACAAAGATGGTCATGGTGGCTCCGGCTTGGCTTAGGGACGGACGCGTCTAGGACAGGTATATGGGCTGATGCTCGGAGGACAAGGTCGACCGTGGAGGCTCTTGATCGGCAGTTGGAATGGGACGGGGGACACGATAAGAGGCAGTTGCGGCGGGGCAGGCGAAATTTTGGGAATTCTTTTGCCGGGTTGCAGTTTTGTGATTTATTGGATCGCGGCATCGCGAGCGGAATCAGTGCGACGGAGTACGGACTAACTGAACACGGAAGGGATATGCATCGTTAGATATGTTGGTTAGACGGCTAGGATTGGTTGGATCACCCCTCTCTCTCCCTTTTTATATTAGTGGTGATTTTTATATTAGTGGTGATGTTACAATGGGCAGGTGTGTGTCACCTTGTGAATGTCTCTGTGTCAACGTGACTTGTCTAGGTGAAAATCTGACGTGTATATAGGGTCGAATTACAATGCTGATCATTACAAGCCATGATTACAGTGACAACCGGCGTGTCAATACGTAGTGGCGTCGACTAGAAACGTCCCCTTGAATGTTTGGTAACGTCTGGCTTAACAGCGAAGATGTAGGAGTCGACACTCGGTGACGCGATCTTCCGTGTAACTATTCGATAAGTTGGTCCAATCTAGCCAGGTGGAAGAATTGGTCTTCATCTAGGTACGGACGTGCACTTGACATGGACCATCATGGGCCTATTAGGGTGGTATATAGGGTCGAATTACAATGCTTCATCTAGCCTTATATGGGTGATCCTGCTGCTAAGGACGCTGGTTAGGGGAGCATTGCGGCATGCTGATTCGTTTGAGGGGGTGAGAAGGAGGCAGATAAGGAGATTAGTAGGAGGAAGGGTGATGGGAGTCGAGTGCTCGAACGATCCAACACATGCCACGAATCTAGTTATAACTACGTTGTATGAAATTAGTTAGACTATGCTTATGAAAAATAATGAAATCTTCAACCCGAGGATGAACGATGCATAGCCAAATGTTGTTACCATTAGTCCCGCATGTATATAGTCCATGTCAATGGATTCTAAAAATATTTATCCTCGAGAGTGAACATGAACTGCCGATCGAGCACACTTTTCCTTAGATCTTCTCCGTCCACATGAAAGAATTGAAAATATGATATACGTAGCTAAGAGTTAAATCCATTGTTGTTCGACGAAATAATAGCGCACTGGTACTAGTTTTCATGTCCAAATTTACCGATTGGTACCAGTCGACTTCGAAATCGCATTTACGTACCACATTTTGCTGAATTTTTCTCAGAAAACCCAATTTCCAACAAATAGACACCAAAAGAACTGACACCCCGGGCCCACATTGTGATTGTGTGCATCGTCACCGGACATGGAGAAAACGTATGGGGAGATAACGGGAATTCTTCCACGAGAAGAGTGTCTCGCTCGTGAGATGGGAAACGTAACGGAAAGGAAAAGCCCAAGGCGTAGGAGTCAACTCGGCAAAGTGGCCCCTGCCTCCGAAGCTAAACTTTTTTCTTTTCTTTCTTTTCCCTTTCCCTTTCTGAATAGGCATGCAGCGGCAGCGAGGGATCGGATCGGATCGACGGCCGGCTTAATGAATGCGATCATGCTCGGCTGATGCCGACGTGAATCGGTTTTGATTCCGAGTTAATTACAGATGATCAAGAGGTCAGGTGGCTAGTAGCACTGGAGTAGCTCGCTAGACTCAGCAATCTGGGTTCGAGTCTCGAGCCCGCGGTTGTTTCTCGCAGCTTGCTCCTTCTATAAAAATATGCCTTGGGTGCTAGAACCCATAGGTCTCGTTTTTTTATTCCGAGTTAATTAGCGACGACTTGGGTTGAGCCGGCGACTGCGGCCGTCGTCGTTCGTCGCTTGTGGGCTCCACGTGAAGACGCGCTTAGTGCTGGGATCATGAGGTTGTGCGGGGCGATTAGGAACGGATGGATCATCGCAAGTGGAGGCCTACTAGACTCCTACTGTACTACTAGTCGTTCATCCAGTGAATGAGGTCTTGGACTCTTTTTTTCTTTTTTCTTTTTTGACAACGTGGTCTTGGACGCTTGGTAGTAAGAGAAGATGGAAGTGTTGAGAACAATTTGGGGGCGGTGGTGGTTGCCCACGGTGGCTCACCGGACAACCACGCTCGCCAATTTATGGCGTTCCGTGCCAAAATCAGTTTGACCGGGATGCTTTCGCTTCTGTCTTTCAAAGTTGCAACAGCAGACAATCTAATCTTGGTCTTTGAACAGTGCCAAGTGAACGCAAATCCTTTCGAGGTTTGACGAGGTAAGGAAAAAAGAGAAAGCAAAAGAAAAGCAGGAGGAGAAGGCGGGCGGCCAACGCAGGTTCCGTTGGATGGATCGCGCCAAACTGTCTCGAATAATTCGAGTCTCCGTAGTCTCGAAAAGAAAAATCTGATTTTTTTTATATATATATTTTTCCTCTCCTAGATTTTGATTTGCTCAAAATTATGCGATCGATCTAATATAAATTGCGGAAAGTTCCAAACTCCACAGGGCTTTGGACGAGGGGTCGCTCTTTAGGAAGATTTTGTACGTGTTTACTCCAACCTTAGCCAATAAACGTAAACGATTAAGAGAGAAGTCAGCTTTGGTATCTCTCAAGTGTCCGAGAAACACTATTTGTTTTTGACTGTAGTCTGAGAAACACTAGTTATTATTGGGTACCATGCAAAGCACAAAAACGATAAAAAAAAAAGATCTCGCTCCAAGGGCTACGAATGCTGACAGAGAATAACTAATGTTTAAATCGAGCAAGTGACGGTCAATCTCATCATGCTTCGAACGTGTGAATATCTAACGATGACGATATCAACAGTCGTCGCCAAAATGCTCTCCCATGCCTCAACAAGATGCTTACGAGTATGATCCAAAACAACCTTGCATAGTCATGGACGGCAATATGTATCCAACGTTTAAATAAATCAAGGGAATACAAAATTTCAAGTATCAACTCCCAACTAGTTTTCTATCTTTATTAGAGTACTTCCTTTGTTCATTATTATAAGACCTTTCAGATATTTAAATTTAGACAAGAAACGGATCAAAATGAGTGAATTTACAAACTAAATGCATCTAGAAAACAACTAAAATGTCTTGTAATAGTGAACAGAGGGAGTATTGAGTTTGTATTGATGATGCTGATGGTTGATCCACCGTCGCATCAGAACCGTCAGATATAAAGTTATGGCTTGGATCAGTCCGGACATAAAAAGGAAAGAGTCGAACAAATGGTTTGCTTAACAACACTTACGAACTGGCCGATCGAGCTGTATCAAATTAAGTTGGTCGCGCATATTTTTAGTTCTTGCCAACAGGCATTTCCCATTGGATTTTCATTCAACATGTGCACACGAGGAGTGTTCGAGGTACCAAAATCATCTATCAAATACCAACACATACGACCTTCATGGACATGCACAACTCCACGTCTACACGCATAGACGGCAGATAGTACCCAGCTGAAATAAAAGTTGTTTAGCAACTTGAGTTGCAGTTCGAGACCAACATAAAAGGCTAGAAAAAAAACTCGATTTCGCAATGCTCCAGGAGCTTGGGAAGAACGTGGAAAATTTGCAACTTCTGTCATGGCAAGAGATTAGTTGTTGACTATGCCGGTCGTATTAGCAGCGTCAACATGCCATTTGCGGACCTCGAGGGCAGCAAGGATGAAAGATATGCAACGTCTTTATTGCTATGTGCCAAAAAAATCAACACACGCCTTGATGAGCATAGACGGAGCTTGGGTGGAATGGCGGGGGCAAATGGGTTGCAGATACACGTTGGGTTAGTATTAGTGGTGGGCCAACTAGGCTAAATACTACTGATTTTGAGGGGTAAATGGGCCAAATAGAACTGGTTTTTGCTAAAATTTTCATGGGTCGGGTGGGGTGGGGGGCAGTGGCCCCCTGAGTTACACTTAGGGCGCCACCTGTCCCTGCAAGTCCCCGAGGAGGCAAGGAATATTTGGGCCCTACTAGTTGTGAATTAGCGGAATTAGCAACATCGACTTGCCATCTACAGACCTCGAGGGCGGCCCGCAGCCAAGTTTCTCCACTCTCCACTAACTGTAGTTTGCAAACCTCCGAAAAAACCGTTTCATTAGTCCGCTCCCCTCCTTCCACGGAACATCCTCAAATGACTACCTAAACGAAAACTGCTTCGATTCCATCTCTGCTGATTTATTCTATGTAATCAGCAATCTCGTCAAAATGTCCTTTGACGCTAATATCATCAATATATCATCTGGAAGTTGGATGCAGCCCGGAGACTTTGCTTCTTCGGTGCTGAAGCTACGGTCGCTCGGCCTTAGCGGCTGCAACCTCGTCGACAACATAGCAGGTATCCTATTCTCGATGAAAACCCGGTCACTAGCTCAAATATACACATGATTTGGATCGAACACAACAAGCTCTCGGGAACAATTGATTTTATCACCACAATGATGGGAATCAAGTATGTCTCACTTGATGTCAAGCAGTTATTAGGACCGATCGTGGATGGCATTGGCACATGCAAGCACTTGTGTCGCCTCTATCTCAAGGACAACATGCTTGTCGGGATGGTGCCGCCGAGCCTCGAGACCCTGCACATGCTGCATTATATATATCAGTATCCTAGGTGATAGCCTTTTGGGCCCACTTCGTTGTTGAAGAGCAAAAGCTTGAACTACACCATCATACTCGATATAACCAAGTTCTGCTCAACTCCCCAACACATGTGCTCATCAAAGGTAATGTCATTGGTCTATTTTCTTCGTTGATGTTCACTACCCCCTGAGGCTAGCCAACTCTTGAATCGTAAAGTATCCTTGCACGGTATGGCTTGTCGTTACGTGGATTCGACAGAAGGTATTAGTGCTCAGCTTACTAGGTTATTAACTCTATGGAAATTAATCAAGAGACTATGCAACTTGATTGGAATTTTATAGATCAGGCTTGAGGATAACCACCTCACAAGGTATGTTTCCGATAGCATGAACAACTTTACTTTGCTGTAGAAACTTGACTTGTCGATGAACGACTTGACTGGGATGCTACCCACATTTAGACCAAAAGTGATGGTGCACATGACTGGCAATGTCAATTTCACCTTTAAGCTTATCGTAATTGGGTAGGGGGGAGGGGGGCTTGCCTAGGTGCTTGACATGAAATTTTCAAAAGCTACATAAGAAAAGCAACTTGATAAAGGTTATAATATAATGTGTGATACTCATATGCATTGTTGTATTCAAATACAGAGGTAACTATACAAGATATCTTGTTTTAAAGTCTGAATTTGTTTCATCTAATTCAGCCAAACATAAATGATTTATTGCTAAAATTTTCATGGACTTTGGGGAGGGTGGGAGGGGGGTGGGGGGGCAGTGGCCCCCCTGAGTTACACATAGCTCTGCCACTCTTGGGGAGACATAATATCATGATTTCTATACTTTTATTCTCCAATTGCAACGCACATATATTCTCCCTCCGTTCGATTAAACAGGGCATTAAAATCTCTTGTAAAAATTTCATAAAACAAGGCGCCCTTCTAAATTTCAGTTCTTCTTTCCCGTTTTACCCATGTACTGTAGCTACTGCTAGCTTGCTGTACTCCACTAACACACGATTGGGTAGAGGGCATGCATGGGCGCCCTTGAATTAGCCATGCAGTTTTAAGGGAGAGTGCACGGATAACAATCCGGGTCAGTTAATGATCAGGTTGCATGTACTTGAGGGCAAAGATGGAAAGATTCCATCCAAACTTTTCCTCTTGGTATGCTTGATAAAAAATATACGCCTTGTTTAACGGAACGGAGGGAGTATTGAACTAGTAAGGAATTAATGTGAGTAGGTCCTGACAACCATTTTACGTTTTCATCGGACTTGTGTTGTCTCCTAATTAATCGTTAATCGATTAATATGAATTGCCGTATATTACACGCTCTCGTCTTTGAACCAGGAAGCTATTTTTCAGACAAATTTAGTTGATTAGTTGCATGTATCCCTTTCTAATAGTCCATTTAATTGGGTGCATTAGGCATGCAGAGCGTGTAGACGAAGGAACAACGTTTTAATCGGAAAATTAAATGTTGGTCATGATTTAATCAACTAATTATCTCTAAGCATCGTAGTTCTGAATGAAATGGTGCTGGATGTGGGACATTTAATTAAGTTGAAATATATGGTACTGGAATATTTATATTTTCGAACATAACCAGCCATAAAAAAGTCAATATTTAATTTTGGGCCATTCACATGTCAAATAGCCTTTTTCGATGTCTATTTGACTTTAAAAAACCAAGATAAACTTTTTTTGAATGCAAGCGAGCATTACTGCTTATAGACCGGTTGTTCACACTCCAAACTAATGAGGTGAGACTAAAAATTCCAACCCAGTCGTGTGACTCAACTACTGGGTACGCCGTCACCACATGTCAGCATATTAAACGGTCTCACTCGTCAAAACTCAGCCAAGTAATGGTCAAACGAGATTGACTAGACGAAAACGCGTCGTTTTCCATATGTGAGGCTCACGTGTATCAGGTGGGGCAAAAATGAGAAAAGCTAAAGCACTAGAGCAAAACCGAGAAGAACTGAGCAAAATAGGGCACGGAAATATATAACCACAAGTGTTGATGAATAAATTTTCAGTAGTCCAAGTTAAAATATAGCAAGAAATGATACACGTTTTAACAGTGCTAAAGTACATCCAAAAAATGTTTTTGTTGTCTAATTGCAGGATTTTCACATCCTACACGCATGCTTGCAGGTCCAGCAACCGACGGATGATCAGACGTTCTGCTGGCAACAACAGGAAATGCTACAACACCCTATTCTTTTGCAGGTACAGACGTACAGATATATTCAGATGCAGCATGGGCTCCATCGCTTGACGTCAGTGTGGCAGCAAGCAGGATTGGGCATCTACATCCAACTTCGTCAACATCATGCCTCTAGCATGCATCTATATTGTAGCGTCGTCCCCTCCAGTAGACTCTCCTCTACAGGCTGAAGCTTACGCTATGCTGCTGGCGGTCAAGGTGGCAGAAGCTCTTCAACTCCATGATGCTTACTTCCTCACAGATTCGCACGTCCTTGCTTTGGTTGCTAGATCTGATCAAAATGCAACAGAAGGTCCTTGGCAGATCAGGACCACAGTATCCCAAGTCCGAGCCTCTTCCAGTTTTCATCCAAACAAGATCTCATTTGTATAGAGGGCACATAATGTAAAGGCTCATCATCACTCTAGGCTAGCCCTTAGAACTTCTACGTGTAGTGTCAGGTGTTTGATCTCAGTTTTGGGCCAATGCCCTGTGTGTAATGTCCTCACAGTCCTCGAGTGTTTCACCACTTAGGCTGATGCTTGTCAAATGTGCTTAATGCATATCAACAAATTCATGAAGTTTCTAAAAAAAGTTAACATATATCAACTTGATAGTTATTGTATTGTCTCTCGCTTGGGAACTGTGGCAAGATGGAAAGGCATTATAATCTATGGAATCTTCTGATGTTCAATTTGTACACTCGATAAAACTTTACCACCTATTCAGATAGGTCTCCTGTGCAATCATGGGCAGCGCCATGTGACATGCCACTCTTGACAACTGTCATGTTAATGTCAGAGTCCGGAAGTGTGATTCTTCTAGCACCAAACCGTAGCCTACATCATCCTCTGGTGAACTATGAATAAAAACACAACAAAGCATGGATAATTCTATAAATGAATTGAGTATAACGGTATTGGATGGCCGCTAGATGATTGATGTCTACTTTGTATATTGTGTCCTTATGACTTACTCTTCTAATGTTTGCTTAGTTTAGTCTGAAATTATTGTTGGAAATGATATATGGAGTATAGTATGATTTATTTCGAAGAAAGTATTTTTATTCCGCATGTGGTTGTGATGTTGTTGTTTGGTACCCGAAGTGGGATGAATGATGTAAACAATAACAAGTATTTCCCTCGGGTTAGAATCAAATTTTATCGAACCGGTAGGAAACACAAGAAAAGAAAACGTTGATGGTATTTCCGTGAGGACTTGATTGTCACGAGCCTTGGGTTGGAGCCTAATCTCCCTTTTTAGTTTATTGATAAATGGTATCGTTTACATCTGGGCCTCTCCATATATAGAGGTTTTACGAAAAGAAAAGCTTGAACCAATCTGAAGGATTTGGCAAGCGCTACCAAACATATAAATAAACTAATTAGATATACTTGGGAATCAAGTCGTCTGGCTCTTCACCTTATCTTTAGTACGGCGGTTATACACCCTGCCCCACATGGCATCACTCCCCCCTTCGACGCGCAGGTCGTCCCCGAGCTGCCATTCAGGGTACCGTTGTTTGAAGTCTTCAAGATCTTCCCAGGATGCTTGAGCAGGGTCTTGACCAACTCATGCAAAGACGGACTCAAGCAAGACTAGACTAGGTTGTACACCGACTTCCCTAACCAAATGATATCGGCTCAATTAACTAATTACAGTTGATTATTGATTAAATTATACTTATCTTTACTCATTATGATTATGATTGTTCGTGCAAAAAATTTATATAGGCATTACATCCAAAATATATAAATCGTTATTGAACCACATCTATAAGTAATACTCCAGTAATTTCAACATGATCATAAGCTTTATATTAATTTAGTTGGCTTAAAACCATGTCATCGTAGGCCAGAAGTAAAGCCAGACAAACACAAAACATGCCAAATCAGACATTCATACTACACGATATACATTTAGAGCATGTACAATAAGGCCACCTAGGTGGGCTATAAGCAATTAACTAACATATTTGTGCTGAGTTGGAAGAGAGAAGAGGTGAGAGAAGTGAAGCGGGCTGGATATACATTTAGAGCATATATAATAAGGCCATCTAGGCGGGCTGTAAGCAATTAACTAACATATTTGTGCTGAGTTAGAAGAGAGAAGAGGAGAGAGAAGCGAAGCGGGCTGTAGATTAAAGCTAGCTGCAGCGCGTGCTCATAGGCAGTTTGTGAGTGCGTGAGGTGGGTGAAAAATTAATAAAAAAATAAAGTACTCCCTCCGATCCGAAAAAACGTTCGGAGCGTTTAGTACAAAGCTGGCCACCTGGGCCCGTGCCGGTGGGCTGGCCCGTGAGCACGCGTGCTCGGCCCGCCAGGGGCCTGGCACGGCACGTGGCTAAACGGGCCGTGCCTGGCACGCCTGGGGCCGTGCCGGCACGGCACGGCCCGTTTAGGGAATCAACGTATCCACTTACCACGTCGTTGTCTCGTTGACCTCAGGTCCTCACCCAAATCCATCGATCCAACGAATCCTCCCACTCCGCCGCTAGTCCAGCCTCCCGTCCCCGCAGTAGATCACCACCCCGCCTCCACGGCTCAGCGCCGGCAAGCTCGCCTGCTCCGGCCGCCGCGCCCGGGCCGCTCCCTCTCTCCCTACTCGAGGCGCGCCCTCTCCTCGTTCTCCAATCTCCACCTCCCATGGCTCCGGCCGCTTCCTCGACCCCTCCGTCCTCTCGTCACAGGTTCCCACGGCCCCGGCGAGCTTCACCGTCTCTCGCCTGCTCCGGCCGCTCCGTCTCTCCCTTCTCCGGCGGTCTGGTCACTCCCAGATTTTTTTTCAGAATATTTAGGCAAAATTAGGGAAAACCAGAGGCGGGCGGAAATTGGCCCATGAGGGCTAGACGGGCTTGTTCCGGCCCGTTTACATGATGTGCCGTGCTGGGGCCTTGAGGCCCGCGTGCTGGCACGGCACGGCCCATCTACTAAACGTGCCCGCACGGGCCGTGCTGTGCCAGGCCCGCGAAGCTGTAAACGGGCTCGTGCCGTGCCGGGCCGGCCCGTTGGCCAGGTTTGGTTTAGTACAATGCCACTTTACATTTTCGCCCTTCCAAATTAAAGAAAAACAATTTCGTCCACCTCCGTTTCTCTCCCAGGCTCTCAGCTCGCATCTAACCCAGCGCCTAGCACAGCGCCCGGCTCTTCTCTGCCTAGACCTCAAGCTCGGCGAGCTCGCCCGACTCTCCTCTCGCCCAGCGCCTAGCTCGCCTGGTGCCCAGCTCGCAGCTCTCCCCTCATCTGCGTCTCATCGAGCTCTTCCCTCGCCCAGATTTCAGGTCGCATCTCGTCCAGCGTCTTGGCCGGATATGGGCAGACCGACCTCGTAGCAGCAGCAGATACGGCTGGACGCCGCCTTCTACGACGGAGAGAGGCACGAGCTGGTCTCCGGAAATCTGGATTGGGTGCTCGGGGATCTTGGCATAGTAGTAGGATCTCGTGGCCACCAGCGGCAGGCATGCCGTCCTGCCTGCAGGCGTCCTGGTTGCCGGCACATGTGGTTTTGTCGGGGTGCCGCGTCGCGGGATCTAGGGGTGGTGGGAAGCTATGGGAGCTCGGCGCC
Organism: Poa pratensis; assembly: GCA_947311845.1. NCBI lineage: Eukaryota > Viridiplantae > Streptophyta > Magnoliopsida > Poales > Poaceae > Poa > Poa pratensis. The sequence continues at coordinate 15,469,459 of CAMZMU010000124.1, forward strand.
GGAGATGAGAGAGAGAGAGCGAGCAGAGACTACGGGTGCGGGAGCCGGAGCACAGCTACTCGACAGGTGCGGATTGCGGGTTGAGCCAGGAAAACCTGGATGGCGTTTTTGGAAAATTACCTGTCACGAAGCTTTTTTCGGATCGGAGGGAGTAGTACATATCTAACTCCAACTATTATACATGTCCATGACACTAAGTTATAGCCAGCAGTTGGTGATACTATTGCACTTGCTCACTCGCTCTTAGGCGGAATAACTGAGGAACGAATCTACTGAGTCTCGGGGCAGGATATTCACGAACGGAAATATCTCCAATAAATCAAGGTAAAACGGAAATTGCTTTTGGATCCCGAGCTCCAGTGCTCCCGCCGGTTTAAAAAGAATTGAAAATCATATTTGTGTGTTTAAAAAATTCTAAAAAAATTACGGGTGTACCCAATAGTATATCCCACCAGCTTGTAAAATATTAACTTCAAATACTTTGTATTTCGAGCTACACAAAAATAACAAAATATGATAAACTTGGGATTTGAAAATATGTATACTTAGATCCACACATTTGTCATTTTTGTGTAGCTCAGAATATAACGTTTTTAAGTTGATATTTTGCATGATTGTTGGATAAACTATTGGCTATACACGGATTTTTTTTCAGAATTTTTTGAAACTCACAAATATGATTTTCGATTTTTTTATACCGAGCCCGGGAGCCACAAATCTCCACTCGTAAAAATGTAAAAATTCAAGTATCAACCCCCAGCTAGTCTATAAATAATGTACATAAACATCTCTCCAGCTTTTCGCACGACCGATGTATCTCCGCCGGTTTAAATTTAATCTAACACCTTATACACACAACAAGAACGGGATCCTGGCTGAAAGCACTACTCTAGTTGCTTTCTGATACCCAGGATAACCGGTATAATTCCAAGAACAAAGTATTGATCAGATGTACAATCCACCACTCGACTGAAAGTCACCGCCTTCCCATAGTACATTATGAACCGTACGGCCACGGGAAAGTTTTTGCCACTGAAATTCACAACGGAAAAGCACATTAGATAGAGATCATCGCGGTATTGTTTCAGACCAAACAAGCAATTGCATATACTAACCTCTATAGCAAACATGTGTTAAAGAGAATTGTACGCGAATAGATAGTTTCAATTTAAGCAGCTAAGTATATAATAAACATGTATACGCCAAATATCACTTTATCCGTGTATTAATAAATTGTTTGATTAAAACCGAGAAATTAAGTAACTGCTCATATCCGTACCAAGTACCATGCTAGACACAAAAGACTAACCATTAACTGTTGGAGAACACATAATTTTTGTCCACTTAACAGCCGAAAGGTCCGGCAAACGCATGACATGATGAACTCCAATGATCAATAGTCAGTACATTGTGATTAGAGGTTGTATTCTTTTCAACCCTAACAGAATGATACCATATTGGCATCTTCAGCAATCTCTCAATGGATCGAAAGAAGGGTGAGTGCTGAACTACTAAATGGACATAATGTTAAGAAAAACTAAAATGAACTATGTATGATATCCTCAGTTATGTTCTGGTATGACCCCTCCTTTTCTGATTTGGGAAATACAGAGTTAATCCCAAACATAATCCAGGAGACCTGGACAGATGTTGTGGATCGATGAAACTTCACAAAGTACTGGCACCGGTGTCCTACTGTAAACTGAATCCACTTCAAGAAAATGGTTCAAGCTGGCGCTGCCGTAGAGTCATTAAAAACTGAATCTAATCACAACGAAGTAGGCTGAGCTGTCATGGGTGTGTAGTGAAAGTGTGAAACTACATGAACAGCTGAAGTCTTCTCGCGCCTATCACTACATCCTAAACTAGACTAACTTCAGTGCACAAACTAAATCTGCACCATTTGAAAGAAGGAAATGAAGACGATATAACACGCAAAGGAACCATCCATATAACTGCGTTCTCAAGGTACCATAGTTGAGCAGAAAAAAATGACTTGGCATGTTAATTTATTAAGGATACACGCTCTTTTGTGCCCAGCTAGTTAAGAACCTAAGCTAGTGGCTGACATTACAGTAGTGCAGATATCATTAGTGTTGAAGTTGATTGTTGAGATGATAAACTGGAGAAGATCTAATTTCCATACGGAGGCTCTGCAAGAAATCCTAGAGTCGTTTGCTCTAGATTGTCTCTAAAATCCAAAACGTGTTATGCTGCTTTATCTGACACTCAAGTGAGGCTCTGCAAGAAATCATAACAGCCATGCCAAATTCCCAACGGCAAGCAAAACTACACGGGACAAGTTCAGGGCATACCAATAGTTACCAGCAATTTGCGTAATCAAGGAATGCAAATGGTGCACACAATAAAGAGTGAAAACACACCTTCTGAGGACTCACGGACGAGAACAATATGCATTGCTGCATTGTTTGGCGGCAGACGCAGAAGGAAAGGAGTGAGCTTTCCGTTGATAGAGTTGCGTGTGCAGATGACTAGATCATCGATGCCTGTCTCCTCTTGTAACTTGGAGGTAAGCTCCTTCAAGTTGGAGCCATTGAATGTGAATGAGCGTCTCTCCGTGTCATCATCTACGTCGCCATTATCATCAGCAACGTGGTAATGAATTGCTCGGCCCACCACCTTGTGCAACGGGGCGGAGAAAGAATCGGAAGACTGAAAATACAAGAAAGTCCAATGTTAATCTTTTTCTCACACACCGTAAATGTTAAGAGTAATGAAAAAATACCAAAGGTAAGAACTGATGCAATGTGCAAGTTCTTCAAAACTAATTTAGAACTCCGGAACTTTCATACTGTACTATATAGTCGTGGGAAATTATAAAGAGCTGAAAAAAAACACCACGAAAACAAACACAGAGCAATGACAAAAGATTTGATGATGAAGATCCTTGGCATATTTGCAACCGTACTATCCGAAAACAGTTTGGATGAATGCGTCGACAAGCGTCACAATGAAGATTTGCTTGCAACAGCAGCAACAGTTTGGAAGAATTCGAGAACGTCACACATGAGACAAACAGAGTTGCGTGCACCCAACAACAAAGACTTTGGCCAGCACCAACCTATCACAAACAAATGCAGAAAGGCGATCTACTTTATGGGAATATCCAAAACAAAAGAACACTTGTAGCTGGAGTGATGAATCATGTGACAAATCCCATGCTAGCATTTTGAAGCCACATGGGAAACAGTTGGTACGCATTAGGGGGAAAAATACCCTATCCTCTAAATGCATTTCAGAAAATTCTCCTATTCTGAGAAGCGGCACCGCGAAGCGCCTAAGGAAGGTACGCAATTCGACTAGCAGAGAAGGAGCATTGTGCAAAGTCAATGGCGTCGGCAAGACGAAATGGAGACCGGGCCTAATTACGCAGGGTCAAAATAATAGAACAATCAGACGCAAGGAAAAGTACTAGGTAGAGATGAATTGGGCAACAGACAGACCTCGAGTTTGGAGAGCTTGGGCTCCGTCCTCGCCGTGGGCAGCGGCGGAGGCGCGTACTCGGGAGCGGGATGCGGCGGCGGTGTCGGGCGGGACGTGGGGGGCCGGTGGTGCGCCTCGTGCGGCGTGGGCGCGGGCCTGAGCCTGGGCGCGGGCGGCGACTCCGGCGCCATCATCGACGCGGGCGCGGAGTCGGTGCGGTCGGGTGGCGTGGCCGGGCCGGGGGTGAGCACCTGCACGATCTCGACATCCCAGAGCACCCACTCCTGCGGGGCGCTGCGGCTGGGCACGTCGTGGGTGACCGAGTTCCGCCACGGCGGCACCCCGCCGTTCGCCCTCAAATACCTGCTGTTCCCCTCCCCGCCACCGCGGCCGCTGCCGACGCGGGACCTGAGGCGGGCCTGGAAGCCGTCCCGGACGGGCTCCCACTCGACGGACGCGTCGGGCCTTCCCCCCGGCGCCGGCGCCGCCTGCAGCACCTTGCGGCCCGTCATGCCGAGCAGGAAGTGCTCGGTGGAGGCGGCGAGGTAGCGGCCGTAGCGGCTGCGGAGGCGGACGGCGCCGGGGGCGTGCGGGACGGGCTCGACCGTCCAGCGCACGTTCGGGGAGGAGCCGTTGCGGTCCTGCGTGATGCGCAGCTCGTCCTCGTCCGCGTACAGGTACTTGTCGTGCCGGCTCTTGAGCCGCACCGCCTTGGCGTGCGCGAACAGCTCCATGCCTGAGTCTGGTGGGTGTGCTGTCTTCCCGCTCGCTCTGTTTCTCCCTCGGTTCCGGCTTTGGATTGGATACGGCGAGGTGGCGGCGGTGGCGGTGGCGGTTCTGGGTGGGGGAATTCTTTTGGCGGGGCTTTTACGACGACGCGGCTGGCGGAGGCGGCGAGGTTGACGACGAGGCGAGGCGAGGAGGTTGATCTGGTTTTCGGCTCTGGGTGTGACAGCGCGGGATTAATAAGGAGGGACCGTCGTGTCGCTGCGGGTGGGGTCCGGACGCGCCTGTCGGTTTGGTTTGACTCGTTCGGCGGCTGGTGCAGAAGGCATAGCTGGCGTGTTCGCGGAAATGAGGCTGGACACCGTTTACCACGCTGTCCTGAGCCCCGACTCGTGTCTTGCCCGTCGTGCCGCCAAAACTGAAAACTGGTTACGTCAGGTTTTGCGATTGTCTTTTGGGTTAAGTGCACTTTTGTCACGAGATTTTTTTTTGAAAAAACTTTCAATCTATCTGAGAAGTGAACAAAGTTGGCTAAGACTAGCGGAGAGAGTAGCTCGTAAATTATTTAATGGTTATCCAGTCCATAATTAAGTGTCATAGGAGCATGTTTAGCGGATCCCAGAAAAATGCAAACCTTATAACCAGCTACGGGTTAGACCGAAAACAGGTTTACGGTGGAGGATTTTACAATTTGCCACACATTAGTTTTCACTTTTATTATTTGTCACACCATGTCGTGGTCAATGTGGAAAATAATAAAGAATTTGAGAAAAGTGTAACAAATAATTAAATATTCCATTTACAGTATGGCGTGTATTTGAGCAGAACAAATCCGCTAAAATCATACTAGAAATTTAAATAAGAGAGTTCGTGAGATTTCATTCAACTAGACAAGTTATGAAGACTTTTTACATACATAGATCAAAATAGAGATAGAACATAGATCGATAGAACTAAAATAGAGAACCGATGGAAGTGTGGCAAGATACACTTTTTAAGCACACTGAAACCAACTGTCACGGTTCACCCGCTGCCCATGGAAATCACCACTTCGTTACACCACCTCTTGCGGCACCACCGCGCGTGAGCTACACGCCTCTGTGTCGTCCAAGGGCGCGGCGCGGCGTGGCCTGCCGTGCTTGCTCGCATCGGCCAAGCGGCAGAGGCGGCTCTCCTCCTCATCACCTCTGCCGCGCCAGCCGCTGCTGCGCATGGACAAACCCGCGATCGATCTATCTGAGAAGTGAACAAAGTTGGCTAAGACTAGCGGCTAATTGCTCCTCGGAATTATCTAACTCTAGCGGCAGAGCAAACAAAATCGCGTCGGCATATAGTGCCTCCCGATACCGTTCATATAGTGCAAGAGGGAGGCATTTCTGATGAAAATTTCCGTTTCGTGGCGTTTATTCGGCATTTGCTGCTAGAGATGCTATAACTAGGAAATGTTTAGCAAGGGCGTAGAATCTGGAGAAACCACAATTAAAGTGGATCCTTGTCTGATACTACTTCCTCCGATCCTATAAAATTAAAATTGTCATAGAGATTGTACTCAGCAGTCAGCACGCACGCTGATCGGACACTGTAGTACGATCGAGACCGGTAGCTCGAAACGCTAGTGCCGACTGCTGGCTCACGTACGCGCCTGCCGTGCTCGTGTGCGTGATCGGCGATAGGTGCTGACGCGGCAGGACCCGCAGGAAGGGTTTCGTCTCGTCTGTCGACCGATCCCAGTGCCGCGGATTGGATTTAAGACGTGGCCGACTTTTTTTTTTTTAAAGATCCAGCAATTGCTGGCTTTTCGATTAATAGTAGGTAGAATATGGACAAAGGAGTAATGAAAAAAAATTAAGAGAAAAAAGCCACTAAACAAAGCCACAAAACTTCTTCCGACGCCGCCGCCTCGGCGCACAACCACCGTCCAGACCACAGAGCCAACCCACACGACTTTCACGAACCCGACGCCCGACAAGGGACAAGACCTTCCAAGCGGCGCCTCCAAGAAGATAACGACGTGGCCGACTTCGCCGCCGTGTCTCGTCAACAGTTGGGTTTGACCTGGACTATCCCCGACCGATCGACTGGTGCCGACCACACCATGGCGCCCTGCCGCTGTTCGCCGTATAGTCCGGCCTCAAACCTCGCCGGATGCAGACTTCGTGCACTCAACCGCGTCAGACTCGGTGCGTCACCTGTGTCGGCCTGCTTCGTCTCCGTCCCGTCCCGGAAATCTTCTCTGGATTTAATTGCAAGCAGCTGAAAACGGCCGCTGCCGAGGTCTAGCTCTACACGGTACAACTAAGTTTGTTTGTTTGTTTGTTTATCTCTACGCGCAGAATAGAAGCTTCGCGATTAAGAATGCGGTGAAATCCACGAGAGCAAGTAAAATAGCAAGCTACAGTAAGAAGGAGGTGATTAATTTTGATGCGACCGACCGTCAAGTGTGAACCAGTACCAGACTAGTAGTACTACGAAGTAGTGGCACGCGTGTGTTCAGTGATCAATATACGACCTCCTTAATTTGCTGGGCTCTCGGCCAAATATAGCAAGCAGTCCACGCGTTTGTCAATGAGAACCGGACGACAAACCAGGACCAACTTCCCACATGTGCGTGCATGCACGAAATCTCGTCATTTTTGCATGATCAGTGTAATGTACCTTCACTTAGAAAATGACAAGGTACCTGTGTATAGTGCAAACCCCTGGATCGTTTCATTTGCACACACAGTTTAAGATGAATATCACAACATTGTATCAATTATTACACGAATGATCCAGACTTGGAAAATAAATAGTTCGATACATCTTTGCATAGCTTATAGCTAGCTCAAAACAAATAAAGCAGCGGAATAAATCTTCAATGAGCCTCCATTCTTCATGATGCGCCACAGCGAAAACATGTTGGTTGCAGACTCGAAACCCAAACGTGACCTTACTCATCGTCAGAAAAGTCTGCAACAAAGTAATATTTGCAACAGAGTGGGTCAGAATCATTAAAAATGATCCTGGCAAGTGACACTATGTGGACTCATATAGGAATAACTCTATAACCTATATGCATATTTGGCTGGTGGAGTTTGAAGGCTGATTTGCATAAAGCCAATTTTGCCTAACACTTTGTAAAACTTTTCCTTCAAAATTTTGAGACAAGATGGCTTGAAAACCATTGTCTTAACTACCCTTGTTCACCACCAAGTTTTAATTTCGAAATTTGAATGATGAAGCCTCCGTTGAATCCTTGATCAGCTGCTCAAATTGTCCGTAACCGGGGACACGGCTAAGTACTTAGTTTTTAACTCTGCAGAGGTTGTGCACTTTCACCATTAGACCCAACAAACCCAAACTATCCTCAAGCACTCAATTTGTGCTAAGGAAAAGGAGAGAGTTGAGACGAGACTTTTCAGAAGCATTTCCTCATCCCATGCCGCTTGACCCGTTCCCATTCTAACCATCTACCACCACCTGTCAAGTCGGGACGAGTCCACGCAACTTAATCCATCAAGTCAGAGCCCATATGACTAATGGTTGCACGGTAAGCAATCTTCACTTAGAGAAAACATTGGCCCCTTAATACCCTGGGTGGCAACCACAAGTGACCATCCCTTAGAGGTCACCCCTAAGAGATGACACTCAACCTTTCCATCATCTTTTCATAACCAAGTCCACCCAGGTGATAAATTACTTAGTAGAATTTAGCTTTAAGGAAAACACATTTGCATAGCATCCAATAATCTACTAAGTTATCAAAAGGGATTCTAGACACAACTAGAGTAAAGGTATGGTGGGTTTAGCATATAGCTATACTTCTATCCAACACATGCATATAAGAAATACACTAAGTAATGCATATAAAATACTTAGGAAAACTTCATGGGGGTGTGCCACTTGCCTTGGCAACAAGCAGAACAACAGCAGCTGCAACAGTCCTCGTTTCCCTCCGGAGTTTCTAACACATCAAACAATACATAATGAACAAACAAGTTTCATAAAACTTCTAAGGAAAATATGTCATGCATGATGTGCAAAATATTTCTAAGGACTAGGATGCATGCATGCCATGCCATGAAATAATTCTAAGTTAAAACAAGACAATCAAAAGGTCCAAAAATGACTAAGGACCAAGGTCCTACACTTGGGTCGAAATTTAACTAAGGACTAAAACTAACACATCAAGTCCAAAATAATTTCTAAGGAAAGTAAACAAAATAAGAAGTGCTAAAATTTTCTAAGGAAAAAGTATGATAGCAATGGTTGATAAATTTTTCTAAGGACCAACATTTGTTATAGCAAGTACTTAGAATAATTTCTAAGGAAATAACTAAGTTTTCTAGATACTAAAATTTCTAAGGACAAGTTTAGCATTTTTTTTTAATGTGTTGAAAATTTCTAAGGAAAAATTCTAAGTGTTCTCAACATTTTTATTACCCAAAATTTTCTAAGGAAGAAATATTTCGGTGGGGTGAAGTATTTCTAAGTTATTTTGCATATAACATAGTCACAATTACTTAGCTAAATTTTCTATTCGAAAAACTAATGTGAAGAACAATTTTAATATAATTTACTTATTAAAATAACACCTAAAAGCAATAAAAACAAAATACATGCAAAAACATAGGAAAACATTTATACAAAAATACTAGAGCAATACTACGGCCATTACTTATACAAACAAAAATATAGCAAAATATTTTGCTCAATTATCAATTTTTATAATTAAGTTATAGCCAAAATATCAATTAAACCATTTTTAAAATTTATCTAATTTAATTTCGTCCAAACCTCAAATTAAGCATACAGAAAGTTTCTACACATTATTAGCTTTCCAAAAATATAAATTTCATAAATTTTGGCTAAAGGAATAAAAATTAATAATGAATCTAAAATCCAGGGACTAATCTGTGATGCGCAGGGGCTAAAACGTAAAGAAAACTGAAAAGATCTTCGCGCTGAAGTCCTCCGTCGACGTGGCGCCTTCTGGTTGGTGCGGAGCGTCCGTTGACTGGTCTTGCGGGCGATGTGGGCGCGGACGGGTTGCGGGCAGACGCGGACGGGTGCGGCGCGGCGTCGCGGACGATACGAAGACGTGGCCTCCTCTGATTGGCTGGTACCGCTTCGCGCAGATCTTCTAATCTCCACCGTTGAACCACGATCCGACGACCTAGATCTAAAGTACCAATCGACGACGTTTTCCGCCGGAAAACATGCCGGAACCCTAATACCTACGGCGGCGCCATCGCCGGTGATCGCCGGAATAAGTTCTAAATCGATCTACGGTTCGTGGGGCGTACCGCGGGGTTCAGGGCGACGAGGCGAAGCAGATGGTGGTGACGGCGTAGTCGCGAGGTCCTCCTTCTTCCTCCTGGAGTTGCTCCCGCGGACGGCGTCGGTGTCGATGAAGCTCGAGACGTCTCCTCTGCATGAAGCGATCGAGAAAAGGTTCAGGAGGAAGCGCAATAACGTGGGAAGCTCGAGGAGGTGGATAGGGAGGCAATGCGGCCGTGCTCTCACCGGAATTCGAAGATCTCGTCGTCGGCAATGGCGGCGCGGCGGGTCTCGTGTGGGCAGCCTGGTGGCTCTCGTGTGATTTTCTTGGGGCGAAAACACGAGGGGGTCGAGGGGTTTATATGGGGCTCGAGAGATTGGATAGAAACCGTTTAAACGCGACGAATTCGCTCCGGATTTGGCTAGGGTTTCGGAGTCCTTTCTTGCGCGAGAGGTTGAAGACATGACGTCATTGCTTGCGTCAGGGTGGGACCCGCTTGTCGGTGAGAGAGAGTGCGGCTGCTGGCTGGCTGGGCTTGGGCCTGTTGTTGCTGCGCGCGCGAGAGGAAGAGATGGGCTCGGCCCAAATAACTCGTTTCGCCCATTTTTTTCCAGAATCTGTTTTTCTTTTCTGTTTTTAACAACTTCAAATAACTTTTGTATTTCAAACTCAAATTCACTCAAACCACTTTCAATAAATTTGTAAAAACATGCCCACATGTTTAGCATGTATTGGGGATATAATTTTCAAAATCTTTATTTGAAAATTTGAAATAATTTGAGAAGGCATCTGCAGATACTTTGCAATTTAGGTTTTTGGAGATAAATTCTCTAAATTTCATAATTTGAATTCAAACACAATGCAAACAATGATGCAATGACATGATGCATGATGCAATTGAAAAGTTTTAAATTTTTGTGAAAATTGGGATGTTACAAACCTAACCCCCTTAAGATGAATCTCGCCCTCGAGATTCGGTTTGGCTAGCAAATAGGTGAGGATGTTCTTCTCTAAGGTCATCTTCTCTTTCCCAAGTTGCTTCTTCCTCTGAATGATGATTCCATTGTACTTTGCAAATTTGATAGTCTTGGTTCTGGTAATTCTCTCTGCTGTCTCCAAAATTTTTATGGGTTTTTCCTCATAGGTGAGATCACTTTCCAGCTGAACTTCTTCTAGTGGCACTGTATCCTCAGCGGAGTTTCTGCCATTTCAGGGTGACACTTCTTCAGCTGACTAACATGGAAAACATTGTGAACTGCGGAAAGTGCTTCCGGTAGTTCCAATTCATAAGCCACTTCTCCTTTACGTGACAAAACTTTATAAGGTCCAATAAACCTTGGTGACAGTTTTCCTTTGATTCCAAACCTCTTCACTCCACGAAGGGGTGAGACTCTAAGATAGGCTCTATCTCCAATATCATAAGTGACTTCTCTCCGTTTGGAATCAGCATAACTTTTCTGCCTAGATTGAGCTGCCTTCAATCTGTCCTTAATCAGCCTAACCTTTTCTTCAGCTTCTTCGATTATATCAGGACCAAACAGACTTCTTTCTCCTACTCCACTCCACAAAAGTGGGGTGGTGCATTTCCTTCCATACAGTGCTTCAAATGGTGACATCTCTATGCTGGCTTGATAACTATTATTATAAGAGAACTCAGCATATGGGAGATTATCATCCCAACTAGACTTATAGTCTAATGCACATGCTCTCAGCATGTCCTCCAGGATTTGATTTACCCTTTCAGTCTGTCCATCAGTCTGGGGGTGAAAAGCTGTGCTAAACTCTAGCCTAGTTCCAAGGACTTCATGTAACTGCTTCCAGAAATGTGAAGTGAATTGAGTGCCTCTATCTGACACAATCTTCTTTGGAACTCCATGCAAACATACTATTCTCTTCATGTAAATATCTGCTAGCTTGGCACTTGTGTAAGTTGTCTTCACAGGCACGAAATGAGCTACCTTGGTCAAACGATCAACAATAACCCAAATAGAATCATAACCAGACTTGGTTCTGGGTAGACCTGTGATGAAGTCCATCCCAATCTGATCCCATTTCCAGTCGGGTACTGGCAGAGGTTGAAGTAACCCTGCTGGCTTCTGATGCTCAGCTTTACACGGCTACACACATCACACTTGGCAATATATTCAGCAATATCTCTTTTCAAATTGTTCCACCAAAACCTCTCCTTACATCCATATACATCTTGGTGTTACCCGGGTGTATGGAGTAAGGTGAATCATGGGCTTCCTGAAGTATCAACTTTCTGAGATCTACATCTTCTGGAACACAAATCCGTTTCATGAACCATACTGTGCCTTCTTCATCTAGTCGAAAACCTTTGGCCTTGCCTTCACCTAAATTTTTCTTAATTTCTTCCATCACTTTGTCTCCTTTTTGGCCTCCTTGATTTTGTCCATCAAAAGTGGTTGCACTTCTAGAGATGCTACAAAACCTTCAGGTACTATCTCCAACCTAAGATCCTTGAATCCCTTGCATAGTTCTTCTGGCAATTCCCCTGCCGTGAGTCCGTTAACATAAGTTTTACGGCTTAAGGCATCAGCTACTACATTGGCTTTTCCTGGGTGGTATTGCAAACTCAGGTCATAGTCCTTAATCAATTCCAGCCATCTCCTTTGTCGCATGTTCATTTCCTTCTGTGTGAAGAAGTATTTAAGACTTTTATGGTCCGTGAATACTTCACAACGCTTTCCATAGAGATAGGGCCTCCATATCTTCAGGGCATGTACTACTGCTGCTAATTCTAAGTCATGTGTGGGGTAGTTGACTTCATGCTTCTTGAGCTGCCTTGAGGCATATGACACCACTTTGCCTTCTTGCATCAACACACCTCCAAGTCCTCGATGTGAAGCATCGCAGTACACTTGGAAATCTTTCTCTAGATCTGGTAAACATAGAATAGGTGCTGATACTAAACGTTTCTTCAATTCTTGAAAACTAGTTTCACATTCTTCGGTCCACACAAACTTCTTGCCCTTTTGTAGCAATTCTGTTAAGGCCTTAGCAATTTTGGAGAAATTTTCAATGAATCTCCTATAGTATCCTGCTAGTCCCAGAAAACTACGGATTCTCCCACATTCTTGGGCGACTCCCAGTTGGTTACTGCCGAAACCTTTTCAGGGTCTACTGCTATTCCATCCTTAGACACAATGTGTCCTAGAATCCTACTTGTTCCAGCCAAAACTCACATTTGCTGAACTTGCCATACAATTTGTGCTCTCTAAGTCTTTGTAAAACTTGACGTAGATGTTCCTCATGTTCCTTGTGGCTTTTGGAGTAGATCAAGATGTCATCGATGAACACCACGACAAACTTGTCTAAGAAATCCATGAACACTTTATTCATCATATTCATGAAGTATGCCGGCGCATTGGTTAAGCCAAAAGGCATAACTGTGTACTCATACAAACCGTATCGGTGGTGAAAGCAGTCTTAGGTATGTCCAACTCTCTAACCTTCATCTGAAAGTATCCAGATCTGAGATCAATCTTTGAGAACACACAGGCTCCTTTCAATTGATCAAAGAGGTCGTTGATTCTAGGGAGTGGGTATTTGTTCTTAATGGTTACTTCATTTAAAGCTCTATAGTCCGTGACTAGCCTCTGAGTACTGTCTTTCTTCTCAACAAACAAGATTGGTGCTCCCCAAGGTGAAGAACTTGGACGGATAAAACCTTTCTGCAACTGTTCCTCCAACTGTTTCTTGAGTTCTTTCAGTTCCTCTGTCGCCATTGGGTATGGTCTTTTGGCTATTGGTCCTGTGCCTGGTTTAAGCTCAATGAGAAACTCACATCTCTATCGGGTGGCATTCCCGGTAGTTCTTCAGGAAACACATCTGGGTATTCCCTTACTATGAGCACATCACCGAGGCTAACCCCCTTAAGAGAATTAACCTAAACTTCTTCATTTCAAACTTTGACTTGAATCTGATCGTCTTCTTTTCTGGGTGGTGAGGGTGATTGCTCTATTTGCACAGTCTATGATCCCTCAAATGGTCATCCAATCCATCCCAGAATGACATCTAGTCCTTGGGTTTCTAGGATGATTAGGTTTGCTGGAAACTGATGCTTTCCAATCTCAAGGTTAAGTTGTCTACACCAGAGTTTACTAACATTTCTCCCCAGGAGAGCTTACTCTAATTGGTTTGCCTATGGTTTCCTCACTAGCCCATGCTTGTTAACAAATTCTTGAAATGAATGAATGCGATGCTCCAGTATCAAATAAAACTAATGCTGGACAGGAGTTGATTAGGAACGTACCAATCACAGCATCAGGTTCATCATAGACTTCTTCAACATTGATGTGGTTCACATGTCCCTTGTTGAAAGGATTGGGCTTGCTAGGAGTGTCCACTCTCTTCTCAGGGCATTCATTAGCATAATGTCCCTTGTTGTTGCACTTGTAGCAGAGCACCTGGCTGAGATCTTTCTTGGGTTCAGAATTTGGGCGATGCTGTCCATTGTTATGGTTATGTCCAGCATGTCCATTTCCCCTGTGTCCTCCATTTGATCCTCCATTGTTTCCCTTGAATCCTCCATTGTGATTGTGAGCATGGGGTTTGTGAAAGTTGCCCCCATTGTGGTTCCCATGTTTATGACCATGGTTCCCATCATGAACAAAGTGCTTCTTAAATGAGGGTTCAGAGTGGTGCTTGTTTGAATTCATCTTCCTCTTCCTGTTTTCAGCTTTCTTCATGCTATCCTCAAGGGTGATTGCCTGATCAAGAAGTGTCTGATAAGTTGGAGCATAGGCCACAGTCAAAGGTATCTTCAGCTCATCACTTAGTCCCTTGAGAAATTTAGCCTTCCTCTTTACATCTGTGTCAACGTCCTCAGGAGCATATCGAGACAAGGCATGAAAGTCATCCATGTACTCCTTAAGACTTCTGTTCCCCTGACGCAGATTGCGGAACTCTTCCTGTTTCAGATTCATAATGCCTGTGGAGATATGAGCATTACGAAATCCTTCCTTGAATTCCTCCCAAGTCAAAGTGTCCAATGGGTGAGTAATCTGATAAGTTTCCCACCATTGGGCTGCAGGTCCTTCAAGCAGATGTGCGGTGAACCTAATTTTCTCAGCATCTTCACATTCAGCTGTCACCAGATCCTTTTGCACAGAACGCAGCCAGTCATCAGCCACAATTGGGTCAGTTGTAGTTGAGAACTTGTTTGGCCTAAGCCTAAGGAACCTGGCAAGTCTGTCCACTTGGGGAGGAGGTGGTGGTGGTGGTCCATGTTGATTTGCCATGAATTGTGCCATCATGGTCATCAGCTGAGTCTGGGCTGCCATCATCTGTTGCATCATAGCTTCGTTGTTGTTGTTGTTGTTGTTGTTGTTGTTGTGGTGTTGTCACGACGGGGAGGCATCTGTGGTTTTAGCATAGGTGAGTAAAAGATAGACAGGTCTATGAGAAATAATTCTACCCATACAAGCATCACATAGAAAGCAATCAAACAACACATCAAGCAAAACTTCAACTCCAAATTTCTCAATTCGCACTAAACATCAAAGGGTACTAGGTATTGTCCTACCACAAGTTGGTAGTTCCAAACTAAAATTCGAAAATTTAAAAGGCGTAAGGTAAAATGGTGCGTAAGGTAAAATGGTAGTCTCACTAACTATCCTAGTCCTCAATCATGGTGCCTTCATCTACTTCTTCTTCAAATTCTTGGATTTCAAAGCCTTCCTGAATGAGCACGCTTCTGAGATCCTTCACTTCCTTCTCCAATTCTGCGTTTCTCTCTTGGAGTTCCTTCTTCTCAGCACGAAGTCGCTTGATCAAGTCACAATCAGCTTCAAGCTCCACATCATTGGTGGAAAGTTCTTCCTTCAAGTCCCTTATTTGCTTGTTTCTTTGCTTGACTCTCTTCTCTTGACTTATGAATTTCTTCTCTTGGGCCTTGAACTTCTCTTCTAGCTCCTTGGTCTTCTCTTCTTGCTCTTTTATCTTCTCATCATTCACTTGGACTTGGGCGCAAAGCTCATCATTCTTGTGGAGTTCCTCACTGGTATCAAAGTAAAGATCATGGACTAAGAGTTCTAAGCCTTGGAAATAGTCGCTCACGAACTCATCTTTGCCCATGTTCTCGGTGCCATAGCAGAAGGGTGATCCTTCATCGTCACGCCTTCCAAAAGGAAGGAGTAGTGCCCCTCCAATTCATTGGAGTAGCGTCCACAAAGGCAAGCTATCACGTGTTGCATGATGATGTCGATTCCTCTCTCCATGGAGACTCCCATTACTCTGTACTCAATGGGTGCTTCGCCTTCACGTCCTTGTTGAAACACCCTGATTCCCCAAAGGCCTTCTCTTTTGAACTTCTTCAAGATGCATCCCTTGATCATGGGTGTAGGTAGCTTCAGGTGCTTGAGGATGTCGAACATGATGCTGCCGAAGCGGGTCACCGGGTAGTCCTCCTCGTCAATGTACTCGAACCTCTTCGTCATCCTTTAGTTTAGGAAGAAACAAGTATGAGATAAATGCATAAGTAAAGAATTACGAGTACTTAGAAGAAAAAGCAAGAATATATCATAGAAGCATTTTATACTTAGTAAATAAATTAAGTTTTTGGCCAACTTATTTCTAACCAAACCTAGGGTTTCGATCCTACAGGCAACACTATGCTCTGATACCATCTGTAATGTACCTGCACTTAGAAAATGGCAAGGTACCTGTGTATAGTGCAAACCCCTGGATCGTTTCATTTGCACACACAGTTTAAGATGAATATCACAACATTGTATCAATTATTACACGAATGATCCAGACTTGGAAAATAAATAGTTCGATACATCTTTGCATAGCTTATAGCTAGCTCAAAACAAATAAAGCAGCGGAATAAATCTTCAATGAGCCTCCATTCTTCATGATGCGCCACAGGCGAAAACATGTTGGTTGCAGACTCGAAACCCAAACGTGACCTTACTCATCGTCAGAAAAGTCTGCAACAAAGTAATATTTGCAACAGAGTGGGTCAGAATCATTAAAAATGATCCTGGCAAGTGACACTATGTGGACTCATATAGGAATAACTCTATAACCTATATGCATATTTGGCTGGTGGAGTTTGAAGGCTGATTTGCATAAAAGCCAATTTTGCCTAACACTTTGTAAAACTTTTCCTTCAAAATTTTGAGACAAGATGGCTTGAAAACCATTGTCTTAACTACCCTTGTTCACCACCAAGTTTTAATTTCGAAATTTGAATGATGAAGCCTCCGTTGAATCCTTGATCAGCTGCTCAAATTGTCCGTAACCGGGGACACGGCTAAGTACTTAGTTTTTAACTCTGCAGAGGTTGTGCACTTTCACCATTAGACCCAACAAACCCAAACTATCCTCAAGCACTCAATTTGTGCTAAGGAAAAGGAGAGAGTTGAGACGAGACTTTTCAGAAGCATTTCCCATCCCATACCGCTTGACCGTTCCCATTCTAACCATCTACCACCACCTGTCAAGACGGGACGAGTCCACGCAACTTAATCCATCAAGTCAGAGCCCATATGACTAATGGTTGCACGGTAAGCAATCTTCACTTAGAGAAAACATTGGCCCCTTAATACCCTGGGTGGCAACCACAAGTGACCATCCCTTAGAGGTCACCCCTAAGAGATGACACTCAACCTTTCCATCATCTTTTCATAACCAAGTCCACCCAGGTGATAAATTACTTAGTAGAATTTAGCTTTAAGGAAAACACATTTGCATAGCATCCAATAATCTACTAAGTTATCAAAAGGGATTCTAGACACAACTAGAGTAAAGGTATGGTGGGTTTAGCATATAGCTATACTTCTATCCAACACATGCATATAAGAAATACACTAAGTAATGCATATAAAATACTTAGGAAAACTTCATGGGGGTGTGCCACTTGCCTTGGCAACAAGCAGAACAACAGCAGCTGCAACAGTCCTCGTTTCCCTCCGGAGTTTCTAACACATCAAACAATACATAATGAACAAACAATTTTCATAAAACTTCTAAGGAAAATATGTCATGCATGATGTGCAAAATATTTCTAAGGACTAGAGATGCATGCATGCCATGCCATGAAATAATTCTAAGTTAAAACAAGACAATCAAAAGGTCCAAAAATGACTAAGGACCAAGGTCCTAACACTTGGGTCGAAATTTAACTAAGGACTAAAACTAACACATCAGTCCAAAATAATTTCTAAGGAAAGTAAACAAAATAAGAAGTGCTAAAATTTTCTAAGGAAAAAGTATGATAGCAATGGTTGATAAATTTTTCTAAGGACCAACATTTGTTATAGCAAGTACTTAGAATAATTTCTAAGGAAATAACTAAGTTTTCTAGATACTAAAATTTCTAAGGACAAGTTTAGCATTTTTAATGTGTTGAAAATTTCTAAGGAAAAATTCTAAGTGTTCTCAACATTTTATTACCCAAAATTTTCTAAGGAAGAAATATTTCGGTGGGGTGAAGTATTTCTAAGTTATTTTGCATATAACATAGTCACAATTACTTAGCTAAATTTTCTATTCGAAAAACTAATGTGAAGAACAATTTTAATATAATTTACTTATTAAAATAACACCTAAAAGCAATAAAAACAAAATACATGCAAAAACATAGGAAAACACTTATACAAAAATACTAGAGCAATACTACGGCCATTACTTATACAAACAAAAATATAGCAAAATATTTTGCTCAATTATCAATTTTTATAATTAAGTTATAGCCAAAATATCAATTAAACCATTTTTAAAATTTATCTAAATTAATTTCGTCCAAACCTCAAATTAAGCATACAGAAAGTTTCTACACATTATTAGCTTTCCAAAAATATAAATTTCATAAATTTTGGCTAAAGGAATAAAAATTAATAATGAATCTAAAATCCAGGG
Organism: Poa pratensis; assembly: GCA_947311845.1. Taxonomy (NCBI): domain Eukaryota; kingdom Viridiplantae; phylum Streptophyta; class Magnoliopsida; order Poales; family Poaceae; genus Poa; species Poa pratensis. The sequence goes on from CAMZMU010000124.1 coordinate 15,487,778, forward strand.
ACTAATCTGTGATGCGCAGGGGCTAAAACGTAAAGAAAACTGAAAAGATCTTCGCGCTGAAGTCCTCCGTCGACGTGGCGTCTTCTGGTTGGTGCGGAGCCTCCGTTGACTGGTCTTGCGGGCGATGTGGGCGCGGACGGGTTGCGGGCAGACGCGGACGGGTGCGGCGCGGCGTCGCGGACGATACGAAGACGTGGCCTCCTCTGATTGGCTGGTACCGCTTCGCGCAGATCTTCTAATCTCCACCGTTGAACCACGATCCGACGACCTAGATCTAAAGTACCAAAACGACGACGTTTTCCGCCGGAAAACATGCCGGAACCCTAATACCTACGGCGGCGCCATCGCCGGTGATCGCCGGAATAAGTTTTAAATCGATCTACGGTTCGTGGGGCGTACCGCGGGGTTCAGGGCGACGAGGCGAAGCAGATGGTGGTGACGGCGTAGTCGCGAGGTCCTCCTTCTTCCTCCTGGAGTTGCTCCGCGGACGGCGTCGGTGTCGATGAAGCTCGAGACGTCTCCTCTGCATGAAGCGATCGAGAAAAGGTTCAGGAGGAAGCGCAATAACGTGGGGAAGCTCGAGGAGGTGGATAGGGAGGCAATGCGGCCGTGCTCTCACCGGAATTTGAAGATCTTGTCGTCGGCAATGGCGGCGCGGCGGGGTCTCGTGTGGGCAGCCTGGTGGCTCTCGTGTCGATTTTTTGGGGCGAAAACACGAGGGGGTCGAGGGGTTTATATGGGGCTCGAGAGATTGGATAGAAACCGTTTAAACGCGACGAATTCGCTCCGGATTTGGCTAGGGTTTCGGGTCTTTCTTGCGCGAGAGGTTGAAGACTGATGACGTCATTGCTTGCGTCAAGGGTGGGACCCGCTTGTCGGTGAGAGAGAGTGCGGCTGCTGGCTGGCTGGGCTTGGGCCTGTTGTTCGCTGCGCGCGCGAGAGGAAGAAGATGGGCTCGGCCCAAATAACTCGTTTCGCCCATTTTTTTCCAGAATCTGTTTTTCTTTTCTGTTTTTAAACAACTTCAAATAACTTTTGTATTTCAAACTCAAATTCACTCAAACCACTTTCAATAAATTTGTAAAAACATGCCCACATGTTTTAGCATGTATTGGGGATATAATTTTCAAAATCTTTATTTGAAAATTTGAAAGAATTTGAGAAGGCATCTGCAGATACTTTGCAATTTAGGTTTTTGGAGATAAATTCTCTAAATTTCATAATTTGAATTCAACCACAATGCAAACAATGATGCAATGACATGATGCATGATGCAATTGATAAGTTTTAAATTTTTTGAAAATTGGGATGTTACAATCAGTCATGCATACTTACTTGCCGCTACGTTTCACAAGTAAGTACGTTTATCCTATCTTTCCTTCTCTTTTCTCGGTCAAAATTCTACTCTCAGTCTTAGTTTGTAGGGCTCAATTTATAAATCTTTTGGACCAAGCTGATAACTGATTGGAGCTAAAATTTTACATGCATTGGTGGAGCCAATAATTTAGAGGAAATTAAATAAAATTATGTCTAGGAGGTAAGGGATTTTGGACTAATTGGTTTTAAAATTGTGTCCTACATACTAGAACGGAGGGAGTACTAGTAGTTGCGTAGACTGGCTGGACAGAGCGCGCGTCACTAGTCCACGTACGTCTAGTGGACCGTCGACGTTGCATGAGACGGTTCCGTCGAAGATCCGTCCCAAAAAGAAGAAAAAAACTAGCGCAAAAACTTAAACAGAGTCTAGTGCTCCCGTCACCACCACCAGTGGTGGAGCTGCATGTTGTATATGTGGTCAAGCGACATCACAAAATTTTGGTGTACACTATAATATCAGCTAGAAGTACACCCAGTTTGATCCTACGAGTACTCGGTAATGACCACACTAGTACCATATGGCCTTTATTTTGAGCTTTTGACATCACTTGATGCTGATGCCAGCTCCGCCACTGGTCACCACACTTGAATTTTAGCCCAGAGCTAGGCTAAACAATCATCAGTGTTGGGTGCATCGACGCCCCAAAGAAGGGTAGATTCAGATAATGATTGTTGTAGTACAATCACCTCGCACTTTCCGTAGAACAACTCTTTAAATAAAGAATTTTCTGTTAGTTTGTTTGCACCCGTAGCAGAGAAGCTTTGCGATTAATAATGGCTGTGAAATGTGAACTAGTGCAAGTAGTGCCGTGCGTTGATTGTTGAATGATCAGCATATGATCTCTAACCTCCTTTGCTGTGGCTTTCATCGTCGCCCAAATCCTATATAACTAAATAGGTCATCCCCACTTACTATTTCTCTTGACATGTAGCCTATCCACCTCAGCAAACTGACACATCAGCAATTTCCTTTTATTTTCGTTTATTTTCACTCGCCATTCTCCTTTCTGTTCCACGTTCTTTTTTTTACTGACATATGTAAAACTGCCGGCCCAACAACTTCTGGCCCATTCCAAATAGCCCAATCCTTTCATCTTCTCCACGATTCCACCAAACAGTCGCTCTTCTCCATGGGATCGCACAGAATACAGTGTCCACGACCGCCCTCTCACTTCCTCCGCCCCCGCGACTCCCGCGAGAAACTGAAGTTCAACAAATTGATGCAGGCATACGAGAGGTCCGTGCCGAATTTCCCCCTATAAACATTGTCATGCGCCTCAATAGTTTGCATCGACGCATTGTCCTCGATTACCGCTGGTCGTCTGCCTCATACTCGCGCCGCCGGTGTGCTACTCCGTGTCGTCCTGTCTTCACCTATTTCATATGTTGCCATTTTCGTTACAATTTTCATTCCTCATCTTTAGGTTCTGGCGAGTTGGACGCCGAATCAGTCGCCGCGGTTCTAACTACCTGGTCGCTGCTTCTCAGGTTCCGACGAACTGGACGCCTAAGCACTCGCCAAGTTATCGTGGTTCTTCTAGCTGGTCGCTGCTGACTCCATTTACTGCTCCTTACTCGCTGCGTATTCAGGGGCGTAAGGCTAATTTCACTGCTCCTGTTGGTATGTATAGATCCCATCTGAGTACAGTTTAGATCGAATGAGTACAGTCTAGCTCCATTGAACGGAAATCCTTGCATTTCGTTCTCTTGCTTGATTGAACACACCCTGGAACGTGCTCAAGTTTACCATACATTGATAATTTCAGTTGTACTTTATTTCATCGTCATCTGAATTCGGTTTTCATCAGAAGCCTTACATTTCGATTTTTTTGGTTAGTGTGACGAAGAGGTGCTGCGTGCAGTTCAATTTTCCTGCTACACTTCCTCCCTGTTTTTCCATTGTTTCTTGTGCTGCAGGATACTTTGAAGCAACAAAATGGAGGTGCAGGTCTTTCACCAATCCTATTTCATTATTATTTTATTTGGAGCTTGCTTAAATCTATGAGCATATGTTGCTAAAAAATGAAGCAATGTTCCCTTGGTACATGAAGAGTGGTTTTTCTCTCTTTCATGCTATGAGGATAATATTTATTTTCTCTCACGAATCATAATACATGGGACATGGTCAAGAATTTGGATTATCTATATGGATTGAAAACAAATAAGCATGCCGAGCAATGAGGCTTAAGCAATTTCGTCTATGGAATTGTATAGCAAACCAACCAAGGATGAGTTATACATGTACAATCGACAGTTCAGTGCTCCTAAAGAAATGGAAGAGTGAATCCTTTTTGACCAGCAGCAAAGCTCATATTTTGTCACGTACCAGGTAGAATTGTATAGTTGGCAGCTTAGTTAGGAACGTATGACTGCATCATGTCCAAGTTTCTATGTAAGTTCTAAAGCCAAACCTGTCTATTTGTGTGGCTGCTCCATCTTACCGAGGCTACTAAGTTGCATCCATGACTACCAAAGTCATTGGAGCCTCTGCTGTCAAATTTGTATTGACTGAATCCAAGCTATATGAGACCTTTTGCCTTAAAATGCAAGCATATCTTGCATGATGTTTTAAGTTGTAGTGATAAAGTCTTATAGTAACCATTTTATGCAAACACCCCCGACCCTCTCCTCGTTCCCCACCTACAGTGAACAGAGGCGATTTTTGGGCGAACCCGTGCGGACCAGCTCGCCGGCGGCGATCTGCTCGATTCCTCGCCCTCCGCGGCCGCTCCGGCGGCGGGAGGACGGGGAATCGACGGATCCCGCCGTGTACATAGTCTAGGTGTGCGTGGGTGGCCTGCCGGCGGCGCTGTGGAGATGGCGGCGTGGCCGGAGAGGCTTTTGGCGGCGGCGGTTCCCTCCTCTGTTCTCGGTGCTCCGGTGGAGGCCCTGGGCAGATCTGCTGTCGCGGGCGCGGCCGCTGCTCTCCGGAGTCGCGGCGTGCTCTTCCTCGAGCTGGCGGCCGTGGTGGCGGCGCTGGTTCTAGTTCTTGGGGTTCGGCAGCCTCCACTTCGGTGGATGGTGGTGCTTTTGCTTAACTCTTCTGGGAGTTTGCAGGCGGATCGATCTCCCTCGTCGGTGGTCGCGGAGGGTGCGGTGGAAGATGGGTGGCGCTGTCGTCTTCGTCTCCGGCGTGAAACGGCGATGGCGGTGTGGTGGCAGCTCGAAGCCGATGCTCCTTCAACGTCCAGATTCTGGCGCCTGCGTCAGATGGCTCCTGCGGCATCTCAACGCGGTTGTTCGAGCTGGCTGCTCCGGTGCGAGGTGAGGCCGCTTTCTTCTTCTCCGGCGGCGTGCTGCTGGCGCTTGAAGACGGCGTGCTGCTCGGTGGATCCGTGTCCGCTGTGTGTGGGTTCGATCTTGTCTCTGTTCGTGCGTGTGTGCTCCTTCTCTTGTTGATCTTGTACACGAACTCCCTGTCAAAAAAAAAAAGTCTTATAGTAACCATGCAAATACTTTTCCATTCGTGAAACTAACAGGTTGTCCGAAATATATCTAACCATTCCCGCAACAACGTGCGGGATATCATCTAGTATAAACAGTGCACGCGTCTGTCACCCAAATATAAACAGCTACTGTACGTACCAGTAACTTTGCAGGTGCTCGAATTTTGGATCCGTTTTGCAGTTCGGGGTGGTAAAAAAAAAAGTAAGGAGATGAGAAGACATCTTGGGTGTTCTGTTGACTTTTTGTGTTTATTTTTCTCTCCGGCGGCCGTGGAAGTCAAGTTTCAACTATACGCGAGTTGTTAGGCTAGACCGACCTTGGACGGTTTCCTCTCCCCAGCTACAGTAAAAGAGGCGACTCTTTGGGCGAAGCTCGCGTGCGCCAGTTCCTCGCCGGAGATCCGCGGGATTTCTCGCCTCCGGCGGCCGCTTCGGCGGCGGGAGGTCGGGGAATCCCCGGATCTGGGCTATGTGAATTAGGGGTGCGTGGGTGGCCAGCCGGCGGCGTCGGGGAGGTGGCGGCGTGGCCGGAGTGGCGTTTTGCGGGCAGCGTTCTTCCTCTTCGACGGCGGCGCTCCGGAGGAGCTCCGCAGTGGATCTGCTGCCCTCGTCGCCTTCGCAGCTCGTCGCAGCTGCTGTGGGTGGCGTCCCCGCGCCGGAGGTCGAGGTTGGCGACTCCGGCAAGTGTAGATCTTGAAGCTGCTGGTGCTGAAGCAGGATCGCGAGGCCGTCGCGGGAACAGGATGGAGGCTCTTCGGGGTTCGAGTGCCGACGACTTCCCGTCCGCCTGGGGACATCTTCGATCCAAGGTTTGTGAAGATGCGGCGGCGGCGCGCCATCGGAACGTGCTGCTCTTCGTCGCCGTCTTCGCGTTGCAGATGATGGACTGGTTTGGAATTTTGATCTTCGTGGAGGTCATCTCTGTAATTTTCCTGCTTTGATGTACTGGCTGTTTCTTCGCAAAAAAAAAAAAAAAAAGTTTCAACTATACGCGTATTGTGTGTAGACTTCGGCCGTAAGTAACGTCACTAGCCCACGTACCTATACGTTGGAGCGGTGTACCAGCGGGGTGGTAAAATCATATTTATGGGTTTCAAAAAATTCTGAAAACAAATCAGGTGTAGATAACTATCTGGATGCACAATCGCCTCGTCTTTTTAGCAATCATTGTTATCCTTTTCCTTATCCACGGCTTCCTCAACTTGCACGCAGAAGTTACACTGTCACTCTGGAGACCTCACGAATGGAAACTCCTACGTAAGAAAACCATGGTCTTTTTCGTATAAAGACAAGAAAACCATTAAAAGGCTAGACAAAAGGCCAGGCAAGCAAACTTTTTTTACTGGAGCATCCAAGTCCAAACCCACAAGAAACTTGCAGCATCTGATGGCAACACTTCAACGCGAAAAGAAGGTCCAGGAAAAACCATGTCGTAACTCCATTCATGTGTTGATTTATAAGCAACCACACATTTCCGTCGAAAGTGGGCATGGTAGTGGACAACCAACTCGTATAAGATTATAAAGTCAGAAACTTGGGTGGCGAAAAGATTGATAAAGGTTTGTAACTGTCGTACAGGGAGAGGAAAAACAACACATGTCACTACAAGCAAAATCGTACCCCAAGGGGCTGAAAGGTTTGCGGAAGGTTTTTCTCCATGGCGATCGATCCCACCTAACTATCCTTGGTTTTGTTGACGCCGTGTTGCAAGAACTTGGAGCGGTACTGCTCCGCCAACGACTTATCCACGCCCCCCTGCACGCTGCCCGGCTCTTTCCTCGCTCTCTTCGTAGCCTTCCCTCCTCTCTTCTGCTCCGACTGGCCATCGTTTACATTCCTTCTTTTCCTCCGAGCGTCTGCCTGCGTGTGCGCTGCAGAAGGCCTCTGCTGCATCAAATGAAACAGAAATAGCATCAAGTTACTTCACTAAATCAAAACGGGGAACGTATGTAGTACTGGGAAATTATTCAGTAAAACTTACGCTCGCCGCAGCTTTCGGGGCTGCATCTGTTCGATTTCCATCTGGAGCAACGGCTCCCTTATTTGACTGGTGTGCTCGTTTTGCAGGCCTTTGAGGCTGTGGCCTTTTGTCTCCTGGTGTACTTTCCACAGTGTTACGGTCTCCAGGAACCAGCACATCCTCTGCGACGGTGGACTTCTTTGACTGCCGTGCATGTTTCGCAGGCCTTTGAGGCTGCGGCCTCTTGTCTCCTGGCGTACTTTCCACAGTGTTACCCTCTTCTCCAGGAACTAGCACATCATCTGAGGGCCCTTTGCCAGAATCAGATGATTTAGATGGTATATCACGCGATTCATGCTTCCTCCCTTTTCCGAAAGGCCTTTTGTTATTTGGACGAGGGCCATCAGTTGCAGACTGATCTCCTAGAGCCCTCCGCTGATCTTGTGCAGCCTCTTTCGCCCTCGCATTGCGTTCATTTCGGATCTTCTGGAGCCTCATTTTTTCAACATCCTCAAGTGCAAACTCCACGATTGGACGGCGCTCTGCACCAAAAGTTCCTGCAGAGACATAAAGAATGAGAAATGATAACACAGACCAAACCATATGGCGTTCAGCGTCAAACACCCAACAGGATAGCAACAAAAATGCAGAAGCCAACAGTCAACATGTTCGTTAGAACTGAATATCAGAGATACACACAGTTTGTCTTTGATGTTCTTATTCTCATAACTAAACCAAGCATTGTCCCATAAAAAGGTGAAACAGTCAGCAAAAAAGATAACCATGTCATTATGTACAAAGAACTACATCTACATCAAGCAGCAGTAAGAAAATGCAGCGAGAACAACATCTCATGATTGCTAAAGGGTAGAGATATGCAGACATGCAGCACTGACATACGTCACCAGTACGATAAGGTAAAGGTACAATGATGCACATTATTTTTATAAGTTATTTACATGCAACCCAGTCCAAATGTGTTGTGCACCGAATATTACAGTGGGTGCAATCTAAAAATAAAGCAACACATAAGTAAAATAAACTGACTGCAAATAGCTTTTCCATGCTACATCACAGAGCAGAAAGAACATGCAGCGCAATGGCACAACATGACTCCAGTCAATCTATTAAAAAATTAAAAGTGGTGGGTGTATGAAAGATTACCGGGATTGTTGTTTAGAACCCTTAGAGCTACAAGGGCATGCTCATGTTCTTGAAAGTCAACAAAGGCTACACCGCGGGAATGCTTATGTCCAGCACTCTGAGCTTTCTTTTCATTGTTCAGGATGTTTACCTGCTCAAGGCAAACGCAAATGCATAAGCTTCGAAAAGATACCTAAATATAATGAGGAGAAACTTGGACAGTAAACCCCAATTAAACCTTCCGGATGACAGGATTTTGCTTGGTAGCACGAGAAATCACTGCTTCTCGGCAAAGCTTCTTTACATCATTAATGGTCATAGTCTTAGGCAAATTGTAAATGATAAGCCTTGTTCTGGAGACGTGAAATTTTGGAGATACCAGCATTTGCGCTTTCCTTTTAGCTAACCTGCACAATGAAATCACGATCATTTCTATTGTTCACAAATTTCTTACATATGATTGAGGGTGTAATAAGATGTGACAATTCACAAGAAGATCTGAGAAGATAGCCCCAAAAATAGAAACTAAAATAAATCGAGTAGATATATAAATATAAAAATAGATGAATAAACAAGACACATAAAACACATATAAAAATAGATGAATAAACAAGACATCATGACACCATTACTAAATTTATAAATCCAAATTATGCCAGGAGCTATAGTTACATAGCATCGGAGGGGATCTGATCGAGTACACAACTGAGATAGTGCCAAGCTATGGTTGGGAAGATTCATCAATAACAGAAGGCAGATAACAACAGGAAATGAGGTTCTGATGCTTGCAAGAAATGTGTTGCCTTGCAAACATGACGGAGCCATCTACAGATGTGAAAATTGTACAAATCACAGCGAAAAAAGCATTGTCTCCAGGGGGGAGGGGACTAAGAATGAAACGTCACAATATTCCTGAAATCACTGTCCTTTGTTCTCAATTACAATGAAATTGGATTTTTTTTTAATCATCGGAACATAATCAGCACGCTGGCTACCATGCATGACCTAATGCACACATAAGGAAAGAGCTAAAGACCAACTCTTACTGAGAACTTGCCTGTGGCAAGATGGTTAGGAGGATGGTTGTACCCCTAGCCCACCAGAGTTCAAATCCTAGATTTGACATTGGTGTTTCTCATTTAGGCGGAATATTCTTCAGTGGGAGGCGACGTTCCCGTCGACAGCGAGGCGCCTGTGGTGACTTCGTCAATCTCAAGACCCAACCGCCGGCTCAGTCTTTCGGAGGTGCTCATAGGGGTAGGGTGTGCGTGCGTGCGTTCATAGGGGTGAGTGTGTGCACGTGTATGTGAGCGTCTGCGTTGTACTGTGTTTCGCAAAAAAAAAAGACCAACTCTTACCAATCACGTTTGTTCATGTCAACATCCGATACACCTTCTGCAGCTGGAGTTCCAGGGAGTATTTCACCTTCCTGCTTTCACACCAAACTTTCAGGAACAAAAAATAATGGAAGAGATGCACATAATGCAGTGCAAGTACAAGAGGTAACGGGTAAAACTTGCCTTGGACAAGTACAGATTGCGCCGATCCTCGACTTCATTATTTCCCTTTTCCAGTTCCTTTTTGTGAGCGGACTCCTTGTCCAGCGCTTTCTTAACATTAAGTGCCCTGCTTTTTATAAAAATTCCTAATCCAGGAGCAGCATTGGCAGCAGAAACTGCTGCATCCGCCGCCTCTGCCGTAGAAAACTTAAGAAACCCAGTCCCTCTAGGTCTCCTGCACAGATGGAACAAAAACTGTTGGAATCAAAGAATGCATCAGGTAAACATTCTGCTGTCAATACAACTGGTGGAGAAATGGACAACATAAAGTATTTCCGGTGAGATGGTTAAACATACTTTGTGAGTTTATGCAGAACTGGGAAGAAAGATTGGACCTTCCCAAATACTGAGAACCGCTCTGTTACCTCCTCATTCTTGATATCAAAAGGAAGGTTGCTTATGAATATTGTCCTATCCAGGCCAGTATCTTCTTTCTTGGGTTTCAAAGCAGGAATGGTGCATTCTGCCTCTGTTACATTTTTAGATTCTGCCAGCACGACAGTTGCAGGCTTCGGAGGAGAAATAGTACTTTCTGCCTCTGTTACATGTTTAGACTCTGCCAGCTTGACAGCTGCAGGTGAGTGGGGTTTCTTCTTTTCTGATGTGTCACTTTCTGCTTCAGAATCTGTATCAATATCAGAAACCTCAACACCAGATGGTTCAGGCTTCTCTGATGACTTGATCAAATTTTCAAGAACTTTTCTAGATATTTCTGCCTCGCTTTTGAAATCATCCTCAGGAAGACGATTGGAAGTCTCCGGATCATCACCATCATCGCTGTCATCTCCCCCAACAAGATTATCATCAGAGGTTTCCTCATCACTGCCCTCGTCGGATACATCTGCCAACTCTGAAAGCACAGACCATATATAAGAAAGCCGCTCCCACAGTAGTAACTAATAAAACAGAAAGCGTTGATTGAAAACATTATGTGATGGCATGCAGTGTAATAAAGCAAATAGTTGGCCAATTATGGTATTATCCTGGTTTAGTTTTAGAAGAAGAATTATACTCATGTTTCCTGAGAAACTGCATCAAGGAGCCAGTATGATATTTAGTCAAATATCAAAGACATGAGATTTACAATATAATGGTTTACTATATCATTAAGATAAGATGGCAAGTATAAATCTTGCATTAGCTGTTGACATAACTCTAGCTTTACGAGAAGCAGGCCTTTCAATGAATGACGCTACCGACAATGTTAACTGATATAAGAGTTTTTTGAAGTTACCATCATCCTTAGCATCGGACTTTGCAGCAACAGCATATACATTCTTCGGAACAGCCCAATCAACAGCTACAGTTCTCTTTGCAATAACTTTTCCATTAACATTTTTTATAGCCTGGTTAAGAGAAAAATCGTGACATATTAGGACTTCCATGAATATTTACTATTACTGAAAAGTAATGGCCATACATTTTCTGCATCCAGTTTACGTGTGAAAGACACAAAAGCAAAGCCTTTTGATTTCCTGTAAAAGGAATAAACACAACATGGTTATCATATATTCTGAGGTGCTTAATCCACTAAGGGAATAAAGGGATACAAAACATACCCATCATCAGACTTTTGTGGAATGGAGACATCCCAGACAAATCCTTCAGAACTAAACATGTCCATGATCTCCTTTATAGTAATCTGTAAGAATGAAAAATGCACATTAGCTTCACTTTACCTGCTCTAAGATACTACGTTTGGAACAGGTAGATTAGCATTTAACCAAGCACCTTGAAAGGCAGGTTCCTGACTATCACTCTCCATTTCCTGATCTTCGAACCCTGAATAGCAACAAACGTTTCAGCTTGGTTACTTCATGGTCAAAAATTCAACTTTAGTTCAACCATTTTGTACAACTAGCTAGAAGCTCCTAAAAACAACACAGCAATCAGAAACTCATCCTTTTCTAGTTCAACCATTTTGTACAACTACCTAGAAGCTCCTAAAAACAACCCAGCAATCAGAAACTCATCATTTTCTGCTGGAATGAGGTAAGTACCGGACAACTCTTGTTAATATGTGAGACGTACAAAGGCACTCTGTTATTTGCAGAACAATGTGAGATAACTCAAGACAGTGGCAGTGACAGCAAAAGCTTCCTGATCCTGACCAATCCAAACTTTATAACCTCTAACAGTTTACTCCGCGACATAAAGGGCTGCTAGGTACATGACTAAATATGTATCCACAGGAAACTCGAGAACTGCAAGTCTGAAAGTATAACCAAGAGACCTTAAAAGTATGATGAGGTAAGATACCCCAGGAGGCATAGCAGAATAAAAGTACTAGAATTTGAGACAATAATTTGAAGTTCAGAACCATTTTTAATTACCGCACTCCACCCATTTTAATTACCATACCAAGGTGTAATGTGACATCTTAAGAATTAGGAGTAAGTATATATGCATTGCATTAACATACAACTGAATGCTGAAGTGTGCACTAACAACCTAAACAGGTAACAGAAAAGAAGGATTTGAATTTTGTTTAGTTGCAGAAAAGGAACAGGACAATCAGACACGATGTAATAGCAGAATATCGAGATAAATGCAACACGATGAACAGCTTACCTCCCCGCCAAGTTGACGAGCCCAAACAATTGCTCCTTTGACCTCCTTATGATGCAAGAGAACAACAGAATCCCAAGCTGATTTGACACTTGCAAACAGTACTGCTGCTGTATCCGATGTGCATCCATCTCGTGCAAGCCCTGGAGGGGATGACAGCCATATTCTACTGTCAATACTGTACTTTACATGCTAGTTGTATTAAATGAATTAAGTGCCTGATGAAGCAATGGTAAATAAATGAAGATTCAAACATGTCTTGGAGAATGCAAGTTTTCTTCCATATTCTTATTAAAATGCAGAAACATTTATTGTGGTACTCTTGTTTTTCGGTCATATCTTAAGCGTTTTTTGGTCATATCTTAAGCTGACAAAGAGAAAGCTTCCAAAAATGGTAAACAGGTAAGCAATATCTATGTCCTCCATTTAGCCAGCCATAACTATAACTTTTAACCTCAAAGTGAAAGGATGGTGAAGTTCAAACATTCTTCCAGTAAGTAAGAATTTAATGGACAAATGGGACCTGTGTCCTTTTAGCAAGCAAAAAAACATGCAGCTGGAAGTGGAGGCACGACTTAGAAATTATACAATAATGCATGTGAAACAATCATCTTTTACATCCTAACCTCAAGCCACTAAAAATATGCTAGCTATGTGCAAATATCAAATATGAAGTTATGAACCATCGTCACATGTATGTCAGTGCTTAGGGGTAGGAATCAACTTGAAAACAGCTCAAAAATAAACAGCATCTTCTTCGTCAGCACACATAAATGAAATCGATCAATGAGCATAAAATTGGCCATTTGACATTGCTAAGTAATGTGAGAACATATTGGGTGCACAAGCAGCACGATTTTGAGGTAGGTAATGACTTTTGGGTTCACTGAGAAGCTAACTGAAAAAGTGCAGGCATGCAGCTTCCTATCATAATTAAAACTTTCGTATCAACAGGCAATGCAACTGAAGTTGCAAGGTGTTAAGAACAAGAGCCCAGCCGAATATGGCCACATGGCAGCTAGCACTACATTAGGATTGGGATTATTAGTTGCTCTTCACAGAATCTTCTCAATCCTTAAGAGAAACACCTCTGTATAAGGAGGTTCCTTGTAGTAGTTTGAGATGAAGCAAGACGTAAACCGAAACATTCCTAGTCTCCTTCCTGGCCCTGTGGTGCGGCTGATGCAAGGCGCCGTTGCACCAACTTGGGTCCATCAGTACCTAACCTCAACTAGGCGGCTAGGCATAAGGACCCCTATCTTATCTTGCTAAATAATTACAAGTGGTTCAAATTACCCTTGTAGCATTGACTAAAAGAGCTCAACCGGACAATCATCATGTGTTAAGAACACAATATACAATCAAGACTTAGTACAAATCGAGTGTTGGGTGCTTGGGAGAGAAATAGGTTACATAAAAAGAGCATACCATGGAGCTCCATTTCTTCTTTTGGAAGTGGATAATTTACAGATACTACCGTGCCAATCTCTCCAGCAAGACGGAAAACTTCACTAGCCGTAGAAAAGTCTGGAAGACCACCAAATATGACAGTTTTCGCATCCTACAAAATTAGGAGATAAAAATTAACAGTTGTATTGAATTAAACAGGAACAGGGTAAAACAAATGCTACAAAACATTTATATCCTTGACCAAAAAACTAAGAACGAGTGCATAGAAGGCGATCTAAAAGAATGTATAAAGATGGTAGGTAATATTTTAGGTGATGCAGTACAGTCCTGTAAATATAGAAACATTCCGGTCCATACCTTTGCTTTTCAGAACTTTTCACTTTATCAGTAGCCTTAATGCTAACTTCCTTCACTACTTTACTATCCTTCGCCAATAACTTTGGTGGCCCTAATTCAACAAAATATCTTGCATCAGAAAAATTAAGTACTAGGAAAACTGAATAGTAGAAAGGGTGCAAGAAGTTAAACAACTTTCAAATAGAAAACCTATATCTGTTTTATGGGATGTTTCCTCATGTTTTACAGGGGTAGAATTATCTTCTTCATCATCTTTTGCAGTTGAGTCCTCAGCTTGCACTGCTTATAAACAAAAACAGCCAGACCATCAGAACCTCAATCTATTGAACTTCACAAGCAACTAATTATCGATAATTACCGGTCTCCTTCTTATGCAAACGTTCCTTCAATGGAGCACGTTGAATTGCGAGCTTAACTCTGATTTTCCTACCAGCGACAGCAAATCCATTCTTTTCCTGAATAGCTCGCTCAGCATCTTGAACAGTGGCACTGATACCAATGTAACACAGTTTAAGCCAAATATGGTAACAGGGTCAAGGTCACTGTTGTGCCCACACAACTATCAGCAGAAAAAATCCTCTTTGAACAATCAATAAACTTGTAACAGCAGATGGATCGAGTTCTATGAATCAACTCAAGCTTAAATGATTTGGTTCCTCCATTGGTTCGGATGATTTTATTTTCTTACAAGAAAACTAATAAATAACCAGTTGTCCTATTAAAATCAAAATCAAAATGGGAACCAGTACAATGCAGTGGGTAATATTGGTCAGGAACTTAGTGAATATGTAATATACTTCTAATAATAATTACTGCAGTAAGGCTAATGCTATGAGGGGGCTGATAAAAATAACTAGGCTAACCACAATATGCAAGTTTTTTAAACTTCCTGCCAACAGAGACTCCAGCCGAAATTAAGTTGTGCTCAGGTGCTTCACATCAAAGTGGCTTTCCCACTACATTGCACGAAAGAAGAACAAGCACTACAAATATCCACAAAGACAAGTTCTGAAACTTACTATTGCACGAACCCAAATCCTCGACTCGTCTCGGATCCTGCAACAACAGAAACCCACATAAACAGAACACCTTAGTCATAAGCAACGCGAAATTACACCCAACCAAACACTAAACAGCCATTCAAATTCCTCTATCATAGGTCAGGTTACCTTTGGACGCGACCATGAAGCAGCGCCTCACCGGCCCGACCTCGCTAAACACCGTCTCGAGCTGCACAGCAAACAACACAGGCCGCAAATTCACACATGGAACCTCAAACACCAAAACCTAAGCAAGTAACCTATTTGCTTAGCAGAGGGGAAGTGCTAGGAGCTGGCCCTTACATCGGAAGACTTGTAGGTGTACGGCAGGTTGGAGACGAAGACGGTGGAGGGGCTGTGGCCCCCGGCAGCGCCGCCGCCGCCGCCGCCTGTGGCAGCATCGCCTTCCGCGGCGGCTTCTCCTCCGGCCCCGGGGCGGACGCGCTGCTTCCCCTTGCCCATCGCCGGCGTGCGTTGCGGGGGCGGGGACGGCCGTGGGAGCTGGGGGACTTCGCGGTTGCGATGGGACGAGAGGTTTTGGTGGGCTAGGGTTTATACTTCGGAATAGGCGAGTCGGTGTTCTGTGGGCTTGGGTGGACTGGAACTGGGCTGGCCCCGTAAGTGTGTAGTATTGGGTCTGTTCAGTTAGATGGGCATGGGGTGGGCATGACTAAAGATTTGGTGAGAAGTGAAAACAACAGAGGAGAAATGATTTTTTTTAAAGAGAAATTAGAAACATCTTTGCTATTTATCTCATCGCGCTATTCTAAACAGTGGTGTATTATAAGAGACGACCATCCGAATGCATTACTTTCAAGGCTTGAAACTAAATAAACTTGCATTACTTTCAAGTTTATACTTGGGAATAGGTGAGTCGTTGTTCAGTGGCCTTGAGTGGGCTGGAACTAGGTTGGCCCGTATGTATGTAGAGATGGCTTTAGGACCAGTTCTTTTGACGGCTTCTCTGCTGCCCCTCCCCAGCTTACTGGGAAGCCGCCCTTAAATTTGAGAGGTGTTTTAAACTCAATGTTAGATTCCTAATTTGGAAGCTTAGCTAAATTTTGGGCACGGAATCTTCAGAAAGCTACGGAGGGGCAGCTTGGGCCTTAGTGAGATGGGCGGGTGCATTATAGGATGTGTACGACCCAAGTCATGACTGGATATTGTTGGGCACCGCTTCTTTTCCCTCTTCACCTAGAGCCTAGAGGAGTTCCCATTCCCTCAAAACAAAAAAACCTAAAGGAGTTCCCTAAAAGAACAGAAGAAAACTTAGAGGATAGAGTTCTCTCAAAACAAAAAAAAAACTAGAGGATAGAGGAATCCCAGCCATCTTGTGCCATTTTTGAATATTTCTTATTATGCTCAAGTACATGGTTAGACCACAAGTATGTTGTCGTTAAACATCGAAACCACTTAGAGAGGGAAATGCCATTTCACCTATCAAGCACCAACATCGAGGGCTTGGAGAATCCATCATACTTACGGATCATCTCCTAGTACCTAAACAACCCTTCTACAACCTTCCTCCAGTCCCCCAAAACACTTGAATTGTTGAATGAACATAGTGCCTCCAATGTCATTGAAGGCCACCTCCTTATCAAGGTCCATGCATATGGCATTGTGTCCACAAGCGCTGAAGAGATGAAGGTTCTATAAGTGAGAAGTCGGCGACAATGATCCATGGGGTCTCATCTTTGATCACATAATTTTCATATAAATTGAGATCGTGAAACTCTTCCTCATCGGTTTTTTAGATTGCGCAGCAACAAATGAAGATCATCTACTTTCTTCACGCCAAAACCCCCGGTCAAACTTTCCCCTCCAGAAGCCATGGAGGCACCCACACTAGCCAAGAGTTGAGCCCCGTAGATGAGACTTGCAAACGACCGTACTCCTATTGAATTACATGGATCTGGTCAAGATCGCAGAGAAAAACTCGTGGCGGCTGTGGTCGCTAGAGATGAGATAAGCCCTAACGGGCACAACCGTGTTATATTGTGAAGACACATTGGATGGCTCAAATTGTTGTGGAATCAAGAGGCATGCAAAGACCTTGTAGCTCTAGACATGCTCTCGGGAACACCATGCAATACTACTGATGCACCTGTTGTTTTGGTGGTCCTTCACAACAGAGAAAACGAAAACTGAAAGGGTTGAAGAGGTCATCTGGTCCGGTCCATTATCCCAAAATTTACGATAGCAGATCATTCCAAACGTGTGCTAAACAAGCGTTAATAAATAACCATGTTTCTTAACTACAAGTTTGATCGGCACAGCACATTTCCTCAGACACAAATTCTATATAGGTCTTGAACACTGTTATCGTTGACAACTAACATTCGCTTCGATACGTTCACTCTATTATCATTTCTGGCTCAGACTCATGCTCGTGATGACTCGGATAATACCAATACGGCTCAGGCACCGGCCAACTACCATCGAAAAAGTTTTTAAAATAAGTCAAATACATTGAAGCAATTATGTGAAACAGGGTAAGCAAAAACATACTGAGACATGTCAGGCGTGACACAAAAAAAATATCGGGACATGTAGTAAGAATACCTATAATTAGGATTCTCTCTAATCCCAGCAGCAACGGCCCTACAAGCATGTGATTCATTACTACTAGTGCATAAATGGTCTAAAATTTTCAAACAAGATGTTGAAAAAATCAACAATGATAGACAAACAACCGAACTGGCCCCAGTTCTGCAACTGTCACATCCATGATGCATGTTTGGTACATAATTTAACTAGAAAAGACCGAACGGGTCAGCTAATTCTAGCTCACTAACACTTCAATACCTATGTTCATGAAAAGCAATGGAGCACTTCCATGCCATACAACAAATAAATTTATATATATGAAAGATATACGTATAGAAGGCATATCGCTCTGTATCGAAACTCTCCAATAGTTTCATAATTATGTTACTTGGTAGGTAAGGAGTTCCTTCGGTGTCATAAAAGCTCATGCCAACAAAGTTCCCTTTCAAATCATAAAGGGGACCTCCAATTCCAGCCTATACCACAAAAACAAAGTGAAACCTGAACAATAGTTACACAAGAAAAGATGATAATCGTACTAATCTACAGATTTCATAAATTTAATGACATTCACTTATTTTATGCAACTAATTATTTTCATCATGCGAAAAATATAAGAGAAATCATCACAATGTACCTTAGTTATTTTACAAGTGGAGAACTTCAGCTCTCTGCAATCGAATTTGTCTTGTTCGCCAACCACTAACCCATCTGTGGCCATCAAATTGCCAGATCTGAAGGCACGCCCGAGAGCTACTACCTTAGTCTGAATCGATTCAATGGATATTGCTGCATGGTTTTCGCTAAAAATCGGGATGCTGACAACAGCAACATTATAGCTTAAGTCATAATGCATTAATGTGCCTATGATATGTTTTTCCTTTGCAAAGCATGCTTCAATCTGATAACGAAGTTGAGACCAAACCAGCATCTCAGTGAACAGGTTAAGAGTAAATAGTGTCTAGTACGAACCCTCAAGTTATCAACAATCTTGTTTTCTTCACCGGATGTTCTAACCAAACTTGCTGAAGTAAGAACTGTTGAGGTGGATTCATTGCAGTCTAAAAATACACCTGTGCAAGCAAAATGCCTTTCCTTGTCTACACAGTATAATTTCAATCATTAGCTAGTGATCAGATAAAAAACAAAACTGGAAAAAAATAGCAAGCTCTTAACAGTACAATCACCATTGAACGAAGCGAGTGCGACAACACTCTTAGACTTCATTAAAGCAACTTTTCTAGTACGTTTCCTCCACATATGTGTGCCAAATTCTTGTTCAGAACTACCTTTCAAATACATGCCATCTGGTTAAATAAACATGGCACACCAGTTAAATGAGTGCCAAAATATAGCAGTTCAAACATGAAACAAACGGAAATAGTCACACGATCAAAAGTAACAACTCACGATCATCATAATCTGGCAAGGGATAACCATTAGACCTTAAGATATCATTTACCTCCTTTGTATATTCTAGCGGGACAAGCTAAAATATTTTATGATAATGTACCCGGTATGATGGGGAAAACAAAAATAAATGCTGGTGTAACAAGGTGAAGCAATCAATGATCATGAAGAAGCCGTGATCAGAAAAACCAAGAACATACCATCAGATGGCCAAGGATGTAGAATACTCAGATGCTCATGTTCATCCTTAGTGAGTGTCAGTGTAGGTTCATCCATGGTGAATTCTGGTGCAGAAATATCCTTGGTGAATTCTGATGCACCAAGATGAAGCGATCATTGACTTAGTGTCAGTAAAGAACAAAAAATCAACATGTAATAAGATAATTTGCATGATAGTTAACAATAATTGACTACAGCATGATTCACCTTGTGGCTTGGGGATAGAAGATATACAATATTTTTTGTTCTTTTTTTCACTACTCTCACTTGAGCTATTTTTACTTAAGTTACGTAGAATGAAAAAAATAGATAGAACTGAAGAATGCTGAGGAGTTCTATGCTGGAGTAGTTCCATATAGCATATCAATGAACTTCAGCGTGACTGGTTTAGGAGACCATAAACTAACCTTGTACCCCAGATGAGATACATACATGTCATAATTGGTTAGTAACATTATAAAATGACGAAGAATCGTCTGTTAGTGCATAATTTAGCAGCCATAAAGAGATGTTTTTCTTAGCTCACCTTCTATAAAACGCTCAGAATCAATGAGAATGTTTTGCATTTCATCCGCACTGCAGAATGCAGTAAACTCATCATAATGCATACAATAACAATATGATTAAATTTTCATGAGCATAACACATACAAGTATGATTAAATTCTCCAAGTCTATATGACATATCTCAACCAAAGATCACTCAAACATTCAAGAATTCTATTTGTTTGTACATATCGATTAATTTTCTGACCATGGTAGTCATTCATCCCAACAATGTTCCCATCAAAATCAACAAGTGGACCACCACTTCCATCCTAGCATAAAATGAAGTGTGTACATAAGAAAACAGTAAACTTTGGTGCATCAAAAGCTAGTACATACAATGATTAGAAAATTATGGAGGAGAAAAACCAACAGCACACCATAGTGATATTGCACGTAGACAACATAAATCCTTCATTGTCAACTTCACTTGGACTGTCAATCGGTTCCCCATATGTCTTGATTAATTTGCCAGAGTCGTAACAGCGTTTCACGGCTAATAAGTGAGTATGCGGGTCAACTTGCAGGCTGTTACTGAGACATGATTCACGAAGATCAGGGGAGAATATCGCGGTGATAACAACCATACCGAAAGGCAAATTATAATGTTGTATCCACCCATCAACAACTTCGTTGTTCGGAAGGCGCAATTTTATCTGTAATGTCATGACAGGTATATATACAGGATGATCAGCCTTCCCGATATCTTACATAAGAGCATCAAGTACAGGAAAAACGGCATGCAGTACAAACCTCCAGTGCAGGCATCGACCAGCATTCAGTATCTGACGTGCTAACCAAAGCTGACGATGTCAGAACGGATACACCAGACAATGAACTGTTTCTAACAACTATGCCTGTGCTTTTATAATGCACCTTGTCTCCTACACAAGATCATTATTAATTACAGTCACTGTCTACTGACAATTAAGTAGTATGAACCAATAAAACTGCTGTGCATGCAGTAATATGATCACCATCAAATGAAGCAAGCGCGACAATGCTTGGGGACAACTTTGTAGCGAGTTCTTGACCGAGTTCACACCGACAAAGTTCTTCACTGGGGTTCTTTACCACAGCTTCACGCCCATCACTCAAAATGCTGGATACCGCTTTTACTCTTCACTTACAATTTTTTTGCCCTCCATTTGAGCTATTTGTTGTTCGCTTAAGTTCCAGCTTCTTCGCTGCAAAAACTGAGGCACACATAAAAGAAGGATTGGAAATCTTTATTTGTTAAATTAAAGTGCACGCAAGGAACCTGTACTTTGACAAGCTTCACTCTAGCTTATGTTTGATTGGCTGGACATTTTATCTTGCAGTGATCAGGAATCATTATTTCCCAATGAGAAAAGTTTAATGTGGCCAAGTTCATGGGAAGTGTGAGGGCCCCATCTATTGAAACAGATCAACAGATTATGATATGCGCGGAGAAGCAGCTTAGGTTGTTGTCATCACATTACAAGTTTACAACAAACGGAGAAAGAATTAGAAAGAAGGGACAAGTTGCACGCAGATCATGGCCGCTCTTACTCGAGCCGAAAGAGAAGACAGAGGATTTCGCGTCGAAGCCCATATTCATCAGTCCTCCGCAGGCACCAGCCAGCCACCCACGGGGCATGGTCATACACGTACACAACGACAGCGGCAAGACCCGCCCGGGAGAACGCCATGCTGCTCGCCGCTGCCAAGAAGCCCTAGGTAAGGGAAGGGGACGAGGACGGAGAGGAGCTCACCGGAGAGAAGGCCAGACTGCCACCGTGGCCGGAGGAGGTGGGCGCCGGTGCCGTACCGAGGGCGGCGTCCACGTCGACTCGTCTTCGTACCTGCCATGGAGCCACCTGGCGGCGTGCAGGCGTGCAGCGTGCAGGTCTGCTGCACGAGAGAGCTGGAGAAGAGTGCGAAACTAGGTTGTACCTCAAACTTAAATCATCCCCCACATAAATCCATGTGATAATACAAACGTTGTCAAGTAATACATTTACTGGTATATTATTACAAGACTTCTATAGTTGAACGTATACTCCCTCCGTACCAAAATATAAGACTTTCTATACTTTCTGAATTTGTCCCGTTTCATACACTAGTTAATATGTACGTGCAACGCACGTCTTCACGATTAAATGTACAATTTACAAGTAGTAAAAACATTATCAGGGCCGGCGACAATCTCCCAGATGTGCTCTTGTTTTCTAGTTCCATTCAAGAAGTAGATCGATGCAGAAGAGAATTCATGAGTCCAAAACTTCAATTCAAGTATGTATGGACATAACTTAATGTCGTAGGCACGTTGCGTACATTCCGTAGTACATTCCGGAATTAAGAACGTCGGAGCATGTGACCCACGTCCAGCAGCACAGATCACCACATGAGGCGCCGAGAATGTTGTCCGGGTCCCGCAGCGAACGAACGGAAACCAAACCCACATACTCACGGTGTAGAAAGATAGCAAAGTGTCCATGCATTGCAACGGGTCTATATTCTAAATAAGGTGTAACATGTAATTTCTCTAGACAAACAAACATTTGATACGACCTAATCTCTTTACAACAAAATAATTTACATAAATAAATGATAGGCTTTGTCTACCTTGAGAGTCTAGGAATAATATGACCCACAAGTACTTTAAATATGATGGGCTAGCCTTTGGTTTGGCATGTGGTGTTTATTGGACTGAGCTCATGGAGAAAAGGAATGCTAAGTGGGCTAGCTTTTTTAAAAAAATTATGAAGTGGCAAACTGAAATAGGCACGACACAGAACTGAACGACATCTTCATGTTCAGAATTCAGTTCGTGTACAAAAGAAATCATGACTTTCATTTTATTTTGAATAATGCAAAATCTTTTTTCATTTGGTACCAGATTTCGTGATCGATTACAAGAGCAATAAAGAATAAAAATCAGTTCTAGTTCATCAAGAATTTTAATCTTAATTTTCATGGAGTTGCTTCGGTACACCAAGTCATACAAAAATTGACACAAATCCAAGCGCCGGCCCGCGGGGCAACAAATGCATGTAGAGCCGTAGAGGTAATCAGTCAAGTATATACAACTAATATCCTCGTCATCGCGACGCAGCTAACCGAAGCAGCTCGAAGCTAGTGATCGATCGTGTACGTGATCTAAATTTCAGTTTCAGCTGTCAATACTAATCGAAGGCGACGTCGCTCCACCGGCGCTGACGGCGGAGGAGGCGTCGCTCTTCATTGCCGCCGTCGTGCTTGGTGGTGGGCGGGCCGTGCTTGTGGTCGCCCTCGTACATGGCAACCAGCACCGTGTTGTCCCCGCCTCCCCGGCGCTGCGCTGCACCTTCTTCTTGACCGTCTACCACGGCGCGAAGGAGCAGCGGTAGTAGGACCTCGGGCACGCGTTGTCCTTGGTCACCTTCTGCCCGTACTTCCGCCATTGGTACTCGTCCTTCACCACCTGCTCGAACGATAATAAAAACAGATTAGTTAACTGGGCACAAATAAGGAGGAAGAAGAAGATGTATATTCGATTGATTTCGCTATTTAGGAGGCAGAGGTCGGCGGGGTCAGCGTGGACGTAGGTAGCGCTTGGAGACCCTGCTGGGCTGGGACTCGTCAGCGCGGACGCGCTTGCTGATGTCGCACGGCTTGTGAGCGGACGTGCACTTCGCGTGGTCGGGGCTGACAGCAACGGTGACGATGAAGCCGCCGCCGCTCGGGACCGCGGCTAGCGGGGCAAAGGGTTGCGGTGGCTGCTCGCGGTGTCTAGGCTGTTGCTGCGGACCCGATTCCTCCCCGGCCGGCAGCGTCCGTCCCCATCGTCTTCAAATAGTCCCTGCCTGGACGCTCCTGGCCGGCCGCGCCCGTTACCGTCGCCGAGACCGCGTTCCGGTGGCGTTCTGGTGGCCGTGCGGGCCGGCGTCGTCCATGGCGCCGCTGAAGTCGCCGTGGAGAGGAGATGTTTGCGCCGGCGTCATTCATGGCGCCGCTGAAGTCACCGGAGAAGTCGCCGTGGAGAGGAGATGTTTGCGCCGGCGTCATCCATGGCGCCGCTGAAGTCGCCGGAGATGTTTGCGCCGGCGTCGTCCATGGCGAGCGGCGGGCGACTGGGCGCCGCTGATGTTGGCTGATCAAAACGCTCACATAAAAGGTTACGTACCGTTTCGGGAGTGGGAGTGGGATTTGATCTGGAGCGTTGATTAAATTGGATGGCTGTGATTTAATGTATCAACATAGCACAACACAAGTTTGCTCTTTTAATAGTAGTATAGAGCCACTGAAGTCGTCGGAGATGTTTGCGCCGGCGTCGTCCATGGCGAGCGGCGGGCGCGCGGGCGACTGGGCACCGCTGATGTTCGCTGATCAAAACGCTCGCATAAAAGGTTACGTACCGTTTCGGGAGTGGGAGTGGGATTTGATCTGGAGCGTTGATTAAATTGGATGGCTGTGATTTAATGTATCAACATAGCACAACACAAGTTTGCTCTTAATAGTAGTATAGATATATAGATATGTTTTAGTGTGTTGATGGGATGAAGTAAAAAAGGATATAAAGTCTTATGAAAATATAGGGGGGAGTATAATCTAGATATTAATTATTACAAGGGTCTCCCGCCTCTGTCCTCTACGATCGTGTCGTCGCCCCCCTCCGTCGTAGCCGCCAACGCCTGTGACATGGAGAAGGACGCTTCAAAGTAGGACGGCTCGCCAAAAATCGTGGGGCCGAACAAGGCGGAGACCATGAGGCGGCGCGCTCATGAGAAGACGGAAAAGGAAGTTGCAGAGAAGGCACCCATTGAGGTGGAGTTCGCCGCATCCACTCGGGTGCCCACAAGAAGGGTCACGTTCTCGACCACCCCCCATGTCCGAGCCAGACGGCGTTATGGTATCTTTTTTCCTAAATGGTTCTTAAGAAAACTTTTAGCCACTAATGGACCCTCAAAAAACTTTCAGCCAGATCTGGCCCTTTGAAAAACGCCATATTATAAGGCATTCTGAAATCTCAGAGGTCCTGGAAATCTCAGAAAACACCATTCACTTTGGTTTATCCGAGCTTGAAGAACAAAAATTTCTAAGTCATTTAGAATAAGCTACTCCCTCCGATCTGGAAAGAGTGTCGGGAGTTGTACACGAATTTGTTCTACCGTAGCATGCTCTATACGGCAATTAAAACGGACAAGAGGGAGTATTTGATATGCATTTTTCAGTCGCAGAGATCAGAATCTTTGTAACTGAAAACACCATATTGAATGGCTTGGCAGTTGTTGGGCATTATGGATGCTTGTGGAGTAGTTAAACGACAATTTCGGTATATCACTTCATGAACAAGTTACCTATTACTTTTTCCTATAGTCTTGAATCAGCTGCCCAAAGATACTGGTATTCTGTTTATTCAGGAGGTTTATTTTTCTTTGATCTGGAAACTACTACTCTTTCTTTTGAAAGTATCTGGCCGTTGGGATATGGTATGTGACAAGTGAATATTTGAAATAAGAAATGAATTCTAACTTTTGGATAACGGATCCTTCTAATCTAGTCTATCTAATGTCTTTTTCAGGAGCCACCGGAGACGCTACGGGAGAACCACGTAGATTGTGGTAAAAGACTCGATGATATCTTTCTTCAATGTGGGTTTTTCTTTTCCCACGTGAGCCCTTCCTTGCCCGAGATTGTTGCAAAGCCACTGGCACATCTCCAGAAGAAACATGGGAGATCCTGAGCTTGAGACTTCACACGGGACGAGGATGCGTCCTTGTACAATGGTGTGACTGTCCCGGTCCCTCTTGTAACTAATTAGTTCTCACTTGGAGCCATCACACTCCTCTCTGTCCCTTACATGCAAATGGTGATATCATCCAATGTTCTCTCAATTTCAAAATTTCAAAAGTTGTATCTCACAAATCATACATCTGATTTTTCCGCTTGTAACTGCTAGATTGTTATAACTATCTACTCCCACCGTTTTTAAATATAAGATGTTTAACTTTTTTTTGTAGATTCACATGTATCTAGACATATTTTAGTTTGTATGTTCACTCATTTCGGTCTACATCTAGTTAACGTGTGAAACACCTAAAACATCTTATATTTATGAACAGAGTGAGTATCAGATTATAATAACTTGTTGCGAGGTTACCTCTACGCCATTATATCCCTTCAAAGAACTAAGCTCCCTAAAAATAGAGGCTTGTGGTTGCACCTAGGTGTGAACATGGGTGGTCCCACCTGTAAGTGACTAAGCTCTCCAAAAATAGAGTGGTGTGGTTGCTTCTAGGTGTGAACGTGGGTGGCCCCACCTGTAAGTGAGTGTGATTTTCTTCTTTAAAGTACTAAGCTCTTTAATTAAAAATAGAGGGACGTGGTTTCTCCTAGGTGTGAACATGTGTGGCCCTACTTGTAAGTGGGTGTGATTTTTCGTTGCCCATAGTCGGTGATAGCACCGCTTTGCTGGTTTGATGGGTCTGCGTGTTGATCTTGTGCGGTTAAGAAGGACGACGCCGGTCCCAGTCCACCCTGCATTGCCTCTCCGACCTCCGCGATTCGACAGCTGCACCACCCCCGGTCCTCCACGCTGCTCCTAGGCCTCGACGGCGTTGGCGCGACCGTTCTTCCCTATCCTCCAGTGGCGCCTCCGACACCAAAGTGGCCGCCGACCAGGCCGGAGCAGCCAACATACAGCGCTCTCGTGCTCCAAAACAACCTCTCCTTCGGGAGCATCACTACATCACGCGCAGACAGTGACGGCGCATGCAAGCCGCCCAAGCTTTTCTCGGCCATCATGTTGCCGTTGCTCACGGTCAGCCTTCTCTTCTCCAACTGTTCGGTCCTCTGGCCTCAACCCCAGCTCGCCCTCGGTGCTTTGTATTGTTCAATGTTTCTTTTAATGCAAGTTCCTTTTCACAAACAAAAAAAACTACACGATACTATTTCGCCTATAAGCTGACGTGCATTGCTTTTTTTTTTTTTTGACACATCCAACACCCTCATATATTCACCAAACATCCACATACAAAGTACACAGATCGAAGAAAACGAAGAACATACATACGAGGAGGAAGATCCAGAGCCAGCATCGCGAGCCGCAGCTCCGCCGGCGACGAAGACGAAGGCCAGCAAGCCACCTTGCCACTGCCTGGGCAACTATTCGACCCTTGAGAGACGCCTCCAAGCCTGCCCGCCGCGCCGCGACGAACTTGTTGTCGATGAACACGCAGGGAGACGCCCCCCTGGCACCGCTTCCCTTCTTCACCTCGGCCACCAACGGATCCGTCGCTGGAGGAGGCTGGAGAACCCGAGCAGCCCTGGACAAGCACCGCAGCTCCAGCGCCGCCGCACCGCAGCAGCTGGAGGAGAAGGCCGCGCACGGCGGATCCAGGATCCGCGAGCACGGCGAGGACGACGCCCGTGCGACGAAGCTCCACCGGAGCTCCACCGCCGGAGAGGAAGGACGCCGCCGCCAAAACACCACCGACCGCACCACCGCCTCCACAGCGCCGCCGGAGGCAACCCACACACCCCTACTCTATATACACGAGGAGATCCAGGGATCCCCCACCCACCCGCCGCCGGAGCGGACGGGGGGAGAGAGATCCCAGCGGATCTGCGACGGCGAGAGCGCGGCGGCAGGCGATTCCAGAAAATCGCCCTCTCTGCACAGTAGTGAGGAGGGAGGGGAAAGTCATTGCTTTTGAAGTAGGCGCGATGCCACAAGTAACACAAGTGACACCTCGGTATGAATTAATCAAAATACGGGGGTATGGGGAGAGAAAGAATGGATAATAAACTTTAAACTGTAAACCTTCATTGCTATGAATTAATCAAAACCAGGTCTCATAAATAGAAATATGTACTCAAAGTGTCTCCCTAAAATTTAAGCACTTTGCCAAAGAACTATGAAAAAACGAAATATACAACAATGGCACTCCGGTATACAATTAAGTATCCTGTACAGACCTGAGCTTCCCAAAGAGTACAGCTTATTGCCACCTGACTAACCAAAAGATGTTACCACCTTGAGCGTGAAATTCACAAACCACAAAGTCATGCAAATATTTGTTTTGGTCAGAGGCAGCTTAGCTTGTGTTCTACTGAACAACCCTAAAATATTGACTCAGCTTTCTCTCTCGATAAAACAGAAACCCTTGTTGCAATGACGTACTCGTCTTGAGTTATGAACAATCAAACAGCTTTTATTTGTTCATACTTTTCTCCTATGCTCCCACCTTTCTGTTTTTGGAACTCGATGTATCTTAGAGTGCTTGCAAAGAAGGCCTCTGCGGACGGATCAGATGTCTGGCTGTCATTTTGCTTCTCTGTCCTAATAAGTTCAATCAAATCTTGAATTACGGTGTTTGTGATTTGTGGGATTCCTTTCTCGAAGAAGTACAGATACCTGAAATTAATAGAAGTGTGAGGACTACAATAGCAGCAGAAAAAGATATCAAGTATAAGTCTCGAGTTTTACTTGTTCAATATTTCAATAAATAGAGTGACAGATCCGCTGCTTCCCTTTGATACGTTGGCCATCTGTTGAGCAGCATTTGCAATTCTCAAGGCACGCTTTAAACAAAGGAGGACCCTGTAACAAAATTTTGGTTAGGCCAACATGAGAGGTCCTACATATTTTAGATATGATTCAACAGCAGGCCCGAAGTTATGATTGTCTACAAACTGCATGTAGTTGATGTAAAAAGATAAACCAGAGGATGGCGATTTTTCTTTCCTTATCGTATAGGACGCGATTTCCTACCCTTTATGTGCCAAATATACCGAAAACAAATGACTATATCAATAAGTTCACCTTTCACCGTCCATTATTCCATCTTGGTCATCAGTCCAGAAAAGGTGTGAACATGCATAGACTGCTCGGCACTGATCAGGCTTCTTTAGAAGTTTTGCTGAGTACTGCACAAAAACAGGTGATGTCATTCACAGTAAAGGCTAGATGAATTAATAGATTTGGGGAATAACATAAATCAAAATACACAACACCAAAGCAAGAAATTGTTACCCCTGTTGTCTTATGGGTGAGGGTGTCTCTGTTTTCCACCCCAAATATACTCATCCGCTGAAGGGTTCCAATAATTAGGTGAAGTGCGGTAATTTGAGCCTTAGAATCCTGCTTGTGGCAAGGAACCATTACAAGGAAAAGATATGTTAAAGCATTCAAATGTCCTAAGGCATGCATAGCAAATGACATTTATGATATGGTCCAGGGCAGGCATAGAGTAGGAGAGAGGCGGGTGGGGTCATACCGCGATTTCTTCTTCATATAAGATGAATGCTTGTGTGAAGAATTCATAAGCAACTGGTTCCAGATCACAATCGTTGGCAGCCTGCATACAAAATGCAGTCACACAATAGGAACCAATGTAAAAAGAGTCAATAATTTTTTGTTCCAACAATACCTCTGCGCATTGTAGATATAGTCTGAGAGACAGTTCTGGACAAGGAACACATGAGAGTGCTTCGATAGTCTGAAAATTAGAAAATGACAACCTTGATGACTGTGCACAAGGATATAGAAATGCACAAGAATATAAAGCCTCAACATTATGAGTTTTGGCACTGGAGGATGCCGACATTAAATAGTTTTAATCTCATCAAAGATAGGATACTAGCTATTCTGCGTAGCTTTGGCAACAGCTTAACATAAATACATAATGCACATAAAAGTGAGTCATTTTTTGAATCAGACTATTAACAGTGGCAAGGAAATAAATGTATATACAACCAATTGCAATTGACAGTTCTATGTTATGTCCATGTGATCATGTCTGCTCCAAGAGCACAAACCAGAAAGTTAACATGTACGAAGAAGATAGAAAAACCTGATGCAAGATCTGAAATATTTTCTTAGGAGTTGCTGGAACTTCCTCTCCAGTGACATCTCCATCTTGACCTTGCAATCGTCTGACCAACTGCAGGCAAGAAAAAATATCCACAGATTGAACTCCTCATCTGTATAATTGGTAGACCAAAGCAAAATATAGCACCAACACCAATATCATCATGTCTACCAGCCTTCTCAACTATACAATTTTTTTTACAAATGCATTGTACGAAAACATTATTAAATGTGGAAGTCCTTAGTACACAAACCTTGAGAGCGGAGAATACCAACGACGGCACAGTGAAAGGTAGACGCTTGTGACCTCCCTGAAGTATATGCTTCTGGACAGTACATAAGATCTGAAAGATTGGCAAGTATTTTCTATCAGGCATCTTCTAACTGGGCAAACGTCAACACATATACCCTGATATAAGTAAATGCTGCCAATAACAACACAAACTCGAGAGCAGGTGCCTGGTTTCTCGGTTTAGCATGGACAAAGATAATTGGCCCTGCTTCATTTGTAACCAGATACTACCATGGCTGAGCCACTGCCTTTTTCAGCCTCAAAAGATGAGAAATAGCAAAATAAGAAGAAGAACCTCAGGCTAGTAATTGGATATCATTTTCTACAAAGAAAGGCAAATTAGTAATAGAATACCATCGGTGCTAACTCAGAACTTCAACTTCTCATTTAACTTAAGTTCAATTTTTATTTACAACATTATTTGCAGGGAAAGACACTAGCTCGTAACTCCATTGGACATCGCCAGCACTGGACATCTGGAACACAGATGTGTGAACTGAACGTATAAAACAGACGCATATGTAACCCCGAGAACTAAAGAAGGGGGATAATGTAATGGAGACTGAAAAAATTGCAAGCTCTCATCAACTTCAGTGTAATAAGAAATGTACCTTCAGCATCTCTTCATGGTCATCATTGTGCAACATGTGAATAAGGCGTGCTACAGAATTCTGTTCCTCCTTGAAATCCTCCTCATCAAGCTAATGCAAAAAAATGTTAACAATGGGGTAAACTTGATGAGAAACTATAATATTGTGTGCACTGATCAGGCGGCAGCACAAAGAAGATAACAAACCAGTTAAAGAAAGTTGTAGCATGAAGTGTATGATCTCACCTCATCATCTTGAGCCCCATCCATATCTTTTATAAGGCCCTTAATTAAATCAAAAAGAGCCTCGATCTGCAAGAAATAGAGACACAAATCTCATGGGTATGTTCCACAGTAACTGATCGAGTAACAGCGTAGTGAAACATTACCTTGTCGGAAGTAGATATGCAAGTTGTGTTCTTCATTATGCTTTGAATTATTACCAGGGCCATCACTTTGGTTGTAGCATTATCCAAATAATCCATAACCCGAGGATAGTTCGAAAGCTCCAAGGCAGTAACAATATTACTATACTTCTCGAGCGGGGCGCTAAGAAGTGCAACAATTTGCTTTGTTGCTCTGCTATCTTCAAGTTTTTCCTTGCCTGAAAGTTTCTTGACGCATGCACCCTGTCCATTGTTAAACATAACATGAGCTGGCAGCCTAGGACGTTTAAGCATATATCTACATCAACTATAGAACTAGAATGATTTTTTAGGATTAGTGAATAAGAAATAAGATAAACTGTAGAACAACTATCTTTGTCAACACTTAGCATACCAACACTTGGTCAACATAATCAAGCCGATCTGGATGCACACGGAGGGTAAATGTGAGGAGCGATACATATAAAGTTACTGCTCCAACAACCGGCATGTCAACCTGAGCTTCTATCACCTGCCAGCAAACAATAGCTCAGTTACTTCAGTCTAACCAGTACTCCAGCAGAACAACAGCACGTAATTTCAACAAGAAATAAAAGGTTTAGGAAAACAAAGAAGCAGTAACTGAAGTGCCACCTTTCCAATAGCATTGCTGAACTTTGCAAATGCTTCAACTTGCAAAAACTCTGGTAGTACCTGCACAATTCATTAATGTAAGAGCATGTACAAATTATGTGATGAAGTGGTCTACAGGATGCTTACTTCAGGACTTGTGGCAGCATAGTTTGACAATCTGTCCATGAGCTGGGATAGCACCGTTTTGATATCCACACTTGGCTGCAAAATAACTTCCATGATGACTTGCATCCATAGTACAATAAAACAGAAACTGCATATCAATTATTACAATTGATCAAGATTTAGTACTCATACTCTGCACTTCATTGTATATTCGTATTTACCTTGTATGTTGCCATGTTAACAATACACTGAACTTACATATCATGTCAGATTTTACACTACGATATAAAGACTACTAAAGTATGTGTTCTTCATCTAATTACGGCACCACACAAAAAATTCACTACATTAGTTTAGTTCGCCCCAAATTCCATACTTAGCTAGTATGATAGATTATACTCAATCTGAAGATTAAGAGTGCACCTGAATTTATTTAGTTAAGTTCTTGATTGTAATATAAATGTAATTAAATTGTTTAAGTTGTGAAGCACAGAAAAACCAACCTTATTTAGTTTTATAAAAAAATAAAATTGATCAAAGGCATAAGGATCACATTATAATCATCACTGACTCGTGGCATTGGATGACAGAACTGACTAAAGATGTCACATTATAATCATCACTGGTATGCGTCATTGGACGACTTCTCTTATGCAAGTATATACATATAACAGCATAAAATGGGCCATTCCTGCAGGGAAACAAGCTAACAAAAAGCAAAGTTGCCAACCTGTAGCTGGGGAAATGCGCTCAGCAATGTTTCCAATGTCTGTAAATGGTATTCATCTGGAAAGACTTGGATTATGCAGTCCATGAGGTAGAACTGTGCAACATCATCCTTACAATTAACAACCTGCGAAAATATTCCAGCTTCAGTTCCACTAGATCATGGAGGTATATTGTCATTTTACATCAATAAATCAACTCAAACCTGCTCTGATATCCTTGGAAGAACAGTTTCTTTGTACATATCAAGGTCAACACCCTCAATTTGGCTTAGAACGTGAAGGTTTTTGCCTACCTGGAAAAGAATACAAAAACTTGTGTTGTTAGAATGGCTCCAATAACAGTCAACGACAATAGGTAGATGCTAATCAAGTTACCAGATCACGCAGTTCATTTCTTTCCTTCACCCGCTTGTCCTTCTCCCGAACAGGTCCCTGCAGACCAGGGTCATCATTTTCTTGTTTCAGCTCAGGATCATCTAACCAGGTCAATGTCTTATGATCACCAAATGTCTAGAACTAGATTCCAAATGACGGCATGAGTGATAAATGATCTTTATTTGAGCAACAGATGGGAGGTGATATAGATTCAGTGCGGCCTAGCATGTTAAATGCACGATACGAAAGAAAAGAAAATGAGGAAAGTTGAGCCTCCAGATTAAAAGCCCGCAAACAAACCTGATGCTGCATCCGGACCCAGAGTTTGTTCATTTCTATGAAGTTTTGAAGAACAAATTCAACTGCATCATTAATGCTGTCAGCATCCCTGCATGATTAAAAAACTATGGAATATTAGAAAAAAAATGCATAAATCTCAAAATGGCATACACTATCAGGACAAGTCAGTCAATGTCGCAACACCCCGTTATAATGAACTAAACTAATTACAGATCATTTCTGCATGATCCAAAATCAAACAGTCTCACTGGAAATAGTTAGGGCCTGGAATGCAATGCACAATAATACAATTGTGATTGAATAGGATTGGTTAAACTTTATATAAGCCAATGACAAGAGACAAGAGGGTTGGTGACAAAGTAACATCAAATAATGAATAGTAAGTCCCAGGACCCAAGTCAGTATAACATTGCAGGAGTTGTACAAAATGAAGAAAAAGGAACTAGTAACACTAGTACTACTGCATCATGTTGACAAGGTTTATAGGATTGTTAGTTACGCCTCATTTTTTAGGCCCATGATAATATATTTACATGAAAGATTACTTTGTTTCAGTTTCAGTACTAGGTCTAGTTATAAGCCTTTTTGTGTAGTCAATGACTCGGTGCAGCGTACTGTTTTTGTAACTATCATAGCACATGTTTCTTTTCCAATAAATTGTAGTACATGTGTGGCACCATTGGAGAATAGGCTAATTCTTAGTATCCTACAGTTGGTGTTATTTATAAGGAAAATCTCACCATTTGACATACAAACATTATTGAAAGAAAAAACTGCGCTTAAAAACAGCGTGGAATGATGTACAGTACCCTTCATACTCGGAACCAATATCAGGCAGCTTGTCTCTGCTTATCTGAGATAGGTAACTTCTTAGGAAAAGTCCGCGGAGAGGATGTTGAATGCCTCGACACATTTCAACAAGGTCTTTCAGAACATCTTTAGCAGGAGCCTCCTTTGATTTAATGTACACAGATCCTACTGTGCAGAGCAGATAGCTAGCACATGAACAACATAAAATCAGATACAGTCTAGGTTCTTAAAATTGTAACAAATTACAGTATTACACATATGGCATGATAAACAGTTGGCACATTGGGAACTATCCTGAGGCATGGCAGAATGTTAATTGGGCATCCTCCGAAGCACAGTAAGTAACTGCCTACGTGGCAGTTATCAAACTCGCAACACATTGAGGAATAACCGATGATGGAATGGCATACCATACCCTTTTTTACTAGTTCAAAAACTGTGGATGCAATAAGTCTATTTCATTTCAATGTCTCAGAAAGTATGCACTACGTTCAAACTAGTCTGGTAAACACAGGAAAATGTTACTACCAAGCTAACTGACCAATCATTCAATCTCATAGCTGCTACTGGAGACATAGCTTGGATGATCCGCACTGCCACGACTGACAGTCACTTTCAAGCAAGTAATTGAACTAAAAATCAAAGTCTGCAAAAGGGGGGTCATGAGCCTTACAGTCTGGGCAGCACGTTGCCGGCATGCTGCACGAGCTCGTAGAGATCAACGACGGAGCAGCTGCCCCGCCGGGTCTCCTCCCTGAAGAACATCTCCAGCTTCCGCATCTCATCGAACGCCCTCATGTCTGCAAACCCAACAAGTGAAGCCCATCTGATCAAACCCCCGCTGAACTGAACCCACTCCCACACAATTCGACACGCCGGAAGAACCCCAACAACACTCACATAGCTCGTAGTACTTGTGCGGGGAGAGGCGCGAGGTGCGCAGCTCGGAGAGCATCTGCGCCGAGTACTTGAGCGCGTCCTTGAGGTTGTTCGAGTCCTGCATCCACACCAATTCGCCGATCGAGGCGGGTAAGCTATACTAGTCGAGGGCGGGTAGGGCGGGGGAGGGGAGGAGGGGGGCTTACGAGGGCGCGGTGCATGTAGAAGGCGTTCTGCTGGACGCCGGCGATGCCCTCGGCGAGCCAGCGCTCCTCGTCGTCGCCGCCGCCGTCGGGCAGCATCCTGGCGGCCGCCGTCTTCGCGGACTCCGGGGGTGGATCTGGTCGGCGGCGTCCTCCTCCTCCTCGGCGACGGCTCGGAGTGGGAGATCCCGTCCGTCGCGCGTGGCTCTGCCCCCTCGGGTTTGGCTGGGTGCGTGTGTCTGCGTTCTTCGCGTGTTTTTTTATGTTCAGTTTTTTGCGATTTCGTTCTTGATTGATGCCTCGGATCCCGAATGGTTCCGATCGGAACCGGATGGACGTGGTTGACCGGATGGTCTGGCAGGGGGCTGACTTACCGATGGAATACATCTGACTGGCAGGTGGGCCAGTAGCATGTAATTTCTTCAAAACTATTACTCCTAGCCCCTATATGGCTATATAGATTGTATATTTGTATGTTAATGATCTTTTTTTTTTGAAAGAAGTATGTTAATGATCTTCGTCTCTATGGATTGAATTCATGTTGGAGAAACTGAATTTGATGGGTTTTAAGAAGAATTTGTAAGCTTCAACTTATAGTTTCTTCTAGTAGGTATCACCTAAATTCAAAAGCATTGAGCCTGACAGAATTTATAGAGATTGTTTTTATATGCTCCTAGGTTGTATGAGCATCTAGCGAGAGGTTATAACTCCATAAATGTTATCCCCCACACTTTATATGCATTTCCTCTCTTTATATTTGCGCATACTTTCTCTCACACTAACACACTCACTTTTGTAGTGTTGTTAATGATGATCGTGTCTATGGACAGGATGATTTTGTAAAACAAATTGGTTGCGATTTGTACATATCCCTTCATATGATCGCAAGCATTTCTTATGCTTGAGTTTGTGTTGGATTACTATAAGAGATTACATAGTGGGAATGTTTTTATGGGTCTCGTATGCACCTCCTCCCTCTCTTTTTCTGTTCAGAGTCATGCAAAAAAATCATTTAACTGTCTATAACTCGGTTCGAGGGGACATGAAGTCATCAAATATGTATCATACATATATTTTTATTTCGTCGTGTGACCTTGTGTTCCAAACAGACCATAAACTCAATAAGTTGATCATTCAAAGTTCTATATGTGTACAAATAATCCATTTAGTTACAATTTGACCCGGATTGTGTACATTTTTTTGTCTAACTGTGTTGTTGCACAATTTTCATATACATACGACCATGATGTGACAAAAAAAATTAGGGATGGTAAGGGCATACTACTACCTCCGTTCCGCAAAACAAGGCGTATAAGTTTTGTAAAAAGTCCAACCATGTGAAATTTGACCAATTGCTTAGAGAAAACCATCAGCCTCTACAATGTCAAGCCAATCTTATTAGATAAATCATTAGATCTATTTTTATGGTATATCGATAAAATATTATAATTATTGATAGTTTTTTCTATAAAGTTTATCAAACTTTATATTGTTTGACTTTAGAAAAAAAAATATGCCTTGTTGAAGTAGTACGATGCAAAACGAAAAAAAATACATATTTTAATTCAAATGGAACGAGTCCCATGGGTGATCAAATTGTTAAACATATAGTATTGTGTATTTTCGGTTATGAACCAGCAAACACTTATATTTAGGGTACATTATTCAAGGTTAACATGATGCCTTGGTCGCACACGGCTCTCTTATCACTTCTCGCTTGCTTATAGTTGTCACTATTAGTAGAATGTAACCACCTCTCTAGGTCAAAAAAGGGTGTGCTGCAGGGCATTTTATCATTTTGGACGATGCATCCTATTGTTGTTTTCAAAAAATCTTGCCACTAGTTCATTTGTCACCACGAAAGAAAATGTGCACCAAAGGATGTAGAATCTCATATTTGTCATCTCCCCTTGGAATTCGCAATTCTAGAGAGATTCTTAGCCTCCTTCCTTTATCTCCACTAATATTAAAAGACAGAGTCTGTCAGATCCGGAGGATCTGAACCGTCCATCAGACCCGATCCAACATCTCAAATTCACCCAATGATGTATGATGTGCATCTTTTTTTTACAAAGAAAAAAGCCCACTACCCCGAAAAAGTAAACCGCTCTATTCCCCGTTTCCCCTCCCGAAACAGAGCACCCGCCGGAGCAACCCGTCTTCGTCGCCGCCGTCCTTCCTCGCGACGCCTCCAGGAGACCATCCACACCCACCGGAGCACGAGTCGATCCCGTCGACGCCTTCGTCGTCCGCCGCATCGCCGTCCACACCCACACGCCGCCGGCCGCCCACCCACGCGCCGCTTTTCCCCGCTCCACCGAATCCACACGCGAAGCCATCGTTCCCCGCACCGCCGCCCACCCACGCGCCTCAGCGATCCGAAACTGCCACCGACGGGCACAGTCGTTGTGGCCGTGATGGGAGCAGGAACCGCCGGCCCTGCCCTGATCTGGATAGCCCGTCGCCGCCAAGGATGGTGCCTATAGCAATAACCGTCTCTGCTGCTTCCTCTCAGACTTTCGGTGATGGCTTCAACCCAAATTCCTATTCAGAGTAGGTACGTTACCTAATTTCTATCCATTTCAATGATTAGCATGCTTATATATCTGCTCTATTGCATCTCAAATTTAAGGGGATAAGAGGCGGCGCCATGTTCGTCACTCTGTTGTGTCTGCGAACGCACCGACACACCGTCGTCATTGTCGTTTCGAAGTGTTTTGGACCATTTAGTTCATTAATTTCGGTCTAATTTGGGCTGTGTATGAATAGATTTGATTTGTTCCCTCTTCTAAAGATGTCGGCTTTGGATATTGATTGTGTAGATGGATGTCCTTTGTTCTGTTAATTAGCTATACATTGCTTCCCGCATGGTGAAGAAGTGTGATTCTTCCTTTCTGTAAATCTGCCGCATGATTAGACCGAAGAGCGTTTCAATTAGTCTTAGAAGACTACAGTCCAGAAATCCGAGTACGTCTGTCAGTACAATTCGATGTACCTAAGAAATCTCCCTCTTATTTATGTAAACAGCAGAGTCGTGACTAATCCATGTGTTTTCATCTTTTCCAGCTTAAAAGGTTTTGGCTGTTTCGATCAAAATATGTGCATGCGTTCAGCTGTGTCCTCGATTGGCAGGATGAGGCAGATGTTGGAGATATGCCCTAGATGCAAATAAATAATAAGATTTATTGCATTATCTCTTTAAGTTTATAAATAGTTTTGTACCATGTTATAACTGTATTAATCGGAATTGTTAATACACATGTGGTATGTAAACAAACCAGAGTCCCTAGTTAGGCCTCTAGATAAACTAGTCCATCAGTCAATGGATGATCGTGATTTCCCGATCATATTGCATTAACAGTTAATGGTGGAGTCATTTTATTGGGAGAATAATTTGATGGACATTACCCAAAGTATTGCAGTTAGGATCATATCACATAGTTCAACACTGCAATAGGATTAGAACGTGGTAGCTTATTCCTTAGACCGTGAGATTACATCAAGTCGCTGCTTCTGAAAGATATGGCTGATCGCATCAAACGTCATGCCTCATAAGCTGACAATAACGGTGACACTTTCGGGTACTGGAAGGAAGTAGTCGGGGCGAGTAATCAAGAGCGAGATTTGTTCATCCGTGTGATGGATTGATATGATGGGCCCACTCGGTGAGATTATATCTGTAAAGCTGCGCAGCGTATGACTAGGTCATTGAAGATATAATTTCATGGGAACGAGTAAAGCAACCTTGTCGGTAACGAGATAAAACACAACATCGGATGTTGACGATCGTATCTCGGACAAGGAAGTATCAACGAACAAAGGGAATGACCATATCATGTTAACGGTTCACAGATAATTCAGAGGTGATTTATTCTAGAATGCACAGGGGCCGTCATAGTCATCCAGGGCTCCCTGACGGTCATTGGCGAGAGGGTCTCGACCATGTCTGGAGTGTTCTCGAACCGAGGGTAACACACTTAAGGTCTTGACGACGCTAGGAGAACGTTTTGGAAACATCGGAGTGGCTTAGGTATAGAGATAGGAGGTTTCGGAAAAGTTCCGGCAAGAACGGAAGAGTTCCGGGGAGACCGAAGTGAGTTCGGAATGATCCGGAAAATGTTTCGGAGTTACGAGAGATTAAATAATATGTAAATATATTAATTAATGAATTATATATATTTATTTATTTATTTAATAATAAAGAAAAGAAGAAAAAAGGGGCTGCTCACCTAATTGGGCCCTAGAGGCCCAAGAGGGGAAGTTCCCCCCCATGTGAGGGGTGCGGCTGGGCCCTTGGGGCCCATGCGCCACCATGGGGTGCGGCTGGGCCCAAGGAGGCAGCCGCACCACCCCTCTCCTCCCTTTAGTCCAACATGGTTTGTTGAGGAGAGTTGCACACCCTTTTCCTTCAATAAATAGGGACCCGGATTAATTGGAAAAACACACAGAAAATTCAGGAATTAATTCCGGTTGCCCCAGGCTTCTCCCTAGTCCAATTCCTCCCTCCCCATCTCTCGACGTGCGCGGTCCCAAGTCTGGACAACGTATACGGGAGACCTATAAACCGCAGCGCACCGTTGTGCTGCGGGATTCCACCCAAAGTTCTCGCTTCCACTATTCCGGCTGGATCGGGGAGCACGGAGGTCATCGTCAAGGTCCGTACGTGTGCGAGTACTCGGAGGTGCTGCTCTCTCACAAGTTCGGCACTAGGAGCTTCTTCATCGCCGCGTCTCCTTCTTCTTCGTCGCGCCAAGTTCTCCGCGACCTTGAGGTCGGCTACGTACGTCTTCATCGGCAACGCTTGTGCGGGAGCGTAATTCACGCTATCGGTCTACAAGGGTATGTTTCCGATGTCTCCTCCGTTACAACATTACTAGATAGATAGATCCTGGCTAGTTTACGGTGTTGCGATAGTTAGAAAAATTATTGTTTTCTACTACGAACCCCAGCAGTGGTATCAGAGCCGATCTATGCGTAGTATTGCTGGTACGGTTAGAACACATGTAGAATGTGGGCATTGATTCTATAATTGTTACCCTCTCGCGTGCACTTGCTAATGTTGTCGGCATCGAGTTGATGAAGCGGCCCGGACCGACCTTACGCGTACGCTTACGCGAGACTGGTTCCGCAACTAACATATGGCTTGTACCATATATGCGGCTAGCGGGTGTCTGTCTCTCTCTCTTTAGACGGCTTAGCATTTTCAATGGAGGGCCCTGAAAAGGGTGTAATAGAGACAATTATTTAATCGATGTTGTGGTTCTATGTTCGTAGGTAAGAAACGGTTCTTTCACGAAAGCCCTAGCAGCCACGTAAAACATGCAAAAATAAAAGTAGAAACGTCTAACTTTGTTTTGCAGTGGGGCTATTTATATGACATGGTGATAATCCCCAAGAGCAAGGAATCACTGTAGCACTATTCGATAAGTATTTGAGTGTCGAACCCACGAGGAGCTGAAGGTAAACTATCTATTCTCTAAAGCCCTATAACCCTCTTATATGGCCTTTTATGCAAAGCAATAAATATGAAAGGATCTAACTAATGGAAGCAAGTGACGTGGAATGGGTTTATCTAGTAGCAAGTTTCTTAGAGCAAGTTTCTCTCAGCAGTTTTCTCAAGCAAGTTTCTCAAAGTAGCAAGTAGCAAAGATCTCAAGTAGCAAATATCTCAAGGGAGCAAATGTTCTAGCAATTGTTATTTCATTCGTGTGGTTGTCACAATTAGTGAAGCACATGTTTCAGTCTTAGTTGTTTCTTTAGGTGGGAGCCATAAATAGGTGTAGCCAAGTAAATGAGCAAAATACACAACTCTTATGATGGATCTCATGGCCAAATAAATGTGCAGCACAAGAATTATTAAGACATAATTGTCCCACCATAGCCTTAAGTTCTAGAGTCCCCCAAATATCTCCCCATAAAGTAACTTCAAGTCTCAGACACCGGTTTCTCTCTACTCCGACATGTCCTACTCAATCCATTACACTACGGTGATCACCTTACATGCATTCCCCAACATATGCGTGCACTCATACATTGTACATCAAGACAATCATAAAAGATAACAACACTTGTATGCAACCAATCAACGAACTATTTCACAATTGCCATGAACAAATCACTTCTCAAACATAGATGGAGAGACACAATAGATCAAGGGAAAAGTATATTGCATCATACATCATGTTTGCCAAGAGTTTACAGTGGGGAGATGGAGATGATCTTGCTGTAGATGTTGATGATGAACACGCCGGAGGGGGGTGGAGCCCTCCGGAGGTGATTTCGGCGGCGTTTCCCCCCTCCGATCTTCTCCGGCGGCAGCCTTATGACTCTATGTTTCGTGGTTTTCTGTTTCTCCGCCGCCTCCTTCCAGAGAACGTCGGGGGACCTTTTTTATAGGCGTTTTTAGGTCAAGACGGAGTCGGTGGAGCAAAGATCAACGGCAACGGAGCCTCGAGGGCCAAAAGAGTGGGCCCCACGCGGCCAGGTACTGTGGCCGCGTGGGCCACCCCCTTTCGGGCCTCAGGCCTCCGTTTGCTTGCTTCCTTCGCCCACAGGTTTTCTTCCTTCCAAAATTGACGCCCTAAATTTGCAGGTGATTTGGACGACGTTTGGGTCCCTGAAACATTATAAAATAAAAACTAGGGTTTTCTGCCTGTGCAGGGTTAATTCCATAAAAATAGGAAATCATTAAGATATTTCCAAAATCATGATAAAACATTGATATAACCCTTATATGATGCAAATATGATTGGGATATGAGTAAATAAAGTGCAAAGTTCATGTATGCATTTTACATGCATCAACATCCCCAAGCTTAATCCATGCTCGTCCTCGAGTATGAAGATGATAAAACTAACATGGACTTTGCAATTTAATACTTAACAATGGATATCAAAGATGATTACAATTGCTACATATAGTCAAATGATTCATTCTTCAAAGGAGTAGCAATATGCAAATAGTTTATGAAGTGATATCAAGTATTCAAGACAAGGATGTTCATTGATAGTTCACAAAGTGTAACATGGTAGCAAGTAATATGGAACACATGTATGCATAATGATAAGTAGAACATCCTACAATGGTCATAGAGTGTAGATGAAAATCTGAATATGATAGGTGTACACTTTGGAAAGATGTGTATGTGAGTAGAGGTAAAGCATGCATAAGTTTCATCCAACTTCCAAACTCTTCTACTTAAGTTAATGATTGCAATAAGGTATTCATTGGTGTCAAGCTCTCATTGCCCCTATCATAGCATCTTGAATGATTAAGGTTAAAGTGAAAGCAAATAAGGAATGGGTTGAATGTCTCATGCCCCTTGAATACAAGTACTTACACCATGTGTTACTCAACTTGGGAAACAAAGCAAGTTCAATTAAATATCATTGTAAGCATAATAGTATCATCAAGAGCGTCAACTGGGGTACCTCTTGTCCCAAGATATGGAACAAGCCCATATCAAAATGACAAGACAAACAAACAAAATGAACAATCTCAACACCCTTTTTATTTACCATTGGAATAGTTTTTTATTGCAAGGTGTATCACAGAAGGTTCACCATAGTATGTAAGTAAATTTCCACCATGAATGATGCATGGCTTAGATTAGCGGCCCAGGCGTCTCTCTAACCATTTACACAAACTCATTTAAACTCACTCTATTTCCACATTTATTTCAACATGATAAGCATCCATAGACAAAAGCACATGATATCAACTAAATGAGATGAAGAGCGTGTTGAAAGCTTGCCATGTGACAGCACATATGGGCTAACTTCCAACCCAAAACATTCATCAAGCCACAAACATCATAATCTTAATCACAATGGGTCAAGTTTTATTATGCAAATAAAAGAACATTGTGCATCAAGTTCGTGAGAGCTATATAACCAATTTTTTTCCATTGCAATCAATAACATAATCATTTTCATTCAGAGGTATAGATAACACAAATATCATGATGAACATACTCGGAATAGCATATAGCTAGTAGGTAGATATGGTGGACTCACTGGAATAACTTTGGTTGAAGGTGTTGGAAACAAGTTTTTACTTGTTGGAATGTTTGGGCTAGCAAAAGGGAGAAATTTGACCATCTAGATGCATGCATGAGTGTCCATAGAACCAACTAATCATGTTAAACAAAGTGAAATAACTTTCAGCATCAAAATATGAATAAGTGATAACTCTTGATAAAGCATTTACATATTATTACTCATTAACAAGCTCATGAATCATGCAACTATATGTATCATTAAAAATCAAGTCAAACATCCCTTTTCCCAATCTTATAAAAGCATCCAACATATTTCAACCCATATTTCCAGTAGCTCTCTCATATATAATTGATAGTGTGGTGGTCTCTCAAGACTCAAACAAAAACGACGCTCCAAGTTTATGCGATAAAGTGTTTCGATCGAAAAACAGAAGTTGGACGTGTGCAAACCGAGAGTGTGTAGGTCCAGCGGGGTTGTCTTCACATCCCCAAGCTTATGGTCTTCACCATCCTTGGATAGCTCTTGGTGCATCTCCTCCAATCCCTGTGAAAAAACTTCAAAACACCGTTTCTCCCATCTCTTTTCTGTGGGGTGCATTAATAGTGATAAACAAATAGGTTCCTTGCTGCATATAATCCTTGAACAAAAATTCATATGACATATACAAAAGTGTATAATGTTGTATGCCTACTCATAAACTCAATTGGATCAAAAAGATTCAACTTAAAAGCTCAAAGCATGCATCAAATAAAATGGGACAGAATCTGTCCAGAAAAACAGCAGCAGCAAAACGTATTTTTCTACCCTACCAAACTTTCTCGAAAAATTCCGAAAACATTCATGCATATAGAGGATGAAAAGTTGCAACTACAGTTCAAATATGAGCTCATTCGGAGTTACAGAATAAGAATTAAAAATCATACCGTGCACAGATTCGTGCAGGAATAAAATCTCCGAACTCAAATAGCAACTTTTCAAGACCAACATGGGTAAAACTTGGCACTTTATTAAAAACTCCTGAACTAAACTAGACACAAGATCTCTTGTTACAGCAAGAGGACACAAAGAAAAATCACACACAAAAATAACCATGTTGCCTCCCGCAAAGCGCTTTCTTTAT
Organism: Poa pratensis; assembly: GCA_947311845.1. Classification (NCBI taxonomy): domain Eukaryota; kingdom Viridiplantae; phylum Streptophyta; class Magnoliopsida; order Poales; family Poaceae; genus Poa; species Poa pratensis. The sequence continues at coordinate 15,531,596 of CAMZMU010000124.1, forward strand.
AGCCATATAGCTAGGCTTACTTACTTGGTATCAAGATGGTTGAAGTGAGGTGGCTTGGCATCCCCAAGTTTAAATTCTTGTACTTATTTGATATATGTAGGGTGAGCCTAGGGGTACATCCCCAAGCTTGAGTTTTTGTCCCTCTTGATCTTGTTCATCACGCTCAATTCTTCCACCTTAAAATTCTCTTTACACAACACTCGTCACAAACTTGATTAGAGGGGTTAGTGCCTTCATAAATTAAATCCACATAGGCACGGCAAAGACATATCATGAATTGATTTTAAACATTAGCTACTGTTACTATGGTTATGTAATGCTCCTTGATCAAAAGAACCGCACAAAACACAAGTAATGAGAGTAATGCAGAATAAAGACATGATATGTCAAAAACTGGACAGCGAATTACTATTATCACTCTTTTTATTTGGTTTTAGCTTTGGGAAAAGTTTAAATGATAGAGATTTTGCAATGGTTCCATTGGCATGAACAACACATGTTCAAGGTCGACCCCAACTTCTCCATTACTCATCCTTCTCATTTACTTTCCCAAATTTCATATAGAGTGAAAATCTTAAACTAATTGTTAGAAATCAGTAGGTAAAGTTATTTTGCAGGTTCTCAAGATATAAAGGTGTGCCCAAACTGAATAGGAGATAAAAGCATAGAGAGCACACCTCAAAACATTAAACCATTAACTTTTAAGTCTAACTCTTTTCCTATGCATTGGCATTTTATATATGAATAAATAACACCCCATTTGAGGTAAGCAATGCATATAATGATCAATAGCTTGCATTTTAAATAACATAGAAACATAGAGAGGATTCTTATCTCTTCCTCTCTCATAATAGTTGCAAGCATTGAACTTAAATATTCCCACATGATTTTGAATAGAATCACCACATAAAGACTTATCATCTAATGAGCATATTGGATCATCAAACTCACAATCAATTTCATCCTCAATAGTAGGGGGACTAAAAATGTCATATTCATCAAAACAATCTTCCCCAAGTTTAAGGTTTTCCTCAGTATTAGCAATAAAGTTGTTAAAAGAATTAGTACTACCACAGACATGATTGTTATGCAAATAAATTTTAATTTTCTCCTCAAACACTTCATGTCCTAACTCAAGATAGATATTATACAATTCTAGGATTGTTTTGTTGTTTTCCATTTTATAATTTTTTTGTGTTTTAGATTTATATGTTAGTATGCAATGCAAACAAGAATAAAAGCTTAGCACAACGCTCCCCGGCAACGGCGCCAGAAAAGTACTTGATAATCCCCAAGAGCAAGGAATCACTGTAGCACTATTCGATAAGTATTTGAGTGTCGAACCCACGAGGAGCTGAAGGTAAACTATCTATTCTCTAAAGCCCTATAACCCTCTTATATGGCCTTTTATGCAAAGCAATAAATATGAAAGGATCTAACTAATGGAAGCAAGTGACGTGGAATGGGTTTATCTAGTAGCAAGTTTCTTAGAGCAAGTTTCTCTCAGCAGTTTTCTCAAGCAAGTTTCTCAAAGTAGCAAGTAGCAAAGATCTCAAGTAGCAAATATCTCAAGGGAGCAAATGTTCTAGCAATTGTTATTTCATTCGTGTGGTTGTCACAATTAGCGAAGCACATGTTTCAGTCTTAGTTGTTTCTTTTAGGTGGGAGCCATAAATAGGTGTAGCCAAGTAAATGAGCAAAATACACAACTCTTATGATGGATCTCATGGCCAAATAAATGTGCAGCACAAGAATTATTAAGACATAATTGTCCCACCATAGCCTTAAGTTCTAGAGTCCCCCAATATCTCCCCATAAAGTAACTTCAAGTCTCAGACACCGGTTTCTCTCTACTCTGACATGTCCTACTCAATCCATTACACTACGGTGATCACCTTACATGCATTCCCCAACATATGCGTGCACTCATACATTGTACATCAAGACAATCATAAAAGATAACAACACTTGTATGCAACCAATCAACGAACTATTTCACAATTGCCATGAACAAATCACTTCTCAAACATAGATGGAGAGACACAATAGATCAAGGGAAAAGTATATTGCATCATACATCATGTTTGCCAAGAGTTTACAGTGGGGAGATGGAGATGATCTTGCTGTAGATGTTGATGATGAACACGTCGGAGGGCGGTGAAGCCCTCCGGAGGTGATTCCGGCGGCGTTTCCCCCCTCCGATCTTCTCCGGCGGCAGCCTTTTGACTCTCTGTTTCGTGGTTTTCTGTTTCTCTGCCGCCTCCTTCCAGAGAACGTCGGGGGACCTTTTTTATAGGCGTTTTTAGGTCAAGACGGAGTCGGTGGAGCAAAGATCAACGGCAACGGAGCCTCGAGGGCCAAAAGAGTGGGCCCCACGTGGCCAGGTACTGTGGCCGCGTGGGCCACCCCCTTTCGGGCCTTAGGCCTCCGTTTGCTTGCTTCCTTCGCCCACAGGTCTTCTTCCTTCCAAAAAATGACGCCCTAAATTTGCAGGTGATTTGGACGACGTTTGGGTCCCTGAAACATTAAAATACAAAACTAGGGTTTTCTGCCTGGGCAGGGTTAATTCCATAAAAATAGGAAATCATTAAGATATTTCCAAAATCATGATAAAACATTGATATAACCCTTATATGATGCAAATATGATTGAAATATGAGTAAATAAAGTGCAAAGTTCATGTATGCATTTTACATGCATCACATGGTCACGGTAAGTTTTATGTTATCAGAGGCAAAAAGTGGCGCCGTAGACTCGGAGCATTGCCAGGTGGCGCGCCATGAAGGCCACGACGCGAGGCCATGGCATACCACACTTCATTACATTATTATGATATTGTTTGTTGTGTGTATACATCCTATTTGATTGCTTATATATTAAGTATATATACAACGGTAGCAATATTAGGATGATCCCAAATTAATGCCAAAATTGTGTTCGCCCTTAGTGTGCACCACCAATAAAGTTCTACGTTACGGGGTACGCCGCTTGCGGTTTCGGTCGCTTTTGGCTACACTCGTCTCTTCGTTCGCATACAGTGGGTGTAAGCCACGTTGCACACGCAGATACACTAAGGTCAAATTGGCGAGCCTAGTATGTCCAGAAACATAGCCTCGGAACACGGGAAGATCGAAAGATCGAGCATGAGTCGCATGATTGTTGCGATTGGTAATTCGTTGCCTACCTTTGAAATTATTCTATCCGCCTGATCGATGGGGGTAGTATAATGGATTAGGATCGTGAAATCACTAAGTTATTTTGTTTGGGATGAATTTCTTAGTGGGGTGTTGATGCATCCAAAATGCATCTACTTTTCCAAGCACTTTGCCTCATAATTTGCTCCGGAATCTTCCCATATTTGAATAAAACTGCTGAATCTGACGCTGTTTTTAGCAAAGTCTCTTTTCTGGCTATTTCTGCAGGAAATAAAATCGGGGAAAATTACCACGTCAATTTTTATGGAAAAGAAGGACAATGGACAAAAGATGGACACGAGGAAGCGCTCGAGGGCCAAATGGGTGGGTCCCACGCGGCCCCTGTACCTGGCCGCGTGGGCCCAGCCCAAATGGGCCTCGGGCGCCGCCTCGCCTTCGGTCTTCGACGTACCCCCTCATATATACGAAAAAGTGCTTGCCCTAGGAGGAGAGGAGCTTTCGCGAAACACACGCCGCCACCATCACGATCTTCGTTTCGGGGACAGATTGATCCAGGATTTCTCCTCCGGTGGAGGGATCCGGAGACCGTCTTCACCGCCATCTTCACCGCCTTCATCTCCATCGACCATGAGCTCCCTCTCCATCACCATGTGTGAGTAGTCCGCTGTAGGCATGTGAGGTGGATGGGGATTGGATGAGATTGATCATGTAATGCTACCCGTTGTTCGGGATTTTAGGGTTTTATCTTGAGGATACTTTTGTATTGTGTTGATGCACTCTTGCTATGTTTAATGCTTGCTACTAGGGCCCGAGTGGCATGATTTCAGTACTGAACTTATATTGCCCCATCATATATTTGAGTTTGGTATTTATCTGCAAAGTGTATCACCTGCTATTATGTTGAACCTGCGAACCCTAAACGTGACATATAGGGAAAACAAGGGGGAGATGTTTTAGTTTGAGGATTCTATGTGTTCATGAAGTGTTAATGCATTGTTCCGGTCTATTCGAAAGGGTAGACCTTAATTACCTGTAGTTCCAAGTTGGCCCCGGTGAAATGGGCAGGTTGGACAATAGATGTTGTGCAAATTCTCTTGGTTAGTACGCACAACTAAATATGGAACACATACCTACATATATCGGAGTTAGAGATAGGTCCCATTGTTATTTGTTTCTTATTATATGATCAATCTCATTCTTGCAACACCCCGCTATCACCTCATGCCTACGTTTTGAATCTCTGAGTTACACTTTCACTTTTCCGGTGAAAACTGGGAAACACTTGTTCACTGCTACTGTTCTGCTTGTTACTTGAATCATACTACTGCCATCACTATTACTGCTGCAAGTTATTGATATACAGGTGTGGTTGAGAGTGACGCCTCAATTGCCAAGGTCTTATTGATATTCTTGTGTTCCCATCGAGTCGAACTATAAATTTGGGTAATACTTCCCAACGAAGACTTCAGCGATCCCCTATACTTGTGGGTATCAAGACGTTTTCTGGCGCCGTTGCCGGGGAACCTAGCTTTATTGGTAAGACAACTTGTTATCATCTATTTGCTGCTTTTGCTTGTTCCTAACCATGGGAAAGGAAAAGACTACTCTGAAGGAATGAGGCCTTCAACTACTCGCGAGGTACGGATTTGCCAAGTAGGCCAAACTTTTCACCTAATGTTGCTTCTGCTGTTGCTCCTAAGAAAAGAGGAAAGGTTTTATCTAGTTCACCATTGTCTAAAATGTCTACTAGTAATGAAAATGATTTATTATGTGGTAGCATAGACAAAGAAGTGACACCTGAAACATCTGAGATAACTGAAACACCTGAAAATCTGGAATCTTCTACTGAAAATGTGGAATCTGAGTTAGAAGATAATGAATACTGTGATGATGAATTTGAAACTTCTTCTGAGGAAGAGGAGGCATTTACTATGGCTTTTATGAATTCTGACTTTGATAAATTGGATAAACTTGATAGCTATAAAAATTCTCCTCTTGATGGATATTTTCCTATTACTGAGAAAATGAATGCTCCTGCTATTAAAATTAAAGATAAAGATTATGAGTTTAGTGTTGATCCTGAAATAATTGAAAAAGCTGAAAAATATAAGTTTTATGGTAGAGAGGATGAGTTTCCTTTTGAACACATTGCTGTCTTGCATGACTTATCTGTGTTATTTGGTAAAGATGAAATCCATCAACGCTACTATTTCTTAAAGCTGTTTCCTTTTACTTTGGGAGGAAGTGCTAAAACTTGGTATAATCGTTTAGAACCTGGATGTATTACTAGCAAGGAAGAATGTTTGCAGGTATTCTATAATAAGTATTTCCCTGCTGATAAGATTCATGGTTTGACTGTTGCGATTAGCAGCTTTTCACAGAAAGAGAAGGAGGATTTACCCCAAGCTTGGGGGAGGTATAGTAAGATGGTTAGGAAATGTCCTACCCATGGCTTCAAGAGTAATGAAATACTTGATATATTTTACAATGGTCTAACCGAAAACACCAGAGGCTATCTTGATGGTATTGCAGGTAATGTTTTCAGGGAAAGGACCGTTGATGAAGCAACTGAGCTATTGGAGACTATCTCTAGGAATTATGAAGACTGGAATATTGAAGAGATATTTCCGGAAAGAAAAGAGGCATGCTCAAATTGGATAACGAAACAATGAAAGAAGCTTCCAAGGCTATTAAAGAGAAGGGAATTAAAACCTCTCATCTTAAGGAATTATCTGAAATGGGTGTTAAACTTCCTGATGATCAACCATGTTTTCCAATTCAAGTCAATGCTATTAGCTCCATAAAAGGTAATGAAAAGGTAACACCTCCTGTTGATGTATCCTACATGAATGATTTTGCTTATCATCATAATCCTGAGGAGCATAATATTAGAATGACTATTATGGAGAACTCTCACAAAATTAAATCTCTTCGAGAAAGTTTACATGCTAGTGTGGGAGAGGTAAAAAGAATTGTTAAACACTGTGAGATGATGAATAATCAAGTTGAACAAATGGTTTCTCTTCAAAATCAATTGTATGAAAGTCTTATGGTGAAGAAACAGGTTTGTGGAGTTAACACTAGGGGAGGTGCAAGTACTCAGGATCCTGATTTTCCTGAAGGCCATCCCAAGAGAAAAGAACAAGAAGCTCTCAAGAAGAAATCTTCTGCAGGAAAATCTCCCAATGAAAACAAGGACATTGATGACTCTGAAGAGCAAGATAAGGATATTTCTATTTCTGATGCTGAGACTGAAGATAATAATAATGAAGAAGAAGAATCACCTTCACCTGAAGAAGAGCCACAAGAGGATGAAAATATTGAAGAACCTGAACCTAATGATAAAGAAGACCCTCCACCATCTACTGAGAAGAATAAGAAGAAGAGCCATCCTAATCCACAAAGAGGTAAAGATAGGGATCCGTGGGTACAAAAACCCATACCATATCCCCAAGAGGTAATAAAAACTTTGGATGATGCTAGATTTGAGAAATTCTTTGAGTTGATTAAGTCTTTGTGTTTGCAAATTCCTCTTGTTGATGCTATTAAAATCCCTCCATATTCCAAATACATGAAAGACATTGTGACTAATAAAAGAAAGATTCCTACTGATGCAATAACTGCTATGCTTGCTGAATATTCCTTTAAAGGGAAAATGCCTGAAAAACGTGGTGATCCTGGTATTCCAACTATTCCTTGTCATATTAAAGAAACTTATGTGAAATATGCTCTATGTGACTTAGGAGCTGGTGTTAGTGTTATGCCTTTTTCTTTATATAAGAAACTTAACCTAAACAAATTGGTTCCAACTGAAGTATCATTACAAATGGCTGATAAATCAACTGCTGTGCCTATAGGAATATGTGAGGATGTCCCTATCTCTATTGCTAATGTGTTAATCCCTACAGACTTTGTTGTGTTAGAAATGCCTGAAGATGATAATTTGTCTATTATTCTTGGAAGACCCTTTTTAAACACTGCAGGGGCTGTTATAAATTGCACTGAGAGCAAGGTAACATTCAATGTCAAGGGAAATGAGCACACTATCTATTTTCCTAAGAAGAAATCTGTTACTATGGTAAGCCAGAGTGTGAACTCCATTAAAAGGAATACTCTTATAATAGGAAGCTTTGAATTCATTGCCACCTCCTGAACCAAAATATGCTATCATGATGATTGGAACTATTCCAATCAAATATGAGGTGACTTGAAATTGCTCAGAAAACATATAAAATAAAGAATCATGTATTATATCTTTTGCATATTATTAATGAGACTTGATCAACCTCATTACTAATATGAAAATGATGCAAACTTGATTCCCATAAAAATTGCTTTGAATGTTTGATTTCATTTATTCTAGAATTTTTAGATTATTTGCATGAGCATAATTATTTCAAAGTGCAGAAATTCCAGAAATGTAGTTTGAAAAATTCTGTTCAGAAAATTTTCTCGAAAAATTCCAGAAAAATTTGGAGGTAAGTTATTTTACCAGAGGAACTAACAGCCAAAAGGGAGACACCAGAGGGCCACCAGGGCCCAAAAGGGGGTGTCCCACGCGGCCACAGTACCTGGCCGCGTGGGACCCACTATTTTGGCCCACAGAGGGGGTTAGGTGAGTATCCAGTGCCCATCTCCTTCCCCTCGACAGGAAACCAGCCCCAGGTATTTTTCCCAAATTTTCTCGAGCTCTCTTCCTGCTATCCTTGGATCTCCAAGTTTAGGGCAGATTTTTCAAATCTGTTTGGTGGGATTGCTCATTGGTATGTGACTCCTCCACTCATCCAATTACTTTTTGTTCTTATGCCTCATGCATGAAGTATTTTGCTGCACTAGGTGTCACCCTTTTATGCTTAGGAAATCCATAGATTCAAGTTTTCTAGTTGATATTGATGCATGATATTGATGTGGAGACTATTTATGGATGGCTTAATGTTGTTTTAAGGTGTTACATCTTGATTTTTGTTGAATATTGTTTTTGGGCAGCAAGGTATCATGTTTAGCAAGGGCAAAGCTTTGGTTGGGATGAGCTCAAGACCAAGAAGAAGAGCATGCAAAGTCTCCCTCAATTATGATGACGACCACCTGTGGGAGGATGATGCATTCTTTGTAGGGGAGAAGCTGAAAATACATACAACAAGATGGCAAGATCCCTATGTTCTTGAACAGTGGGGGATCAAAGAGGACTTCGACACCTTCGTCACTACAACTGGCTTGCTTAGGTTCTCCCAGAACCCCCAAGATACATATGAAGAACTCTCGCGGGAATTCCTCTCTACCTTCAGATTTGAGGGCCCGGAGCCCCAAAAGCACAGGAAGAGAAGTAAGGCACCCCTCTTACCTTTGTTTGCAAATTTACTATGAGAGGTGAGCGCCTTGTTATGTCTCTAGGGAATTTTGCAATGCTATTGGTGTAGAAAATTCAGGGAGTTGGAGTGAAACTCGTGCTGATACCAACCATGAGCTTGTTGAGTTTTGGCATACTATATCTGTAAACTCTCGTGATAGATTAAATAGGGGTAAATTTACTCATATACAGCACCCAAGTTTGAGATATTTTGCGTTGTTTCTTGCAAGAGGATTTCTTGCTAGGGATAACAATTCTGCTTGCACTGGACCAATGGTTTATCTACTAAAATGTGCAAAAGAAAATACACCGTGTGAATATAACTTGGGAGTCATACTTGCTAGATCTTTGCATACTGCTGTGAGTAGAAATATTACTGATCAAACTCCTATTTATGCTGGTGCTATTGCTACTATGGTGTACAATTACATTAAAAACGAGAGAGGATATGGTGATAACATGGGTACTCTAGTGCAAGAGTCCAAATTACTTGATTTTGCTTTGACTACTCGCATGGATATAAGTACGTTGTATGGGGGACATTATCTGTATAACTATTTGAGCACTAGTGGGCAGCGAGTGTCCATTAGGCTCCCCCGTACTGATCTTTTTGACAGGAGTACCGGAAAATGGATAGTGGAAGAGGCGCCGCCTCAGGAGGAGCCACAAGCTCCAGAGACACAGGGGTACATGCCTCAGGCGGAGCCCCTGTACCCAAGCATGCAAGGCTACCCATATAGTTACTACCCTGGAAGTGGAAGTGGATACGGCAACTACCCAGGATACTAGCTTGATCGCAAGCTTGGGGGAGTACTCTCTTACTCTCCATTCATTGTTTTATATCACCGTTATATTGCTATGATAAGTTTCTTGAAAACACAAAAACACAAAAAGATTTTATTTGTTTCTTTTACTTCTGGTTGTTTGTCTTTTGTTTCTTAGAACGAAAAATAACAAAAATATTTTCGTTTTCTTGAAACAAACGCAAAAACGGAGGTGCAGAAATTGCTGAAATCTGCTCGCTGTTTTATTTTTCATTTTTTCTCTGTAACTCCGATTGAGCTGAAATTTTAACCACTGCTGCAACACATCATAACCTCACACACGTAAAATATGAGATTTTTCTGAGGTGTCTAGGTAGGGTAAAAACAGTACTGTATGCAGTGACATTTTCTGGCAGATTTGAGTTTTTATTGTGCAGTTCAAGTTGGGAGAGGAGAACAACGATGATGAGTTGAGGGTGCATGAAGTGGATGAAAGGTATGACACCTTTGCCGTGTTTATGTGGACTCTTTAATAACAGCAAGTGAGCACATCATAGTTTCTTCAACATCTAGAGAAATGGTAGCAAATGTTTATCTTCTCCATGTTCTAGTATGTTATATGATGATGCAAGTGAAATTTTATTTAGTGACAATACTTGGTTGTGGATTGAATAATTGTAGCTCTAAACAAAGGTCTACGCATCCCATTGTGCTTACTAAACTTGCCAACCAAAAAAGTAAAATAATTTTCAAATAATAAACATGAAGTTGTATGCTTGACAGGTTTAGTGGTTGGGAGTTAGCTGAAATGTGCTGACACATGTAAAGCTTTCAACATTGCACTAAAATATATTCAGTTGATATCATGTACTTTTGTTTATGGATGCTTATCATGTGCGAAATGAAAGCGGAAACTTAGCAAGTTTGATGAGTAAGAATAATTGGCTAGAGAGACGCCTGGGCCGCCAACTTAAGCCATGCATCATTCATGGTGGAAATTTACAGCGCACCATGGTGGACATTCAGTGATGCACTTCATAATAAAAAGCTATGCAAATGGTAAATAAAAGAGTGCTGAGATTGTTCATTGTCTGTTTGTCTTGTTGTTTGGACATGGGCTTGTCCATGTCCTGGGACAAGAGGTACCCCAGTTGACGCTCTTGATGACGCTTTTATTACTTGCAATGACTGAAAATTTCGAACTTGCTAGTGACCCAAGTTGAGTAGCCATGGTGTAGGTACTCGTATTCACGGGGCATGAGGTTTTCAACCATTAGTCGGTCAAGCATATGAGTCATATAGTAATATCAAATGGTTTGCTAAAACTAAGAGCAAGGTTGTAAGCACAATGATTTCACCAGGTAACAAAAGAAAGAATCAAAAGACCTCAAAAGTCTTGTCATGATTCAATCATTAGCGATGTAAGAACCTTTGTTTATTTCTACAGTTGAGCAAACTCATCCAAGTATTGACACTACATATATCTCTCTTGCAACAAATATAAATGCTTTAACATTGATTAGATATACCTTTGCTAACATCTTATCATTTGTTGTTGAAGCTATGCTTTGAATGCTTGTTGATATTAAATTGTGTTACATATGCAATGCAAAGTTCTTGTCAAAGTCTTTTATCGCTTCTGCACTACGTTTGAGTTGTTCGAGGACAAACAACGAGCTAAGCTTGGGGGAGCTGATGCATCCAAAATGCATCTACTTTTCCAAGCACTTTGCCTCATAATTTGCTCCGGAATCTTCCCATATTTGAATAAAACTGCTGAATCTGACGCTGTTTTTAGCAAAGTCTCTTTTCTGGCTATTTCTGCAGGAAATAAAATCGGGGAAAATTACCACGTCAATTTTTATGGAAAAGGAAGGACAATGGACAAAAGATGGACACGAGGAAGCGCTCGAGGGCCAAATGGGTGGGTCCCACGCGGCCCCTGTACCTGGCCGCGTGGGCCTCGGGCGCTGATGATCCCGAAGAGCAAGTCTTGATGCCTGCACAAATAACGGGATTTAGGTTGAGACTCCAAGTGCAGAGTGTATAGTATAGTGGAAGACAGTTTTCCCCACGAGGGGTGACTCGAGGGTTTAATATCGAACTCTCGGGGAATCTGCAGTGGTAGATTTATGTTCTTATCCTTCTTTTGGTTACCTACAAAACAAGGTTAGATGTTTTGGTCCTCAACCTCACCTGTGATTGTCAAGCACAAGGTAAGAATGATATCAGGATAGTTATGCAATGCAAACAAGAAATAAATGTGCAATGATGGTGGATGCAATGATAAATGATATTTTTGGGTTTTTGAATGATGTATGCAAGATGAAAAGTATTTTTGTATTTTCGGATTTAATGATGGCTGAAAATATAAAAGTGGTATATGGTGTTGGAAAGGTGTTTCTTATGATAAAAAATGGACTGGGGTTCATGGTTTCACAAATGCACTCTCTCTTTATAAAGTGGTAGACAATGGAACACACAAAGTTAACATATGAGATTGCAACACAGGGTTTGATAACAAGTTACTTAGATATATGGGCATCACGTCCTAACATAGAGATCTTTTGGTTATTAACCTCTCTTATACTCCACCAAGATGCGAACTAAATCATAACACCTCAGTAATTAAGATAACTCAGAGTATAGCAATAAGTATCATGACATGAAGTGAAAATAAGAACATGCTAGATCTAGTCATGGAGTAGTGGCAACGGTCACGCCCACATCCCCGGTAGCATGGTATTTTAGTTTATCCCTAGTGAGGTAACAAAGTAAGGTAAAGATACCAAAGTGGATCGCAGAACTTTCTCTCACGTTCACTGCACTAGCCACCCCCCGTTACTCCAACTAATGCACACGTTCCCCCACACACGCTCTCATAAACATGCTTGATCAAAACAAGTAAACAAGAACGGGGTACATAATATGCATCTATACTCATAACTGAAACAAACATTGCAATCTCAAACATATATTAACTCATAAAGATCCACCACAAAGGTATTACAAATATGACCGTAATCATGTTCAGCAGCTCATACGGTGCTAATTAGTGAAGCTCAAGAGAGGAGAGATACATAAGTTACTTCCACAAACCCATAGTCCAGAGGTGGACTACTCCCTCTTCATCATGGAGACGGTGGAGAAGTCGATGGAGAAGGTGGAGACCACGCCGGCAGCGCCCCGCCGAAGTTTTCCCCATCCAATCTGCAGCTCCTGATCTCCGTTTCGGTGTTTCTGTGTTTGTGCGGCGCTCCTTCCAGAGAACGACGGGGGACCTTTTTTATAGGCGTTTTTAGGTCAAGACGAAGGCGGTGGAGCGAAGATCGACGGCAACGGAGCCACGAGGCCCGAACGGGTGGGTCCCACGCGGCCTGGTACTGTGGCCGCGTGGGCCATGCCCGTTTGGCCCTCGGGCCTCCGTTTGCTTGCTTCCTTTTTCCGTAGTCCTTCTTCCTTCCAAATATTGACGCCCGTAAATTTCCAGGTGATTTCGTTGACGTTTGGGTCCCTGAAACATTAAAATACAAAACTAGGGTTTTCTGCCTGTGCAGGGTTAATTCCAAATAAATGGGAAAACTATGAAGTATTCCCAAAATCATGATAAAACATTGATATAACCCTTATATGATGCAAATATGATTAGAATATAAGCAATTAAAGTGCAAAGTTCATGTATGCATTTTACATGCATCAACATCCCCAAGCTTAATCCATGCTCGTCCTCGAGTATGAAGATGATAAAACTAACATGGACTTTGCAATTTAATACTTAACAATGGATATCAAAGATGATTACAATTGCTACATATAGTCAAATGATTCATTCTTCAAAGGAGTAGCAATATGCAAATAGTTTATGAAGTGATATCAAGTATTCAATGCAAGGATGTTCATTGATAGTTGACGAGATTATGCTCTGTGGGTACCCCAGCTTAAGGGTACCTGGTGCACGTGATGATCAAAGAAGCCCAAAGATTAATCGAAACCCATGAAAGAAGGCCTAAAACGAAGAGTGTTTTCCAAGTTAGATCAAGTTATAGTCGGTTAAGGCTTTCCATATATGTAACCTTGGTCGGTTATGTTCCCCGAGATCCAGCCTCCTATATAAAGGCTGGGAGGGTGATCGATCAAGGCAAGCAATCCATAGCCACCAAAACCTCGACGAGATCTGCTGCTCGTCGAACCCTTGTAACCTCCATATTCAAATCATAAACACAGACAAGCAGGAAGTAGGGGTTTTACCTCACTCGAGGGCCCTGAACCTGGGTAAATCCAGCTTGTCAGCCGTCGATTCCACCAATACTACGCGTTCTCTACCACACAATTAACCCTAGGTATAGCAACCATGGGACTTGCCGAGGGCACACCTCGACAATTGGCGCCGTCTGTGGGAACAGGTAGTATTGGGCTCACGGTTTCGCCGGTTTCATCATCAAGCGGCCACCCGACGATCGCATCTGCACAAGGTAACTCGCCTACTGCATCATCAAAAAGCAAATCACCGACCACCGTTGCAAACAGCAACTCGCCGGCAAGATCCACCAGCATCAATTCAAAAAGCGATCACTCGCCAAAATCTCCAAGGAGGCTCACGCCGCACTCGATGGAAGCTCAACAAGCCTTCGCCGGACTCGAATCAGGTTTGGATATTACGGTTGGAAAATTTAACTTCTTTGTCGATAAAGATGGTGTGCAGGACCTGTTAGATCCACTCGACGTGGAGACACTCGACATGGAGACAATCGACAACGCTTCGACTGCAACACCATCCATCTTGGGCGCGACATCGTCATAGATCGTCCCGATCCAATCGCCAAGCGACTCTGCAACGTCCATGACCTCGCAAGAGTTCCGTGACGAGGTGGCAAAAGATTTGGAAGAAGCGTGATCGAATCTGCGTACCGCCCAAACAACTCAATCGAGTCACTCGACGACATCGTCAACTGCAACGACGTCGCGGGGAACGAAGAGAACATAGACGACAACATATATCTCGCCGATCTCAACGGCCCAGAAATCCGTGCTAGCCACGAGATATTCACCTGCGACGCAGACAGCCTGGACAAAGCACTCGAAGATATACTCGATTGTGTCGGAAACCCCAACAAGCAAAGCAACTCCAACATGAGCCTGGACGACGACGCCGAATCCATAAAACGCATCAGCAACACATGGATGGAGGATCGGGTGGTACCGTATCAGGTATATACCGCGAGTACAGCAGAAACATCAGCAGCCGCAACATGCCGTCGACCTACAGAATACCCTTGCACAGTCACCATACCAGACGGAACAACCACGCTGACCATCACCGCAGAGATGGCGGAAAAAGTGAGCAAAGTAATCGAGAGCTGCACAATGCTACCAGCAAACGCAACTCCAGAAGAGGTGTTAACCTTACAATATTTCCAATGGCAAGAATCAATACGGTTAAAAAATTACCGAGCAGTACTCGAAGAGCGCAAAAAGCAGAAACGATGAAGAGCGTTGTCTGTAAATTCAACAGGCAGAAACGACCCGACGGGTAGGTCACGATTCATAAACCTCGGAGACGCAGATCGTGCAGCGGTCACTCGAAACCTAAACCCAGCCTTTGTGGCAGTCGATGCGGAAGGAGTTCCCATACCTACTGAGCCAGCTGGGGCGCTGATGACGCTAGGCACCTACCTCAGAACAATCGAACCTCCTGCAGGAGACCCAAAGAGGGATCTGCACCTCCAACTGGACAAACAACTGGCAATAGCAGCACAAGCCATACAACATCCACAAGCAACTCCAAGGAGAGATACAGATCAGGACCGTCGCAGTCGAAGCCCTCGGGGAAGGAGCAGTCGAAAAAGCTCACGCCGTCATCATTCCAGTAGGAGCCACTCGAGAAGGTCATACAGAAATCGGGCCATGTGGAGCGCTATGCTTCACTCGACGGATCCGGGAGGCTCGTATGCCCAAGAAGTTTTCGCTAGCTACGACGCCTAAGTTCAACTGCAAACAAGAGCCATCAGGCTGGCTAGAAGATTACAGGCTGGCAGTCGGATGTCAGCGCGGCACCACAACTACAGCTATGCAGTACATACAACTTATGATGGAAGGAACGGCTCGCGATTGGCTCAAATCGTTACCCGAATCATACTACGATTCGTGGGAACACTTCAAGGGTGATTTCATCAAATACTTCGAGCCTCTATGTGAGCGCCCCAAAACCTTCGAGGAGCTCCGGACCTGCAAGCAAAAGTCAGATGAATCTCTGAGATCGTACATACGGCGGTGGACCACCATCCGTAACTCAGTAGGCAACGTATCAGAAGATAGGGCAATCGACGCCTTCAAAAACGGACTCTGGAGGGAAGACTTCAAAGAAACACTTGGTCGAGAAGACCCAAAAACAATGGCCGCACTCATGGTACTCGCAACAAAGTGGGCGGACGGAGAAGACTCCGTACGAGGCACTCGACCCGTAGCATCACATGAAAATCACGAGGGCGGCAGTCGAGACCGCAGAGATAGCTACAGAGATGATCGAAAGCGCAAACGCAAGAATCGTTATCACGACGATGATCATCCAAACTTCATTGCAGTAGGCTTTGTCCAGTCAAGGGACAGTCGCGACCAAACTGACAGACGACCTGACGATCATCGTGATAATCGAGATCATCATACGGACGACCGCCGAGGTAATCGAGAGCACCGTACAGACGATCGACGTGACAGTCGAGAACACAGACGCGACGACCGCGATAGCTACAGAAGGCCAGAGTGGCGCAGGCGAGCAGACAAAGATCCTGAGCGCTCAATCGAAGAAAAGATGGACGATTATTGCAGGTTCCATCTTTACAGAGGGGATGATGGCAAGCTTCGCTCTAGCCACTCGCTGAAAAATTGCAGGGAATTCGATCAACTCGCGATTGAACATATATCACAAATGCAAAGAGAAGGACGTGCACCTCCTCAACTGACGCATGCTCCATCACAAGCACAGCCTGTTCAGGCATATCCAGCACCGCAACAAGTACAACAAGCATAGGTATATAACATACCACCGCAAACACAGCCTACTCAGGTGTATACTGCACCAACACCAGCGCAACCGACACCAGTATACATGGTGCCAGCACAACCCGTTACGGGAACACAAATGGCAGCAGCCGTGCACCAGATGCAGCAAGGAGATGAACAAAAATATCCCATAACTCGCGGCCAGATGAACATGATCCAGCGAGGACGTCCCTCCAAAAGAGAGCAAAAATTACACACTCGACACGTCAATATGGCAGTCATGGCACCTCCAGCCGTCATAAATTTTTTGAAAGGGTCAGAAACTCCGATTACCTTCAATCGAGAGGACCACCCACCCGCAGTATATCGACCATGGCATGCAGCCTTGGTACTCGACGCTCAAATTGGAGGCTACGCCATGACCAAGGTCTTCATGGACGGAGGTAGCGGTCTCAACATAATCTTTGCAGATACGCTGCGTAGAATGAACAAATCAGTCGAAAATCTGCCAAAGTCCGCAAGTACCTTCCATGGCATCGTCCCAGGCAAAGCAGTGCTCCCAGAAGGCACCGTACAACTCGATGTTACGTTTGGAGACCCTACTCACTTCAGAACCGAGTCGATTGAGTTTGAAGTGGTCGATTGGAAATCACAATACCATGCAATACTTGGGCGCCCCACTTTCGCTCGATTCATGGCCGTCCCACACTACGCCTACCTCAAGCTCAAAATGCCCGGACCAAAAGGAGTCATCACGATCAACGGGAACTTTCAAAGGTCAGATTCATGTGACTGTGACTTCAGCAAAATCTCAGAGATGTATGGGATGGAGCAATCATTCGCCAAACTCGAGGTTTCTAACGACCGCACTCTTCTGCCGGAACATAAGAGGTTAGCATCGGACAGACAATTCAATGCTACCAACGACACAAAAAAGCATCAAGTGCACCCAACTGATCCCTCAAAAACAGTCAACATATCGTCGAGTCTTACTAGCGAACAGGAAAATTCGCTCGTCAAATTTCTTCGTAAAAACTGGGAAATATTCGCATGGTGCCCAGCTGATATGCCAGGTATCCCCAGGGAGTTCGCCGAGCATTCTCTACAACTCAAGCCAGGGTCTAGACCAGTCAAGCAGACTATGCGCCGTGTTTCCGATCCCAAGAGAGGTGCAATCGAGGCAGAAGTTGATAGGTTGCTTGCTGCAAAGTTCATTCGAGAAATTAAAAAGGCAGACTGGGTTGCTAACCCTGTATTGGTCGAAAAGAAGCACTCAGACACCCTGCGGATGTGTGTAGATTTTACAGCCCTAAACAAATGCTGTCCAAAAGATCACTTCCCATTACCACGAATCGATCAGATCATCGACTCAACAGCGGGATGCGCTCGGTTATCATTTTTGGACGCATATTCAGGATACCATCAAATTCGGATGAAAGAAGAAGACGAAGACAAAACAACATTCATAACCCCACTCGGGGTCTACTGCTACACAACCATGCCTTTCGGGCTCAAAAACGCAGGCGCAACTTACCAACGCATGATGCAAAACTGTCTACAAGAACAGATAGGACGCAATGTTCAGGTCTACGTCGACGACATCGTCATCAAGACTGAAAAGGAGGACACATTAATCAGTGATCTACAGGAGACATTCAAGAATCTCAATCGGTACAACATCAAGCTTAACCCCAAGAAATGCACTTTCGGTGTCCCGGCTGGACAACTCTTGGGTTATTTGATATCTGCACGTGGAATCGAAGCAGATCCAGAAAAGATACAAGCTATACTCACAATGAATAGACCTACAAAACTCCATGAGGTTCAGCAGCTAGCTGGTCGAGTAGCAGCACTCAGTCGATTCATCAGCAAGCTAGGCGAAAAAGCACTTCCATTTTACAAATTGATGAAGAAAGCAGACAAGTTCGAATGGACAGATGAAGCTGAAGCCGCTTTTCTCGAGCTCAAAAAGATGCTCACAAGCCCGCCAATCCTCGTAGCACCTAAGGAAAATGAGCCACTCTACCTATATATCTCAGCCACCAACCGAGTGGTCAGCACAGTGCTGGTGGTCGACCGCATGGAAGAAGGACATAGTCAAAACATACAGAGTCCAGTATATTACGTAAGTGAATTTCTTTCCCCGTCCAAACAGCGGTACCCACAATATCAGAAATTGGCGTACGCCGTATTCATGACCTCAAGAAAGCTGGCGCATGATACGTCTCCAACGTATCCATAATTTCTGCTGTTCCATGCTTATATTATACCATTTGCTACATGTTTTATATACACTTCATATCACTTTTATGCATTTTCTGGGACTAACCTATTAACAAGATGCCACAGTGCCAGTTCCCTGTTTTCTGCTGTTTTTGGTTTCAGAAAGTTACTTCTGTAAATATTCTCGGAATTGCATGAAACAAAAGGCTAAGTCCCTATTTTTCCAACACGTACACGGAGTCCGAAGGAGAGACGAAGGGGAGCCACGAGGTGGCCAAACCACCTGGCGGCGCGGCCCCACCTTCTGCCGCGCTGGCCTGTGGTTTGGGCCCCTCGGAGGTCCACCGACATCTCGCCCCTTCGCCTATTTATTCCCCGAGACGTGAAAACCCTAAAACACCGAGCCTTTCATCCAGAACATATTCGCTGCCGCCGCCGTCGTCAACCCTAACTCGGGGGGTTCTGAAGCTCTTCCCGGCACCCTGCCGGAGAGGGGAATCATCACCGGAGGGCTCTACATCGCCATGCCCGCCTCCGGAGTGATGCGTGAGTAGTTCATCCTTGGACTATGGGTCCATAGCAGTAGCTAGATGGTTGTCTTCTCCACTTGTGCCATCATTTTTAGATCTTGTGAGCTGCCTATCATGATCAAGATCATCTTATTGTAATGCTACATGTTGTGTTTGCTGGGATCTGACTTATATTGATACCTATGTGGAGCTGAATATTATATTATCATGTCTATGTCATTTGTGATCTTGCATGCTCTCCGTTACTTGTTGAAGCCTTGGCCAAGTGAATACTTGTGACTCCAAGAGGGGGTATTTATGCATGATAGTTGGGTTCAATCTCTATTTAACCTGGGATAGTGACAGCAAGTTCTAAGGTT
This sequence comes from Poa pratensis, assembly GCA_947311845.1. Taxonomy (NCBI): domain Eukaryota; kingdom Viridiplantae; phylum Streptophyta; class Magnoliopsida; order Poales; family Poaceae; genus Poa; species Poa pratensis. The sequence continues at coordinate 15,550,973 of CAMZMU010000124.1, forward strand.
GTAGATGTGTTGTTGCCACTAGGGGTAAAACAGCAATGCTTTATTCAAGGATGAATGTATTGTTTACATTACGCACATTACTTAATGCAATTGTCTGTTGCTTGCAACTTAATACTGGAAGGGGTACGGATGTTAACCGGAAAGTGGACTATTTAGGCATAGATGCATGCTGGATAGCGGTCTATGTACTTTGTCGTAATGCCCAAATGAATCTCATAGTAGACACCACAACTCACACATGCATGTTATATGCACTTATCAATTGTCAATTGCCCAGCTGTAATTTGTTTACCCAGCATGTTAGTTATCTTATTGGAGAGACACCACTAGTGAACTGTGGACCCCGGTCCATTCTTTTACATCTGAAATACAATCTACTGCAATCATTGTTCTCTACTGTTTTAAGCAAACAAACATCATCTTTCATTCGATACGTTTAACCATTTGTTTTCAGCAAGCCGGTGAGATTGACAACCTCACTGTTAAGTTGGGGCAAAGTAATTTGATTGTGTTGTGCAGGTTCCACGTTGGCACCGGAATCCCTGGTGTTGCGCCGCACTACACTCCTTCACCAACACCTTTGAAGCAACCTCGTTTTCCTACTGGTTCGATAAACCTTGGTTTCATACTGAGGGAAAACTTGCTGCTGCACTCATCATACCTTCCTCTTGGGGTTCCCAACTGACGTGTGACATTACACGCATCAAGCATAGTTTCTGGTGCTGTTGCCGGGGAGATATTCCCTCGTCAACTTAGCGCTAGCAGCGCACTACTTCGCAGAACACCCGATAACGGTGGTTAATAAATCAGCGATTGGAGACGTCCTCACAAACCCCAACGCAACGGGGCGCGTAGCAAAATGGCTCATCGAGCTGGGGCCACTAGGAATCAAGTACGAACACCCGAAAGCCATCAAATCACAAGTCCTACCTGATTTTCACACCGAGTGGGTAGAAGCCCAATTGCCAGGGTACCTGATGTATCAAATTCCTGGACAATGTATTTCGATGGGTCCAAAAAGAATGAAGGAGCAGGAGCGGGCGTCATACTCATATCACCAAAAGGCGACAAACTGCGCTATATCTTGCAAATGGGTTTCGAGTTCCCATCAAATAACGAGGCCGAATACGAAGGTCTAATCCATGGCATGCGCATGGCAAAAGCCATGGGACGGACTCGTCTAATGATTTATGGCGACTCTAACTTGGTTGTGCAGCAAACAATGAAGGCATGTGATGCAATCGCAGACAACATGATCGCTTATCGGGATTTGTACAACATAATGGAGGGCAGCTTCGATGGCTGTGAACTACGACACATAGGGAGAGAAAGCAATGAAGAGGCCGACAAATTAGCCAACATTGCTTCCACAAAAGCACCAGTCCCGCCGGGTGTTTTCTTTGAACGAATAGAACGTAGGTCAATCGACAAACGACCATCGGCTATGACAGCAGCTACAGACAAAAGCAAAGCGCCAAGCACAGAGGATCCTCCGATTGAGGTACTTCTCATTGAGCCAATATGGACTCAACTTTTTCTCGCATACATACTTCGCAATGAACTGCCAGAAGATACAAACGAGGCCAGACGTGTCACTCGACGGGCAAAAGCATACACCATCATAAACGGTGAGTTGTACAAACGCAGCACCTCAGGTATGTTCCAAAGATGCATTGCACTCGAAGATGGCAAGGATCTCCTTCGGGACATTCATGCCGGTACTTGCGGGCACCACGCGGGCAGTCGATCACTCGTAGCCAAAGCCGTCCGAGCAGGGTTTTACTGGCCTACAGCGCTAAGGGATGCAGAGGACATAGTCAAAAGATGCATTGGTTGCCAGAAGTTCGCTTCCAAGCCACATGCACCCGCGTCAGCACTAAAAACCATACCATTAGCATGGCCTTTTGCCCAATGGGGGCTTGACATGGTGGGACCACTGAAGAAATCATCAAAAGGAGGTCATACTCACTTGCTAGTGGTAGTCGACAAATTCACCAAATGGATCGAAGCAATCCCTATCGCAAGCTCAACAGCTTCTACGGCAGTTCGTTTCATACAATCGATCATGTATCGATTTGGAGTAATGGATAGCATCATCACTGATAATGGTACAAACTTCACGGCAGAAGAGTTCAAATCCTTTTGCAAGGAACAAAACATCAAATTAAACTACGCCTCTGTGGCACATCCACAATCCAATGGGCAGGTTGAAAAGGCCAATGGACTCGTATGCAGTGGCATCAAAAAGAGACTCTTAGTACCACTCAAAAGGGCCGCGGGTGCATGGGTAGAAGAATTTCCATCAGTATTATGGAGCTTACGGACCACTCCAAACGCCTCCACACAGTATACACCGTTCTTCATGGTCTATGGTGCGGAGGCAGTATTACCATCTGACGTCAAGTTTAATGCACCACGAGTGGAAGCATATGAAGAAAACGACGCGAACAAGGCACTCGAAGATGCAGCCGATTTGCTGGAAGAAGCGCGCAATACGGCTTTGGCACGAACAGCCGTTTATCAACAAGACCTCTGCAACTACCATAGTCGTCGATTACGCACACGGTCCTTCATGGAGGGAGACTTGGTGTTGTGGGAGAAACAGAAGAAAGTCCATAAACTTGCATCACCTTGGGAAGGACCTTACATTGTCACAGAAGTCATCGAAGGAGGAGCCTATCGATTGAAGAACGCAAAGACGGGCGAAGTAGCATCAAACCCATGGAACGTGGCGCACCTGCGTCGATTCTATGCATAGATCTTTTAATCTCATATGTAATAGCATATAAGGCCAAAGAATCAGCAAGTTTCAGACGCACTCTTTTCCCTTACCAGGGTACCTAAGGGGACTGGAAGGTTTTAATGAGGCGGCTTGCTGATCGAACACATATTTTGAATAAAGATACATGTTCCTCCATATTTCTAATATATGCTTTTACGCTACTCAACCAATCGGGAACTCGATCGTAAAAACATAAGCATCAAAATTCTAGCTCAAAAATCAGTGAACACAAAGACATACAGCCCACTCGACATACTCGGGGGCTGGGTCAACCAGACAACCCAAATCCCACTCGACATACTCGGGGGATGGGTCAAACAGACAACCCAAATCCCACTCGACATGCTCGGGGGCTGGGTCAAACAGACAACCCAAACCCCACTCGACATGCTCGGGGGCTGGGTCAAACAGGAAACCCAAAATCATGCTCGGGGGCTGAGTCAAACAGGAAACACAAATCCACTCGAACAACTCGGGACCTGGCACAAATCAAAAACACAGATGTGTTACCCGAGGACTATCTTGATTATACCATGATAAGTCAGGTCCAAAATAAAAACGGCGACTTCTGCGGTAAAAAATCTGAACATTGGGCCCACGCAGACATGTCTTGTCAAAGCGGCGAGTGCACGCCTAAGATGTCACAATTGACTTCAGGTGTAAAGTTAGCATTCACATTCGAGTGGTGGGTTCGAGACTACAATCGACGCAAGGATTCGACTAGCAAAGGTACTCCCATGGGAGCATATCAAAAATTTGTTGCCATTGATCAAAAAAAGGAGCAAAATTATTGAGATTATCCTCTACTTCAAACGAAATAAAGCATAATCTCGGGGGCTACTCCCATGGGAGCGCTGACGCGCTCCCATAGATTTCAAAAACAAAATATTTCGATTGACAAAAAGCAGTGTAAAAGGATGATTTGAGATTGTCCTCTATTGCAAGACAATAAACCACAATCTCGGGGGCTACTCCCATGGGAGCGCTGTCGCGCTCCCATAGATTTCCAAACAAGGTAAGAAAAGTTCACTCGAATACAATCTCGATTGAAAGTTTTAAGTACTTCACAAAACAAAGAATCAAACTTCATAAATTCCCGAACTATGCCAATCGCAGATGTTTCGGATGCTGCATACGCAAATGCAAAGGTAAGACCCGCCGAGCAATCGAGATGGGCCGAGGGACGCTCCAACAGTGTTTTCCCTTGAAATTTTCCGTGTCAACAGACATGATGAAAATCCTGACGGACGCATTAGGTATCAAAAGTTAAACTGCAGAACGAATCAGTAAGACCTACAACGGCCTGAGTTGAGTCTGTCCAGTATGTTCCAGCTTCGAGTCCGGGGACTCGAACCTGATTGAAGGCTAGTATGGTTTCGCCCAAATGTGCGGTTAACTGAGCTCGATTTTCGAGTGAGTCAGGCCTACTATGTCAATATCCCTAGGCATAAATTGCAAAAGTATTCCAGCTTCGAGTCCGGGGACTCGAATCTGATTGAAGGCTAGTATGGTTTCGCCCAAATGTGCGGTTAACTGAGCTCGATTTTCGAGTGAGTCAGGCCTACTATGTCAATATCCCTAGGCATAAATTGCAAAAGTGTTCCAGCTTCGAGTCCGGGGACTCGAATCTGATTGAAGGCTAGTATGGTTTCGCCCGAATGTGCGGTTAACTGAGCTCGATTTTCGAGTAAGTCAGGCCTACTATGTCAATATCCCTAGGCAAAATCTTGCGACTGTGTTCCAGGCTCGAATCCAGGGACTCAAGTCTGACTGGGGATTAGTAAGGTTTTTTGTTCAAGTAAGCAGTTAGCTGAGCTCGGTATTCGAAGAGTATAAAAGCAAAGACTATGACGTGCACGATGAAGGGAGCACATGCTCGATTCTTTGAGTCAAGCAAGTACTCGGGGCTAATGATGAGGTTATGCTCTGTGGGTACCCCAGCTTAAGGGTACCTGGTGCACGTGATGATCAAAGAAGCCCAAAGATTAATCGAAGCCCATGAAGGAAGGCCTAAAACGAAGAGTGGTTTCCAAGTTAGATCAAGTTATAGTCGGTTAAGGTTTTCCATATATGTAACCTTGGTCGGTTATGTTCCCCGAGACCCAGCCTCCTATATAAAGGCTGGGAGGGTGATCGATCAAGGCAAGCAATCCATAGCCACCAAAACCTCGACGAGATCTGCTGCTCGTCGAACCCTTGTAACCTCCATATTCAAATCATAAACACAGACAAGCAGGAAGTAGGGGTTTTACCTCACTCGAGGGCCCTGGACCTGGGTAAATCCAGCTTGTCAGCCGTCGATTCCACCAATACTACGCGTTCTCTACCACACAATCAACCCTAGGTATAGCAACCATGGGACTTGCCGAGGGCACACCTCGACAATAGTTCACAAAGTGTAACATAGTAGCAAGTAATATGGAACACATGTATGCATAATGATAAGTAGAACATCCTACAATGGTCATAGAGTGTAGATGAAAATCTGAATATGATAGGTGTACACTTTGGAAAGATGTATATGTGAGTAGAGGTAAAGCATGCATAAGTTTCATCTAACCTCCAAACTCTTCTACTTAAGTTAATGATTACAATGTGGTAATACTTGGTGTCAAACTCTCATTCCCCTATCATAGCATCTTGAATGATTATAGTTTAATGTGAGAGCAAATATGAGTAGTGTGCTTGACAAAGTAAAGGTTAGGTGTCTCATGCCACTAAATGAGATGAAGGAGCATGTTGAAAGCTTTGCATGTGACAGCACATATGGGCTAACTCCCAACCTCGAACATTTATCAAGCCACTACCATCATAATCTTAATCACAATGGGTCATGTTTTATTTATTGCAATGATAGTAAAATGTGCATCAAGTTCGTGAGAGCTATATAACCAACTTTTCCCATGGCAATCAATAACATAATCATTTTCATTCAGAGGTATAGATAACACAAATATCATGATGAACATACTCGGAATAGCATATAGCTAGTAGGTAGATATGGTGGACTCACTGGAATAACTTTGGTTGAAGGTGTTGGAAACAAGTTTTTGCTTGTTGGAGTTTTTGGGCTAGCAAAAAGGGAGAAAGTTGACCATCTAGATGCATGCATGAGTGTCCATAGAACTAACTAATCCATGTTAAACCAAGTGAAATAACAATCAGCACCAAAACATGAATAAGTGATAGCTCTACAAAAAGAATTTGTAAACTATTACTCATAAACAAGCTCATGAATCATGCAACTATATGTATCATTAAAAATCAAGTCAAACATCCCTTTTCCCAATCTTATAAAAGCATCCAACATATTTCAACCCATATTTCCAGTAGCTCTCTCATATATAATTGACAGTGTGGTGGTCTCTCAAGACTCAAACAAAAACAAAAACGACGCTCCAAGTTTATGCGATAAAGTGTTTCGATCGAAAAACAGAAGTTGGACGTGTGCAAACCGAGAGTGTGTAGGTCCAGTGGGGTTGTCTTCACATCCCCAAGCTTATGGTCTTCACCATCCTTGGATAGCTCTTGGTGCATCTCCTCCAATCCCTGTGAAAAAACTTCAAAACACCGTTTCTCCCATCTTTTTTTTTCTGTGGGGTGCATTAATAGTGATAAACAAATAGGTTCCTTGCTGCATATAATCCTTGAACAAAAATTCATATGACATGTCCAGAAAGTGTATAATGTTGTATGCCTACTCATAAACTCAATTGGATCAAAAAGATTCAACTTAAAAGATCAAAGCATGCATCAAACAAAATGAGACAGAATCTGTCCAGAAAAACAGCAGCAGCAAAACGTATTTTTCTACCCTACCAAACTTTCTCGAAAAATTCCTAAAAAATTCATGCATACAGAGGATGAAAAGTTGCAACTACAGTTCAAATAAAAGCTCATTAGGAGTTACAGAATAAGAATTAAAAATCATACCGTGCACTGACTCGTGCAGGAATAAAATCTCCGAACGCTATAAGCAACTTTTTCAAACCAAAAAGGGTAAAACTTGGCACTTTATTAAAAACTCCAGAACCTAACTAGACACAAAATCTCTTGTTACAGCAAGAGGACACAAAGAAAAATCACACATAAAAATAACCGGGTTGCCTCCCGCAAAGCGCTTTCTTTATAGCCATATAGCTAGGCTTCTTACTTGTTGTTTTATTGTGGACGAAGCTCATGAGGGAGCTTGAACTTTGATGTTCCCCTCTTTCTTGGAAAGTGTTCCATGCATTATACCAGGGTCCCATGTTGCTCTCAAACCGATCAAAATAATAGTCAAGTTGAAACCTGGTTGAGAGAAAAATAGAACACAAAAGTAATAACAACGAAGTCTAACTTTCTTTCTATGCATTGGCATTTTGTATATGAATGAAGTTTTCCAATGCATATTAACAAAGTTACTTGCAGCCCATAATTATTAGTAGCATAAAGAGGGTTCTCATAACCTCCTCTCTCATAATAGTTGCAAGTAGTAGAAGTGTATTTAATCACGTAACCAATAGAATCTTCCAACTTAGATAATTTGGGAACATAAAGAGAGTCATTAAATTTATTTTGGAATTTATTAGCATGCTTCCCTCTTTCAAAATAGTTGTTAAGATCAATATCAAGTTTAATATCATGGTTGCAACAAAGATTTGGAACTAAAGATAATTGCAAACCACATAAGTATTTCTCAACATAAGCAAATTTCTCCTCTATGGTGTTATTAGGAGAATTCAAGAACAAAGTGGGACTCTCATGGGTGAGAGTATTGTCACAAACAGCAAGTATATCATTTTTATCCTCACATAGAGAAGTAACAACTTCCAAACATGTAGGATTATCAATAGCATAGGACCATCATCTAAAGCATTATCATATAGCTCATTTAAGCAACACTCCTCATTATCATCAATGAGTTTACTAGTAGCATTATTAGTTTCATCATAATAGCATGGGTTATCATATAGGACCATAGAATTTTCAGTTTCACACTCATCATAACATGGGTTCTCATAAATAACAAAGGATTTTTGAGTTTGAGTGTTACTATCATTTGTTGAAGGTGAAGTTGGGAGATCCAACTCATCATTCTCCAGTTGTTCATCTTCTTTTTCCTGCAAAATATTAGTACTTTCTTGGGGAGTAAAATATTTAAGAAAAACCTCCATCAAAATACTCCAATCAGTTTTCACTTCTTCATCCAAAGACATGTACCAATCACGAGCATTACCAGATAAAGACAAATATAATAGCTTCCTTTTTATTTGATCATCAGAAATACCAGGAAGCCTAAATAAACCACATATTTCATCAATTGTTTCTATGTGTTCACATGCAGACTTAGTTCCATCCCCTGTAAATGGATTTTTCATAACTCTTTTAACATGGCCAATGGGAATTTTATATCCCACTTTAGGTACCTCAGACACAGTAGTTTCAACCACTTTAGCAGTAGTGGCATAAGCACTTTCATATAAAGCAAGGTGCAGCGGTGCATGATTCATAAAAGCCATAGTCGAAGCATCAATAATTTTTGGCTTTTCTCTCAGGTGTGGCAATGGGCTTTTCTCCCATTTTAGCAAGTTTTTATGTGTTTTTAGATTTTTATGCAAAACTGAAATAAATATGATATGATATGCAATGACACTAACAAAACAAATAAATTGCTTTGTAAGTAAAGATGGATAAGATGGTGCTCACGTAGGTGCAACCTCCCCAAGCTTAGGTGTTAGCACAAGTTGGTGACGTTGACTTTGTTGTGAGATGAATGCGATGATGCACACCCTTGGATAAATCTCTCAGCTACGATTCCCCGGCAACGGCGCCAGAAAACGTCTTGATGATCCCGAAGAGCAAGTCTTGATGCCTGCACAAATAACGGGATTTAGGTTGAGACTCCAAGTGCAGAGTGTATAGTATAGTGGAAGACAGTTTTCCCCACGAGGGGTGACTCGAGGGTTTAATATCGAACTCTCGGGGAATCTGCAGTGGTAGATTTATCTTCTTATCCTTCTTTTGGTTACCTACAAAACAAGGTTAGATGTTTTGGTCCTCAACCTCACCTGTGGTTGTCAAGCACAAGGTAAGAATGATATCAGGATAGTTATGCAATGCAAACAAGAAATAAATATGCAATGATGGTGGATGCAATGATAAATGATATTTTTGGGTTTTTGAATGATGTATGCAAGATGAAAAGTATTTTTGTATTTTCGGATTTAATGATGGCTGAAAATATAAAAGTGGTATATGGTGTTGGAAAGGTGTTTCTTATGATTAAAAATGGACTGGGGTTCATGGTTTCACAAATGCACTCTCTCTTTATAAAGTGGTAGACAATGGAACACACAAAGTTAACATATGAGATTGCAACACAGGGTTTGATAACAAGTTACTTAGATATATGGGCATCACGTCCTAACATAGAGATCTTTTGGTTATTAACCTCTCTTATACTCCACCAAGATGCGAACTAAATCATAACACCTCAGTAATTAAGATAACTCAGAGTATAGCAATAAGTATCATGACATGAAGTGAAAATAAGAACATGCTAGATCTAGTCATGGAGTAGTGGCAACGGTCACGCCCACATCCCCGGTAGCATGGTATTTTAGTTTATCCCTAGTGAGGTAACAAAGTAAGGTAAAGATACCAAAGTGGATCGCAGAACTTTCTCTCACGTTCACTGCACTAGCCACCCCCCGTTACTCCAACTAATGCACACGTTCCCCACACACGCTCTCATAAACATGCTTGATCAAAACAAGTAAACAAGAACGGGGTACATAATATGCATCTATACTCATAACTGAAACAAACATTGCAATCTCAAACATATATTAACTCATAAAGATCCACCACAAAGGTATTACAATATGACCGTAATCATGTTCAGCAGCTCATACGGTGCTAATTAGTGAAGCTCAAGAGAGGAGAGATACATAAGTTACTTCCACAAACCCATAGTCCAGAGGTGGACTACTCCCTCTTCATCATGGAGACGGTGGAGAAGTCGATGGAGAAGGTGGAGACCACGCCGGCAGCGCCCCGCCGAAGTTTTCCCCCTCCAATCTGCAGCTCCTGATCTCCGTTTCGGTGTTTCTGTGTTTGTGCGGCGCTCCTTCCAGAGAACGACGGGGGACCTTTTTTATAGGCGTTTTTAGGTCAAGACGAAGGCGGTGGAGCGAAGATCGACGGCAACGGAGCCACGAGGCCCGAACGGGTGGGTCCCACGCGGCCTGGTACTGTGGCCGCGTGGGCCATGCCCGTTTGGCCCTCGGGCCTCCGTTTGCTTGCTTCCTTTTTCCGTAGTCCTTCTTCCTTCCAAAATTGACGCCCGTAAATTTCCAGGTGATTTCGTTGACGTTTGGGTCCCTGAAACATTAAAATACAAAACTAGGGTTTTCTGCCTGTGCAGGGTTAATTCCAAATAAATGGGAAAACTATGAAGTATTCCCAAAATCATGATAAAACATTGATATAACCCTTATATGATGCAAATATGATTGGAATATAAGCAATTAAAGTGCAAAGTTCATGTATGCATTTTACATGCATCAGGCGCCGCCTCGCCTTCGGTCTTCGACGTACCCCCTCATATATACGAAAAAGTGCTTGCCCTAGGAGGAGAGGAGCTTTCGTGAAACACACCGCCGCCACCATCACGATCTTCGTTTCGGGGACAGATTGATCCAGGATTTCTCCTCCGGTGGAGGGATCCGGAGACCGTCTTCACCGCCATCTTCACCGCCTTCATCTCCATCGACCATGAGCTCCCTCTCCATCACCATGTGTGAGTAGTCCGCTGTAGGCATGTGAGGTGGATGGGGATTGGATGAGATTGATCATGTAATGATATCCGTTGTTCGGGATTTTAGGGTTTTATCTTGAGGATATTTTTGTATTGTGTTGATGCACTCTTGCTATGTTTAATGCTTGCTACTAGGGCCCGAGTGGCATGATTTCAGTACTGAACTTATATTGCCCCATCATATATTTGAGTTTGGTATCTATCTGCAAAGTGTATATCACCTGCTATTATGTTGAACCTGCGAACCCTAAACGTGACATATAGGGAAAACAAGGGGGAGATGTTTTAGTTTGAGGATTCTATGTGTTCATGAAGTGTTAATGCATTGTTCCGGTCTATTCGAAAGGGTAGACCTTAATTACCTGTAGTTCCAAGTTGGCCCCGGTGAAATGGGCAGGTTGGACAATAGATGTTGTGCAAATTCTCTTGGTTAGTACGCACAACTAAATATGGAACACATACCTACATATATCGGAGTTAGAGATAGGTCCCATTGTTATTTGTTTCTTATTATATGATCAATCTCATTCTTGCAACACCCCGCTATCACCTCATGCCTACGTTTTGAATCTCTGAGTTACACTTTCACTTTTCCGGTGAAAACTGGGAAACACTTGTTCACTGCTACTGTTCTGCTTGTTACTTGAATCATACTACTGCCATCACTATTACTGCTGCAAGTTATTGATATACAGGCGTGGTTGAGAGTGACGCCTCAATTGCCAAGGTCTTATTGATATTCTTGTGTTCCCATCGAGTCGAACTATAAATTTGGGTAATACTTCCCAACGAAGACTTCAGCGATCCCCTATACTTGTGGGTATCAGGTGTATTTTGATAATGTGATTATAAAATAAACTCATATTTTTATAAACTTAGCCTTATCTAATCTTTGCAAATTATCTCTGTAGATCATGCCTTATCCTAAGGAAGAAAGTCTTGAGTTCAACCATCTTATTAGAAAAGAAAATCTCCGGAATGATGGATCCAACTTCATGACGTGGTATAGAAACCCGAAAGACGTCCTCTACCAGAACGACATTTCTTACGTGATAGGAGAATTGTTAGGAGATAAACCAGGAGACTCCGCAAGTGCAGAGGCGAAAGAGGATTTTCGTCAGCGTCGTGAGATTTGGAGAAGTGTTCAAATCACGATGTATGTCTGCATGGATCATGAGCTGAAAAATGAGTTTCGCCATATGGAACCCGCTGTGATGATATGTGCTCTTAAAGTTCGGTTCTTGAGCCGAATGAAGCATCAGCAGTACAAGCAGCTGGACAAGTTTCTTTCACTCAAGATGGAAGAACATACCTGCTTGGAGACATATTTGTGTAAGATGTTTGACATTCACGATGATCTCACAAACACATGCGATTACTGGATGGCGGATACTTTTGCAATACAGGCGGTGTTGCGTTCTCTACCTCCTAGCTATGAGGAGCTTGTCGATGAGTATATACTTAAAAGTGATTTCCTCCTCTTCAATGATTTCCTGGTCGAGATCAAAGATGTGGAGGTGGAACCCATCGAAGGAGAAATAGATAACACGCAAGGTATATTTGATATACAAGTTATAATTATTATTTCTTACACTTGTTTATATGATAAGTATTTGATGCTTATGTCCTGTTTTATTGAAACAGCACCAGAGTATAACAGGCTTCATGAAGAGCTCGCCGTGATGTTGCAGAATGATGGCAAGAAAATCGTTTGATGCCAAGGAGTTTTTCACGCCCATAGTTATCAGTTTTGATTAGTAGTTTTGAATAAGAGTTTTTGTAGTCGAATTTGAGAGTGATTGTAATAAGTATGTCTTATATTCGATGAGACAAGTTATTCATATTTGTAAGAGACAAGCAAGTTGTTTTTATTATGAATAAAGTTTTCTTATGATCATATTTCGATTATAAACAAGTTATTCATGTGTTAATCTCTTTGATAACATAGTGGATATAAATGTTAAAATAAATATCTAAGTCAATAATAACATAGCACTACCGAAATATTTAATCATATAATTGTTGCAAATATTTTGGATATTCGATCTTGTGTATTTGCATACGACGTGATGATTGAAAATATTGATAAGTCAATATGAGAAGAAATTTGATTCGAAATCATGCAAGATGATCGTTGAATTAAATTGCGTAGTGGAAATTATTATTGAAACTTTTGTTGTATGTCTAAGTAAATAATTAGTATTTACTAAAAGATACAATTATCTGAAATTATTTGATTTGATCAAGAAAGATTTTTCGGATAGAAAAGGAGGATATAAAATCAAGTCATTGTAATTGGATTATAATAGCAAGGATTTTAAAAGATTTATTTTATCATGAAGGTTTGTGAAAATTCGGTTCACAAAAGGACTTGTGAAATTCGGTTCACAAAATTATGATGCTATAATCAAGCATGTTGATATAGACATTATGATCATACTCTATTTTGAATAAAGTATAGTCCTAAAAACCATCTCTTAATATTTTAGAAATCACGTAGAAGGTTTTTCGTTAGAATTAGTAAACTCCCTATTTTGAAAGACTTCACCCAAAATTCGTATGAACAACAATAAGTTGTGTGTCATGGTTCATAGATTATGTGATAATACGAAACTATGTACGAAATAGTTCTTTGAAAAATATTCATAGGAATGAATATATGTTTCATATGACAAGCACCAACAAGGGCAAAACTAGTATTGCTAAACTTGGTGATTCATTGAAAACAAGTTTCAAGAAAGGATATGAAATAAAGAAAAGCTTAAATGGGGAATTGACCTCACTCGATTTGTGAGAGAAATATTGTTTTCGGAATTTGCTCCGACAACAAAACTCCACAAGTTGAAATGAAAAATGATGATGTTTGATCATGGTGTTTTCATGCAAAAGAGCTTTTATAAATAGTAGGCATTAAAGAATATTTTCTGTCTGGTCACAGATTAATATTCGTGATTTAATAAGCTTGTTACTAGAACAAGGGATACCTACGAAATACAAAGAAATTGAGGTGAACACCAAATTCGAATTGTGACTATGAAAGTCATAAATCCAAAAGGGTTGCATTTAAGGTTCTATTAGTAAATGTTGCTTGAATCTTATTAAGTAAAAGGATTACTTGATTTTTCACATGACAAGTTGTGTGAAAAGAATGAAACTGTGAGAAGGACATAAAGCTAATTTTGTCATGAAGAATGTCTTTGACAAAATCAAAGTTGTTTTGACTACATTGGATGTAGACATGCCTAAGTCTTTTGGATTTGCATTAACAAGTGAAATGCATCGTATTTGGAAATTTCGAATTGATACATGATCAAGGATTTGGTATAGACCAAAATATCGAAAGAAATTATATTTGTATAATTTAAGTGGGAGTAGGACAGCTCATCATATTTAATATGTAAGAGACGTATTGTTAAGTGGGAGCTTGTGGGCTACACAATATGAAATGTGTCTGACATTTCTGAGTGGGAGCTAAGTCAGGTGTTTATATGTAAATGACATATAATAGATGGTACTAGGAAAATGAATTAGAAGTAATTATGGAATTACAAGAAAATCATATATGTTTTAAAATATGAGCATCTGTTTTGAATAGATTATTTTAAAAGGAAGTCGAGGTGTTTTTCCAGATTAGATTCTGATATGTCAGAATAAGACGTAACGAGGAATTAGTCCTTGTAAATCTGGATAAAGTAATCATGGTTGTGAAATATGCTGCACTTCTATGCCATGATAAGGTGGCAGCATATTAACCATATTATATACTCGAAAAGATATGATTAATATTCTTACAAGAAGAATAAGCGCTGAGGTGAATTTATGATTCACTATTAGTGGAACCAAAAGTATTCTTCACTGTTTAAAAGAAACTGAGGATATGTGGTTGTTTCATGTCTGCAAAGGATGATGAGTTTAACAAGTGTTATGTTAAAAGGATCAACTTAAATGATAGAAAGAAATAAGGATCAAATCATTATAGGATTAATTGTTAAGGCATTAGACTGACAATAAAATGTCAGGATCTACTTAGGTAAATATAAAAGTATATAGATACTGCGAAATTACATAGGTTTGGTGGAGAAAAGGTATTCTCTGAAACTGAGTGTGTTTTTAATGCGATTAACTGATATAGAATCAGAGTTAGCGCAGGGAAACAAAAGTCTCACTTAGTTGCCAAATATGTATATTTGTTATTAAGATAACATGATGATATCAAATAAGGTGATATCAATGGTTTACAAAGAACTTACGGTTATGAAAGGTTCAGGCCGAAAGGAAATCTCTTCCACGAGAGAGCATTATCATAAACACTTATAAAAGATAAGGTTGTATGATTGGTATAGAAAATGCAGCTAGTGTATTTGTACTCTAGTGCAAGTGGGAGACTGTTGGAGATATGCCCTAGATGCAAATAAATAATAAGATTTATTGCATTATCTCTTTAAGTTTATAAATAGTTTTATACCATGCTATAACTGTATTAATCGGAATTGTTAATACACGTGTGGTATGTAAACAAACCAGAGTCCCTAGTTAAGCCTCTAGATAAACTAGTCCATCAGTCAATGGATGATCGTGATTTCCCGATCATATTGCATTAACAGTTGATGGTGGAGTCATTTTATTGGGAGAATAATTTGATGGACATTACCCAAAGTATTGCAGTTAGGATCGTATCACATAGTTCAACACTGCAAAAGGATTAGAACGTGGTAGCTTATTCCTTAGACCGTGAGATTACATCAAGTCGCTGCTTCTGAAAGATATGGCTGATCGCATCAAACGTCATGCCTCATAAGCTGACAATAAAGGTGACACTTTCGGGTACTGGAAGGAAGTAGTCGGGGCGAGTAATCAAGAGCGGGATTTGTTCATCCGTGTGATGGATTGATATGCTGGGCCCACTCGGTGAGATTATATCTGTAAAGCTGCGCAGCGTATGACTAGGTCATTGAAGATATAATTTCATGGGAACAAGTAAAGCAACCTTGTCGGTAACGAGATAAAACACAACATCGGATGTTGACGATCGTATCTCGGACAAGGAAGTATCAACAAACAAAGGGAATGACCATATCATGTTAACGGTTCACAGATAATTCAGAGGTGATTTATTCTAGAATGCACAGGGGCCGTCATAGTCATCTAGGGCTCCCTGAAGGTCATTGGCGAGAGGGTATCGACCATGTCTGGAGTGTTCTCGAACCGAGGGTAACACACTTAAGGTCTTGACGACGCTAGGAGAACGTTTTGGAAACATCGGAGTGGCTTAGGTATAGAGATAGGAGGTTTCGGAAAAGTTCCGGCAAAGACCGGAAGAGTTCCGGGGAGACCGAAGTGAGTTCGGAATGATCCGTAAAATGTTTCGGAGTTACGGGAGATTAAATAATATGTAAATATATTAATTAATGAATTATATATATATTTATTTAATAATAAAGAAAAGGAGAAAAAAGGGGCTGCTCACCTAATTGGGCCCTAGAGGCCCAAGAGGGGAAGTTCCCCCCCATGTGAGGGGTGCGGCTGGGCCCTTGGGGCCCATGCGCCAACATGGGGTGCGGCTGGGCCCAAGGAGGCAGCCGCACCACCCCTCTCCTCCCTTTAGTCCCACATGGTTTGTTGAGGAGAGTTGCACACCCTTTTCCTTCAATAAATAGGGACCCGGATTAATTGGAAAAACACACAGAAAATTCAGGAATTAATTCCGGTTGGCCCAGGCTTCTCCCTAGTCCAATTCCTCCCTCCCCATCTCTCGACGTGCGTGGTCCCAAGTCTGGACAGCGTATACGGGAGACCTATAAACCGCAGCGCACCGTTGTGCTGCGGGATTCCACCCAAAGTTCTCGCTTCCGCTATTCCGGCTGGATCGGGGAGCACGGAGGTCATCGTCAAGGTCCGTACGTGTGCGAGTACTCGGAGGTGCTGCTCTCTCACGAGTTCGGCACTAGGAGCTTCTTCATCGCCGCGTCTCCTTCTTCTTCGTCGCGCCAAGTTCTCCGCGACCTTGAGGTCGGCTACGTACGTCTTCATCGGCAACGCTTGTGCGGGAGCGTAATTCCCGCTATCGGTCTACAAGGGTATGTTTCCGATGTCTCCTCCGTTACAGCATTACTAGATAGATAGATCCTGGCTAGTTTACGGTGTTGCGATAGTTAGAAAAATTATTGTTTTCTACTACGAACCCCAGCAGCAGATTGTTGTCAAGTCGCCAAGGTTCGACACTGATATTTCATAGCTTTACTTCTCCCAGCAGGTTCCTTATACTGTAGTGGGCTCACTATACCTGAGGACACTTCTGTGTTAGGAACTAGAAATATACCCCGCGCATTGCGGCGGAAATCTCTTTAAAACAATTGTTGTGTAAATAAAGTCATATAAGACATATGAAATATGAAGTTGTTTATAGAAATATGGAAGGTTCAGTTGATCACATTGTCAAAAGGCTAAATTTATTTGACATGATTTTTTTTGTATTTGATGGTTAAAAATTGATGTGGACAATTGGATCGATGAAAATTAGATGATGTGGATATGTTACATGCAAGAAATATTTGGCTTTAATTAATCTTAGTGGGATGACATGGACATTTGGTTGGTTAGGAGAATGAATGATGTGGATAGCTTGCATGTTGAGATAGAAAAATAATTAATGAACTTAGTGGGGTTTTGCTTTATAAGAAGTATAGATTAAGCCATATGCGTCCGGTACTGCCTTCACAATTACTGTTACTTCAGGATTTTATGAATTTAGATACATGTGGCAGTGTTGAAGGCAAATCCATCCAGCCATTTTCTATTATTCGAGAATAAATAAAGCATGCTCAAGCTGCTAGCGTCATGATATCTCTTCCACTGTTCTGGAGCTAAATTGATTCAACCTTGTTGCTTGATAACGACAGTTTGCGTTAAAGTGAATCGAGTTTTGGATTCCAAACTGCTAGAATAATTTTGTGTTGAGGTGATTAGCAAGCTAGGCTGCTATCTTGGACTCCAAACATCCGCTGACTTGAATATTCACATGGCACATAAAGCATGCAGTGACAGGTTAATGTTCTTAACCACTTTTTATATGTTTCAGGTTTATAGAATAACATATCCACATGATGAGAGTAGCATATGCCTGAACCAATCTACTTCTGAAAATCACAACATTTATCAGATTGCTTTACATGGTTTTAGGTTGCGATGAATGATTTTTCATCATGCCGCAACGGAGGCATTAGCGCTACAGGGACGAGGAGGATCAGTGGATGGAGGAGTTCAATGTGTTCTATAAGATGGATGTGTGGTTCGTGACATGAAAATTCATCCGGCAACAGTTTCTTCATTCTTTTCTTGGTAAGGAATCCTAAGAACTAATATTCATTTAATCTCTTTTCGAGTAAAATGGTGAATATTTTCTAATTCTTTCGTGTTTGTATACATCCAGTTAAATTTTATAGTATTAGTAAGACGTGCAAAGCACGTTCAACATTACTATTAATTAAGAAAACAAGTCTTGTAAGATATTCATAGACTTACAAATACACCTGTGCCTTCGCCTTGTTGTTGTCTGCATATTTTTCAGTTGATGGTTTGTGGCAGACTATGAACATATATGTCGTTTCAATTAGACTGCACATGGACATTCAGTTTTAGAAATTTAAAAGAATGCATTAGTGGTTTATACATCTGTCTAATTGTCGGGAAAAATCAATTCTTATTTTCCAGAAAAATACATAATTTTCAAGAACTGAACCAGCAATATTTTCTTCCAGCACCAGTTTACCGAAGACATTGTCTCAATGAATTGGACTGTAGAGGGCAGTTGTTCTAACCAGTTTGTTATCACCTTTGATATTATCGAGTATAATACAGCCATCCTTTATTTGTTTTCTGCAGTGAAATCTGTGAAGGAGTAAATCTCAAATTTAATTATTCTCCGAAGGATGTACTTTGGGAATATCATGTAGTTGATGCCACAATGTAGGTATGGAGCATATGTGGTCAGGACAAACCAGAACTACCGAGCACCTGGAAACACCAGGTACAAAAAGTATATATTGCGCAACACCCTGAATTTGAATGCGCACTACTCAATTGATATTTAAGTTTCAAAGACCGAGAACTTAGACTTTTGGAGCTTCATTGATATTTAAGTTTCAAAGACCATTATTTTGGCTTCTGAATTACATACATGTGTAAATCAACATGGTTCAAATTTGCTAATTTGGAGATGGTGTGGAAATGGTATTGGCAAATTTGTAAAATTTGTGTACTCTATGCAACTTGCATCCAACTCTGGAAGAGAAGAAATTGTTTGCATGATTCGTCACGCTTATAAGTTATATCAGTAGCTTCAGGTTGGCCTTTGTGATGTGAACATGAGGGCATTTCATGATCGTACCATAGCAGCAAAGCATTTATATCTAGAAGCTTTCAGCGATGCACATAAAAAATACACCACATAGCCTACCATCTAATTGTCACTGCACAAAATCAGTTAATGAATTTGAACCCTACAGAATTTTTATAACTTGTGGGTAGAAATTCAATTACATTTTTCATGATGTAGTACTGACTAACAATGGCTTTTCTGGGAAATGTTCGAGTCAACACAGTTATGATATTTTTCTTCTTTGTAGGGACCACTGACTAGATGACTATGGAAACTAAAGTTAAAGATCTTTGGTACTTATTATTTTGCATGATGAGGTGTCAGCTTATTGTTTGATCTAATTGCACACATGCATTGGATTATTCATTCCAGGTCTTCCATGTGCTCTCTTTGCTACCAGTGTTAAGTGCCCCCATATATATATTTTTTTCTCTCTTCGTGTTGATCTATCATGCATGGCTATTTGATAATTTTGTTTTACATGTGCCAAGGAGAGCGCAGAAGAGAAAACCTGACCAGTGGACATGTTTTAGGTCAGATAGAAATATAAAGGTGTAAGTTTGTGATCAGGTTTTTGTGCTTTGAAGCTGGTGATTATATAATGTTTCTTAGGGTCTCTACATCTTTATTTTTTAGTTGGGATGGTGCATCCAATTTTGTTTGATGAAATACCTTTGGAAAAGAAAGAGCGGTTTTATATTCGACCCTTGCTTTAAACTGTTATCCTACATGTTTTCTTAAATTAAACTTTGGCTTATTACTTACATAGAAGATTGAATGATGAGTGGGGTTTTAAGCCCAAATTTTAGCTTTATGAATTAAAAATATGTAGATGGACAAAAGCTATAGAAAGTGCAACTCATTAAAGAAAGCTGAAATCGAAAAGACTTGGCAAATACCAAATAAATTCATACTTCAATTAATTTTATTTCATGTGAGATTTAATTATTAAAATTACACGTGCATTGCACGTGCCCGATTTGAGTTGAATAGATGCTACTTCGAGAAGCAAAGAATGGTTTAGGCTATTTGAGATGATTCCTCTATTTGAGTTGAATAGATGCTTTCAGCATGGAGTGTATTAACCATCTTTTTTTTCGAGGAAGTGTATTAACCATCTTGAGTGTGTATATAGTACATACCCAGGAGATCAGGGAGACGTGTGCAACAAATCCAGGAGCCAAGTCAGTGGTAGTTGAGGACCAAGTCATGTACGCTAACAAAAAAAATCTCCGCTATTTGTGACTATTCGAGTAATATATATTATTCCAATGATCCATACATGTATGTGCTATTATTGCTCCTCTGATTGAACACCTATATATGATCATACATTTGTCCCAACTAAACTAAGTACATATATGATGTCTTGATCTGATTTTTCTTCAATGGCAAAATAACGGTTATTTTAGCCAAAAATATAACGGTTATTTGTGTCACTTTCTTTTTAAGAATGATGAATCTTAATAAACTTGCTGCCCATTTTTCGTATGTCCCGCTGCTATTGTTATGCTGCTATTGTTATGTACACTCATGAGTTTTGTTAACACATATACCTATCTGTTTAGGTTGAAATTATTATAGGAGTCCATTCATTTGTGTAGCCGGTGGTGCTGATCATTGTGTTCCTTAATAGCTGCATCTGCCCTGATTTCCCACAAATAGCTGCACCATGCACTTGATTTTCTCAAGCATCTATAAATTTTACTTGCTCAATTTTCCCAACAACAACTATGTTATTTTAATATGAAATGTCGTGTTATTCAAAACGTGCATTGCACGTGCACCATTACTAGTCTAACATGTTACACTAGTTGCATGATTTATGTTTACTTTCACTTTTTTTTGCTTCATCATTTATTTATTTTGATTTAATAAAATTGGTCTGGTTAGTTCATTATAAGATCATAGCGACATACCACATATTCTTATAGTAATATCGTTGTGTTTGAAACCAAAACGAGCTCATCAAAGAACACAAGGTTTTTGATCGTCAAATCATTGAGCCACGACAGGGAGTGGGCTAGCTACATCGACTTGAGTACTTGACTAACATAACAAGTCGCCCCTGACAACTAGTCCGATGACTAGGACCTAGGAGGAGGGCGGCTTTGCTCCAACATGGACCACTGCCAGAAAAGGGGTGGGGGAGACGAGAGAGGCTAAGGCGACAAGGGAGAGGAGAGGACAAGGCAAAGGAGTGGATGAAAACAAAGCGAATGAGAGGAAGAGGATAATAAGAAGATCCAAGTCCACTCGCTGAAGAGTATGAGGATTAGGTGAAGAAGGGTTGTAGAAAGGGATGAACTGCAAAATGCACCTACATGAGAGGAGGACGAAGGAGAAAATAGGAGAAGAAAGAGACATAAGAGAGCGGACAGACAATCCATATTAGAGCATATGGACGGGTTGGATTTGGCTGGCAAGTTAGGGTTCCACAATGGGTATTATTGGGCTAGTTATACTGCGAATGAGAGAAGGATAAAGATATGTGTGTGCTTGTCTTCCCTAAATCGCCTCAACAATTGCTTTGGCGAGTTGTTGCCGTCTTCTCCAAACCGCTGGCTCTTCCCATCACCCACCTTCAACCCCTGCCACCACCCCTCGATATCGATCATGATTTTGGGGCAATTAGTCCCGTCTGATCGTCGGCTAGTCCTAGCTAGTAACTAGGAAGAGGAATGGATAATCGATGATTTGACTTGGCGACTCACAAATCACGATGACAACACCCACAATATTGATTCTTCGAGTTTTTTCACATGAGTACAAAAATAGTATCATGTGAAAGGACAAGGATGTCGCCTAAAGGGGGGGGGGGGGGTGAATAGGCGATTAAAACTTTTCCGGTTTAGGCTTGATAAATGCGGAATAAAAGTAGTGTTTAATTTATCAAGCACACAACCGAAATATTCTAGGCTCAACTATGTGCACCAACAACTTATGCTAAGCAAGACAAGTAACAAGGTGATAGCAAGGTATACGACTTCAAGCACGAAGGCTATCACAATATAAAGTGCATAAGTAAAGAGCTCGGGTATAGGAATAACCGAGGCACGCGGAGACGATGATGTATTCCCGAGTTCCTCCTTTTTAGGGGAGTACATCTCGTTGGAGAGGTGTGAGCCACCACAACAGGTTGGTCTCAACGCCACAACAGGCTCACCTTCTTCTCCGATGAACTTCACCACAAAGGCTAGATTCACCTTCAACTATCGGAATCCTTCGAGGCGGAATCAGGAGCCTTTACAACAACAATCCGGGGCACACACCCACAACTGAATTGGGGGCTCCCAGATGGCTACAAAGTCGTCTAGGGTCCAATGACCCAAGAGTAACAAGCTCACAAACTTTCAGTTCCACGAATCCTCGTGGAGAGTACAAACCGATGCAACAATGCAATTGCAAGAGCACAAGTGCTCAAATCCTTCACTCTCAAATTCCAATACAGCAACAAATGCTAATGGGAGAATAAGAGAGGAAGAACAAAGAAGGAGAAACACCAAGAACTCCAAGATCAAGATCTACTAAGTTCCCCTCACTTAGAGGAGAGATGGATTGGTGGAATTGTAGATCTAGATCTCCTCTCACTTTTTCCTCAAAGATATGCAAGAATCATGGGAGGGATTGAGAGATGGGCAAGCTTTTCAAGGTCAACAATGGAGGAGAGAGAGGGGAAAAACGTGCTCAGCCAAGTTAGTCTCTTTGGGGAAGAAGGGATGCCTTTTATAGGTCCCCAAGAAATAGAGCCGTTGCATCCAGAGAAAACATGAATATTCGGTTCAAGTGAGGATAGGATATTCCGGTTCACAGGAATATCCGGCCTCCTGGAAATATCCGCCCCCAAATATCCGACGACCATCCGAGAGTTTCAAAATAAGTCTGTAGCCGTTTTCGCGTCGAGCAAATAAACCGGCGATATTCCGCCCCAACCTGGGACCTGAACATCCGGTTTTCCTGACTGACAAAAACAGCAATACGAAAACTACAATATCTTTTTCATCCGGACTTCGTTTTCGATGATATTGGGCTCGTTGGAATCGCAACGAAGAGCACTTTGCCTTGTGCATTCCACTTGAGCTAGATGATGACGATCTTGACTCCCTCAAGTTGAAACACCTTTCTTGATCGTGCTTGCTAGCACATGCTTGATGAAGACTTCTCCAAATACTCCCCCATACTCCATTATGGGAAAACCTCGCTAAGCTCCGTCTTCATGTATCCATTGCAAGCTTCAATCAAATGATATCTTCCGAGATGAATCATATTGAACTTGCACTTCATAATCTTCTCTCTCTTCACAAAGATGATGTCTTGAATCCTTCAAGACATACTTGCAATATGCTCAACTCTACACATGACCATTCTTCATATAAATCCTTGGATAAAACCTTGATCATCATATAAGCTTCTAGAGTCGAACACATGAACTCCAATCTTTTCCCATGGACAAGATCTATAAGGATATCTCAGTGCAAACATTAGTCCATAAGAATTGTCATTAATTACCAAAACCACACATGGGGGCAACATGCACTTTCACCATGTTATTTGGTTTTAGGATCCGAAGCGTCAATTATGCTTTCACAAATTTCTGCATTTTAAACTACGGAGTTGCATTTTACGAAGTCTTGCATTTTGACTACTGTTTGGTTTGATGTTATTTTTTCATGTGGCAAATTCATATGTTTTGTCTGGTTGTTTTCCGGGTTTTGACCAGAGTTTTCTTGCTCCCGGGCTCCAGTGATCCCTCTAGTTAAAAAAATTAAAAATTATATTTATTAGTTTCAAAAAATTCTGCAAAAAATCCCGCGTGTTGTCAATGATATGTCCCACAGACATGCAAAATCTCGGTCTGAAATATTTTATATTCTGTTCTATACAAAAATAATAAATGTGTGGATCTAAATATACATACTTTCAAATCTCCAAAATATACAAGATTTGTTATGATTTGTTATTTTTATGTAGCGCAGAATATAAAGTATTTCAAATAAAAAATTTGCATGTTTGTGGCATTTTTGATTTTTTTTTTAACTAGAGGAGCACTGGAGATCGGGAGAAAAAAAAGTGTTTTCCGGTTTTCCGGTTCGTGTAAAAAAAATAAAACTTCACCTCGTTCACATCGCGGCCACCTCTAGCGGGTCCACGACGCGTCTTTCTCGGAGCTCGTCCCACCCGAACCCACCACCGCCCCTCTCCCTACCAACCTTCTCCCCTCACTCCTCCTCTAAACCCTAAACCACACGGCCGCCCCAACCACTCTCTCCCTGTCCCCCACAGCGGCGCCCCTTTTGGCGGTGGCGGCGGCGCCATGGGGGCCCTCGCGGCGTCCACGTCGTCGGGGAACTGGCTCGTCGAGGACGACATCCTCCTCAAGAACGCCCTCGAGGTAACCACCATCTCTCTATCCCCCGGACCGCGACTCGAAAGGTCCCCGTATCGCCGCCTAGGTTAGGTCGGCTTCGATCGATTGGGGTGTCCAATTGCTCTTCTTGGCCTCTTTCTTGGCCGACGGAGGCAGGGAAAGTTCTACCCGGTAGCCAGAACCCAGGCTTTGGAAAGTTCTTGCGCCCGTGATTCCCTTTACCGGCATTGTTCCAGCACTTGCAAAATTCTTGGAGTTGTCTGCAGCCAGCCAGTGTTCTTGATTTCTTTTCGTGCTTCAAAGAAGGGTGGAAGTTGGAGTTAATTGGCCCCTAAAAAAGTTGAGTAAATGGCGTAATCAGAAATTGTTGCTTCGTGTGGCTTACTCAGCACTGTCTCTAGTCTGTACCAATTCAAGCTGTTAACATCCTGTGAAATTCCATCTAACGAATGTGTAAAATTATACATTGCTATATAGTTATATTTAGTTCCATACAATTTGTCACAGGTCAGCCTGTTAACCTTATAATAATCATAATCAAATACTCTTGCGTAAAAAAAAGATTGCGTCAAGATATAATTATCATAAGCGTTCTTCTATACCAGTACCAGGGCACAAAAGTGGGGGATGCTGCTCCGGCAATTATTTTAAAAAAAATGTCATATGAATTCTGAACTCTGAGTTTATGACGGTTCCCTGTTAGCTTGTTGCTAATTGTTGAATAAGTACCAGGGCACAAAAGTGGGGGATGCTGCTCCGGCAATTATTTCAAAAAAAATGTCATATGAATTCTGAACTCTGAGTTTATGACGGTTCCCTGTTAGCTTGTTGCTAATTGTTGAATAATACGCCTGATACTTGCAGAATGGTGCCTCGTTGCAGTCCCTAGCGAAAGGGGCCGTAACTTTCTCCCATAAGTTCACTCTTCAAGAGATACAAGATCGTTGGACTTCGTTGCTGTATAACCCAGAGGTCTCAGTGCAAGCTTCTGCTCGGATGGTTGAGTATGAGACTGAACTTTCCGTTTCCAACCCTTCCAAGACAATTAAACTGTTCAACTCGAAGGCACGAGATGTTTCATTTCAGAAGCGCAAAATAGAGAGCGTGAAGAATTTATATTATGCGATGAGGAAGAGAGTACACAATGAGCCCTGTGACACCACCGACCTCGGTTTTCTTATTTCCCCTTGTTCTTGTATGGCGATTGGTGAGGAGTGTGTCTGCGGAGGCGCACCTTCACAGGAGCATCAGGTGGAAGCTATGGGCTGTTATGGGCAAGCAGGTGGTGGAAGCTACAGTGGTGCACAACAGATGCATCATGAAATAAATGGCAATTCCTTCCATGCTCAGCATCCTGGGAGCATGATAAAAGATGAGGATGCCACCAATAATGCACCATATGGCTATTCAGATGTAGCTCAAATGTATGACCAGCATGCCTACACACAAAAAAATCCTGAGATAAATGAACGGGACAATGTTTCGCTTAGAGCTATCACTGATTTTCAGGAGCCTATGCAGTTTCAGCAATTGGCCTCTAGCAATCAATGTGGCAATGAAGTGGCAGAATCAAAAGCACTGATGAGTACTGATCAAGATGGAGTTGAACATGCCCATTTCCCTGCGAGCAACAGCGGAGTGCCAGCAGCAGGCTCACTACACTTGATCCGCCAATCTGAGGGTTCTCAAGCACCTTGTGGTGAAATCTGGAATGGGGTTGAGGAACCAAACACACTCAACGGAGACCCTCTCACATTGCAAGCAAATTTAGATGGTGGGATGTGCATGCCTGGTTTAGATGCTGCAGCGATGCAAGAAGATGATTACATGGATTTTCCCCTTTTCAGCAACAGTGACGAGTTTGACATTCTGAACGGTGAAAATTTTCTGAATTCTCCACATGAGACAAATCAGGAAGACTTGGATGATCCTGATTCCAATGTCATGCAAAATCTGTTGCACCCTGACGAGGCCAACATTTGCTGTGATCCGGTAGATTCTGGCCATGTACAGCATAATGCAGTGGGTGTTTCTGGAATGATCTTGGTACCTACTTCACCTGAAGTGTGTTATCCTGGCCCGTATGCTGAGTGCACATTGAATACGGAAGATCCTGAAATCCCTTGCAACGACGATGCTATTACAAATGACGAGTGTTCTCCCCTTCACCCCACTGCTTCTTTTGGACGGAACTGTGAGTACAATGTATCTCCATTTCCCCCTGCAACTAGCCCTCCATCAAAGGCTGAGCTTTCCAATGCGAATGATTTGACCCAAATAAAGAGAGGAGATATGGCAAATGCCCAATCTTCATCACAACCAATGAAGCTTAGCCCATCCACATCAGAACCAAGAGAAGATTCAGTGGCACTTAATAAAGGTTGCATCCTAGGAGCTAAGCTTTCTGAAGGTCCTTCAACTTCTAGTGTATTCATGCATGGTAACATTGACACCAATGATGAGAGCACATGCATGCTAGCTTTACCTGCTATTCATCCATCTGGATTTGGTGAAGGACCACCGTGCAGCTTAGGACAGCACGATTTTTCGGATAACTCTCAAAGTTTGATGCTGTACAGTTCAGATCAACGGCCTGATCACATGAATTACAGCTCACATGATAGTCAACCAGAATTACAAGATGGGGCTGCTCTACAGGTCTGTATGTCATCACATGCATTGTCAGATTTGGGTCTTCAAGACCCTATTGCAGTCTTGCCAGCATCAGCTCCACCAGAAGAATGCTCTGATGGTGAAAACGATGTTCCAAACTACTACGATCTAGAAGCTCTGGTATAGATCTCTTAACTTGGCTAATAGAACCTTTTCACTGTGTTACTTCT
Source organism: Poa pratensis (assembly GCA_947311845.1). Lineage (NCBI taxonomy): Eukaryota > Viridiplantae > Streptophyta > Magnoliopsida > Poales > Poaceae > Poa > Poa pratensis. The sequence continues at coordinate 15,578,144 of CAMZMU010000124.1, forward strand.
TATTCACCCATTTTCGTTATTCATTGCAGATACTTGATCAGGATCTAATACCATGGGATCAGGCTGATTCGGCTAACCCTGAAGGTAAACATGAACCATCTATTACATCATTGTGAGTATGGTTAAGGATATGCTACATTAAAAATATGGAAGCCTATTTTATAGAGATGCAGTTTTAAGGCTAAGATATATATATATATATATATATATATTTAAGGCTAAGTAACATAATGATGGCATATTTCTCCAAAGGAGTTATTGTGCTGAACTATGAGTCGTATTGCGCTGAAATAGTGGTCCCGCCGTTGCCATATACTTCACCATCAGTGCTTATAGTCACTAAAATTGGGACTGGTCATCGTATGGGTTCGGTATTGGTTGGCTGAGAGGCTTAAGGGGGAGAGATTCTGTTCCAGCAATAGTGTAACGTGTGTGTAGCAGTGTAGGTGTGAACGCACTATCTTAACTGGATGTGACCCTTTCCCTCTTCGTGGCGATTTGAATGCAAACCACATACATGCCATAGAACAATAAAAAAGGACCAAACTTGGTCCATGCATACAATGGAATTGATTGAGTTTAATTTGCTACAAATTTCAATTTTCTGGTACTTCTTACCTTGTATGTTGTTTAAGCTACACCTAGGCATTTTCCTACCACGTAGAAGGAAAATTTTCTAATTATTATTATCTGTGTGTTTGCATTTCAGTTTGCAGATTTGATCATCCAGAAAGCAGGCTAATTATTATTATCTGTGTGTTTGTATTTCAGTTTCCAGATTTGACCATCCAGAAAGCAGGAAATCATTGATAAGATTGGAGCAGGGTGCTCGGGCTTATTTGAACCGAGCTATCATGTCTCGAGGTGCCTTTGCAGTTATCCATGGTCTGCACTTGAAATACTACATAAAGGATCCTGAGGTAAATTGCACTGAAGTTTTTCAGTTAATATGGTCTATTGCATATAACGTGATAGAGCTCAACTGCTCCAGATTATGGCCAACTTCTTTCCTACATCTTGTGCTGTACAGTTGCGTCGTACAAATCTTGTGTTGTGAATATTCATAGGTAGAAACAATGCACACTTGCTAATCAATAGCAGTTTGAAGACCCATCTTGTTTCTGACTCATAGTCGAATGCTGATTTAATTCTTATAATGCACTTTTAAGTAAAAGATGTAACCCAGGCTGGTTACGTATGGCTTTTCCTTTCATTTATTTTGACACTGATGTTTAAATTTGTATGAAGTACACAATGTTTTCACTCTTGGCACCATTTTCTGAATTTTTAGTTACATGTTCTTATCTTTTCTCAGGTTATTCTTGGAAGAGAGACAGAAGACGTAAAAGTTGACATAGATTTGGGAAAAGAAGGGAGGGCAAATAAAATATCTCGCCGGCAGGTATTTGCTCAAACATTCCATTTTAGGTTGGGAAATTTTGGTTACAACTTAGACCCCGCTTGGGAGCTGAATTTGCCATCCAAAAAAGTTCAGCGTCATGTATCACTGTGCACATCCAAAATCCGTGAACAAAAAAACACCAGATAATTTGTTGTTTGGATAGAACTCATTATTTTTCTTGCCTCCTGAGAGTTCCAGACCTCTACTAGCGAACTCACTGCCGCTAACAAGTTTGAGGAGTTGCTTACGGAGCCCAGCTGCCTGTACCAGGAGTCCTCCCGTACCCTCTGACTCTGCAGGTCGCTGGCTGGGAACCACAGCCGCGTGTCTCTCTGTGGGGGTGCCTAAAGTCAGGATTGCCACGACCCAAATTTGGTGGCTCTGCCGGTGCTCTGACAGTGGCCATGCTGCCATGGCTCCCAGCACGTGACCAACTTCGTAGAGCTCGCCACAAGCCGTAGAGGAGTCGCCGGTGAGGCCAACATAGCCGCAGAGGTCGTGGTGGCGTTGTGAGGCTTGGGCTTTTCCTGTGGGGTTGGCAGGGAGCACACGGGTCGCCGCTGAGTTCTTCCCCATGGCGTCAGCCGGATTTTTGTACAGGATGAGATTTCATGGGTGTTTTTTGCAGGAAACGGGCGAGAACCAATTGCCAATTCGGGTCGCGCTCGTAATTTTCCGCAGGAAACGGGCGAGAACCAATCACCAATTCGGGTCGCGCTCGTAATTTTCCGCAGGAAACGGGCGAGAACCAATCTCGCCAATTCGGGTCGCGCTCTAGTAATACGCTGGTTTTAGGGTCTTAGACAGCAAACCAAGTGGGCCCTAACCCCTAAGGGAATAGCTAATGGCCAAGAATTGTGTGGACTTGACTACACGAGTTAAAAATGATGAGAAATATCTTTATCCTGTAGAACTGTCATATCTTGTTTTTACTTTAGTTGGTTCTTCTGGTGAGGTTAGCTCCTGGAGTAAATGTATTTTCAGCTCATCGTGGTCTTAGTGTGATTGGTAGTAAGAGAAGCCCTACACTGCCCTGACAGCAGTGAAAAGCTTGGCACATCATGCACTGTCCAGGCACATTTTAGCTTGCAGGATACATGTTTGGTTGAGCCGGTGGAGTTGCTCAACTTTGTCTAGTTAGCAATATTTGGGAGTGCAGAAGGCTGGCGGTGGATGAATTATGCTCATTCAGGTCTTTTTTTTATAAAAAAACTTTAGGCAGACTTATATATTTATCTTAGTGATTAGTACCATGGGGTTGTGATCAGTCACTTCGTTTTTTTGACTTGTTATGGATATGGTCAATATCTCCAGCTGTTGATGTTGACTGCATGTATGCTATAAAATAATCCCTTCGTTCCAAATTAAATAACGCACATTTAGTACAACTTAATTTGGGATGGAGGGAGTAGCTGGCTTTGTGATATTCTATGGCTCTATGCCTATCTTGTAAGTAGAACGTTGTCTGACCATGCCATCCTCCTTAAATAAACAACTGTTTTAAGTAATTAAAACCATGCCTCTCTGGTTACATCTCCATGTGGCAACGGGGACACTAACCACCGGGTATTGCTCAACCATAACCATCCCCGTCTAACAAAAATCTTACCATCCCCATCCCCGTTAACACTCACGGGGATGGTTGTTGTACCATAACCGTCCCCCGTCGGGTAGCAAATAACCATCGGTTACCCACGACATTGATTTTAAAAAAATTGACAGCATATCCCCAGATCTAGCTAAATAATTAACAGTCCAAAAAATATACCATAACAGGATAATATATCAAATTTGACAGCACAAAGGCACACGGCCAGAAATAGAAGTGTTAAACACAAATACCAAACATACAGAATTAAAGATCCAGACCAGGATTAAGTTTGGTCATTACAAAACATAAAATGGGAGTTCCCGAAGGTACCGGGTATGTCGGGTATGGATACTGGTGTACCAGATCCGTCACCGCAATAACCACTGGGTAGTGTTTTAGCATCGATAAGATCCCCACGGGTAGTAATATGCAACCAAAACCGTCCCCTAGTAGGTGAATTAACCACCGGTTATCGGGTAATGGATATCCATTGCCAAATTGAGTTACATCTGACTGTCAGTGGTTGCATCCCACAAACCAGTCGTGTGTTTGTCCTCCTTCAAGTCATGAGTTTAGGTATCAGGCACAAAAAAACAACAACACTATGTGTTATGTTTTGCTAAAACAGTTCCTTGTCTCATTGGTCTTTTTGTATGTATATAAATACATGTTATGTTTCTGATATTCAGGCGCTTATCAAGATGGATAAAGCTGGGTCTTTCCATATCAAGAACATTGGGAAGTGCTCAATCTATGTTAATAGCATGGAAGTACCAAGCTGCAAAGGCATCATCCTAAATTCCGATTCTTTGATTGAGGTACAGATATTTTTCTTTTATATAGTTTGTGTTCCTTTTTAATTATAAAGAAATACTGCTCCATCTTTGCTGTTGTGTAATATTGCGAGGTTTGCGATATCGTGAGTAGCACTTAAAATAATCTGGATAGATACATGGATGACTTTGATAGGCAATAGCAATTAGTTTACAGTGAGGTGATAGCAGATGTTACTGCTTAGTATCTCCCAACCATCGTGCTCGCCTCATTTGGCTGTCAATTTCTCCTGCAGATAAAGGACATGAGGCTAATTTTCCACGCGAATCAGGATGCCGTGGGGCAGTACCTCGCCCGCACGCCCAGGCTCGAACAACACTCCTTACGCCAGGGCTTTTAAGTCAGCTGCATGCGCAGCAAGCATGTGGCTTATTGACAGACAACGCTTACCAGTGGTTAACTTGTCGAGTGGGGGACTTGTTAGAGTAGTAGAATGTGTGAATACATGGGATGTGAAATGTTAATTGGTTCCTGTTAGATTGTAGTGAGCAAACAAGTCCTTTGAGTAGACCTTTAGCGCGCTGGCAGCAAAAGTGTATAATGAGAACGCCGTTTCATTCGTTGTGACTCGCCATTGCGGTCGCAAAGTGTTGGAGCAATGTGGCAAGTGCGGCTGGAATAAACGGAGGGAGATTCTTCAATTGAAAGACAGCAGCATGGCTGCATGGGAATGCACCTCCGGGAGAAGCTACTGGGTCTTGGCGTAATTTCAAAAGGTAAACCATGTCTCAGGGCAGTGGTTTTACACACACCGGAAGAAGTGTAAGGATGACTCCAACGGGGCGTCCCAAACGGACGGGCGTTTGGTCCATTTGGGTCGGCAAACGGACGCGCGTCTGGTCCATGTCCGCTCCTTTCCGGCCACTGCCCCCAACGGCCCGACGCATCTAATCCGGCCAACTTTTTTTCTTCTTCCAATATTTCATTAAACATAGAATTTTGAAGATTACATTGGGAATTTATAATAAAATACGACCTATAATCTAGGCCTTCTCTTCGTCGTCCTCCTCCTCCGGTGGTGGTGGTGGAGTAGCCGGTGCATCGATGGCTGGGGGTGGTGGTGGAGATCTCGGCACGTACTCCGGCGCCACTGTCGCTTTTGGTTCCGCGGCGGCCGGAGCCCACGGCGGTGCGAACCACCTTGGGTCTGCCAAGGCGAGCCGAGATTCCAAGGGAGACCAGGGCTCCCAGGGATTGTACATCGGGGCAGGTGGGCGCGGTGGAGTAGCCGGCACGACTTCCTCCTCCTTCGGCACGGCGTCCTCCTGGGGCACGACTTCCTCCTTCTTCGGCACGGCGTCCTCCTCGGGCACGACTTCCTCCTCCTTCGGCACGGCAAGCGCCGCCTGCACGGCCACAGCTTCGTCTTCCCGGTTTGCCATCGGTGCGATGATGAGCAGCGGACCGCGGTGAGGCAACTATATAGCCGGCCGTACGCGGTTTTGGAGTAGCCGGGCCGTCGGCCTAATGTGAACGCCGGTCGGCGATCCATCTCCCTACATTAATCTACACTATCATTAAACCTAATTAATAACCGGCCGCCGCCATGGCCGATAAGGGGGGAGATCAAGGGCTTCGGCCTTGAGGAGCGTCCAGCCAGCCGCCCGTTTGGCCACGGACTTGCTGGCTCTTCCTTCGCCATGATCGGGGCCAGCGACGGACTAGCTGGCTCCTCCTCCTCTCTTCTTTAGTCGCCATGATCGTTGCCGCTTGCGTCTGGCTGTGCGTTTGGTAGTCTCCGCCGCACGACGTGTTTGCTCCATCTCGGCCTCCTCTGCCGCGTCTGCAACGGCGCGCGCAGCGACCCGGCGACTCCTAGGGACAGTTAATGCGGGGTAGGTGACCGTTGTATCACACTGACACGGGGGCCAAGCGCGGGCCAGGGGCGGACTAGGGCAGGACACAAAAGCGCTCCGCTCGCGTCCGCGGCCGACGCATCGGTAGCCCAAATTTGGGCCAAGAATGGATCACGGCGGACCAAAAAACGGACCGCGGTCCGTTTGTGTCGCCCCGTTGGGCCGTGTTTTTGCCTCCACGGACAGGAACGGAGGCGCGCGGACTCGATGCGTCGCCCCGTCCTAACGGTGGCATTTTTCTGCGTAGAAAAGCACCTTCTCCAGAAGGATTCAAAAGGCTCACACGCTCTGGCTGTGCTTTACCCTTTACTACGGCCTAGTGTGAACCAACCCACCACCGAAAATGGAAATTTATTTCGCGGACGGGAACGGGAGATTCGGTGAGCACGGAGTGCTTGCTGCGAACTTTTGGAGGTGTCCTTTATTTTGAGCTTCAAAGTCAAGGGATTGGAGCAGCACTTTTGATGTTGTTGGCACTTGGCAGCACGTACCTAACTCAACAAACACACCCACGATCAGACGTCAACTCAACAAACACGCTCAATCCTGTCCAGCCTTTGACGGATTGACAATTTGTTCAAGAAAGTTGACGGGGACACTGGTGGCTATCTAAATTTCTTTCGAGGGAAATATCGTTGTTACTAATAAGTTGATGTAATTAGAAATAAAGTGTGGTACCAGGGGAAGCGTTTTGGCTATTTCAGATTGTCGGGGGTTACCCCGAGGTAGGGTCAAGGTATGGTATAATTTGTGTCCAACCGAGGTATAGTGAAACCGAGATAACCAGGCCTAGAAGGGGCCGGGATATGATGCTGGTGCAAACCGGCATATACTGACCGACATACCCATGCCTAGAAGGGGCCGGGATATGATGTTGGTGCTGACCGACATATGAAACCGACATAACCAGGCCCAGAAGGGGCCGGGTTATGATGTTGATACAAACCGACATATGCTGACCGACATATGAATGTCGGTATCTTCGTGTCTTCTCTTATGTGCAGGGAGGATAACCAAGGAAGGGAAATCCGGCATATCCATGCCGGGTTAGAGAAGAGGCACCTTATGCCGGTTGGAAGTCAATGCAACGGTCACATCCCGCCTGACACGAGAGCATGGCAGGTGGTATGGCGCGGGTACGAGATGACCGGTCACACCTACCGCTGACCAGGGGTGTACGTGGGAACAGAGTGCGAGGCATGGGTAGGCCACGTCCTGTCCATGACAGAGGACACAATCATGACCGAGCTGATGATGCAGGCGCGCGTGGCTGCAGTGTAATGTACGGCGCCAATCCGGTGATCCGGGATACCAGTATATAAGGTGCCCAGGGCCTCCTGTGTGAGAGAGAGATTGAGAGAAGCGCTGAGATGACGATGCACTGAGAGATCTTTTCCCCCATAGCTTCCTTCTTCTTCCTTGAGAGCTTCACCATAGCAGAGAACATACAGCTCGAGGAGCACCTTTGTATTCTTGAGATCCTGGTATATTGACACAGACAGGCAGGAGTAAGGGTTTTACCTCCTCACGAGGGCCCTGAACCTGGGTAGATCGAGGTGTGCTTTGTGTCTTCTGTGTGCGCTCCTTAGCGCGCTATCCCTCCCCGGTTCCACCAGCGTCCATCGGCCCCAACTTAAGCCATCCTATGGCATCTGCCGTGATACCACCACGACAGTTGGCGCCCACCGTGGGGCCAGCAGCGGCGCTGGTTGGTGTGTTCATCCGGACGGGTTCCATCATCGCCTCCGGCGAGCGCGTGGTCAGTGGCCTTGTCCACAGATTCGGCTCGCTGAACTTCATCGACGACAACGCGGGCTGCTTCGGTAGCAGGCCGCTCTCGAGGAACGGCTGCCTCGTCACCTTCGGGCGTACGAGGTCTACGTCGCCACCGAGTTTGTCTGCAGGTACCCTGAGCAGGTGCTTGTAGCCGAGGATCCTCCTGCTGTCTGTGCGGCTCGCGGCCGGCGTACCGCTCGCCCCGGGAGCTGCGCAGAGGTCATGATGACCGGCCCCGCGGGTGGTGCCGGCAAGGGAGAAACCGGCAAAGGAGATGCCGGCAAACCTGCCGCCAAGACCACCAGATCGGCGAAATTGCCGCTGGAGAGGAGGGAGAACCTCCTCGACCAGGCCGGTACATCCCAGGTACCGGTCAGGCCGGTTCCTCTCGAGGATATGATCGAGAAGCTGGCTGTGCCGGTAGCTACCGGTACAGATGCTGCCCTGACGGAGGCCGAGTTGGAGTCGCATCGTCAGAACCTGCATCAGGAGGCTCTCGCGATGTCCCAGATAAGGAGAGAATTCGAGATAACCTTCCGTGAGTATAACAAAGCTCATGGTTTAACTCCGATAGCTACTCATCCTAGTCGCATAGAGGATGTGCGTAAAAGGGGTAGAGGCCTCAATGTCGAGATTGCTAGAGATGGTAGATCAAGTTCTAGTAAAACTCCTAGTCACATGTCGGCTGAAAAGCCCAAATATAGTTCCCCTGCTAAGACTCTTAGAGCTGCCGAGGCAGCAAGAGCCGAGTTATCTGGTTTATCCGGAGAAGCTCTCCGTAAGCAACAAGACCGGGTTAATGAGCTAGTAGGTGTTGCTGTGCGGCAAAATGAGGCCTATCTTAAGGCTAACACAGCTGCAGGTGGGTCCCAGATTGTTCACTCGGCTAAGGTAGCCAGTGAAAGATCTAAGGGGCAAGCTTCATCACCGCACGTCGGTGGAGATCGTGACCGGAGTGTAAACTCCGGTAAAAACAAGCAGATACAGACATATGATCCGGCATATGCCGGAAAACAGTTAGCCGGGCAGGCAGTGCCGGCCGGGGTAAAAGCAATCCCGGTCCGGGCAATCCAGATGCCGGAAAAGTTAACTCGGCTGGCCGAGGTTATCCACCTCGGTATCCGACAAAAATCCTGCCCGGCAGCAGCAAAATATCGAGCATGTTCAGCAGCCACAAGGTGTTGACCAGGTGGCTAACCGTTATGATGATGGTTACTCGGCTATGGAGAGAGCCGGGTATCAGAGATATGAAGGTGCACTGGGATCCCGGCTGGGACCTCGCCAGTTGTCGCGAATGATGCACGCTACAAGTTGGACAGGATCTTTATGTCCGAGATGCTGGAAGAGCAAGGCCCACCTGGCCCTGCATGCTTTGGACCTCGGATCATGAGGGAGCCACCGGTGCCGCACTTTCAATTGAACCGGGGCGCAAAGACATATGACGGCAGTACTAAGCCGGAAGACTGGCTGACAGATTATGTGTCGGCAGTGCATATCGCGGGAGGAAACCGCCGATGGGCGGTAAGGTATATCCCGCAAATGTTGGAAGGGCCAGCCCGGATCTGGCTGAACAACTTGCGAGAGGGCAGCATTGACTGCTGGCTGGACTTTGAAGAAGCCTTCGTTAGCAATTTCTCCAGCACATACAAGAGGCCGAATCGTCCTCAGCAGCTTGCCATGTGCAAGCAGAGGGATGATGAAACTGACCGGGACTACTTGACCCGGTGGAGTACTGTTCGCAATTCCTGTGAAGGAGTTGTTGAAGCGCAGGCCATTTCATGGTTTGCTCAAGGGTGCCGACACGGCTCCATGCTCTGGCAGAAGTTGCAAAGGGAGATGCCGGCCACCTTGGCCGAGACAATCCGGATTGCGGATAGCTATGCACTGGGTGATCCGATGCAGCCCTTGCTGAACTCGGTGGAACCGAGTAGAAGATACCCGGTCAACAATGGACCCGGACCAGCCAGGCGAGGTGACCGCCAGGATTTCGGGATCAAGAGGAGAGAGGACCGGCCGGATTATCGGTACGGTTCAAATCAAGTTGCTGCAGTTGATCAAGATCAGCCAGGTGCCGGCAATAGCCAGCGTCTGAGGAACAGCGGTCCTGCATGGGGCCAAAACCAGGATGGGAAGAGACCGTGGAGTGACCAGAGGAAGCCATTAACCTATGAGGCAATGCTGGATGGACCCTGCAGCTATCACACGCACGACCCCCGCAGGCCGGCTAATCATTCAACCCGGCAGTGCAGCTGGTATCAGCGCACGTTGAAGGAAGGGGGAGGATCCGGAGGAAATCAGATGGGTGCACCTCAGAGACCTCCAACACTACCGCTCACCGGGGCAAACACTATTCCCTTGAATGCGCCTCCACCGAGGCCTGCAGCTCCGAGACCTGTGGATAACAGGAGAGGCCAGAAAATGTTAACCAAGTGAATGTCGGAGGCAACAACAGCAATGCTGGTCCCAGCCGCCAGGGTGAATATCGCCAGGGTGAGTATAGAGAGGCTCATCAGAGCTATGTGGTCTTTGTGACCGAGCCAACTGACAAGCAGAGCCTGCACCGGCGTGCAATGGAGGTAAACGCGGTTATGCCGGCTGTGCCGAAGTATATGCACTGGTCTGATCAGGAGATCAGCTGGAGCATGAAGGACCATCCCCGGATCATGCCAAGCCCGGGAGGTTACGCTCTAGTGGTGGATCCGACATTCATCGGGCCCACCATCAATGTCAGGTTCACCCGAGTTCTCATTGACAATGGGAGCAGCATCAACATCATGTACCGAGACACCATGGTGAAGATGGGCATCTCGGCAAACATGTTGCAGCCGAGTCATACAACCTTTCACGGTATAGTGCCTGGTGTCTCATGTGCACCTATGGGCAAAATTTGGGTTGATGTGTTATTCGGCACCAAGGACAACTGCAGAACTGAGAGCATCCAATTCGAGGTGGTGGACCTCGAAAGTCCATACCATGCTTTGCTCGGTAGACCAGCGCTGGCCAAGTTCATGATATCTACCCATGTGGCTTACCTCAAGATGAAGCTGCCGGGTCCTAATGGCATCATCACCATCTCGGGTGACTATAAGCGTTCCTTGGAGTGCGCCTCGGCTGGCTCTTGTCTGGCCGAGTCATTAATCATTGCTGCGGAGAAGAATGAAGTGGTGGCCTGGAGTCCGCGCAACTCGGTATGCCGGGTATGACTAACCCGGAGCAGAGTGCGGCATTCCAGGTGCCGAAGGAGACGAAGAAGATCAACGTCGACCCGGCGTTCCCAGAACGCAACGTCATCATTGGTACCGGGTTGACCGAGAAATAGGAAGGCGAGCTCAGTCACTTCCTCCGTGAGAATCGGGATATCTTTGCATGGTCAAATCAGGACCTGCCAGGTGTTCCGAGGGAGTTGGCTGAGCACTCATTGTTCGTCAGACCGGATATGAAACCCGTGAAGCAACCTATGCGACGTCTCTCGGATGAGAGGAGAAAGGTGATAGGCGATGAACTGGCCAGATTACTTGCATCTGGTTTCATCATGGAAGTGCTGCACCCGGACTGGTTGTCTAACCCGGTCCTGGTGGAAAAGAAAAAGGATGACCCGAACGTGGCCATTGTGTGGCGCATGTGTATTGATTTCACAAACTTGAACAAGGCATGTCCTAAGGATCCATTCCCGCTGCCTCGGATTGATCAAGTGATCGATTCCACAGCCGGGTGTGAGCTGTTATCCTTTGTAGATGCATATTCTGGTTTTCACCAGATACCGCTGAACCCTGCTGATCAAATGAAAACTGCTTTTATTACCCCGTACGGGGCTTATTGCTATCGTGTCATGACATTTGGTTTGAGAAATGCTGGTGCTACTTACCAAAGATGTATGCAAAAATGCTTGCATGATCAAATAGGCAAAAATGTGCAGGTATATGTCGATGACATCGTCATCAAAACTAAGGAGAAATCCACTCTGATTGATGATCTCAGAGAAACATTCGCGAATCTAAGGAGATTCCGGATAAAACTTAACCCGGACAAATGTACATTTGGTGTGCCGGCAGGCAAGTTACTCGGTTTCCTCGTGTCAAGCCGAGGTATCGAGGCAAATCCGACAAAGATCCGTGCTATTGAGAGCATGAGGTTGCCGAATAATCTCAAGGATGTGCAAAAGTTCACTGGTTGCTTGGCATCCTTAAGTCGGTTTGTTAGTAGGTTGGGAGAAAAGGCATTGCCTTTATACCAACTAATGAAGAAAAGTAACAAATTTGTGTGGACCCCGCAAGCGGATGCGGCGTTCACTGAGCTAAAAAAGATGTTGGCAACTGCGCCGATATTGGCCTCACCATTACCCAAAGAGCCGATGTTGCTCTACATTGCAGCCACAAACCGAGTTGTGAGTGCCGTAGTGGTAGTGGAGCGAGAAGAAGATGGCAAAACCGTGCAGAGGCCGGTATATTATCTGAGCGAGGTGATCTCGTTGTCCAAGCAAAATTATCCTCACTACCAGAAAATGACATATGGCGTCTATATGGCGGTCAAGAAATTGAAACATTACTTTCAAGAGCATCCAATCACAGTGGTGTGTGAAGCTCCTATCTCGGAAATCATTGGTAACAAAGATGCAAGCGGCCGAGTAGCCAAATGGGCCATTGAGCTGGCTCCTTATACGCCACATTATGAAAGAAGAGATGCCATCAAATCTCAGGCACTGCCTGATTTCTTCGTGGATTGGGCCGAGATGCAATATGAGCCACCATTGCCTGACTCCAATTACTGGAGAATGCACTTTGACGGCTCCAAGACAAAATTGGTTTAGGTGCGGGGTAGTCCTTACCTCGCCAAAGCAGGATCAACTGAGATATGTGTTGCAGATTCATTTTGCGGCATCTAACAATGTGGCCGAGTATGAGGCACTTGTTCATGGGCTCAACGTGGCCAAGGAAATTGGTATTCGCCGGATAGAATGCTTCGGAGACTCGGATCTGGTGGTGCAGCAAGTCTCGGGAAATTGGGATGCTTTAGACGCCAACATGGCGTTATATCGGTTTCATGTCCAGAAGATCTCGGGGTTCTTTGAAGGTTGCGAGTTCAAGCATATACCTCGGACAGAAAATGAAGCCGCCGATGTACTGTCCAAGCTAGGTTCATCTCGGGATCCAATCCCACCCGGCATATCCTTGGAGCATCTCAGGAAGCCATCAATCAAACCGTCGCCCGAGTCCGAGTCAATCTTTATCCCGGCGAAACCGGAATCTGATGCTGTTCCCATGGACATCGATGTCGGTGCATTTGGGAGAACCCGGGGACTGCTTGGCAGAACCCGGGGACTGACCAATTGATGTCAGAGGAGGCAATGTCGGTTGAACCAATGGAGGTGGATGAACCGATCTTTCCTGTACGTCCTGTGCCAGGATGGGCACAGCCTATAATGTCGTATATGATAGATGGGAGTCAGCCAGATGATGAAGCCGAGGCCAGGCGAGTGCAAAGAAGATCCAAAGCATACACCATCATCAACAGAGAGTTGTACAAGAGAAGCGCAACCACAGTGCTACAACGTTGTGTTGAACCGGAGGAAGGGCAAGAGATGCTCCTGGAAATTCATCAAGGAGAATGTGGTCATCATGCTTGCTCAAGAGCCTTGGTTGCTAAGGCATTCCGACATGGGTTTTACTGGCCCACTGCTTTGCAACAGGCAGAAGATATCGTCAGGAAGTGCGAGGGATGTCAGAGATTTGCTCACAAGATCCACATGCCAGCTTCAGCACTCAAGACAATTCCCATCACTTGGCCTTTTGCTGTTTGGTGTCTGGATATGGTGGGGAATTCAAACCGGCCCGAGGTAACATGACTCATATGCTGGTGATGGTGGACAAGTTCACCAAGTGGATCGAGGTGAAGCCAATCAGGAAATGTGACGGCCACACGGCTGTATCTTTCTTGAAAGACATCATTTTGAGATATGGTTACCCACACAGCATTATCTCGGATAATGGCACAAACTTTGCTGTAGGAGAATTTGCTCGATTCTGTGCTGAAAGAGAATCCGACTTGACCTAGCATCGGTCGCGCATCCGGAGTCCAATGGGCAAGTGGAAAGAGCAAATGCATTGGTGTTAGCCGGCATCAAAGCCCGGTTGATTGAACCACTGTTGCGAACTCCGGGTTGTTGGATAGAGGAGATACCGACAGTACTGTGGGGTCTCAGGACCACACCGAATCGATCAACGGGCTATACGCCATTTTTTCTGGTCTATGGAGCAGAAGCGGTCCTGCCGGCTGATGCGTGTTAAGTTACACGTCCGTTGGGAACCCCAAGAGGAAGGTATGATGAGTGCAGCAGCAAGTTTTCTCTCAGTAAGAAACCAAGGTTTAATCGAACCAGTAGGAAGTCAAGGGTCTTCTGAAGGTTGTTGGTGGCTGAATGTGGCACGGCGCAACACCAGGGAATCAGCAGCAACGTGGAACCTGCACACAAGACAATCAAACTACTTTGCCCCAACGAAACAGTGAGGTTGTCAATCTCACCGGCTTGCTGAAAACAAAGGATTAAAAGTGTGGTGTGGAAAATGATGTTTGCTTGCAGAAAATTAAAGAGAACAATGATTGCAGTTGGTTGTATTTCAGATGTAAAAGAATGGACCGGGGTCCACAGTTCACTAGTGGTGTCTCTCCATAATAAAATACTAACATGCTGGGTAAACAAATTACAGCTGGGCAATTGACAAAATAGAGAGTGCATAACAATGCATATACAAGTCATGATGATCACTATGAGATTTACTTGGGCATTACGACAAAGTACACAGACCGCTATCCAGCATGCATCTGTGCCTAAATAGTCCACCTTCAGGTTAGCATCCGCACCCCTTCCAGTATTAAGTTGCAAGCAACAGACAATTGCATTAAGTATGGTGCATAATGTAAACAATACAAATATCCTTAGACAAAGCATTGCTGTTTTACCCCTAGTAGCAACAGCACATCCACAACCTTAGAACTTTCTGTCACTGTCCCAGATTAAATGGAGGCATGAACCCACTATCTAGCATAAATACTCCCTCTTGGAGTTACAAGCATAAACTTGGCCAAAGCCTACACTAGCAACGGAGAGCATGCAAGATCATAAACAACATAGGCATGATAAATCAATAATCAACTTGACATAGTATTCAATATTCATCGGATCCCAGCAAACACAACATGTAGCATTACAATAAGATGATCTTGATCATGATAGGCAGCTCACAAGATCTAAACATGATGGCACAAGAGGAGAAGACAACCATCTAGCTACTGCTATGGACCCATAGTCCAGGGGTGGACTACTCACACATCACTCCGGAGGAAGGCATGGCGATGTAGAGCCCTCCGGTGATGATTCCCCTCTCCGGCAGGGTGCCGGGAAGAGCTTCAGAACCCTCCCGAGCTAGGGTTGACGACGGCGGCGGCTCTGGAACTTTTCGTGGATGGAGGCTCGGGGTTTAGGGTTTTCCCGAGAAAGGCAATTTATAGGCGAAGGGGCGATGTCGGTGGAGGCCCGAGGGCTCCTCACCACGTGGCGGCGCGCCAGGGGTGGGACCCGCGCCACCACATGGTGAGGGCGCCTCGGTGCCCCCTTCGTCTCTCCTTCGGACTCCGTGTACGTGACAGAAAAATAGGACCTTGGCTTTTTGTTTCGTCCAATTCCGAGAATATTTCCAGAACAGCTTTTCTGGAATAAAAAACAGCAGAAAACAGGAACTGGCACTGTGGCATCTTGTTAATAGGTTAGTCCCAGAAAATGCATAAAAATGCTATAAAGTGTGAATAAAACATGTAGCAATTGATATAATATAAGCATGGAACATAAGAAATTATAGATACGTTGGAGACGTATCAAGCATCCCCAAGCTTAGTTCTACTCGTCCTCGAGTAGGTAAAACGATAACAACAAATAATTTCTTAGGTGACATGCTACCACATAATCATGATCAAATAATATTGTAAAGCATATGTTATGAATGAAGTGACTCAAGGCAATGGTCTATAGTTTGCTAACAAATAGATAATGAGTAAACAACTGAATCATATAAGCAAAAACTTTTCATAAATAGTACTTTCAAGACAAGCATCAAAAAGTTTTGCATAAGAGTTAACTCATAAAGCAATAGATTCTAAGTAAAAGGCATTGAAGCAACACAAAGGAAGATTTAAGTTTCAGCAATTGCTTTCAACTTTCAACTTGTATATCTCATGGATAATTGTCAACACAAAGCAATATAATAAGTGCAATAAGTAAGCATATAAAAATTGTTGCACACAAAGTTGACACAAGTGTTTGCTTCTGAGATAGAAAGGAGTAGGTAAACTGACTCAACCTAAAGTAAAAGAAAGGCCCTTCGCAGAGGGAAGCAGGGATTAAATCATGTGCTAGAGCTTTTTAAGTTTTGAAATCATATAGAGAGCATAAAAATAAAGTTTTGAGAGGTGTTTGTTGTTGTCAACGAATGGTAGTGGGCACTCTAACCCCCTTGTCAACCAGACTTTCAAGAGCGGCTCCCATGAAGGACGTTATTTCTACCCAAAGGCAGATCATCCCTCTTCTCTTTTGTTTACACATGTACTTTAATTTGGGTGACACTCCTCCCAACCTTTGCTTACACAAGCCATGGCTAACCGAATCCTCGGGTGCCTTCCAACAATCACATACCATGGAGGAGTGTCTATTTTAAATGATCAACTTTTTAAATTGCTTACTGATAAATCAGGGCAAAACATGTGAAGAGAATTAAAGGTGAAAGTTGTAATTAATTGGGACTGGGCACCCCATTTGCCAGCTCTTTTTGCAAAATTATTGGATAAGCGGATGTATATGCCACTAGTCCATTGGTGAAAGTCTGTCAGGAGTAAATGACAAGGTTGAAAGATAAAACACCACATACTTCCTCATGAGCTATAAAACATTGACACAAATAAGGGATAATAGCTTTTGAATAGTTTAAAGGTAGCACATGAAGTATTTACTTGGAATGGCAGAAAATACCACATAATAGGTAGTTATGGTGGACACAAATGGCATGGGTTTTGGCTCAAGGATTTGGATGCACGAGAAGCATTCCCTCTCAGTACAGAGTTTAGGCTAGCAAGGTTGTTTGAAGCAAACACAAGATATCAACCGGTACAGCAAGACTTACATGAAAACATATTGCAAGCATTATAAGACTCTACACTGTCTTCCTTGTTGCTCAAACACTTTTACCAGAAAATATCTAGACCTTAGAGATAGCAAACATGCAAACCAAATTTCAACAAGCTCTACGGTAGTTCTTTACTAATAGGTTTTTAACTACATGATGCAAGAGCTTAAACATGAAATACTTGAGAGCTCAAAACAATTGCCAAGTGTCAAATTATCCAAGACAATGATCTATATGTTTGTCTTTTCGATATACCATCTACCACATGTTGCATTTTCTGTTTCCAACCAAACACCAATCAACTTATTTCAACAAAAACTCTCCAAATAATTTACAAATGAAACAAGAGAGTATTACTCTACAAGAACTAACAGCTCTGAATAAGAGATGCATGAAAAACAGGAGCTAAAAGCATAGCAGTAGCTAGATAAGAATACTCAACAATATAAGTGAAGAATACGAGTATTCACATGAAAAAGCGGAGCGTGTCTCTCTCCCACACAAGAATGCTAGGATCCAATTTATTCAGAAAATAAAAATAACAATGCGAAAATAAAAGCACACAGACGCTCCAAGTAAAGTACATAAGATGTGGAAGAATTAAAATATAGTTTCACTAGAGATGACCTGATAAGTTGTTGATGAAGAAGGGGATGCCCTTAGACGCTTGAGTCTTCTTGAAATATGCTTGGGTGACCCACGGGGGCATCCCCAAGCTTAGGCTTTTCACTCTTCTTGATCACATCATATCATCCTTCTCGCTTGATCCTTGAAAACTTCCGCCACACCAAACTCAAAGTAATTCTCATTAGAGGGTTAGTGCATAATCAAAAATTCTCATATTCTACAGTGACACAATCATCACCAATACTTCTGGACATTAGCTACAGCCACTGATGTTTTATGGAGCAAAGAAATCCAATCAAACATAGTAAAAGAGACAATGCAAAATAAATGGCAGAATCTGTCAAAACAGAACAGTCCGTAAAGACGAATTTTTTCGAGGCACTTAAGTTGCTCAGATTGAGAAACTCAAAACTAATGAAAGTTGCGTACATATCTGAGGATCACACACGAATTTTTCAGAATTTTTAAATTTTTCTGGAGTGAATAAAGCTCAAAACCGTGGACAGCAAAAATCTGTCCCTGTGCAGAAATCCAAATCTAGCATCAACTTTCTACTAGAGACTTTACTTGGCACAACATTGCAAGAAAATAAAGATACAAAGGAGTTGTTACAGAAGTAAGCACACTCCTTGACTCAAATAAAATAAAAATAACAGGAAATAAAATGATGGGTTGTCTCCCATAAGCGCTTTTCTTTAACGCCTTTCAGCTAGGCGCAGAAAGTGAAAATCAAATGTTTTCAAGAGAAGAAGCATCAACATCATAATTTGTTCTAATAATAGAATCAAAAGGTAGCTTCATTCTCTTTCTAGGGAAGTGTTCCATACCTTTCTTGAGTGGGAATTGATACCTAATATTCACTTCTTTCATATCAATAATAGCACCAACAGTTCGAAGAAAAGGTCTTCCCAAAACAATAGGACAAGATGCATTGCATTCAATATCCAAAACAACAAAATCAATGTGGACAAGGTTATTGTTAACCATAATATGAACATTATCAATTCTTCCCATGTGGGGACCCCGGACTAGCTGTCCGAAATACCCGATTATGCTTAACACAACGATCCCGTGATCAGTCTGTCGTTGCACATAATCCGAATTGGATACCAAAGTTTACATCCATTACAATACCGAATAAAAAGTCTTACATAAATGGTCATTTAGACCAAGTTCTTACATAGGTGCCTTCAAGGGCCAAACCAAAATATCAGCGGAAGCTACGGCGTAGTAGACATCATATTCTAAAGATGACGACCCGACAGGCAGCTGACTTGTGGAGATCCTTAGTTTGCGTAGAAGTCGCCATATTCCTGCTCGGCGTAGTGTTCCTCCTCGTAGTCTGGCTAGGACAATAGCCAGGGACGAAACCAATAGGAGTACATTTGAATGTACTCGCAAACTACCCCAACATGAGTATGCACTAATTTTATTTTAACTTACAACTTTTATTTGTTTAAAACATCTCTATATCTTTATTGAAAAAGGTAAGAAGAGTTTTATAACCATCTTTGAAAGAAGTCACCATCTCATTTTGTTTCTCAAAAACTCCTCCCTTTTCATGACCATGGCTCACCATAGTCCATTTATTCCAACAACTCATACCACTTCATTTGGTATAGCTGTGTAATACCATCACCATTTCAGTTTCTTTTAAACTTAAAAGCTTTTCCAAAAACTTGCACATGGTCTAGGACAGCCTCCCAACTGTCCATATCCGAGGACTCGGCTATTCGAATAGTTTTACACTCTGCAGAGGCAGCACGCTTTTCCCCCATCCATCCGGCAACTCATCGTGTCTGCCACGTCTCGCCATACAAGGTGTATGCGAAGTAAGCCGCCGACCATAGCCTGTCCTTTGCTCATGCTAGTATAGGACCCTACCGCTACGAATTTATCATCCTTTCCATCAACACCCAGTCCAGATTCCCCGTCGGGAAACCAAAGTGTGAGGACTCGTAGTTCTGCCCGGCGAGCGAACCCTTCAATCCTCCCACCATCGTGTTAGGACCCAGGTCAGGGGTAGGTCACCAAACCATCCCCTCATGGAACGAGGTCATCCTCGTTGTTGAGGCATCCCATACTAATATGAGCAAATTATATGACTACGCCCTTTCCCATATGTGGGTAGATGTGGTCGCACAGGGTATGATTGGTTGTCATAGTACTAGGACACAATGTGCATTTTTCATAAACATCACCATTCTCCACTTCTTTACTTTCACACCGACATCTCGGTATTCCATAACCACACAAGTCTTTTTAAAGGAGTTTTGAATAAACAACACTGTTTCCCATTCTAAAGTTTTATATAAGCTACTACATAGGGTGGCAAAATAATATCCATATACTTTTCGAAAAGGTTTTGTAAACCATTGCCTTAAGAGTAAATCATTTGATCAAAGTAGATGCATATGTATTTAGGTGCAAGCTCAGGGAGTAGCTTGCCTTGCTTGGCAAAGTGATCTTGCTCTTGTTCTTCGATTTCAGCAAACTCTCCTTCCTCGGTATATCCGACAACGTTCTCGTCTAATTAATAAACAAACAATGCAAACAATCACTAATCGATACAAGCAATCATCTCAATCAAAACAATCATGAATCATCACACATAGCTACTGCACACATCAAACCATACAATTTGGTTTCAACATATTTGAATTAAACATCATTTATGTATGTTCAAAATTATGGCAGAAACTTGTTGAACATATTTAATTGCACAACTTGAGTTCTGTTGGTCACAAAAATACAAACTAAATTTCTATATAAAGCTACTGATGTGTAGAAGACAACACAATTGAGTTTGGATTAATTTGAGTTACCCAACTCCCTACACATTTGTTTGAATCCAGAAGCTTAATAATCAAGTTTTAGCTACCAATTAAATTCTGTTGCTCCTAAAATTAAATCCTTTTAGGGGTAACTAAACATGACTAAATGTGACCTAACAAAATTGGTCCTAAATCATTTGGGTTAACCATTAAACATATTTAAATGTTTGAGTGCAGAGGGGTATTTAAACTTCAACTTTATACTAAACAAATACTACTGCACAAATAATTCTACAAAAATTAGGGAAGCTAATACTAGGCAGTACTAAGCTAAAAAATTGGTTTGGAATTATTTAGACTAACAGAGTATCAGAAACAAACAAGTTTAGAATTTAAACCTTCTGTAGTATTTTTAATAATATTTTTTATTTATTTAATTAAATGACATGAGAGCAATTGGGTTGGTTAAACATTTTCATAAGCTTTTCATAACAATTGAGTTTGATTTATTTGGATTCCTAAATCTCAAGATATTGAATTTACAAGTTCATATCAGTACTGAAAATTTCAGAGAAAACTAAATTAGAAATTCTCTCTGTTTGGATAATGTTGAAAGTTATGACAGGTGGGCCTACACGTCAGCGACAGAGTGTGCGGTTGGAAATTAATAAAATCCTGACGAGCGGGGCCCGCCCGTCAGTCTCTCTCTCTCTTTTATTTAACCGAAGTGGTACGCACCCGTTGGATCGAGATCCAACGGTCCACGATCAAACGCATCGGCGGCGACCTAAAATCGGCGGCGCTGCCGCGCCGGCGACGGCGAGGTGGATGAATCTCTCACCTAGAGGGCTCGGGAGGTCGCGGCGATGATGCAGATCGACGGCGGTGGTGAGGTGGAAGCTCCTGGCTGAGTTGCACTTGCTGGGGTTGAGTGGTTCGTCGGCGAGGTCTCCGTCTTCCTTGGCCACGGACAGCAACTCCGGCGAGGTTCAACGGCCGCGTCTGGGCACTAATCAAAGGGAAAAAGGGATGGGGTGAGTGCGGTGAGCTCAGGCAACAGCGTAGAGGGGTCAGAGGGGAGAATGGTGCAGCGAGGCGCTGCGGCCACGACGGACCTCGACGGCGGCAGAGCTTCGGCAAGGCACGCCCTCCTGGCGGCTCACGGTGAAATTGGAGAGGGGGAGCGAGGGAGTGAGATGGTGTGCGGCTTCCAGAGGGTTGCGGGGTGGCTTTATAGCGCGGGAGCCGGCGTATCGTGGACGGGGCGCACGGCCGTGTCCATGGCGCACCGGCGACCTTCGGCTCGAATCCGAGGCAGGGGTGAACGAGGCGTGGCGCTGCGAGGTCGAGCGGGGTCCGGTCACGTTCTAGAAGGTGCTGGCCGAGCCATGCGTGTCGGGGAGCAACGAGCTGGGCCAATTTAGCCGGCCGTCGTCCGTTCAACCACGGCGGAGATACAGGGGACAGGGGCGGCATCGGGTCAAGGGTGGTGCTCGAGCGACTGCGGCGGCTGCAGAGGCACGGAGCGTGGACGGCCGCGAGCAAGGGGGGGGGGGGGGGGGCTGGGGGGGCCCGGGAAATGGCGCGGTGCGCGGCGCGCGGCGTCGACACGGCGACGGAGAGGTAGGCGAAGAGAGTTTTGCAGAAAACCCCCTGGCTTCTCTCCTTTTTCTTTCTTTCTTTTGTTTTTCAAACCAGTAGCTCTTCCTGAATTTAATTAGGGTACTAAATCAATTTATAAAAATTTGCCAAAATTTGTGGGGCCTTCTTATAATGTGCAGAAGCTCCACAAAAATTGGCTTTGCAAAATAAAATGCTTTGAAACATTTTCTTTCATAGGGTTTTAATTATTGAATTTGGTTTTATTTTTAATTGAATTTTACTTTTGAATTTTTAAAACTAATTTAAAATATTATTGGAGATAGAAAAGTAGTAAGGATAACATGGGAGTGTTTACATTACCACTCCTCTGAATTTTATTGTAAAAGGAAAACAAATTCTCACTTGGAGAATTTTATGTGACACTTGTCACTTTATTTTCTTGCTTTTCTCTTTATTTTATTTCCTGTCTTTAATTAGAGCAAACAACATACAACTAGCAAGAAATAAACCACACAAGAAACAATATGAGATCAACACATATAATTAAGCAAAAGTTTTTGTTGGCTCTCATTTTTGGAATAATAATATTGATTAATATTTTTGGGATGTTACATCCCAAAGGTTTCTTCATATAATTATCAGCAAGATGAACATCCAAATAACAGTGTTCCATAGGTGGTAAATCAAGCATATCATAAAGTTTCTTAGACATAACAGAGATACTAGCACCAAGATCACATAAAGCATTACAATCAAAATCATTCACCTTCATTTTAATGATGGGCTCCCAACCATCTTCTAACTTCCTAGGGATAGAAGCTTCATGTCTTAATTTCTCTTCCCTAACTTGCATGAGAGCATTTGTAATATGTTTTGTAAAAGCCAAATTTATAGCACTAGCATTAGGACTTCTAGCTAGCTTTTGCAAGAACATAATAACTTCAGAAATATTACAATTATCAAAATCAAGATCATCGTCATCTAAAGCAATGGGACCATTGTCCCCCATAGTTCGAAAAATTTCAGCACTTTTATCAGGAACAGTTTCAGTGGTTTTAGGCAATTTCAAACGTTTTGCAATGGAAGTGGAAACATTGCCAACACCAATAATGTTACCATTGATAGTAGAAGGTTTACTAACATGTGATGCTTCAGCATTACTAGTGGTGGTAATAGTACAAACTCTAGCTATACTATTTTCTCTAGCAATTTTATCTTCTCTTTCTCACCTAGCATGCAATTCAGCCAACATCCTAATATTGTTATCAATTTTAACTTGGATAGCATTGGCAGTAGCAAAAGTCTTAGTATCTTTAACTTCATTAGGCATAACTTTCGGTTTCAAAAGATCAACATCAAGAGCAAGGCTATCAACTTTAGAAGCAAGAACATCAATTTTGCCAAACTTTTCCTCAACAGATTTATTAAAAGCAGTTTGGGTATTGATAAATTCCTTAAGCATGACTTCAAGATCAGAGGGTACACTCCTATTATTGTTGTAAGAATTACCATAGGAATTACCATAACTATTGCCACTATTAGAAGGATATGGCTTATAATTGTTGTTACCAAAATTATTCCTATAAGCATTGTTGTTGAAATTATTATTTTTAATGAAGTTCACATCAACATGCTCTTCTTGGGCAACCAATGAAGCTAAAGGAACATTATTTGGATAAACATGAGATTTACCATTCACAAGCATAGACATAATGACATCAATCTTATCACTCAAGGAAGAGGTTTTTTCAACAGAATTTACCTTCTTACCTTGTGGAGCCCTCTCAGTGTGCCATTCAGAATAATTTATCATCAAGAAGCTTTGTTGCTGCACCCAAAGTGATGGACATAAAGGTACCTCCAGCAGCTGAATCCAGAAGGTTTCTTGAAGAAAAATTCAGTCCTGCATAAAAGGTTTGGATGATCATCCTAGCAGTCAGTCCATGGGTGGGACAATTCTTTACCAATGATTTCATTCTCTCCCATGCTTGGGCAACATGCTCATTATCAAATTGTTTAAAGTTCATAATGCTACTTCTCAAAGATATAATCTTAGCAGGAGGATAGTATTTTCCTATGAAAGCATTTTTGTATTTAATCCATGAATCAATACTATTTCTAGTCAAAAATAGCAACCATTCTTTAGCACGTCCTCTCAAAGAGAAAGGAAAAAGTTTCAGTTTAATAATATCACCATCTACATCCTTATACTTTTGCATCTCACAAAGTTCAACAAAATTATTAAGGTGAGCAGCAGCATCATCAGTACTAACACCAGAGAATTGCTCTTTCATAACAAGATTTAAAAGTGCAGGTTTAATTTCATAAAAGTCTGCTTTAGAAGCAGGTGGAGCAATATGAGTGCATATGAAATCATTATTGTTTGTGCTAGTGAAGTCACACAACTTGGTGTTCTCAGGAGTACTCATTTTACCAAAATTAAAGCTAGGCCGAAATATAAAAGTAAATGCAAGTAACTAATTTTTTTGTGTTTTTGATATAAAGAAGCAAACAAGATAAAGTAAAAATAAAATAAGCAAGACAAAAACAAAGTAAAGAGATTGGAAGTGAGAGACTCCCCTTGCAGAAGGTTTGACTTCCCCGGCAACGGCGCCAGAAAACTGGCTTGATGCGTGTTAAGTTACATGTCCGTTGGGAACCCCAAGAGGAAGGTATGATGAGTGCAGCAGCAAGTTTTCCCTCAGTAAGAAACCAAGGTTTAATCGAACCAGTAGGAAGTCAAGGGTCTTCTGAAGGTTGTTGGTGGCTGAATGTGGCACGGCGCAACACCAGGGAATCAGTAGCAACGTGGAACCTGCACACAAGACAATCAAACTACTTTGCCCCAACGAAACAGTGAGGTTGTCAATCTCACCAGCTTGCTGAAAACAAAGGATTAAAAGTGTGGTGTGGAAAATGATGTTTGCTTGCAGAGAATTAAAGAGAACAATGATTGCAGTTGGTCGTATTTCAGATGTAAAAGAATGGACCGGGGTCCACAGTTCACTAGTGGTGTCTCTCCATAATAAAATACTAACATGTTGGGTAAACAAATTACAGCTGGGCAATTGACAAAATAGAGTGCATAACAATGCATATACAAGTCATGATGATCACTATGAGATTTACTTGGGCATTACGACAAAGTACACAGACCGCTATCCAGCATGCATCTGTGCCTAAATAGTCCACCTTCAGATTAGCATCCGCACCCCTTCCAGTATTAAGTTGCAAGCAACAGACAATTGCATTAAGTATAGTGCATAATGTAAACAATACAAATATCCTTAGACAAAGCATTGCTGTTTTACCCCTAATAGCAACAGCACATCCACAACCTTAGAACTTTCTGTCACTGTCCCAGATTAAATGGAGGCATGAACCCACTATCTAGCATAAATACTCCCTCTTGGAGTTACAAGCATAAACTTGGCCAAAGCCTACACTAGCAACGGAGAGCATGCAAGATCATAAACAACATAGGCATGATAAATCAATAATCAACTTGACATAGTATTCAATATTCATCGGATCCCAGCAAACACAACATGTAGCATTACAATAAGATAATCTTGATCATGATAGGCAGCTCACAAGATCTAAACATGATGGCACAAGAGGAGAAGACAACCATCTAGCTACTGGTATGGACCCATAGTCCAGGGGTGGACTACTCACACATCACTCCGGAGGAAGGCATGGCGATGTAGAGCCCTCCGGTGATGATTCCCCTCTCCGGCAGGGTGCCGGGAAGAGCTTCAGAACCCTCCCGAGCTAGGGTTGACGACGGCGGCGGCTCTGGAACTTTTCGTGGATGGAGGCTCGGGTGTTTAGGGTTTTCCCGAGAAAGGCAATTTATAGGCGAAGGGGCGATGTCGGTGGAGTCCCGAGGGCTCCTCACCACGTGGCGGCGTGCCAGGGGTGGGACCCGCGCCACCACATGGTGAGGGCCCCTCGGTGCCCCCCTTCGTCTCTCCTTCGGACTCCGTGTACGTGACAGAAAAATAGGACCTTGGCTTTTTGTTTCGTCCAATTCCGTGAATATTTCCAGAACAGTTTTTCTGGAATAAAAAACAGCAGAAAACAGGAACTGGCACTATGGCATCTTGTTAATAGGTTAGTCCTAGAAAATGCATAAAAATGCTATAAAGTGTGAATAAAACATGTAGCAATTGATATAATATAAGCATGGAACATAATAAATTATAGATACGTTGGAGACGTATCACCGGCCGACATACAGTATGACTCGCCAAGAGTTACACTGTACACAGAAGCCGAGGCAAAAGATGCTCGGGAAAATGATGTCGATCTGCTCGAAGAAGCACGAGAACTGGCCTTATCTCGGTCAGCGATATATCAGCAAAATCTCCGACGCTATCATAGCCGGAAGATAAATCCTCATGTATTCCGAGAAGGAGATTTGGTGCTTAGGCTAGTGCAGCGCAAAGCCGGCATGCACAAGTTATCTCCCCCTTGGGAGGGACCGTTCATTGTGAGCAAGGCTCTGCACAATGATGCGTACTATCTTATAGATGCACCGAAACCAAGGAAGGACAAATCCGGAGAGGAAACCAAACGACCCTGGAATGTGGCTCTACTCCGTCCCTTTTACTCTTAAGGGCGCAATGTATGTATCTCGGTTTCCTTTAAATGAAATGTTGGCACTCCGAAAAGAATCTCGGGGACTGCCTTGTCTATATGCATGTGTTTTATCTCTGTTTTATCTGTGTTGTTCCTATGCCGAATGGTTTTAAACCTTGTCTCAAAGTTCAAGTAGTGTATGCTATCTTGTTGTGATCTTGTGACTCGACTGACGAACGCCAAAATGACAGTCAAGAGCAGAGGTTATGGAATATAGTAAACATGAAAACAGACTCGGGGACTCGGTCCAAAAATGATTCGGTATATGTTGTTTTCTAACCCGGTTTTTTATTCTTTATCTTGGTGTCGGATGACTCTAAACCTTATCTCAAAATTTATGAGTACTGTATGCTATAAATTTGATCTTGTGACTCGACTGTCGAACGCCAAAATGGTAGACAAGAGCAGAGATTACTAAGTATAGTAAACAAGAAAGTAAACTCGGGGACTTGGTGCAAAGTGATCCGGCATTAAGCCAGTCTCGTTGAAGCTAGCAAGTTAAAGTAGCACTGATAAAAACTTAAGAGTATATATACATCTGCACCCGGCATCCGGGGGATTTAACAGTTCCACTTGTGATAAGTTCAAACAGCTGCGGTGGAGGAGCTCGGGTCAGTAGGAGCAGTGCGAGTCACAGGAGCAGTCTCGGTCGCAGGATCGACCGTCGTGGTGGTTGCCGGGTTTCCGGTGATGTCGGATGCTGCTTCCGAAGATGTGTCGGCTGCTGTCGGCTTGGCAGTGTCGGCTGCTGCGGCAGTGGCAGTATTGGGAGTGTCAGCCTCGATCTCCTCGTCAACTTCCTCTTCCTCGTCATCATCCTCATCCTCTTCGACGTCATCTTCTTCATCGTCGGAGTAGACTGGACCAGGAATGAGACTTTGGGTTTGAGCATAGCTGGCCATGAAGGAGGCTGCTTCCTTGCGGCTCTGGATCAGTGTTGGATCCGACGTCCATTTCGAGTCGGAACGCAGGGATTTCAGCGCATTGAGGTCGATTGCCTCATACCAAGAAAGCACAAAGGTCAGAGCTTGATCTGCACCGGCACGAGCTGAGGAAGATCTCCACTCTCGGAGCCTTGTCTCGGCGGCCAGTAGGCACTCGGATAACTCGGCGATGGTAGCTGGAGTTGCAGACTCTGGCCATAGAATCCGGTAAGCCCAGATACCAGCTTCAAGAAGCTCAGTACCAATGCACCTCAGGGGAGATATGCGAGCATCCAGAGCTGTCAGATGATCTTCAATGTCCCATTCCTCCGAGATCGGGCTAGATTCTGCTCTTTTTTCTCGTGCCTTTATGGTAACGTTTGCTGCAGCGGCCTTGGAGTGGGAGAAGTGTTCTGAAGAAAGAAAAGCTACTACTGAGTTAAGTCGTATACCGGCATATATCTAATGTCGGTAGAGGCAAAGGAAATGAAAAGAAAGGATAAAGGAAACTTACTGTCCATCTCGCTGTTGATCCGGGTGAGCTCGGCCAACCAGCTGTTGCCTTTAGCCTTGAGGGCATCCAGTTCTTGTTGAGCCGAGGTGGCGCGGACCTCGGTCTGCTCAAGGAGCTCCTTCTGCTTTAAAGCATCTTCTTCACGCTGTTTCTTCTCCACGGCAGCAGTTTTCTCCATCTCGGACTTCTGATTCTGAACCCGTTCAAGCTCCTTCCGGAGCCGAGATACTTCATCTCTTTCCTTCTGGAGCGCAACGT
Organism: Poa pratensis; assembly: GCA_947311845.1. Lineage (NCBI taxonomy): Eukaryota > Viridiplantae > Streptophyta > Magnoliopsida > Poales > Poaceae > Poa > Poa pratensis. The sequence goes on from CAMZMU010000124.1 coordinate 15,606,115, forward strand.
TGTGCGCGTTGTCCTGGCTCTTCAACCCCTCCTGCAGCTGCTGGTAGGCGTTCTTGAGTTTCTTGTGCTCCAAGAGCAGCTTGTGGAACACCTTGGTCCAAGTATTGGTGCATTCCTGAAAAAAGGGAAAGTGTTAGTGTTGTTTTAAAGATTCAAGCCGAGTTAACTCGACATGAATCTCGGGGACTGGATGTCGGAATTTTTGAGGATTCAAGCCGAGTAAACTCGACCTGAATCTCGGGGACTGGATGTCGAAATTTTTGAAGATTCACGCCGAGTGATCTTTACTCGGTCAAGCATCAACCACTCGACCCGAATTTCGGGGACTGGGGATAATATATATCTATTATAAAAGAAAAAAGAGCTAAGCCGAGGAAGGTTCACCTCGGCAATCTTGCTAGCTTTAAGGACCGCAACCTGCAGCGTGTGCATGGACTGCGCAAGCTCGCTTGGGCCAGCTGGATGCCGGGACGCCGGGTTCTGGGAACAAACCTCGCTGGTATCGGCAGCATTCCAGTCCATGTTATAATGCTCCAGCGAGCCCAGGCTGCCACCACTTTGAGTTCGCAGCCGGGGAAACTCGCAGCCAGCAGCTGTGACGACTCTAGAGACGGATGCAGCTAGAGCTTGGGTCGGAGTCAGCGTCAGTTGTTTATCCGGATTGACCGGCACTTTCCCGGTGGCCAGTTGTCGTGGCTGTGTCGGCTTTGGCGGTGGTGCTTGTTTCCAGGAGGCCGGTGCGGAAGATGTCGGGGGTAGCTGTGGCTGCTGCGGTGGCTGTGGCTGCTGTTGCTGCTGCTGTTGTGGCTGCTGCTGTTGTTGTTGTGATTGTTGCTCCTGATCCGGTGCTACCGGAGTTTCGGTCCGCTCTGTCGCGGAGTCCATGATGTGGGCACCGAGATCAGCATCTCGGTCAAGGGCCGAGGTATCGATATTAAAGGCAACCGAGTCCATGACCTCGGTTTCTGAGGCGTCTTGGCCTCCTCCAGGTGCGGCATCAGAAGTCGGCGGCGGTATGTCGGCTGGAGTTATGTGTACTCCGATGTCGGCTGACCGAGATACCGCTGGTGGCGGAATAGGTGAGCGCATGGAGGATGCACTCTGATTGACCTCAAGGGCGGCACTGCATCGAGACAGGAAAAGATGTTACCTCGGGGTAATATTATCTTAGTTAAAGGAAGAAAGGGAAATGAGCATATGTCGGCAAAGGATATCTTACCCTTCTGTAACTGGCGGCATCTTCTTGCCCCGTGGCTTATGTCCCGTTTCTTCTGCAGCTTCGGTTTCTTCGCTGCAGGGTCTGGGGCTCTTGAGGTCCCGGTATCTGAGGTACCGGTCACTGCACGTTTGCGAGTTCCGCCTCGGTTGCCCGTGGTAGCAGGGCGTGTACTCGGAACTTGGCCTGCCGGGTCAGCTGGTGCCGAGGGTAGTGGGTGAGCAAATGCGATGGGACGAACTTCAAGTGCCTCTAAAATTTGACAATCATCGTCATCGTCATCTGACCAATCTTTGATTGAGGCTCGGGCTTGAGGCTTACCCGAGGCAGGGGCGCCAGCAGCCGGAATCGGCATATGGTCCTCATTGTCCGGGTCTTCAACCTCGGCGACGGCCGGGGCAGGTAGATCTTGGCCCCATTTGGCGGAGGGATTCACTCCGTCTTCAGTCACTTGCCGAGCAAATCTCTGCAAGGCAGACGTGACAAAACCGGGTTATTCTAGGAACAAAATATGGTGCCGAGATAAGAGTTGTCTCGGCGGGCAAAGTATGTCGGTCTGGATTGCAAGTTACTTACATGCTCCGGAAGCCGAGTTCTATCATGGGGTTCTTTACCCCATACCCATTCCTCTGTCATCCGCGTCCTGGCAATTGACTTAACGCGTTTCCGGATGTCGGCCTTGCTCAGCTCATGAGTACTGACCCGGGTAGGGTCGTATCGGCCACTCATGTGGCAGATCTTGTGAACTCAGTTTTGGAGGGGGGAGACTCGGCGGCTGATGAAGGTTCTCAAGAGGTCATCGCCTGTCAGCCCTTCCCCCTGGAGTTGATTGACGATCTTGTGAATCTGGTTGATCTCGAGATTTGTCTCCTTTTGGTTGAACTGCCAATTAAACTGCTCCGTGGGGGCACCGAGACTGAATGTCGGCAGGTTCAAGAAATCGGCATTGTCCGGGCTCTTCACGTAGAAGAACGTGCGCTGCCACTTCCGGCAAGACTCCAGGCCTTGAATCCGAGGAAAGATGGAGGCTTTCCGAGGTATAATTGTAGCGGCTCCGCACGGGGTCATCTCCTTGGGGAAGTTCTTGTTTTCCGGATCCGGAACACTCTGCTTCCGGAGTTGGAAGTACTTGGCCCAAAGGTCAACGGTGGACCAAAGACCGAGATATCCCTCGGAGAAAGAGACATATGCTGAGAGAGTGGTGATAGCATTGGCTGGAAGGTGATGGGGTTGAAGATGAAACCGATCTAAGAAGCTTCGGAAGAACGGGCTCGCCGGGAGGCCGAAGCCGCGCTCAAAGTGCGCGACGAAGACCACACGTTCGCCGGGTTCCAAACTCGGCTCAGCCTCTTTGCCAGGGGGCCGGCATATCACCTCTTTCAGAATACGCCGAGTTCAGATCAGCCAGTCAATCTCTTCTTGGGAGACGTCGGAGCCTTCCCACCCGGCGCGCTCACCCTCCTCGACGACGGCGTCGGCGGGATCCGCGGTGTTGCTAGAAGACATCGCGGCGGCGCGATGAGGAAATGAAAATCGCGCACCCGTGCCGGCGGCGGAAATCTGCAAAGAAGCAACAAATACAATCAAGAATCTATGAACAAGAAACTAAAAAGAAGATCTACAGAGAAGATCTAAGGAAAGCCTACGGAAGAACTGCGGGCGAGCAGCTTACCGGAGGAACGGCGGCGGCGCGAGGCGAGGAACGCAAGATGCGCCGGCGGAGAGCTTGGCTCGGCGGCGGCGTGAAGAACTCCGGTCGGCGAGGGCTCGCGGGGTCCGGCGTCGTGCGATGGCGGAGTGCTCTGCGCGGAGTGCTCTGCGCGGTGGCGGCGAGGTGGAAGAGAGAAGAAGAGAATGGCGAAGAAGAAGATGAGGGTTGCCCCCGCTCCCCTATTTATGGGCGTGGGAGGGGTGCGGTTAGCGAAATTACCGCGCACGATCCCCGCAACCCCGCGTGGATTAACTGCTCACGACCTGTGCAGTTGGCGGTAAAAACGGCCGCACGATCGGCCGCATAGTGGGCCACAGAGTGGAAACCGCTCAAGGCGTGGTTAATGGCGCTGTTATTGGCGCGAGAATCGAGGAGCCGCGCTGCGGTCAAAGCACTCAAGTGCGCAGGGAACGTGACAGCTCGTGGGGCTCGCGTGACGTGGATGGCATGCGTGCAGAGGCATGTCTGTCCGCGCACCGGAACCTAGGCGACGCGCAGTGTTTTGCTGCCACATGTCATGGCAAGATCTTTGAAGATATCGAGGAAATCTTCTTGTGTCGGAGAGACCGACATAAGGGCAGATGTCGAAAGCAGTTGGAGATTTGGTTCCTGATGTTTGAGTTGGACCGACATAATTATGTCGGATAGATGGTCAAGTTGGTTTGGTTGTGTAAACCTGGTGTGGCCCTTCATCCGAGTCTGCAGGACCGCACCAACTTCGGGGACTAATGTCGGGGGTTACCCCGAGGTAGGGTCAAGGTATGGTATAATTTGTGTCCAAGAGTGGACTGAGGTACAATGAAACCGAGATAACCAGGCCCAGAAGGGGCCGGGATATGATGCTGGTGCAAACCGGCATATACTGACCGACATACCCAGGCCCAGAAGGGGCCGGGATATGATGTTGGTGCTGACCGACATATGAAACCGACATATGCAAACCGACATAACCAGGCCCAGAAGGGGCCGGGTTATGATGTTGATACAAACCGACATATGCTGACCGACATATGAATGTCGGTATCTTCGTGTCTTCTCTTATGTGCAGGGAGGATAACCAAGGAAGGGAAATCCGGCATATCCATGCCGGGTTAAAGAGAAGAGACACCTTATGCCGGTTGGAAGTCAATGCAACGGTCACATCCCGCCTGACAAGGGAGCATGGCAGGTGGTATGGCGCGGGTACGAGATGACCGGTCACACCTACCGCTGACCAGGGGCGTACGTGGGAACAGAGTGCGAGGCATGGGCAGGCCACGTCATGTCCATGACAGAGGACACAATCATGACCGAGCTGATGATGCAGGCGCGCGTGGCTGCAGTGTAATATACGGCGCCAATCCGGTGATCCGGGATACCAGTATATAAGGTGCCCAGGGCCTCCTGTGTGAGAGAGAGACCGAGAGAAGCGCTGAGACGACGATGCACTGAGAGATCTTTCCCCCCATAGCTTCCTTCTTCTTCCTTGAGAGCTTCACCATAGCAGAGAACATACAGCTCGAGGAGCACCTTTGTATTCTTGTGTAGCGCACCTGCACTTAGAATATGGCAAGGTACCTGTGTATAGTGCAAACCTCTGGATCGTTTCATTTGCACACACAGTATAAGATGTAGTATCACAACAAAGTATCATTATTACATCGAATGATCCAGACTTGGTAAAATATTCATTACAACTTGCATAGCATATAGCTAGCTTGAAAGAGTAAAGCAGCGGAAATAATATTCTTCATGGAGTCCTCATCCTTTGCATGTGCCACAGGCGAAAACATGTTGGTTGCAGACTCGAAACCTTAACGAAAACTCACTCGTCAGAACAATCTGCAACAAATAAAATTTTGCAACAGAGTGGGTCAGATACCATTAAAATGGATCTGGCAAGTGACACTATGTGGACACTTAATGGAATAACTCTATAGCCTATATGCATATTTGGCTGGTAGAGTTCAAGGCTATTTTGCATAAAAGCCAATTTTGCCTAACACTTTGTAAAACATTTTCTTCAAATTGAGACATGGCATGAAATCCATAGTCTCGTCTACCCTTGTTCACCCATCAAAATTTTACTTAGAGAAATAAGATGTTGGGAGCCTCCGTTGCCATCCTTGATCAGCTGCTTCAATTGTCCGTAACCGGGGACACGGCTAAGTACTTAGTTTTTAACTCTGCAGAGGTTGTGCACTTTCACCATTAGACCCAACAAACCCAAACTATCCTCAAGCACTCAATTGTGCTAAGGAAAAGGAGAGAGTTGAGACGAGACTTTTCAGAAGCATTTTCCCATCCCATACCGACTTGACGCGCTCCCATTCTAACCATTCTACCACCACCTGTCAAGTCGGGACGAGTCCACGCAACTTAATCCATCTAGCCAGAGCCCATATGACTAATGGCTGCACGGTAAGCAACTTCACTTAGAGAAACATTGGTCCCTTTAATCCTGGGTGGCAATCCACAAGTGAATAAACACTCAACTCTGTCAGCCTTGCAATCCCAAATCCACCCAGGTGATAAATTAACTTAGTAGAATTTAAGCTTTGAATAAAACAAATTTGCATGGCATCAATAATTCTACTAAGTTATCAATAGGATTCTAGACACAACTAGTGTAAAGGAGATAGTAGTTTTAGCATAGCAATACTATCCTACACATGCATATAAAGAAATACACTAAGTCATGCATAGAAAAATACTTAGGAAATTTATGGGGGTGTGCCACTTGCCTTGGCAAACAGAAGTGTAGTAGTAGCAGTTGCAACCACTTCGTCTCTCTCCGGAATTTCTAACAATCAAACAAATCACAAATAAACATACAATCATAAATGCAACACTTAGAAAAATATGATATGCATGAGATGCAGGATGACACAGTACTTATGATATGAAAGACATGCAAACAAAATAAGGGAAAGACATAAATAACAATATCCCATTTAGCTAAGGCAAGGTCAAGGTTGAGCTAAAGTAAACTTGATAAAACAACTTGAAAAGTTGTAAGGTTATTCTAAGTTTTCACAACTTAGGTCTTCAAATAATCTTCAACTCCTTTGTAGCTTCATTGATCTTCAATGGTCTTCAATTAGCACTCTAGGAACTTAGTCTTAAACACAAAGGACTTGGTCTATGTCCAAAGTGAGACAAAATAGAAAGAAAGAAGATAGAAAGAAAGTAGTTGGTCTTCCAAGAATCTTCTCCTTGCTTCCTTGTAGCTTTCCTTGATGTGATGACTTCATTGCACTTTGTGGACTTGTTGATTCTGAAGACTTGATGATGTTGGCAGAAGGTTGATCTTGAATATAACTTAGCCACCATGGAGTAGAGAAGAAAGAAAAGAGAGAAAGGAAAGAAAGACTTAGAAAAATGTAGGTGGTTGGTCTTCATGAACTTCTTCTTGATTTTCTTCTAAGTACTTTTACTTCTTGGAGATGCTTCTGGAGTCTTGTTTTCTTGGCTAAGTCCTTCATTGGTTTCCACTAATTCTAACTTAGTAGAATTTGGCTAGGAGGGCTAACATGCATCACCTCAAAATTTCTAAGGAGGAATGCCATGTAAGAAATGCAAAATATTTCTAAGGACTAGAGATGCATGCCATGCCATGAAATTATTCTAAGTTAATGCAAGACAAGTAAGATGGTCCAAATATGACTAAGGACCAAAGGTCAAACAATAAGTCCAAATAATTTCTAAGGAAAAGTAAACAAAACATAGTTGCTAAATTTTCTAAGGAAAATACTTTAGAACAATAGTTGGTAAAATTTCTAAGGACTAACATTTGTCAGAGCAAGTACTTAGAATATTTTCTAAGGAAACAACTAAATTTTCAAGATGCTAAAATTTTCTAAGGACAAGATCTAGTATTAATAAGACGTTGAAAATTTCTAAGGAAAAGTGTTGTCACAATTTTGTTAAATATTTTCTAAGGCAGAAAATTACTTTGTTTGGAGAGGCATATTATTTCTAAGTACTTTTGTAACTAAAGTGATCAAAATATGACTAAGTCATTTTATTAGTCGAAAATATGAAGAAAATTAATTTTAATCAATTTTAATTATTAAAATACCACCTAAAAGCATTTAATTCATATTAATTACGAAAAACATAGAAAAATACTTTTACAAAAATAATAGAGTAATCCTACGGCCAAATATTAACTAAACAAAAATATACCAATTGGAATTATTCCAAAATCAATTTTTTTAAAACAAGTTAGGTTCAAAATACTAATAAAGCCACTTTTGAAAATAAACAAAATTAATTCGGCAAAACATAAAATTAACTATGCCAAAAGTTTCTACGTGTCATAAGCTTTCCAAAAATATTTTATTTGTAAAATTTGGCCAAACCAATAAAAAGTAGTGATAGATCTAAGTTATAGGGTTTTTCTGCAAAACTGCCGGTCTTCGGTTGACTGTTGACTCTGACCGCTGACGTGGAGGTTGACTCGCTGACTGGGCGCTGACTTTACGGTTGACTACGAATTTTGACCAAAAATAAAGTTGCTCGGATGGAAAAACATGCTTAATGAAAGTTGTAGAGAATTGCGTGCTCTTTCTAACTATCACAAATATATCATAAGTGGATGAATAGATTGGGCACAAATCGCAAATTACCTTTCTGATCCGAAACTTTAAACTCGAAAATCTCCTAGCTCGCTTGACCAAAAGAGGTGAGGCTTGGGGCAAAAGAAAGGTCTTGATCAGGGGAACAACTTTCGTAACTACGGCCCGAAGTTTTGAGATTGTTTTCTCCTCCGAAATTCGTCAAAAGCAATCTGTATTGTACAGAGAATTCCGTACGTCAAAATCAAAAGAGTGCAATAGCAAAGTTGTAGGTAAGGGTTAGATTTAACTTCTCACCAAAGGAATTTCGATTTGAAGAACCGAGTGCGAAGAGATCTAAGAAATACGACTTCAGATCTGAAGGATGGCGATTCGAAATTCTTCCTCCACGGTTGATGAAAAGAGTTGAGGCCTCTCGGGATGGAAAGATATTGAACAGATCGACAATATTGCTTCAGGCTCCGGTGCGATTCGAGATCGTTTTGGTGGGTAAATAAACGAAATACGATTTCGCTGGTTAGGGTTTCGGTGGAACGAAAAGGGGGAAAGAGATGCCGGCGGCTACAGGGCTTTATATAGGCCAAGGGTCGGTGGAATAGCTTGGGCTCGAAGTTATGAACGCGTAGGATCAAACGGATCCGGATTTGGAGTTATATTTATCAAGAAAAAGGAGTTTAAGTGGAGAGGATTTGGAATTCTGGAAAAAAAATCCTGAAATCATCGGGTTCGAACCGAACTGGTTCGTTCGGTCTTGTTGGGCCGGCCTGCTCGGGCTGCGCGGCGAAGCGGGCGAGCTGGGCTGAGATTAGGCCCAGTTCGGCCGAACTTCATTTTTTTTTTACGTTTTTCTTTTCTATTTTCTTTATTCTTTTCTAGTTTTCTTTATAACTTTTGATTTCGAAATCGGAATCGAGTCAAACCAATTTCTATAGTTTTGTAAAATCAAAACCTTTCCATCAAAACTTTCAAAAATAATTTTCCAAACTTTTCAAAATTTGAAATTCAAATATTGCGTAAAGGTTTAATTAGATCTTTATGTTAATTTTTATAAATAGGATTTATAAAAATTCTTTTGAACTTAGATTTAAAATCCATAACCAAATATGGGTAATAAGATCCCATATCACTCAATAAGATAATTTTGCACCAAATCATTTTGTCTATAAAGAGTTTGATAAATCAAAATGGATTCAAAACTCTTTTAAAAACCAAATAAATATTTTCTTTCAAAAACAAAACTATAAAACTTGAAAATAAAGAATAGGTAAGTAATAGAATATTTCCCAAAACATACAAACAATTCACAACCAAAATTTAACACAAAGGAGTATACCACAATACTCCAAAATAATATATTGGACATAGATAGTCCTTTTAATATATTTTCTTAAATATGTTTTCAAGTGGAATTATTATTCCCACTTTTGAAATATCAAAATGCAAACAAAGCTATATGATGATGAATGTATGCATGAATTTTCTTTTCAAAGCAAAATACATAATAGTTTTAAAAGTTTTAAATTTTTCTGATTTTTCAACTTTTTGAAAACTAGGGATGTTACATACTACCACCCTTAAAAGGAATCTCGTCCCGAGATTCGGGAAGGCTAGCAAAAGGTTGTGACTGGGATGTTAGGGTGGGCTACCACCCTTAAAAGAAATCTGTGTTGGCAGTCAAACTTCAAGGTGCAACTTTATTGAGAACGTACCGTTCACCATGCTAGGTTCCTCAATCACCTCTTCCACATTGGCGTGGTTCACATATCCTTTACCAAAAGGCTTTGACTTGGTTGTTTCTTCTGTCTTTTCCTTTTCTGGGCACTTATTGGCATAATGGCCCTTGTTACTGCACTTGTAGCAAAGCACTTGGCTGATATCTCTCTTGAGCTCGGAATTTGGGCGGTGCTGTCCATTATTATGGTTATGGCCAGCATGTCCATTTCCCTTGTGGTCTCCATTGCTTCCTTTGAATCCACCATTGTGATCAAGATGCTTGAGGTGACTTCCTCCACCATGGTGATTCCCATGTTTGTGACCATGGTTTACATCAGGAGTAGAGTGTCTCTTGAATGAAGGCTCAGAAAGATGTTTATTGTAACTCCGCTTTCTGTTCTTTTTAGGTCTTTGTAGTGCTAAAAGGTCCTCTATCTCTTGTTTATCATATTCTATCACAAAGGCTGACGATCTGGTTCGCTTGATGGGACAATCTCGAGAGAAATGACCTTCCTCTTCACATGAGTAACAACATTTAGTGGTGACCTTCGAAGTGTGGGGGTGAGTTCTGAGTCTGGCTCATTCATCTTCTCGGGGCAGTTATTGGCATAGTGCCCTGTGTTCTTGCATTTGAAGCACATCACTTGACTAATGTCTCTCTTGAGGGGGTTGTTCTGGAGTTTCTTCTCTGATTCTTCTGCTTCCAAGGTCTTCCTGATAGCATGTTGCATCCCCTCTTGTATTTGCTGCCTAACTTGCTGCACTATGGAATAGAGTTGACATTGTGATGGGATATGATTTGTTGCCTCACACAAAAAGCAAGTAACTAGGGTTGTGGGACATCCGTCTTGGAGAGAGACACCATGGGGCCACTCATCATGACATTCCTTGGATGTGTGTCCTATTTCTCCACACGTCTGGCAGGCTTGAGGTTTTCTCAAAACACTTCCTTTGAATTTCGTGTTACCTATGTCAATCTGTGGTGTTTTGGTGTTACTGTTGGCCATGTGGTGACGCATCAGCTGCACAATGTGGGTCTGATTACCCAACAGTTGTTGCATCCCTTGGGGTAACTCTTTGTTGCAGTTGTTGACTTGATTTTGGGCCATGAGTTGCATCAACTGACTCTGGCTTCTAATAGTTGCATTGCATTTGTCATCTCATCATCGTTGATACTTTGGCAAGGCATCTGTTTAGGTTTAGCATAGATGAGTAAAAGATAGACAGATCTAAGAGAAATATTCCTACCCATACAAGCAATTTGACACAAACAACCACACATCATAATAACGCACAAACTTTTGAGGTAACCAAACTAGTCGTTTTTGGATCGAGTACACCTAGGGTATGGGGAAACAATTTGATAGTACTGCCATACCACAATTTGATAGGTCAATACATCACATGGTTTCTTTATTCTAATACATAATGGGGTCTAGTCTATCTCCTTCTTGAGTGTATCGAGTTCTTCTCTATTTCCTTGAGTTCATCAGGTATTCTGGTGTTGTGAAGTCTAAATCGAAGTCTTCCCCAAGGTACTTGATGGCTTCCATGCTGCACTTCTTGCTGAATCAAGAGATGTGTGAATGTTGTTTGGTGAACATGCAGCAACCTTTGGTCTTGTGGTCATCGTCTTTGCTTGTATAGATGGAGTTGCACCCACCAGTACTCTTGACCTTCACCCATGAAAGGAAACCTTTGTAGACTGCTGCTCCTTCAAGTCCCATGCTCAACATGAGGTCCTTCAAAGCTTTTGGAAACTCAGTCTCACATTCCAAGGTCATGGTCATTGCTGGACCTTTCTTGAGTGATTCCAGGAGGCGGGACATCTATAAATAAGAGAAGGCATTTAGAACGCGAATAGTTAAGAAGTTACAAGAATGATATCAAAAGTTTTTAGACAAAAAGCAAATAAAGTTTTGTCCTATGGGCTTTCTTATTTCTAACCAGACTTAGGGTTTCGAACCTACAGGCAACACAGTGCTCTGATACCATCTGTAGCGTACCTGCACTTAGAAATGGCAAGGTACCTGTGTATAGTGCAAACCCCTGGATCGTTTCATTTGCACACACAGTTAAGATGTATATCACAACAAAGTATCATTATTACACGAATGATCCAGACTTGGTAAAATATTCATTACAACTTGCATAGCATAAGCTAGCTTGAAAGAGTAAAGCAGCGGAAATAATATTCTTCATGGAGTCCTCATCCTTTGCATGTGCCACAGGCGAAAACATGTTGGTTGCAGACTCGAAACCCTTAACGAAACTCACTCGTCAGAACAATCTGCAACAAATAAAATTTGCAACAGAGTGGGTCAGATACCATTAAAAATGGATCTGGCAAGTGACACTATGTGGACACTTAATGGAATAACTCTATAGCCTATATGCATATTTGGCTGGTGGAGTTCAAGGCTATTTTGCATAAAAGCCAATTTTGCCTAACACTTTGTAAAACATTTTCTTCAAATTTGAGACATGGCATGAAATCCATAGTCTCGTCTACCCTTGTTCACCCATCAAAATTTTACTTAGAGAAATAAGATGTTGGGAGCCTCCGTTGCCATCCTTGATCAGCTGCTTCAATTGTCCGTAACCGGGGACACGGCTAAGTACTTAGTTTTTAACTCTGCAGAGGTTGTGCACTTTCACCATTAGACCCAACAAACCCAAACTATCCTCAAGCACTCAATTGTGCTAAGGAAAAGGAGAGAGTTGAGACGAGACTTTTCAGAAGCATTTTCCCATCCCATACCGACTTGACGCGCTCCCATTCTAACCATTCTACCACCACCTGTCAAGTCGGGACGAGTCCACGCAACTTAATCCATCTAGCCAGAGCCCATATGACTAATGGCTGCACGGTAAGCAACTTCACTTAGAGAAACATTGGTCCCTTTAATCCTGGGTGGCAATCCACAAGTGAATAAACACTCAACTCTGTCAGCCTTGCAATCCCAAATCCACCCAGGTGATAAATTAACTTAGTAGAATTTAAGCTTTGAATAAAACAAATTTGCATGGCATCAATAATTCTACTAAGTTATCAATAGGATTCTAGACACAACTAGTGTAAAGGAGATAGTAGTTTTAGCATAGCAATACTATCCTACACATGCATATAAAGAAATACACTAAGTCATGCATAGAAAAATACTTAGGAAATTTATGGGGGTGTGCCACTTGCCTTGGCAAACAGAAGTGTAGTAGTAGCAGTTGCAACCACTTCGTCTCTCTCCGGAATTTCTAACAATCAAACAAATCACAAATAAACATACAATCATAAATGCAACACTTAGAAAAATATGATATGCATGAGATGCAGGATGACACAGTATTATGATATGAAAGACATGCAAACAAAATAAGGGAAAGACATAAATAACAATATCCCATTTAGCTAAGGCAAGGTCAGGTTGAGCTAAAGTAAACTTGATAAAACAACTTGAAAAGTTGTAAGGTATTCTAAGTCTTCACAAGTTGGTCTTCAAATAATCTTCAACTCCTTTGTAGCTTCATTGATCTTCAATGGTCTTCAATTAGCACTCTAGAACTTAGTCTTAAACACAAGGACTTGGTCTATGTCCAAAGTGAGACAAAATAGAAAGAAAGAAGATAGAAAGAAAGTAGTTGGTCTTCCAAGAATCTTCTCCTTGCTTCCTTGTAGCTTTCCTTGATGTGATGACTTCATTGCACTTTGTAGACTTGTTGATTCTGAAGACTTGATGATGTTGGCAGCAAGGTTGGTCTTGAATATAACTTAGCCACCATGAAGTAGAGAAGAGGAAAAGAGAAAGGAAAGAAAGACTTAGAAAAATGTAGGTGGTTGGTCTTCATGAACTTCTTCTTGATTTTCTTCTAAGTACTTTTACTTCTTGGAGATGCTTCTGGAGTCTTGTTTTCTTGGCTAAGTCCTTCATTGGTTTCCACTAATTCTAACTTAGTAGAATTTGGCTAGGAGGGCTAACATGCATCACCTCAAAATTTCTAAGGAGGAATGCCATGTAAGAAATGCAAAATATTTCTAAGGACTAGAGATGCATGCCATGCCATGAAATTATTCTAAGTTAATGCAAGACAAGTAAGATGGTCCAAATATGACTAAGGACCAAAGGTCAAACAATAAGTCCAAATAATTTCTAAGGAAAAGTAAACAAAACATAGTTGCTAAATTTTCTAAGGAAAATACTTTAGAACAATAGTTGGTAAAATTTCTAAGGACTAACATTTGTCAGAGCAAGTACTTAGAATATTTTCTAAGGAAACAACTAAATTTTCAAGATGCTAAAATTTTCTAAGGACAAGATCTAGTATTAATAAGACGTTGAAAATTTCTAAGGAAAAGTGTTGTCACAATTTTGTTAAATATTTTCTAAGGCAGAAAATTACTTTGTTTGGAGAGGCATATTATTTCTAAGTACTTTTGTAACTAAAGTGATCAAAATATGACTAAGTCATTTTATTAGTCGAAAATATGAAGAAAATTAATTTTAATCAATTTTAATTATTAAAATACCACCTAAAAGCATTTAATTCATATTAATTACGAAAAACATAGAAAAATACTTTTACAAAAATAATAGAGTAATCCTACGGCCAAATATTAACTAAACAAAAATATACCAATTGGAATTATTCCAAAATCAATTTTTTTAAAAACAAGTTAGGTTCAAAATACTAATAAAGCCACTTTTGAAAATAAACAAAATTAATTCGGCAAAACATAAAATTAACTATGCCAAAAGTTTCTACGTGTCATAAGCTTTCCAAAAATATTTTATTTGTAAAATTTGGCCAAACCAATAAAAAGTAGTGATAGATCTAAGTTATAGGGTTTTTCTGCAAAACTGCCGGTCTTCGGTTGACTGTTGACTCTGACCGCTGACGTGGAGGTTGACTCGCTGACTGGGCGCTGACTTTACGGTTGACTACGAATTTTGACCAAAAATAAAGTTGCTCGGATGGAAAAACATGCTTAATGAAAGTTGTAGAGAATTGCGTGCTCTTTCTAACTATCACAAATATACATAAGTGGATGAATAGATTGGGCACAAATCGCAAATTACCTTTCTGATCCGAAACTTTAAACTCGAAAATCTCCTAGCTCGCTTGACCAAAAGAGGTGAGGCTTGGGGCAAAAGAAAGGTCTTGATCAGGGGAACAACTTTCGTAACTACGGCCCGAAGTTTTGAGATTGTTTTCTCCTCCGAAATCGTCAAAAGCAATCTGTATTGTACAGAGAATTCCGTACGTCAAAATCAAAAGAGTGCAATAGCAAAGTTGTAGGTAAGGGTTAGATTTAACTTCTCACCAAAGGAATTTCGATTTGAAGAACCGAGTGCGAAGAGATCTAAGAAATACGACTTCAGATCTGAAGGATGGCGATTCGAAATTCTTCCTCCACGGTTGATGAAAAGAGTTGAGGCCTCTCGGGATGGAAAGATATTGAACAGATCGACAATATTGCTTCAGGCTCCGGTGCGATTCGAGATCGTTTTGGTGGGTAAATAAACGAAATACGATTTCGCTGGTTAGGGTTTCGGTGGAACGAAAAGGGGGAAAGAGATGCCGGCGGCTACAGGGCTTTATATAGGCCAAGGGTCGGTGGAATAGCTTGGGCTCGAAGTTATGAACGCGTAGGATCAAACGGATCCGGATTTGGAGTTATATTTATCAAGAAAAAGGAGTTTAAGTGGAGAGGATTTGGAATTCTGGAAAAAAAATCCTGAAATCATCGGGTTCGAACCGAACTGGTTCGTTCGGTCTTGTTGGGCCGGCCTGCTCGGGCTGCGCGGCGAAGCGGGCGAGCTGGGCTGAGATTAGGCCCAGTTCGGCCGAACTTCATTTTTTTTTACGTTTTTCTTTTCTATTTTCTTTATTCTTTTCTAGTTTTCTTTATAACTTTTGATTTCGAAATCGGAATCGAGTCAAACCAATTTCTATAGTTTTGTAAAATCAAAACCTTTCCATCAAAACTTTCAAAAATAATTTTCCAAACTTTTCAAAATTTGAAATTCAAATATTGCGTAAAGGTTTAATTAGATCTTTATGTTAATTTTTATAAATAGGATTTATAAAAATTCTTTTGAACTTAGATTTAAAATCCATAACCAAATATGGGTAATAAGATCCCATATCACTCAATAAGATAATTTTGCACCAAATCATTTTGTCTATAAAGAGTTTGATAAATCAAAATGGATTCAAAACTCTTTTAAAAACCAAATAAATATTTTCTTTCAAAAACAAAACTATAAAACTTGAAAATAAAGAATAGGTAAGTAATAGAATATTTCCCAAAACATACAAACAATTCACAACCAAAATTTAACACAAAGGAGTATACCACAATACTCCAAAATAATATATTGGACATAGATAGTCCTTTTAATATATTTTCTTAAATATGTTTTCAAGTGGAATTATTATTCCCACTTTTGAAATATCAAAATGCAAACAAAGCTATATGATGATGAATGTATGCATGAATTTTCTTTTCAAAGCAAAATACATAATAGTTTTTAAAAGTTTTAAATTTTTCTGATTTTTCAACTTTTTGAAAACTAGGGATGTTACATCTTGAGATCCCGGTATATTGACACAGACAGGCAGGAGTAAGGGTTTTACCTCCTCACGAGGGCCCTGAACCTGGGTAGATCGAGGTGTGCTTTGTGTCTTCTGTGTGCGCTCCTTAGCGCGCTATCCCTCCCCGGTTCCACCAGCGTCCATCGGCCCCAACTTAAGCCATCCTATGGCATCTGCCGTGATACCACCACGACACAAATGAACAACAAAACCATACAAAGTATTAAAAAATATTTTAAAATTTTGGTTATTTTCACAAGATACATGTTTGTGTCTTCCATCTGTGAAGTTTCATGAAAGAAGGACATATGTTGTGCCCTACAAGAAAAAACAAACACATTCCAGCATTCCGAAAAGGCAATCTTGAAAGCACCATTTTTTTGGGCACATGCTACAAAACTTATCTTCAGTTTCCACGAAAATTTCACATATACTCATGAGACATGTACATGTGCATGTGTAGATTATTTTCATCAAAAAACACCGTCCGCTTTCTTAGGCGTTGATTTGAATAGTTGATAGAACCCACTGTTTTCTACTCCCTCTAACGCTAAATATAAGACGTCATAACAGTTCAAATTTACTCTAGAAGGATGCATTGCATTACCATTTATCCACTTCACGAGTCACAGTAATACTCCTAGCAACAACGCATCTAAAGCCATGTAAACCCGATTTCAAAAAAAGTAAAAATTGGCATTCGATAAAAGAACTTTTTCTTGCACCTGTAGGCCCTAGCTCTCTATGAAGTAGGAGGTCGGCAGTGTGCAAGTCAAAACCTGGACAGCACGCACGAACGACACGCTCCCACTATAACTGCTTCCCCTTGCGTTCAGTATCCCCGCCGCACACGACACCGAGGGCAGGCTCACCACGACGGACCGGCCAGCGAGCGCACAGAGCGAGGCCAAGCCACGACGATGGGCGCCTTCCTCTCGTCGCTCGTTACGCCTCCCCCCGCCGCCGACGACGGGGACTCCGCCGTCGTCGCCGTCCACTCCAAGGCCGCCTGGGACCAGCACTGGGAGGCCCACCGGAACGCATCCAAGCTGGTACGCCTCCTGTCCTGTCCTCTTCGTTCTTGTAATTAACGCCGGTGTGCGAGCCTCCGGATCTGGCTGACCGACTGAGATCGCTGCTGCTCCAGATGGTGATCGACTTCTCCGCGTCCTGGTGCGGGCCCTGCCGCTTCATCGAGCCCGCCTTCAAGGAGATGGCCTCCCGCTTCACCGACGCCGTCTTCGTCAAGATCGACGTCGACGAGCTCGGGGTACGTCCCTCTCTCATGAGCTACCAATCTTGCTTCCTGCTTCCTTGCTTGTCCTTCAGTTCACAACACCGAATCACCACGCGTGCAATCTGGCTTCGACTCGTGAAATTGGGAAGGGGGAAGGCTCTGGTTCTGTTTGATCTTGGAGAAGCACCTAGCTTAGCCCTTCGATTCAGTGAGTTCGATCCAGGTTTTGCCCGATCATTGAATTTAGGAGGAATCGTCGGTAGTGCCGAATTCCAGTAGATTTGGGTGCATCCCTGTGTTTGATTGTGTCAAGACAGTGTTCTGCTTGGGAAATTGAATCAGATGTGCAGCTCACAGTGGTGTGGTGGCACTCTTGCGAGGACACCTTACATCATGCATTGAGTTGAAACCCGCAGGGGTAGAAGCGATTTCTGAACTTGGGGTTTGAGTTGATGCCGATTAAGATTTCTCCCAGTAGGATCCAATCAAACAGTAAATACTGAATACCCATATGGAGGTTTGCTCTTAAAACACACATTTCACGCACTTTTCTGCTCTAGTGAAGCTGGCAGGGGAAGATTGAGGCCAATTTGAGTTCATCGTAGAACATAATAACTTACACATTCATCATTGGTAGGTAATAATTTCATACAGGAAAAACATTCTCCTAAAACATGGTCACCTAGACTGCATAGGCGCTAGGCGCCACACTCCTGCCTCGCCTGACTAGTGGCAACCACCCTGCCACCTGCCTAGCGCATAGCACCACATAGCCCAACTAGTGGCAACCGCCTGCTGCTCACCTAGCCTAGCACCTAGCATCTCAGAACAATCCAGTTCTTTTTTTTAGATTAAGAACAATCCAGTTCAGAACACCTAATTAGTGCAAATAGTCTGGCTTCGAGTTTGGGATCAGGAAGGGGAAAGGTTTTGATTCTGTTTGAGTTTGAAGTAGTGGCTTATGGCTTTTATTAAATGGATTTGATCCAAGTTTCCCCAGTCATCAAATAACAACATCCTATTACACCGTATATTGAGGAGGAATCATCGGTAGTGCTTAGTTCCAGAAGATTTGGATGCATCCTTGTGTTAAAGCCAGATTTTAAATTGCTTCTTGCGGAGTGGAATCAGAAGTAGAGCTCGCTATAATGGCACTCTTGCATTGTCTAGGTCATCTCACATGCATTGAACTGAAATCAATAAAGGTAGATGCATTATGTACCTTTGGGCTTTTATGCCAATATAAGTGAGTCTAGGGCTCTAGGCATACATATTCATGATTGATTGATACTCGTTTGTGGACAGAAAGAAGTGTTCTGAAACTTGTCCACCTTGGCCACCTTGGCAGTAGGCACCACATTCCTGTCTCGCCTATCTAGCCTACCTAACCACATCGCTTGACTAGTAGTAATGCGTATAATTTGTCTTCAACTCATGAAATTGGGAAGGAAAGGATCTGATATAGTCTCATCTTGGAGAAATAGCTAGCTTATGTCTTCGGCTCAGTAAATCCGATCCAAGTTGTGCCCAATCATCTAAAACAGATTCATGTGCCATTGTATATTTAGGAGGAGTCTAGTGCTCAGTTCCAATAGATTTGGATCCATCCTTGTGTTGTGTTAAGCCAGATGTGTGATTGTATCAAGCAAGTCAGCTGAGCGGGGTGTGGATCAGATGTGGAGCTGACTGTGGCGTGGCGGCTCTTGCATTGCATGTATTAAATTGAAACCGAGTGAGGTCGAAGCAGCTACTGAATTTGGGATTTCACTTATGCCAATCAAAGAGTTCATTCAGTAGGATCAATCGAGAAGTGAATACTTGTACCGAAACTTGCTCTTGTTTGATTTAAAACACACATTGTGCATATTTTTGCTCTAGCAAAGCTGGCAGGGAAGGTTGAGGCGAATTTGAGTTGATTGTAGAACATAGCATAGACATTCATTGTTGATTGGTACTCCCTCCGTTCCACAATATAAGATGTTTTAGGTGTTACATATATTGTCTACATTCATCCAAAAATAAGTGTAGACACTAAACATGTCTAGATACATGTGTACACATGTGAATGTGTAAAAAGACTAAAACATCTTATATTGTGGAACGGAGGGAGTACTAATTTTAGACAGGAAAAACCTTGTTCTAGAACGTGGCCACCTAGATAGCCTAGTATAGCATACACATTCACTGCTCTAGTGAAGCTGGCAGGGAAGGTTGAGGCTAATTTGAGTTGCCATACTCACGCCTTGCCTGCCTATGCAGCTACACAGCCCGACTAGTCGCAATTAGGCTGCACCATGGCACTCGCCTAGCACCTCCCAGAACACTCTGTATTCACTTGAGTTTAGCCCCAAACCAGTGAACGGCTTCAGTATATATGTAACCGATGAAAGCTGTGCTTGTTGCTCCACTTGGATGGACTATTGTATATGTTTTTGTTTCGATACCTTGGGCTTGGGTAGTAGAGAAAACTAGTGTTGCAAACATGCAATGAAGGTTACATGGCCCTGCCCTTGTCTGAAATATTATATGTTTTTGCTTTGATACCAAGAGTGAAGGATGAATATTAGTCCATATAGGTAGAAGATCTTCAAATTTATTTAAGCCTTTCTGTCAGTTTATGCATTCAGATCTCAGTGTTTTCCTGTTCTTCTGAAACACAAGCGCATAATTCTTCTTAATGTTGATGTTATTGGGATTCCGCAGGAGGTTGCAAAGACGTTCCGCGTCGAGGCGATGCCGACGTTTGTGCTAGTGAAGGGCGGGCAGGAGGTGAGTCGCGTGGTCGGGGCTAAGAAGGATGAGCTCGACAGGAAGATCAAGACGTTCTGCTAATCCTAGCCTCAATACCTGTGATCCAATATTAGTGCCAGGTTCTGGCTTCCCTCAGTGGTAGGGGCCGAGCTCCTATGGTGTCCCCATGCTGTAGTGCCAATCCTCCTCCTAAAATTCGGTGTGAAGTGGTAATAAAGGTTCTGAAACTTGGAATGTAAATGTGACTGTCTCTGGCCCGTCTCATCTTTATCTGTCAGCTCCCTCCGCAGGATGTCCCAACATTTTCATTGCCAAAAAAACTTATATTTTTTTTACACCTGTCAGCATGTTTTCGGCCTGATCCTTTCTTACTGCGGTACTGAAAAATAGAAGATGCAGCTGATGCTACCCGGCTACTGTTAGAGCATCTCCAACAGGCGCCCAATAACTTCGCGCATAAAAAAAGTTTTACAGCGCCAAAGTAGCAGTTTTAGCGCGCCGCGGCCGAAACGTCTCCAGCAGACGCACTAAAATATAGCGCGCAGCCACAGCAAAAAAACGTCTCCAACAGACGCACTAAAATACAACGCGCTAGCCTGCAGTAGTATAGCAAACAGGTCCCTCATTTTTATAAAAAAGACCCTACGGATTTTTTGAGAAGCGCAATTGGCTCCCTGGATTCGTCCTCCACCACCACGCCATGGCCGGCGACCTGCGGGAGAGAGAGCAGGAGGGCGTCCACACCTGTGTCTCCACCGTCCCGGCGACGAGCAGGAGCGGCCGCACGATGCGGGGCGGCTCCGGCCAGGAGCGGCCGTGCCCTGCAGCGCGAGGAGCCGGAGTTGGCGGCGCGAGGAGCCCGTCCGCGACCTCACCGTCGCGTCGCTCCTGGCGGGCGGCGACCTCACCGCCGCGTCGCTCCTGGCGGTCGGCGACCTCACCGTCGCGCCCCGCGTCGCGAGGGGCCAGCGGGCGGCGCGCTTCCCACGGCGACGCCCTGCGCGTGCGCGACGGAGACGGCCTCGGCCACCTGGCGGAACACGTGCAGGCACTCGTCGGCCACCTAGCGGAACACCCGCAGCAGTCTAGTCTACCCCATGTCCGGACGGATCAGCCCCGATTCGCTGCGGCCTCCCGCTCCACCCGCTGCTCCCCTGACCCCATCCACGCACGCACCGAATGCCCCCAGAGCTCGCGGCGGGGCTATGCCCGCCGGGGGGAACCTGGCAGAAGACGGAGCTCGGGCACGAGGCCGGCGTACCAAACAAGATGGAGACGACGCCGTGGAGGAGGGCGGCGGGGGCAGGGGAGGAAGGGCGGCGGTCCGTGGTCGCCGTGGAGGAGGGCGGCGGGCAGCGGCAGGCGGTGGGCCGTGGTCGCCGCAGGGGAGGGCGGCACGCACGGCGGCGGCGGACTCAGTTCCGGAAGTTTCAGCTCAGTTGTATTCGCGCGTGTGAGCTCTCGTTTGCCCAGCGCGCGCGGCTGGAGGCTCCAAATATGATGCAAAAAGTCCGCTGGACGATTTTTACGGCGCGCTGGCTTATAGAGCGTCTGTTGGAGCGATGTTTTTGGTCCCGCGCGCGCAAAAAAGCAGTTATTTAGGGCGTGCGCCAATTTTTGGGCGTCTGTTGGAGATGCTCTTAGATACATATCAGTCTTCGGCATTGCTAAACTCAGTAGAAGCCATTGCTACAGTGGTGAGCGGAGTAGTAGTAATAGTAATAATAGAAGGAAAATAGAGAACTACTGTATGTTGCTTCTGCATAAAGGCATCGGGAACGATTTATTATTAGTAAGTATCTCAGTACAGCTTACCAAGAGTGTGCTTGCAGATTATCATTGCAGGGTAAGGTGTGGATGAACGAACGTGTATAAGAAAGGATTTGGATTTCAGATCACCAGAAAATCCTCATGGTCCTTGGCTCCACGGAGTCCATGCCCAGTGGGAATGGATCTGGTAGGCGATCCCGCACCGCTCGCTCACGACGTAGGCTTCGACGGTGCGGAGGCAGCGGCGTCCGAGGTCGCGGTGGACATTCGCGAGCACGGACCGGTAGGCGTCCCCGCGCCGGCCGCGCAGACCGTAGGCTTCGACGGTGCGGATGAGCGGGACCGGTTGCGGCTGTCAAGCTCGTCGCTGATCGCCATCTCGTCGTCGACGAAGCAGACCTGGCCCTCTCTGATCATGTCGTGGGAGGTCGACGCAGCGGCGCCGGTGGCGCCGGGGAAGGATCCGGAGCAGGCGTCGCCGACGAAGAGCGCGCGACCGGCGATGGCCTTGACCCGCGCCCAGGAGTCGTCCGGCTGCAGCGCGTGGACCTCGATCATGACGGTTTTGTAGTACCGGAGATACCTGATGACCGTGAGGAGGCGAGCGTTGCACTCCAGCAGGTACCGCCTCGACGAGACGTGCACCTTGCCGTCGTCGGTCTTGGCGGCGGGCGGCGGGGGGAGCTACTCCTCGTGCAGCCTGCACGGCTCGCGGCGGAGGAGGTCCAGCTCGCCGTCGTCGAACACGACCAGCTCGTCGCACGACGCGAGCGCGTGCAGCCTCCCCTCGTAGAACGCGATGTCCTGCAGGTCGAACGCCAGGGTGACCGGCCACCAGGCGCCGTGATGTCCCTCTCCCGGCCGGCTCGCGGCGATCCTCCTGCGGTTATCGCCGCAGTCGACCATGGCAGCGACGACGCAGCTCGAGTCCGGGGCGGACGACATGACGATCTTGCGGATTGGATCGTCCTGATCCGTCCACGCTGGCAGCGGGATCCTCGCGGAGGAGAAGGGTTCAGCAGGAAGGGTGTGGCGGCGCCGCCGGATGCCGCCAGCGGGACGAGGGCGAGCCAGTCGCCGAGGGAACCGATGCAGCGCGCGTTGCGGGCGTCCTCCGGGAGGGGCGCGATGCGGTGGATGGCGCCGTCGGGTAGGCTGACGCAGTGGCCCGGAACGGAGAGCCACGGCGCCGGCGGGTGCGGCTGGCGCCGCCAGGCGGCGCGCCACCCGCGGCAGACGGCGCGGAGGCGGGCGCGGTCGCCAAAGGACGGAAGGCGGCGGAGGACGTCGCCCAGCATGTCCTCCGGGAGGTCGGCCCAAGAGGCGCGCCTCCGTCGCCGGCTGCGTGTTTCCATCGCCATGGCGCGCGTAGTGATCGATCTGATCCGCGTTACTCGCCAAGCTAGGGCTCTCGATGTGAAAAAAAAGAGGGATCGAAGAAAATCGGGTCCTAGCAATACCCCAAAAAATCTCCGTTTACATGTAAAAAAAAAATCTGTTAAATTTCATTCGCTCAACTCAATCGCGCACTATATTTCTGGTAGGACCCAAATTTGATTCACGGAGCCATCTAGCTCTAAAATTCTGTGCTGGAAACACGCAGTTTTTTCTTTTTCTCTGAGGAATTGAAACACGCAGTTCTAATTATAAAAAATCTAGTCTTTTTTTGTTGTTGACAAGATTCACAACTTTTAGTCTGTTGGTTACACATGGAGTGAGCCAACGCAGCTGCACTCTCGGACATGGCCATGTACATGGAGAAATACAATCACACATGTATGTTTGCCCTCTGTTTGATGGAAATTGGTGCTACCAATTTTACAAAAAAAAGCTCATGCAGCTCAGCCAGCCCAAGTACATTCCTTTTTGCACATTGCCCCCTATCTTCACGTTTTTTTACAATTTTTAATTATTTTTTCTTCCCTCCTAGCACGCATTTTTTCCACAAGAGATTCATTTTTTTCATCACATATCTATACACGGTTCATTTGATGAAATTAGCTCAGTTTCACACCGATTCCAGCTTAACTTCATAGACTCGAAGTTTCAACAGAAATCGATACTATTACCAACCCAGATTCATATGATACTAATTGTGTTCAACTGTTAATTGTTTTCGATGGACTACTCTCAAGACCAGTCTCCATCTAGACATTTAGGATATTATATTGTCAAGAATTGAGTGTAAAAGTGGAATGTTCTTAGGTTAGGGTTAGTCACTGCCTCAATTTTTTTGCAAGGGCAGTGCGTTGAACTGTAGTGTGATTGGGTTCCGGTCCTGATGTTGTTTTGTAGGCAGGGGCAAAACTAGAGAACTGATGAGAGGGTGCACGGTGGTGGCCCAACTGCAAAAATCTTGTTTTAGACGTAGCACACATGATAAAAAATAGCCATTTTATAAAGATTTTTTACCCGGTCTGTGCACCCCAAGGTTGAACTTGGATCCGCCCCTGTTTGCAGGAGTTGAACCTCGAGCACCTTGTAAACCCTGCTATATAATGAAATCATATTTTACTCGCAAAATAAATGCAGTCGACTCAAGTCCAAGCCTCATGTCAAGGTCAACAAGTAAAATAATGGACAAGAAGAAGAAACAAGTCAAAGATGGAAGGCCAAGAGAATGGAGGGGGCTGGTGGGCTAGTCCACGATGGACGATCACCATCCTTAAAAGCTGCACACAACATGAATATAAGTCCTAAATCCACCCAAGACCAGGAGTGAAGGATTATCAATCCATATAGAAATAGAAGATCTTCAAATTTTATTCGAGCCTTTATGCCAGTTTACACATTCAGACTGGAATGCTTTCCTGTTCTTCTGAAACACAAGTGCAGAATTCTTCTTAACGTCGATGTATTGCTATTTCGCAGGAGGTTGCAAAGACATTCCGTGTAGAGGCGATGCCGACGTTTGTACTAGTGAAGGGCGGGCAGGAGGTGAGCCGCGTGGTTGGGTCTAAGAAGGATGAGCTTGACAGGAAGATCAAGACATTCATCGCATCGGGCTAATTCTAGCTCAATAACCTGTGCTCCAATATTATTAGTGCCAGGTTCTGGCTTCTCCATGTTGTAATAAAGGTAGGGGCACCTATGGTTTCCCCATGTTGTAGTGCCAATTCTCCTCCTAAAATTCGGCGTAAAGTGGTAATAAAGGTTCTGGAACTTGGAATGGAAATGTGTTAACTCTAGCCCGTCTCATCATTATCTGTCTGCTTTGGTGACCGAGATATCGAAAAGTCCAGTTACAAGCTTATATCTTTAGAACTTGCTAGCATGTTTTCGACCTGATCCTTTCTTACTGTAGTACTGAAAAATAGAAGATGCAGCTGATGCTACCCGGCTACTGTTAGATACAGGAAATAGAATACCATTCAAGAACAAGAGCAATATAATGCTTCTTCCATCTAAAAGCACAGGGAACGATTTATTATTAGCCAGTAACTCAGTACAGTACAACTTGACCAAGAGTGTGCTGCAGAGAGCATAAAAAGAGTATCAGCTGTCGATGAACTGCATGAAAAATGATTGGATTTCAGATCACCACAGAATCCTCATGCTCCTTCGCTCCACGGAGTCCATGCCCAAAGGGAATGGACCTCGGGAACTCCTGGACCGTCACCAGCTGCCACCGTCCCGTCCGCGCCGAAAATTCTTTAGGCCGGTAGCCGTTGCCGCACCCGTCGCTGAGGGCATAGGTTTCGACGGTGCGGAGGCAGCGATGACCGAGGTCGCGGTCGACGTTCATGAGCACGAACCGGTAGGCGTCCCAGCACCGGCCGCGCAGGCTGTAGGCTTCTACGGAGGCGTCCCAGCGCAGGCCGCGCAGGCTGTAGGCTTCGACGGACCGGTTGCGCTCGTCAAGCTCTTCGTCGATCGCTATCTCATCGTCGACGAAGCAGACCTGGCTCTCTCTGATCATGTCGTGGGAGGTGGACGCTGTGGCGGCGGCGGCAGGGAACGCTCCAGAGCAGGCGTCGCCGATGAAGAGTGCGCAGCCTACAATGCCCTTCACCCGCGCCCAGGAGTCGTCCGGCACTCCGGCTCCAGCGCGTGGACCTCGATCATGACAGTTTTGCCGCACCGGAGATACCTGATGACCGTGAGGAGGCGCCCGTTGCACTCCACCAGGTACCGCCTCGACGGGATGTACAACTTGCCGTCTTCGCTCTCGCTCTCGGCGGCGGGCGGGGGCAGCTGCTCCTCGTGCAGCCTCCACGGCTCGCGGCGGAGGAGGTCCAGCTCGCCGTCGTCGAACACGACCAGCTGGTCGCACGACGCGAGTGCGTGCAGCCTCCCCTCGTGGAACGCGATGTCCTGCAGGTCGAACGCAAGAGACACTTGCCACCAGGCGCCCTCGTGTCCCTCTCCTGGCCGGCACGCGGCGATCCTCCTGCGGTTCTCGCCGCAGTCGACCATGGCGGCCACGACGCAGCTTGAGTCCGGGGCGGACGACATGACGATCTTGCGGATCGGCTCGTCCTGATCCGTCCACGGAGGCAGCGGGACCCTCGCGGAGGAGAAGGGGTTCAGCAGGAAGGGGGCAGCGGCGCCGGCGGACGCCGCCAGCGGGACGAGGGCGAGCCAGTCACCGAGGGAACCGACGCAGCGCTGCGGTGGATTGCGCCGTCGGGTAGGCTGACGCAGTGGCCTGGTACGAAGAGCCACGGCGCCGGCGGGTGCGGCTGGCGCCGCCAGGCGGCGCGCCACCCGCGGCAGACGGCGCGGATGCGGGCGCGGTCGGCAAAGGACGGGAGACGGCGTAGGACGTCGCCCAGCATGTCCTCCGGGAGGTCCTCCCAAGATGCGCGCCTCCGTCGCCGGCTTCGCGTTTCCATCGCCATGGCGCGCGCAGTGATCGATCGATCCGCGTTACTAGCCAAGCTAGGGCTTTCGACGTGAAGGAAAATAGAGCGATCGAAGAAAATGTGTACGAACACGGTAGGACGTGTCAATGCGCAAAATAGAGACTTTTTAAAAGAGACCGACATCACACCAACGCTTCGTCGGCAAAATAGAGACTTTTTAAATATACTACTCCCGTGCGTTGCTACGGGTTTAAAATAAATGACACATCTTATGTTTGAAATAAACTTTGTTATATTGTACCATCATTTTAGAAGTATTGTTGCTTTCTCTCAGATTTCAGTTCTTTACATGTCCCATTGTACAACAATCCTCAAAAAAAAAAAACATCACCACTTATTTTCTTTTTTTTTGAGATAAACGTCTTTGTATACACATCACTACATCATGGGTATCCAAAAGTATAAAATCATCATGCAGAAAATCACTTGGTAAATTACATGGAAAAAAATATTTTTCATTTGGGTATGACACATATTCGTAAACCCATTATTTATCTAATCCATAACCAAATTAATCTCAGAATAAGAAAATATAACTGCACTTTGGAGCAACCTCAAGCGATTCAAACTAAACTTGTGCTTAAATGAAGGAACGGGTAAAAAAAGAAAGGGAGGTAAAAGAAACAAGAGGCTATTATAAGTTTGAACCAGATACATATTATATGAATTATAAACTTGGTGATGTAAACCTGGTAAATATGAGAAGCAAGAGAAATGGTTCCACTACTATGTTGTTGCCCTGTAACAAAAAAGAATCCAACGGCTCTATATTTATCATGACAAAATAAATAAATTAGTGCATTTTACATTGTTGACAATATCACCATTAAAAAAAATGGTGTAAGATGATCCATAGTGCTCAATGATTGGAGTCGAATTTTTTCTTAAATAAAGTTTATATTTTCCTCTATTGACCAGGCCTCATGAAGTGAAACATGTACATAAATTTGGACCCTTCAACAAACAGGTCTTGTAGCAGCAACACTTTGTATCGTGAAGCAATGATGCTGGGCAAATAAACCAATTCAGGCGACAATCATGAGGCCAAGTCTCCAATAGTTACTCACTAAGTTGCAGCACCTGCTGTTTTACATCCATGGCGGTTACAAGTCAAATCTCAACTAAAGGCCTAACCATGTCATACAACAACAGTGCCAGATTCTTTTCAAAGGACTTACTGAAAGTACGCAGGTCTAGTCCCCAAGCTGCTCTCAGTGATAGCATCAGGGAGTCCTTTCCCATATCCTTCAGCTCAGATGTGCTAGAATCACGGTGAAAAGTTCCATCAATCCAAATTTTAAACCCAATTTGTGTAATCTTTCATTCTTCTGAGGCTAGAGAATCTTATACCATCGATTTAGTTTGCTAGCACAAGACCAAATGCATAGAACGGCCGGTTTTGCAAATATGTTACATTGTGCTGGGCTTGCTTAATGACATGGACCAAAGAAAGGCTGGTCTATTGGAGACCCAACTGCTCGTTGAACAACTTGATCAGAGCAAGCAAATGCCCCAAGCACAGAATGAGATGTTGCAGGTTCAGATAATTATATTGAACTTCTAAAACTCTGCCTGCTTAAGTTATGCTCGACTGAACTTTCTTTTTCTGTAGATGGAGAAAGACAACCTCCAACAGAAGATCATAGAGATGGCCGAGACCATCGAACTGCTAGAAGGTCGAAATAAAGTCAGAGCTGACACGTCACTCAGAATAATGAATACTCCCGCATTTGAAGACGCCAAACCATCCAACATTTGCAACTTGCTTTTCTGACAGTCAAACATAATCATTTTTTCCTATAGGGAGATAGCTAGCTCGGCCACCAGCAAGTTCAGCAGGAGGCTGGCTCAGTCGGACATCCTCGTCTTCCACGCAAGACACACAGCTCCCATAACCATGCGGCGGCCGGGAGCTCCAGTACCCATCACGGCAGACACCGGTGACGGAAGGCACATACATCGTCGTGGGAAGTCGTTGAGGAGGTCCATCGGCGGCTCCTCGCCGTCGTGAGCACCGGAACCACAGCCGCGGACGACTGCCCACTTTCCGACGCCACCGTTGACATCCACGCCGGCCGCCGACTCGCAGCCACCCGGACCAGGCCACATAGGCGACTCCTTGCCGTCGTCTCGCCGTAGTGAGCACCGGAGGGCGACTGGCTGTGTCTCGCGGCAGGAGAACTCACCGGAGAAGAGAAGGGTTGTTACCGGCGGCGGCGCCCATCGCGGAGGCACGGGGGAGCGACCTCTGTTCTGCATCGAGGGGTTGACTCTCGAACAAAGAGAACCTCCTTTTCTTATGGACTGAACCGGTATGTCTCATTAAGCGGTGGCAGGTCATGTAATATTTTCTAAAACTTAGGGGTAGAATTAGAAATTGAAAATAACGTACCAACACCTTCTCAAGCCATATTATATAGTAGAGATTTTTAGCAGATAATTTTTAAAATTGAGTAATATTAATTAAATAAAATGTCAGACACAATTGACTAATCGATGAATGAAATTCCTTAATTTAGTTTTGAAATATCCTAAACAAAGAGAAAATTACAAGCACGAACGCTAGGCCTCATAATTCTCAACGAGGCAAAAGTAGGTATGGATTGATAGATTTATATGTATAGCGTAACATGTGGGGTGAGATAGTCATGTAAGATTTGCTGACACCTTACTTGTCTCGTGTTCTTGCTGGCCTGCATGAGAGGAAACAACCGATTTGGGTGTTTCTCCAGGCCTGACCCATGGCTGATTTAAGTATCGTGCCAGCGCAAACATGGAGGCTTGTAGGCAACCAAACAATGTGTACAGTAAAAGATTTCATTTTGCATCGGTCTACGAATTTCTACGAACTTTCATACGAGCTCACTGATTTTGTTACGTGAACCAAACAGGATCTAAGAGTTTGACTTCGGTCTCTTTGAGAAATATTAATTAAATAAAATATCAGACACGACTGACTCATCGATGAATGAAATATCTTAATTTATTTTTGAAATACCCTAAACAAAGAGCAAATTAAAAGCACGAACGCTAGGCCTCATAATTCTCAACAAACGCAAAAGTTGTGTCACCGAGAATTTTGAGGCGGGTCTTGCTTGTAATTTCCTCTTTGTTTAGGATCTTTAATTCATCGATGAGTCTTTTTTTTGAGATTATTCATCGATGAGTCGGTTGTGTACTTTGTGCCCGATATTTACACGTTTTCTTCCATGTTTGATCACTCTGTTTTCCTTCACGCCGAGCCCTAGCCAGCCGAGTACCGCGGATCGATCCATCGCTGCGCGCCATGGTGGTTGAAAGGCGCAACCGCCGACAGAGGCGCGCGTCGTGGGCCGACCTCCCGGAGGACATGCTCGGCGACGTGCTCCTCCGGCTGCCGTCCTTCGCCGACCGAACCCGCCTACGCGCCGTCTGCCGCGCATGGCGCGCAGCCTGGCGCCGCCAGCCGCACCCGCCGGTGCCGTGGCTCGCAGTCCCGGGCTACTGTGTCAGCCTCCCCGACGGTGCCATCCACCGCGTCTTGCCCCTCCCCGAGGACGCCCGCGCCGCGCCCTGCCGCGGCTCGCTCGGCGACTGGCTCGCCCTCGTCCCGCTGGCGTCGTCCGGCGGCGGCGCCCCTTTCCTGCTGAACCCCTTCTCTTCGGCGAGAATCCCTCTGCCGCCGTGGACGGATCAGGACGAGCCGATCCGCAAGATCGTCATGTCGTCCGCCCCGGACTCGAGCTGCGTCGTCGTCGCCGCCATGGTCGACTGCGGCGAGTACCGCAGGAGGATCGCCGCGTGCCGGCCGGGAGAGGGACACGAGGGCGCCTGGTGGCCGGTCTCCCTGGCATTCGACCTGCAGGATATCGCGTTCTACGAGGGGAGGCTGCACGCGCTCGCGTCGTGCAACAAGCTGGTCGTGTTCGACGACAGCGAGCTGGAACTCCTCCGCCACGAGCCGTGGAGGCTCCACGAGGAGCAGCTCCCGCCGCCGCTCGCCGCAAGGAACGACTATTGCGAGTCGAGGAAGCATCTGGTGGAGTGCAACGGGCGCCTCCTCAGGGTCATCAGGTACGTCTGGCACGATGTCCTCCAAACCGCCTCGATCGAGGTGCACGCGCTGGAGCCGAACGACACCTGGGCGTGGGTCAAGAGCATCGTCGGCCGCGCACTTTTCGTCGGCGACGCCTGCTCCGGATCCTTCTCAGCCGCCGCATCGCCGACGTCGGACGACATCATCAGAGAGAGCCAGGTCTGCTTCGTCGACGACGAGATGGCGATCAGCGCCGAGCTTGACAAGCGCAACCGCACCGTCGAACGGCGGGGTGACCTCTACGGGTCCGTGCTCCGCCGCCTCCGCACCGTCGAAGCCTGCAACATGAGCGACCAGTGCAAAAACATCTACCGGGCCGGACATTTGTCGGCGCGAACCGGACGGTGGCGTACCGTCGGCAAGGGAAAGACCATGAGATTTCTGCGGTGATTTCTGCGGTGATCTGAAAACCAATCCTGTGGCGTATCCCTTTGGTGAGAGAGCCCGTGGAGGGAAAGACCATGAGATTTCTGCGGTGATCTGAAAACCAATCCTGTGCACATTCATCGACCGTGCGATGATACATAATCTGTAACACACTCTTGGTCAATCTGTACTGAGCTACTCTGACTAATAATAAATCGCTCCCGATGTCTGTAGATGAAGAAACCATTATTCTTGTTCTTGAATGGTATTCTACTTTCCCTCTATTGTTGTTGTTCCCGATTTTCTGCTTTTCGAGAATAAATAAAACATGCTCAAGCTGCTAGCGTCATGATATCTCTTCCAGTGTTCTGAAGCAGTTGAGTCAATCGCGTTGCTTGACAACGACAGTTTTCATTAAAGTGAATTGACTTCTGGATTCCAAACTACTACTAGCATAATTTTGTGTTGAGGTGATTAGCAACGCTGCTATCTTGGACTCCAAACATAAGCTGACTTGAAATCACATGGCACATGAAACATGCAGTGACAGGTTAATGTTCTTAACCAGTTTTTATTTTTTGTAGGTTTACATAATAACATATTCACATGATCAAAGTAGCATATGCCTGAACCAATCTACTTTTGAAAATCACAACATTTATCAGATTGCTTTCCATGGTTTTAGGTTGGATGAATGAGATCGTGCCGCAACAGAGGCATAAGCGCTAGCGACAAGGAGGAGCAGTGGAATGGATGAGTTTCAACGCGTTCTATAAGATTGTTGTATGGTTTGTGAAATGAAGATTTTTTGGGCAACAGTTTCTTCGTTCTTTTCCTGGTAAGGAATCCTAGGAACTAATTATTTATCTCGTCTTGACGCGGATTCACAATTAAGTATATAATGCTATCTAACTCTGTCTGCAACTTATCTAGAGAGCTGGACCTCTTTCCCTTTCTCCTTCTACAGTAAAGGGCGAACTTTTGGGCGATCTCGAGTGCACAGGCTCGCCGCCGGCGATTCTTGTGATTCCCCGCCTTCCGGCGGCCGCCTCGGCGGCGGGAGGACGGGGAATCCATGGATCGGGGCGTGTACATAGTCTAGGGGTGCGTCGGGGTGTGCTAGCTGGTGGCGTCGGGGAGGGTGCGGCGTCGCCGGAGTGGCTTTTTGCGGCGGTGATCTCCTCTTCCGTTGGTGCGGCTCCGAGGGAGCTCCGCCGCGGATCCACCGTCTCGGCCTTGTTCGTGGCTCTCCGGAGCGCGCGAGAGGTCTCCCCCTACGCCGGCGTCCGAGAGAAGGCGGATCCGGCGTTTGACGACTTCGGAGATGCAGGTGCGTGTGTCTAAGACGGCGTTGTTCTTCATCGAGCAGGGTGGAGGTGCTTCGGCACCGAGGAGCGTCGACTCCCTGTCCGCGTGGGGGCCTCCCAGTCCAGAGTTTCGGAGGTGTTGCGGCGGGCTTCGCCGGCGCAGCGGTCTGCGCGTGGAAGACGATGCTGGAGCTCGGGAAGGGCTTCTTTGTAATTTCCTTGTTTTCCTGGGCTTTTCTGTAAGTTTCTTGGCATATGTACTGTATCTTCATCGCAAAAAAAAAAACTCTGTCTGCAACTTTTATCTACTTCAAGTGCCAATTTCTTGCATGCTACATATGCTTGTTTAGAAGTCTATTATTTTATCCATTTGTTCGGAAATATACTCATTTTGTTTTGATGACCTATTCACGTTTTCTTTTGTGATAAAAATATTCTAATATAGTTTGATAATTACAGATTGAGGGATTGATATTTTTCAAGGAAATTCGAGGAGCAAAGAATGGTTTAAGGCAATGATTCCTCTATTTTTTTAGTGTGTATGTAGTATATACCCAGGAGATTAGGGAGACGTGTGCAGCAAATCCAGGAGCTAAGTCAGTGGTCGTTGAGGACCAAGTCATGTTGACTAACAAAAAAAAACTTCACTATTTGAAGACTATTCGAGTAATATATATTTCTCCAATGATCCATACATGTATCTGATATTATGCTCCTCTGATTAAATACCTATATATGATCATACATTTGTCCCAACTACATTAAGTACATATGTGATGCGTTGATCCGATTTCTCTTCAACGGCAAGCTTAA
Organism: Poa pratensis; assembly: GCA_947311845.1. NCBI lineage: Eukaryota > Viridiplantae > Streptophyta > Magnoliopsida > Poales > Poaceae > Poa > Poa pratensis. The sequence continues at coordinate 15,639,089 of CAMZMU010000124.1, forward strand.
TAATTGTGTTGTCCATTTTTCGTATGTCCCGCTATAGTTAGTTTGTTAAAATATATATAGTTTTAGGTTGAAATTAGTATAGGAGTCTATTCATTTGTGTAGCCGGTAGTGCTGATCATTGTGTTCTTTGATAGCTGCATCTGCCCCTGAATTTCCACAGATCGCTGCACCATGCACTTGATTTTCTCAAGAATCAATAAATTTTACGTCAACAACAACAACAATAGTAATAATTCTACGGATTAAGTTATGAATTTTGATATTTTTAAGTTAAATTATGTTTTATTTATGTGAAATATCCTGTTATTCAACACATGCATTGCATGTGGACCATTACTAGTCCCCCCAAGCGCGAGTCACCTTCTGCCCGTCCTTTACTAGTACAAACGTCAGCATCGCCTCAACGCAGAATGTCTTTGCAACCTCGTGCGAAATCCCAACATCAACCATTAATAAGAATTATGCACTTCTGTTTCAGAAGAACAGGAAAGCGATCGAATGCATAAAGTGCCACGACCCACTTGAGGCTTGATCCAAAGGCAGGCAGGGCAGTAGAATCTTCATTGCAACCACTATTGTTCTCTACTACGGAAACCCTATGTATCAAAGCAAATACATATACAGTTAATCAATATACATCCAAATGGAGCGACTTTCTTCACTGATTTGGGGCCGAGCTCTAGCCGAGTGGCAGGGTGCAGTAGAGATGTCAGCATTTGGGTATCTTAGTTCAATCAAATGAAATTTCAAAATAACATCAATTTTTGAAAAAATAGTTCATTTGTTTGAACTAAGCAGGATTGAAAAATACTCTAATGGTGACCCATTTGCATATGTAGGATACAGCCTAGTTGCCACTAGTCAGGCTATGTGCGCCTAGCTCCTATGCGGCAATCAACAATAAATTTGTTGTCTAAAATTAGTACTTAATACCATTCAACAAGGAATGTGTATGTTGTCTTCTACAGTAATATCAAAATAATCTCAACCTTCCTTGCTATCTTAGAAATCATGCACGGTGTGTGTATTAAATTTAACAACGGCAAACTCCCTTCCGAATTTTATGAGTCGGACAATGTGATCACTCGATCCAGAAGCCTGGGTCATTTATTCTAAAAGAAAAGAAAAAACTACATGGGTAGGCTAGATAGGAAAGATAAGAATATGGTGCCTAGTGCCAACTGCCAAGGCCACCTAGGTGGACAAGTTTTGGAACATTTTCCTCTGTCCATGGGTGTGTAGTTGAGTATCAATCAACCACGAATATGTATGTCTCTAGACTCACCTCAAATTAGTCTCTACCTTTCCTATGCCATCTTTATTGGAGCAGGGAAAACATATGCAGTGTGTATAACCGGATATTTTTCCTTTGGATGACTGGCAAAACTTGGATCGAATACATTCAATTGAAGCTTTATTGGCAAAATAAATAAATCAAACACAATCACAATATTCCCCTCTCTGTTATAGGTGTAGAAGCCACATTATACACACTAATTAGGTGTTCTGAATTGGATTGTCTTGGCCACACTTTAACTCTTTTGGATTCTTTCTATTGAAGATTGCTTTAGTTATAGCTGTTTGACCATGTGGATGTAAAAAACATCCAAATATATAGACGTGTGATGGCGAAAGCCTATGGGCGCTCAGCATGCCCATATCAAAAGTGCGCAACATGCCCCTCGTGGCACGCTATAGCCCTCATGCCATCATAAGAGGTTACTGAAGCGGCCGATATCAACGGGTAGCTTGGATCTACCGGTTGTCGTGGTGGCAGACGCGGCGACCGAAAGAGGAGGAAAGGGGTTGGCTCGGGCTCGAGGATGGACTAGATCCAGAATGACTGTTGCAGGTGGTTTTTGTATGACATGGCAAAGTGAAGGAGTCCTAATGGGTAGAAATGGGTCAAGCATCGATGCGACTGTTTTCGTTGTTGATGACATGTCAAATCGTTGGGCCCCACATCGAAAGAACATGGTCAAACGAGGCTGCCGTGACACAACAAGCAGCAACTCGTATCAGGTAATCCAACACGTACTTCAAATTTAGAAATCTTACATAGAAGTTATGATTTTTTTAGAAAAAAATGTTCGTGTGGCATAGATACATGATATATCAATCATGTCGCAAAAATTCAAATCCAATTTCAAAACACGCAAAAAAGAAGACAAATCTAGTCGTGAACACTAGCATATCCAATTCGGGCTGCCAATTCGGTCAATTAGCAATATTAACACCGATCTCTCTTTTTTTAGAGGTGCAAGTAAAGTTCAACTAGAAAATTTGTAATACAGTAGATCAATATAGCACGAATGTTGTGCGGAAAGTGTCTTTGGCTCCCAAGCACCAGTGATTCTGGTGGTTTAAAAAATTCAAAAACACTATTTATGAGTTTTAAAAAAATCAGAAAAACATCACGGATGTAGCCAATGATATATCCCACAAACGTGTAAAAAATCAACTTCAAATACGTTGGAATTTAATCTACACGAAAATGACAAAAATGTGGATCTAAATATGTATATTTTCAAATCTTCAACTTTATCATTTTCATGTAGCTCAAACTAAAATGTATTGAAATTTGATTTTTTGCACGTTTATGGGATACATGATTGGATACATTCGACGTTTTTCTAGAATTTTTTCAAATTTATAAATATTATTTAAAAAAATTTAAACCACCGGGATCACTGGTGCTCGGGAGCACCAAATCTTCTCTCGAATGTTGTGATTCTTTTAAATAGTTTATACGAAAACTTTAGATGTGGCAAATAATCCACACCTTTTTTTTTTGAGGAAGGCTTATCCACAACTTGTACAAAATTAAAAGGCAGTCATCCAATTTGGGTGTACGCTAGTGGCAACTCTCCGAATAGTCTCTTTCATCCTTTTTTTTTAGCGAATTGTCACTCTCATCCTTTTGGTGAAGTACAGATACAAAGACGGACCAGGGAGCCCACGCCCGGGACACGCGGCCCAGGAGGAGGAGAAGGACGGCCCGAACGGGCCCGCAACGCGACGCCTGGCGCGTCAAATAGGCGCTCGCGCACGCTGAAGAAGCAAGACACACGAACAAATCGCTGGAGACTGACGACGACAACGGGACAGACACCCAGCCACAGCCACAGCCAGCGAAAACAGCGAGCAAAGATGGGCTCCGTCATGTCGGCGATCCTAGGCGGCGACGTAGCCGAGGAACATCCCGCCGCCGACGTACCTCCCGCCGACCGCGTGATCACCTTCCGGTCCAAGGACAGGTGGGACCTGTACCTGGAAGCGAGCAGGGAGCGCGACATCCTGGTGAGACAGGACGAGATCCTTCTCCTCTTCTTCTTCTTGAGTTCTTTCCGTTAGATCGTTCTAGCCATCCTCCGCATGCGCTGGAGCCTCTTGTCCGAATCAATCTGACCAATTGAGGCATCGCTGCTGCTGGCTTGCCCTTTCGAGCCGAGCGAAGATGGTGGTGGACTTCTCGGCGTCGTGGTGCGGGCCGTGCAAAATGATGGATCCGACGTTCAAGGCCATGTCCTGCCGCCCCACCCACGTCGACTTCGTCAAGATCGACGTCGACGAGCTCCCGGTACGTACGGCTCTCTGCTCCAAACCTTGCCGATGTTGCTTGTTTCATTCTCCGTTCTCCGGCAACCCTTACCAGCTACCCCGCCCGGTTCAGCTGCTAGCACCGGATTAGTGCTCACTATATAACCAGGTTCTGGCTTAATTTGGCCCTCTTGAAATTGGCTCCGATTTTTAGTTTCATCCTTGCTCTAAGTGGGTTGAATTAATCTTCCATAGTGCTCAATCTACAAACAAGTGAGTCGTTTTAGTACATTTGTAACGCACGAAATGTTGTGCTTGATTCCTCTCCACTGAGATGGACTCTTGCAGGTACTCCATGGCCTTCTTCTTTTCCTTCTTCTTTTTCTCCACGGAGTAGTAGAGATTAGAGAAAACTAGTGGTGGAATCTGGAATCGGTTAAGGTTCCATGGCCTTCTTCTTTTGCTTCTCTTTTTCGGGGGCCATGCCGCTGTCCTTATATCATGGACATTGATGTACCACGGTACCGGGTTTCTATGTTTGCAACTTTGCATCATGCTATATGTTTAGGAATCATCGTCCCGGCAACCACTGCGGTTCATAACATCTATCATATTCTTTTGCTTGAGATCCATTTAATTACGCAGCTCAAGTTACACAATTTGGAACTTAGTAGCTAAAATAGTTTGTGTTTTAAGTATCAAACTTGGCACGTATATACCTGCACCCATTATCTACATGTATGGTTTCTTTCGTAATTTATTAAAACTGGAACTGCGTTTTTGGCCCTAAAAAATTGTACCTTTTCATGCTGGCCCACCTACATTTCTTCTCATTGGTCCCGAGTTAGGATCAGGCGTCCCTCCTTTCTGAAAGCTCCTCTATTTTGGACATGTGTCCACGGTAGTCTTGCAATGCAGAAGATGCTATCCACAAAATAGTTGTTGCATGTAAAGGAAACCATTGCTGATTTATTTTATTCTCTAACTTAAAAAAAATCTTTATCTCAATTGACGATTGGTTTTCACCACCGGTGATGAGGTTTTCGAATATAGATCCTATATTGATAGTCCTTTGCTCCCATGAATAAAGCGCACACGCTTTTCATGATAAAACTTTATCAAAAAAAACTGAGCAACAATATCTCGACTATGTTGTACAAATTGATATTGTTGGATTTGTTTTGAAAACATATTTAGACCAATTCTTGGAGAAAGACAAATCATGAAAAATATGTGCACCTTACTAATGGAAATGAGAGAGAGAGTATATTTGAAACGTTGTTTGGTTATTTGCTAGGTTGCCACCACTTGTTTTCCAGGTCATAGGGCATGTTAGGTACCAAGTACTAGTACTTGGTTGCTAGCATGTCACTATTTACCAAAATACCAAATGCAGGACTTGCATAGTGATACCGTCCCTAGCTTATTAATAACACTCAGATGCTTATTATTTAACTCGATCTGCAAACATTGCAATGCATAAATACAAAGGTTGTCAACTGAATAGCCATCCACTAAATATTGGCTGCTACCACGGCATCCACATAACTATAATGTAGCAACTGGTGGAGACAAAAAAAAAGTCGACACATAACAACCCGAGATCTTGTTTAGAGTCAGTTGTGGCAAATTTTGCATTTAGAGTGGAACACTTAACGGTCTTCGAAAACACAATGAATAATTTTATTAGGGTAATTTCTTCTTGAGAACCATGGTAGGTACACCCTGATCTATGAGAGAATTCCTTCTATGACACTAGTCCTAAAATATGATGCCTTAGATGACACTCCCAACTTTTTGCTTCCTTTTATGGCCACTTGTGTAAAATTTATGCCTCACATGACACTCTAGTGTATTTTTAGGACAAACGGTGTCAACTCTTCACATACAAAGTCACTTTTGCCCCTGGTGCAATGTGTGACAAAAATACAAGAAATATTGTTGTACTATGTAATATGTGACAACAAGGAAGAGAAACAGTTGTTCAACTATACTAAGAATAACTGAAACGCTAATTCAAAAAAATTCAAAAAAACGGCAGAACCTCCCCTGTATTTTGATGCCATATCCCCTGCACACAGTTTATATGTATATAATTGATTGAACAATTCTCAACAAGTGCCATAAGCAATCAGATTCACACATAAGTCAGGCTAAAGGACTTCCAAAAGAACCATCATATCACCGGAACTCCAAAAGAACCATCATTCTCGGCCGCCGTGCCTTGCCCGCCCTCGGCCGCCGCGCCTTGCCCGGCCGCCGCGCCTTGCCCGCCCTCGGCCGCCGTGCCTTGCCCGGCCGCCGCGCCACCTGGTTCTCCGCCAGCCGGCGCCTGCTCCATGGCGCCCTCGGCCGCCGCGCCTTGCCTGCCCTCCGCTGAGACGCCGCGCCGCCGCTGCTAGGGTTCCGCCCGACGCGTGAGGGTGCGGGCTCGGGGTAGTTCCGACTCGTGAGGAAGGCCCGACGCTGGAAAGGGTTGCTCTATCGAGTCCAGGGTAGTTTGGTCCAGACGGGCAAAAAGTGACGGAGAGACCGACGGCAGTGTCACCTGAGGCATAAATTTTACACAAGTTGGCATAGAAGGCAGCAAAAAGTGGGCAGTGTCATATAAGGCATCAAATTTTAGGCTAGTGTCATAGAAGGAATTCTCTCCTGCTCTATTCAGGACATTTGTTTTTGTGTTGAGATAAGTGTGTAAATTTTCTCAATTTTCCTGCCAAATGACAACAAAATATAAAACTAAAACTTTGCGAGTCAACAAAACAGACGAAGTACAATGAATAATTTTCATAAATAAATAAAATGAGGATTTTACAACTAAACTGTATCATTTTAAATTTGTATGGCCTACAGAAAATTTGATTTTTTAATATTTAGTTCCAATGTGTTGTTAATCTCTATAATTTCAAATTCATATAGTTTTTGTTTACAAAAAAACAAAAGAATAAGTTTTTATAAAAGTAAAACAAGGATCTTGATGTAACAGTTGATGTTCTTTCATAAGGGTTGTACCTACCATCTGGTACAGACACTACTGTAAAAATAATCGCTGCCGGGTGGGCAAAACACCCAGCGAAGGCCAGAATCCAGCTCGGCGAAGGCTTCGCCGAGAGTGGCACTCGGCGGCAGACACTCGGCGAAATATACCTCAGCGAAGATTCTTTGCGGAGTGCCTTTTGTTGGGATACCCGGTGAATTCTTTGCCGAGTGGTTTTTGCTGGTACTCGGCAAACAAAAGGAGTTGGCAAACAAAAGGAGTTGACATCTGTCCGATGCCAAACGGACGGCAAATCTTTGCCGAGTGTCTTATGTCATACTCGGCAAACTGGTTACAGTAGAATAAAGAAAACGCCGCCGGCCACCGGAGAACGGCGACGGCGAAGATGCGCCATCCCTGGCGTGTTGGGCGCACGCCTTGACGATGGCCCCGAGGGGGAGGAGACGCACGTGACGACACGCGTGATGGGCATCCACGGCTACGCGGCGCCGGAGTACGTCCAGACGGGCCACCTGACGATGAAGAGCAACGTCCGCCGCGCCATGGCACGTCCGCGGCCGCAACGCGCACGCGGAGCAGACCAAGCTCTTGGTCGGTAGGCCGACGCGTCACGCGCCCGCTCTTGGCCGTATGCCCGCAGACGCCTGCGTCTCCAACGCGTGGTGCGCCGCCGCCGCCCGACGCACCAGCCGCGGTGGCCCGTCGTCGCCTGCATCCCCGCAGCCTTGCTATCCGGCCGGTCGCCTCCGCCCGCACCGCATCGAGACGAGCTGCTCCGTCGGTGGAGGAACGAGCTTCTCCTTCGGTGGAGGAGCTGGTCCGGTCGCCGGAGAAGCTGCTCCGTTGTTGGAGGAAGGAGCCGCCGGAAAAGCTGATGCACAAGAGAGGAGAGAGAGAACAGAGCCGAGCTGCTCCTGCTGCTGCTGCGTGCTGTGTGTGGCGTGTGAGAGAAGAGAGAGTAGATAAGCTGTGTGCGTCAGTGCGTGCGTGTGTGGATTGTGTGTTTGTGTGATAGGGACATATGCGGTTGTGATGTGTGGTAGATTGCCAGCCATGTCATCGATCCATGAGACTGTTACTTTGACCAATCAGGACGCAGCTATTCAATTTCTCTGATTATTTCGAAGATAGAACTTGTTGTGAAGATTTAAGTTTGTTAAAACTTAAGTTTATCATTTTCCCTAGCAACTAGTAAACATAAAATGACTCCATGCCAAATGATTGCTTTTTAAAAGTATTTTTTTCATTTTCTTTGACTTTTTTGAAAAAAATGGCCAAAATGACCACCATGGCTATTCATTGAAAGGGGTCACATTTTTCAAAACCATCGACGGTTCTGTGATATAATCACTATTTGTGTATCTTAAAATGATTTTTGTAAAACAATCAGAGCAAATTATCACAGGAAAATGAGCATAAAGTCATTTAAATAGACGAAATTAGGTAGAAAGTGAGAAAATTCCTAATATTTATGGATTGTCCATAAAATATGGTCTACTCTGTGTGATAATTGCATTGGTGCAATTTTGCATCATATTTTGTGTACACAAAAAAGTCATTTTTGACACATAGAAAATGGAAAATGGTGTATATAAAAATAATTTGAAAAAACTCAGTTCGGCAACATTGTTGCCCATACCAAAATATGCCTATGTGTTGAATATGGGCACTTTATCACAAATTATGTCACGGGAATAGCCATATCATGGTCATTTGGGTTGAAACCTATACATGTTTATAGATGATACACCTTTTTGTGAAGTAATTTTTTGTAAAATGTGTCAAAACTCAAGTTTATAATTTTTTCTGTCAACCAGTACACATAAATGAACTCCATGCCAAAGGATTTATTTTTTTGAGTATTTTTTCACTTTCTTTGACTTTTTTTAAAAAATGGTCAAAATGGCCACCATGCCTATTCATTCAAAGTGGTCAATTTTTTCAAAACTATCAACGGTTCTGTGATACAATAACTACTTGTGTACCTTGAAATTATTTTTGTAAAAAAATCAGAGCAAATTATCACACACTTGCAGTTCAAATTTGAATTACTTTTGGAAAATGAGCATAAAGTCATTTAAATAAGCAAAATTAGGTAGAAAGTGAAAAATTCCAAATATTTATGGATTGTCCATAAAATATGGTCTACTCTGTGTGATAACTGTATTGGTGCAATTTTGCATCATATTTTGTGTACTTGCTTCACAAAAAAGTCATTTTTGACACATAGAAAATAGAAAATGGTGTATATAATAATAATTTGAAAAAACTCAGTTCGGCAACATTGTTGCCCATACCAAAATACACCTATGTGTCGAATATGGGCACTTTATCACAAATTATGTCACGGGAATAACCATATCATGGTCATTTGGGTTGAAACCTATACAAGTTTATAGATGATACACCTTTTTGTGAAGTAATTTTTAGGAAAATGTTTCAAAACTCAAGTTTACAATTTTTGCTGTCAACTAGTACACATAAATGAACTCCATGCCAAATGATTTCTTTTTTTGAGTATGTTTTCACTTTCTTTGATTTTTTTACAAAAATGGTCAAAATGGCCACCATGCCTATTCATTAAAAGTGGTCAAAATTTTCAAAACTATCAACGTTTCTGTGATACAATCACTACTTGTGTACCTTAAAATGATTTTTATAAAAAAATAAGAGCAAACTATCACACACTTGTAGTTCAAATTTGAATTACTTTCATAAAATCGACATAAAGTTATTTAAATAAGCGAAATTAGAGCGAGAATATTCCTAATATTTTTGGATTATCCATCCAATATGGACTACTTTGTGTGGAAATTGGATGTGTGCCATTTGGCACCATAGTTTTTGTACTTACTTGACAAAAAAAAGTCAATTTTGTAGCTTAGTACATCTTTGCCGAGGGGGGCACTCGGCGAAGATATCTTTGCCGAGAAGGGCACTCGGCGAAGATCTTCCTCCGTCACGGCGCCGTCGATCCAGTCGTCAAGTGCCACGTGGCGAGTCCTTTTGCCGAGACAGAAGATTCGCTGAGTGCAATTTCTTGAGTTTGCCGAGAAAATGCTCTTTGCCGAGTGCCTAATCAGGGGACACTCGGTAAAAGAGGCTCTTTACCGAGTGGGCGTCACTTTGCCGAGTGTTTTTTTCCTTCTCTCGGCATAGAGGCTCTTTGCCGGGTGTCCCGTGTTTTTGCACTCGGCGAAGGCCAGACCACTCGGCAAAGATGAATTTTCTAGTAGTGAGAATAACACTTTTACGTTTCTAATGTTGGACTTTTGCAGGAGGTCACAAAAGAATTTGGTGTAAAGGCGATGCCGACCTTCGTACTAGTGAAGGGCGGGAAGGAGGTGACTCGCGTGGTTGGGGCTAAGAAGGATGATCTTGAGAGGAATATCTTACAGCATGCTCCGGTCCGTACTATCTGAAAACCTCTATTCAAGTTTTAGTGGCAGTTTGCCAAATGTGGTAATAAGGCCTTTAAATGACAAATGTGTAAATGTGCAAACTTTGGCCCATCTTATCACTATCTCCCTCCTTTTGCGAGTAAGTGATTGTGGTATAAAGAAAGCACAACCTTATTATTAGTAGTATCTTGATTCTTTGTTATTGGCACATTGTCGATACAAATTAATATGTTCCTCTTTGATATCAAGTGCCGACTGAGAGCAACTCTAGCAGATACCGATTAAGCCCCTTGGCCCGGAAAAGTCCGGCCGATTTGGGGTACGGGCCCTTTTTTCGGCCCGATTAGAAACAGGAAAACAGGCCGGCCCGGAAATTTTTATCCGGGCCTCCGGATAAGCGGCGTCTCGTCCATTATATAGCCGCGATAGAGGGATCGATTCGGTACCAAAACCGCACCCCTCCGCCGCACCCAGCATAGCTCCGTCGCGACCCTCTCCCATCTCCGGCGAGCAATCCGCGCCGCATCTCGCCTCCTCTCCACTTCCCACCTATAGATCGATGGCCGGCTCGAGCTTGTGCAGCTCCGGCGGGCGCGGAGGGGATGGAGGATGCCGGGAGCCGCCGAAAGACGAGGCGGCGAGGAGGGCGGCCGAGAAGGCGGCGCGAGAGGCGGCCGAGCGTCGCTCGAATGCCTCGCGCTTGCGCGGCTCATACAAGGCCCGCCGGTGGGCGGGGCTCATGCCGCGTGACTTCGGGGAGGCCAGCTCCTCCGGCAGTCGAAGGAGGAAGAGGGAGGAGCCGACGGAGGAGCCTCCCATTCCGGCGGGGCACTGCCGCGTCACTCCCGGCTGTGGGCGGGGTTCCGGCATCATCCACCTCGACCGCTTGCCGGAAGAGGTGCTGCCGGCATGGTCGTGCGTCCGCAGAGCCGAGGAGGAGGTCGCCGCCTCGAGTGCGGCGTTTGAGGCCGGAGAAGAAGGTGCCACGGATCGCCTGATAAAGGCGGTCGACGAGCAGGAGCTCGCGGTGGCGCTGCGCACCATCGTCGAGAAGGACGAGCTCGACATCGACCCATAGGTCGACGCCGGGGAGGAGATCGGCGACGCCTCCGGAGAAGCTCGCTGTCGTAGAAGCTCGCCGTAGATCTAGGGTTTCAATTTCACTTTTTAGTTTAGTTTAATTTCTGTTCTACCGCACTTAATTTCAGTTGTAAGGCAACGTTACATAATTTCAGTTCTATCGCAATGTTTAATATGTGTCCTCGTTGATTTCTCGCGCGGACTTGCAATCTCTGTTTCGGTTTGAATATCCGGTATGAATATTGTGCATCTGTTCTGCCATAGCCCGACTCGTACCGGATAATTAGTATCCGGCTTATCGGTTACAATTTTTCGAGATTATCCGGTATCTGCTAGAGTTGCACGGTTAATGCAGACCTGTTGCTTTTGCAAAAAAGATAGCAACAAAAGGAAATCGAGTACACTTACCGAGAACATAACCAAATGATTTTTCATAATCATAATTGAACTATCTTTTTTTTTTTTTGAAACGAAGGCAAAAGCTTTGCCTTTTCCATTTATTAAGAAGATGTCCGGTTTATTAGCGGGAGAAACCGGACGAAAACCATACAACAACCACTACATGGAGGAGCCGATACAACCACAAAGAGCAACACCTAAAACGAGCAACTACCACAAGCAAACGACTACCCGTCCAACCTAGCACAACCACAACGACGACCTCAAGAGGGATCAACAATCAAGAAAAAACGGAGCCTTTCCTTGGGACGCAAATTTTCTTTCTTGCCATCTTTCTTAGAGACTTTTCCACCTTCATGAATACACTGTCTGAAGCTATCCCTGTCAAGACGCAAATAATATCCTTGCCATATCCAGGGCAAGCCGCCTCCAAATCGACAAGCAAGTCCAAAACCTCTTTGCCAAAGAGGACCTTAGACTTAGGCGCCATAGCCGACTCATCGACCTCAGAAGCAACCAAACCTCCACTATCCATAGGGGAAGGCAACTGGCAGGACTCGGACGAAAGAGATGGTGTCATGTCCACCGCCAGAGACTCCAATGAGCCCAACTCCGTCGGAAGCACCAGGTACGACTCCCCACAAGGGTCCTGTAGCACAGACAAAATTTGCGCAACTGGAGCCACAACCTCGGTGCTAACAGCACCCTCAAGAACAGACGACGTCCGAGCGTCGCATGCAGAGCACGGGGAGAAAAATCTCCAAAGGAACAATTAGCCCCCTCATCAACGGAAGGCTCAAGCGGCGAAGGCACAACCGACAAAACCTGAAGCTTGGCAAGAGCGTCGTGGAGCTCAAACAAAATTGTTGATGAGGGCAACTATCTTCTTTCATCACAACTCCACAACAAAATTGCTGGGGATTGCAGCTGTGCTACTCGATCGATTGTGGCTTGACAAACAAAATGCCGCAGACATAGCTTGCAGCGCCAGGAAGTGTAACAGAGTTACTGCTCGCAGTCGCTGTTGATCTGCTAGTAAGAACTTGTTTGCCATTTAAACAATCGTCATGGACACCTGGCCGAGCTAGCCCGGCCATCACCGCATCGGTGCATCACGTACTGCGTCGATCGGTCTCAGATCACCACGGAAATCATGTCATGGTCCTCCCTGGGTGTCGCCGGCGGAAACCTACGGACGTCGTTGTGGTCAGGGAAGAGTGCCACCCACGTGCACTGCCACCGTCCGGTGCGCGTGGACAACTCGCCGGGACGGTAGACACTGTGGTTCCGGCTGAGAATGCTGTAGGATTCCACAGCACGGAGCATGCGCCGGTGACCACCACCATTATACACGACAGCCCACCAGTTGCGCTTGTTTAGCTCGACGTTGATCCAAAGCGCCTCGTCGAGGAAGCAGATCGCATTCTCTTTTACCCTGTCTTCTGCGTCCTTATCCGACGCGGCCGGGAAGGATCCGGAGCAGACGTCGCCGACGTACAGGGCGCGTCCGCCAAAACCCTTGACCGGCACCCACCGGTCTTTCGCCGCCGCCGTCTTTTCTTTGGTCCGAGCCAGAGCGTGGACCTCGAACTTGACTGTCAGGTAGAGCCCGCGGATGTACCTGATGACCGTCAGGAGACGCCCCTTGCACTCCATCAGGTAGCGCCTGGTGTCCTCTTCATCGGTCATGGCGGCGGGTGGCGGGGGCTGCTGCTCGTGCAGCCTCCACGGCTCGCGGCCAAGGAGGTCCAGCTCGCGGTTGTCGAAGATGACCAGCTGGTCGCACGACGGGAGAGCGTGCAGTTTGCCTTCGTAGAATGTGATGTCCGATCACTGCCAAGAGAGATCTTCGGGAACATATCTATGACTTCTACCGTGCGCTGATGGGTTCAGATGCACCGCGTAGTTGTGGTTTGGCACCTAACACGTGGGGCGTGGATAGATGCGTGTCAGACGACGAAAACCTACGCCTCTCCCTTACTTACTCGGAGGAGGAGCTTGAAGCCCTGGTCATGTCCTTAAAATCAGATACAGCGCCAGGACCGGATGAGTTTCCGGTCCTGTTTTTCAAAAAATGTTGGGGGCTGGTCAAGCATGGGGTGCTTCATATTCTAAATGACTTTATTCTCGGAAGGATTGATATTGCGCGTCTGAACTTTGGGGTTCTCTCCTTGATTCCTAAGGTGCAGGGGGCTGACCTGATCTCCCAGTTTCGCCCGATTGCTCTCATCAACGTCATCTTCAAAATTGTCTCGAAAGCGTTTGCTACTCTCCTGGATCCAATTGCTAACAGAATTATCAGCCCTAATCAGACTGCCTTTATCAAGGGTCGTTTCATCCTGGATGGGGCACTTGCTCTTCAGGAAATTGTTCACGAACTAAAACGAAAGAAGCTGGGGGGCATCTTGTTTAAAATCGACTTCGAAAAAGTCTATGATAGAGTCAATTGGGATTTCCTAAATGAAGTTCTGCGTCGAAAGGGATTCGACGCAGGCGTCATTCACAGACTCATGCAGCTGGTCCAGGGGGGCCAGACGGCGATCTCAATCAACGGGGAGATGGGTCCTTTTTTCCGCAACAAGAGAGGGGTGCGCCAGGGGGACCCCCTCTCCCCCTGCTGTTCAATTTCATTGCGGAAGCTCTATCCGCCATCCTTTCTGCAGCGTCGGCTGCGGGGCACATCCAGGGGGTTGTGCCTCACCTTATTCCGGGGGGGGGGGGGTCTCGCACCTCTAGTACACTGATGACACCTTGATTTTGATTCAAGACGATGACAGAGGGATTGCCAACTTGAAATTCTTGTTAATGTGCTTTGAAGAGATGTCTGGTCTTAAGATTAATTATCACAAAAGTGAGGTCCTTGTTTTGGGCAAACCTCGTGAGCACCGCCAAAGGGTGGCGGACATGCTCAACTGTAAGCTGGGTTCTTTCCCCTTCACCTATCTCGGCCTTCCGGTGGCGGACAGAAAGCTGACGGTGGATCAATGGAACTTCTTAGTTCTGAAGCTCGCGTCTAGGATTGAAACTTGGCTTGGGAGGTTTCTTTCCTCCGGGGGGAGGTTGATCCTTTCCAATTCCTGCCTGGCCAGCCTGCCTATGTTCGCCATGGGTCTATTCCTACTCCAGGATGGAGTCCATGCTAAATTCGACTCCCATAGAGCCAGGTTCTACTGGGAAGGATCGGGCACTAAAAGAAAGTATCACCTGCTGAACTGGCATGCAGTCTGTCGTCCGAAGGAGTTCGGTGGTCTGGGGATCATCAACTCTAAGATAATGAACAAAGCCCTGATGTTAAAATGGGTTTGGAAACTTTACCAACAAGAGGACAACCTCTGGGCCAATTTGATGAGGGCCAAATACCTGGTTAATGATGATATCTTTGCTAGCTCGAGTCGGGGGGGCTCGTAGTTTTGGAAAAGCTTGGGTAAAATAAAACATCTCTTCAAGTTAGGTGCTAGACATAACATCCGCAACGGAATTCGCACCCTATTCTGGACGGACTGCTGGCATGGGGTCGGCTGTCTCAAGGATAGATTCCCGCTCATCTTTGCTGTCTGTGATAACCAACAGATCTCGGTTGCCGGGGCGGTGGCCCACTCTATTCGTCTTCGTCGATCTTTAGATGTGACGGGCAGAGCTCAATGGGAGGAGCTCCTACAGTTGATTGACCAGATCTCCCTGTCGGAGGGACTTGATTCTGTGTCCTGGTCGTTAGAGGCCTCGGGCCAATTCTCGGTTGCCTCCATTTATGCTAAACTAGCCCAAGGGGCGACGGTTGCCCATTTCCGGGATGTCTGGGCAGCAAATCTACCTCTGAAAATTAAAATCTTCTCCTGGCAGATGATTATTGACCGGCTCCCATCAGGACAGGTTCTCGCCTCAAGGCAGGGGCCTTCGGACGGGTCCTGCGCCCTGTGTGGTGCCACGGAAGACGCCTCGCACATGTTTTTCTCCTGCTCCTTAGCAAAATTCTCTTGGAGTGTGCTGCGGCGGATCCTTGGAAATCGATGGTGTCCCGCCAACTTTGCGCAATTCTTTTCCATCCTTAGCAGTTTGTCGGGTCAAACTCGTAGGGTGGTGTGGTCCTTTTTTGTTGCGCAATCTTGGGCTTTATGGAACATTCGCAACAAGCTTTCCATCGAACGCAAGATTATTAAGCATCCGGCTGATGTCATCTACAAAACTCTTATATTTTTGCAGCTATGGAGCCTAAATGCCAAGGCCACGGATCGACAAAGATTAGAGGAGCTTGTCGCCAAGCTCAAGCTGTTATATACAGCAAATCGCCCGAGGACTCTGAGGTCTCCGCGTAGGTCGAGCCTGAGCTGAGCGTGGACACTGCTCGAGCTCCTCTTAGCTCTTCTGGGGTGGCGCCCCTTAGCTAGCCTTCTTCCTTATGCTCGAACTTTGTTGCTGTTCTTTTCTTATGGCAAAGCTGTACGCCGCAGCATGTAATCGTATTCTTTGTGAACTTGCTGGTCTTATTAATTTAAGACTGGGCACGCGTGCCTTTTATCTAAAAAAGAATGTGATGTCCTGCAGATCGAACGCCAGAGAGACTGGCCACCAAGCGCCCTTGTCATCTCCCGGCTGGCACACGGCGATCCTCCTGCAATTCTTTTTCTTTTCAGAATAATTCCCGTTGCGATTCTCGCCGCCGGGGACCGCGCAGTCGACCATGGCGGCGACGACGCAGCTCCCGGATCCTGGAGCGGACGACATGACGATCTTGCAGATCCGCTCTTTCTCTGTCCACGGCGGCAGCGGCATCCTCGCCCTGGAGAACGGGTTCACCAAGAAGGGGGCGACGGACCCGACGACGGCTCTTTCTCCGTGACGAGGGCGAGCCAGTCGCCGAACGAGCCGAGACAGCGCGCGGCATCGGACGGGAGCTTGACGCGGTGGATAGCGCCGTCGGGGAGGCTGATGCAGTGGCCCGGGACGGCGAACCACGGCATCGGCGGGTGCGGCTGGCGGCCCCAGGCAGCGCGCCACGCGCGGCAGACGCCGCGGAATCGGACGCGGTCGGCGAAGGACGGAAGCCGGCGGAGCACGTCGCCGAGCATGTCCTCCGGGAGGTCGGCCCACCGGCCACGACGAGGCGCGCCTCCGCCTCTGCCGTCGTCGTCGGCTGTGTTTTCCTTTCGCATGACGCGGTGATCGATCCGTGTAACGTGCCAAGCTAGGGCTCTCGACGTGTAGGAAAACAGAGGGGTCGAAGCAATTGTAGGGCTCCACGTTTCTGTGCAGGAGTAGAGAGACCCGGACACATGCTATGGACACGAATTTCTTTGGCTTCCACGGATCACGCAAGTGTGGTTCTTAGTTTCTTACCCTTAAGTCAACGATTTTTGACCGTTTGACTTTAGGTACCTTTTGTGATATAATGTGCAAAAAAAATGCGGGAAAGAATGCAGAACAATTTCTACAGTTATTTCTTTTGCATTTTTTTCACTTGTGTAATACGACTTGTAGTCTCGCAGTGTGCAAGTCAGTCTTAAAAATATCTATCATTTCAGAAGCATTAGAGTCAAATATAGTAAATCCATTATTATTTTTGCAGACTTGGCATTATTGTTATGCCCATATAGCGCCAACCGACTCAATCTATCTGGTCATTTTCCAATATGTCGCTAGTTACGCCGACCTAAGTGCCGCCCGCCAAGATGACTATGTCCCCCTCTCTCTTGTCCATCCTCCTTATCCGCCACATACCTTAGCTCCGACAATGCCAATGTTGAATAGTACTCCGCAGGTGTCACAACTCCAAACAAGCTTCCGTTCTAGGATAAACTATCACACACGGGCTATGACAAGTTTGGGGGACACCTTAGACAACTTTGACAAAGAAGGATGCTCAGGACGGGTCTTGCTCAATATGGGTCAACCGACTCAATCTAACCAGTCTTATTTCTTCACGACATACGCCGACCACCACACCTCCCTGGTCGACTCCATCCCCTCTTTCTTTTTCCTCCTTGCCATGTTGCCTCCCACCTAGCTCTGCAAAGTCGAAGACAAGGTATCGAAGATCCAATAAAAAAATTCTTCTAAAATAAAATCACCGGTCACAACTCTAGCTATCACACATGGGCCATGCAAATTTGACCTATGAGGAGGAACACCTTCGACAATTTCAACATGGAAGAATAAGAATCTCGCCTGGTAGGGTAGTGACTATAGTGACTCTAAACTCCACATGTTCCTGACCTTTGTGACTTATGAGTAAGGGGTTACCATATTAAAAAAAAATCTCCGAGGGGGCTGGGATTTCCTGTAACCACAGTAACCGGTAAATTACCGGTCAAGAACTGGACGAGATACTAAGTCAAAATTTAAAATTCAAACTGAAAAAATAAAAAACATATTTTGGGAGGAAGAATTTGACCCAAATTCATTTGGTCCGGAAATTTTCGCCCGTAAAGTCATTAATTGGAGGGCCCCGAGAATTTCGGTTACCGACCGGTAACCGCGGTAATAAGAGGCTGACCAATGCACATGTCGGGGGGGCCTCCGCCCCCCCTCCCCCCCCCCCCCCCCCCCCCCCCCCCCCCCCCACACACACACCCGGCTGAAGAAACTTTTGTCCCATTTTCCTAAACAATCAGTGGTATCTGGCCCACTGCCTCCCCCCCTCTTCCCCAACACTGGCCCAACATGACTAGGCGGCCCCTTTGCTCCGCCATCGATGCGACCCAGGCTCCGCCACTGGCGGTAATTGTAACCGAGGTAACCAAGTCTGTGCATGTGAGACATCCAAACAAAAATAAGAGGAAAAAGGAACTCGGGCCTCATTAAGTGAAACTTAAACTGTACCACCGAATCTTTCTTGCAATACATATGAACCGAAATTCAACTCATCGGTTATGAACATGAAACATAACATGAGTTTCATTTTCACGTTTTTTGGAAAAAAAAATTAGGTTTCATTTTACCGTGTTGGTAAATTCAGCCGCAACCATTACAATTCTAGTTTCCCTAAAAAAAACCCATTACAATTCTAGCATAAACGTGCAACCGTGTGTCCTGTTAGTTGTGATTTGCACGAAAAGTCCCTTTGTAGCCGTCCGGGCTACTTGTAGCCCTTTTTATTTTTTTGGAATTAACATTTCAAAGTTCTAAGAAATTACTAGAAAAATCATAGAGGTTGAAAGTGACATACCCTAAGGTGCTGCAAATTTTTCAACGTGAAAATTTTGTATTCCGGCCTACACGAAAATGATAAATTCTGACAGACATGAAAATCATCGAAATCTGCACATTTCACCGCCTCGATTTAGAAAAAAACATTGTTACATAGCACAAAATACAGAATATATCGCATTGATATTTTGCACAGTAATGTAAGTCATCACTATCTACACCTAAAAATATTTTCAGAATTTTCTAATACTTTAGAGTGTCGTTTTTTTTTTAAAAAAAGGGCAACATGTAGCTCGTCCTACCAAACGCCTCTAGCAATTCGCACCATGTCATGCAATTTACTATACTACTCCCTCTGTTTTTTAATAGTATAATATGTTTTAGTTTTTGTCCACATGCACATGCACACAAATGTATGTAGACACATTTTTGTGTGCATGTTCACTAATTTTAGTGTGCATATTAGACAACATGTGTACCAAGTAAAACATCATATATTAAAAAACGGAGGGAGTAATTTGCAATCTACTCCTGATAACGACAGGTGGTCTCACTCTGACATACCCTCCCAATCGACCCCACCTGTCAGAGTACACTCAAGCCAGAACCACTTGCGCCCCACTATAGTCCACTACCATGGCGCGGCACTGCGGCAGTGGCCTCGGGCTTTCCTCCTCCGACTCCCGCTCACCTCGTAACCGCCGTCCCAATCCATCCAACATCCAAGCCGATTTCATCCAGTCCGCGGCCGCGAGCGGAAGAGGAGACTTCGATCACGATGGCCATGGCGGCCTCACTTCTCGCCGCGCCCCCGCCTCTCCCGCCGGCATGGCGGAGACGATGGATGCCTCTCCTCGCGCTCGCGGCCCCCTCGCCCGCTCTCCGCCTCAGGGCTCCCGCTCCCCCTCCTCCCCGCACCCCGCCCTTCCCACGCGTGTCTCGCGCTACGAGGGCCGCGTGCGCGCTGGCGCGAGGCGGGGGTGAGGCTACGGAAGAGCGGGGCCAGGCGCCCGATTGGCGCGCTCCCGCGACGCGGCTGGCGCTGGGCGCGCTCCTGGGCTCCGCCGCGCTGCTCGACTGCGGCGCGGCCCTGGCGGAGGACTCCATCAGGGCGTCCGGGTTCGGGCTGCGGGTAGCCGCGTCGCTGCGGAGGCTCGGCTGGCCCGACGACGCCGTCGTCTTCACGCTCGCCACGCTGCCCGTGCTCGAGCTCCGGGGCGCCATCCCGGCCGGCTACTGGATGCGGCTCCACCCCGTCCGCCTCACCGTCCTATCCGTTCTCGGGTTTGTCTTTGCTTCCCTCACATTGTCGTTGCTTCCTTTGGTGAGGTCTAGCGTGTGCCCCCGAGGTGTTCGATGAATTACGGGCGGCGCATTGGCTGCATTTCAAATACGTGCTGTACGAGTTGATACTAATGTGTAGAACAAGCCTAGTCGAAATGTGTGTTTAGCTTCTGACACTAATTTGTAGAACAAGCCTAGTTGAAGTGGGTGTTTGACATCTGAATCTAGTGTGTTCTAACAAGCCTAGTTGAAATTTGTGTTTGAATTTTGAAACTAATAACAAGCCTAGTTGAAATATGTGTTTGACTCCTGAAACTAATGTGTAACAGGCCTAGTCGAAATGTGTGTTGCCGCTTGTCTTTAGCTCGTCGATAGTCTGTCACACGGTTTTTCTGAAGTGATAAATCAGTGTATATTCTATGAAGAACAATGTGATAAATTAGGCTACTAGCTTAATTGAACTTCTGATTAGATTATGCACAGAAAATTAATGATGAAGTGGATTGACTGTCTACCCTATGTTTTTTGTTCAAATTAACCCAATGTTGTATTAAAACCTGAAAGGCTACAACAGCCCACAAAAAATGGGCAACACAGTAAATCAACTTACATAGTTGCCCTCTGGCAAGTGCTACCATGACATGCAAACCAAGTTGCCCTCGGGCTGTTGCAAAATGTTACCTACCATGACATGCAAACCAAGTTAGTATAGAAATATGTTGGCTCATTTTAGTTGGTGTGCAGAACCGAGAGTGCCACTTAACTGATGGCCGTCTCCAGGACAACTTAGCAATTGGCCTATGTTCTTTCTCAGTATAATCAGTATTTTTTGAGCTATTCGTTGCTGAGATTTAGAGATGGTGACACTTGATTATCGCTTACTAGTTACTGCAGATTTGCGGTTACTACATGGTAAGCTAACTGATTCTGAAGAGAACGCAGTATGAGCAAGGGGCTGAAAAAAGAACAACTATAGTTGAATGGAAAACGTCCACTGTTTGTCCCTTAACTATTTGCAATGCTAACTTTATTCCTAAACATTTTTTATTCGTCCTTAACCCTCAAAAGTTTAGTTGCCGAAGCATTTTTTTCCCTGTATGGTTTTTTGCATGGTTTTAATGGCGTGGACCATGGTTTCGCCCAAGTGGCGTGCACCTCACCCTGGTTTTCCGCATGTGGGTGCTAAGTCGCCTTCTTCATCCCCTCCTGTCTCTCTCCTCCCTCCCGTGCACTTCAGACTATCATTCCTAACCAATCCCGAATACAATCATGTGCCCACACCCTGCTCCTGTTCCCGACCATGAGAAACTCGTTCCCAATGGCCTTGAAGTTGATGGTGAGCTAGCGGAGAGCAGGTGGCAGATGTGCTCAAGGAGAAGGCACACGAGCATGTCCGTCAACAGCACTCACAAGTCTTCACTGACCTAGTGTGTCTGGTCTCCTCTTCGCTCTTCTCCTTCCAGTGCATTGAATCCCATCATGAGTGCAAGCCTGCTGATAGCACCATGCTGCGCTACCTAGGTGTAGGTGTTGACGTCGACCGCACAGCATGCCTACCAACAAGAACTGTCCACCGACTCCTCACCGACTTTGCCTGCCACCTCTAGGTAGCAGTGAGGTGACTCCCTCCCTCCTTTTGATTTGCCCGTTTAAAGAATCTCAGGGACCATTACATATCCGTGCATGCGATTAATTCTTGATTGGAAGCAATGTGTTATATGTATTGCATTGACGTGCTACACTTGATAGCAGCAACTTGTTTCTTTTTTTGAATTAACGTCAATAACATGAGTGTACTACAAGTGATAGCATTTTATAAGGGGAATTGGCTGTACAACATGGAGAAACCATAGGAACATGTTTGAGAAGTGAAGCCAGGACTTGTCACTAGTATTGGAGTACATGTATTCAGTTAGGATTAAGAGAATGAGATGAATGTGTAGATCTTCCTGTCAAGTTCATCCTTCTTAGCCTCAACCATGCTACTCACCCCCTGCCCACTTTTCACTACTACAAAGGTCACCGTCACCTCTATCTTTGATAACCTCCTACAAAAATCCAATATATCAATATTTCAGAAAGATTCTACATTTCCGTTTTAGAACAGAAATAATCCACTCTGAATGGATTTCTGTTGGATTTCACACTCATACACGAATTTGGTGAATACACACACGAATTTGGTGAATCAAGACCGCAGGTAGAAGATGGAACTGTCAGACTCACACACAGCCGAACACTCTCGATTTCTCTTCTCCTCTGTACAAATACACCCCTCGTGTCACTTTTACATTACAGCCCGTCTACTCTCTTCTATTACTACTCTACAGGCCCTGTCACACCTCAACAATTTCTTATAAGAGAGAGGGAGAGTGTGAGAAAGAGGGGTGGGCATGAAGAAGGTAATGTGGCCTCCATGTGCGCAGAATCAGGATGATGTGGAAGCCAAATGGTGGACTATTGCATTTGATACTGTTGTTTTTGCATTCTGATAATTGTTAGGTTCACGGTGACATTTTATGGTATTTTTTCAGTGCTAACAGCTTAAGTATAAATTCCCCTTGTTACTCTAGTCTCAGCAATTTGAGCATCTCAATGCTTCATGCTATATGGATAGAACTTAATTTCTACTATCTGCTTCTCCAGAAACATGGTGCCTGTGCCATTCATCATCCTCTACCTGAAGAAATTTGCGATTTTTCTCTCGCAAAGAAGCGCTTCTGCGACCCGGATTATGGATCTCCTGTTCGAGCGGGCGCGACGGAAGGCTGCACCTGTTGAGGAATTTCAATGGCTTGGGTTGATGCTGTTTGTTGCCGTTCCGTTCCCGGGCACCGGGGCGTGGACCGGCGCCATCATTGCATCTGTTCTGGGCATGCCGTTCTGGTCGGGCCTGTCCGCGAATTTCGTGGGGGTCGTCCTAGCAGGGTTGCTGGTAAATTTGCTTATGAATCTGGGTTTGAAGTACGCCGTTGCCACTGGCGCACTTCTTTTCTTTGTATCAACTGTCATGTGGGGAGTCCTTCGGTCCCTCAAGAAGTCATTGAATACAAAGTGATGTTATGACTGAGTTGAGGTTGTAGTTTTTCTAGTGCATTTTTCTATGTCAGATTGAAGAGGTTCATCCCTGCGAGGGATATGTTAGTTGCAACTAAACTGTCAACTTATAGTCTTTGCAGTTCTTCATCAAAGAATCTCAGTACTTATTCCTGATGTTCAACTGAAGCTTTTGAATTCTTCAGTTTGCAACGGTGAATTGTAGAGTGACCGTTGTACAATGCACCGAGTGCATGAATTTGATTATCATAGTGTTATAACCGACTTGAAGTTGAGGTTTTTCTGGTGCATTTTTGTGTTGTCAGTTTCAAGAGTTAATTCACTGATCCTTGTGAGGGATGTTTAGTTGCCAGGACCACTTATTCTTTCGGCACATTATCTATGCAGTAAACTGTTAACTTAGTCTTTTGCAGTAAACTGATATATATTTATATCACTTGGTGATGTATTTCAGGGCTGACCAAACAAATTTACATCAAAATATACCTCAAGGACGGCTGTCTGAGGTTTTTTTTTGCCCCAAAAGTAATAAAAATGGTTAAGCACTATAATAGGACTAGCATTGGAGATGCTCTAAATTACTTTTGGTAACCCAGGTCCACCCACTGGGGTCATCTCCCGTAGTTAAAGGTGCAGAGGCTGAAGCATATGTCTGTCGAGCCACGGACGAGGATGATGTTAGCTGAGTCCGGTCCTCGCTGAAATCAGAGTCGACCATGGTGAACTCCGTGTCATCTAATCCACGAGGAGATCCGTGCACGGTAGTGGAAACATCTAAATCTCCAAACTCATTTCGAGCTGTTGGTAAAAAAATAAGCGGTAGGGAGCCTTGGACCCTTATCCTCTCCCGCGACTCGAGAGGCGATTTTCTGAACCCCCCGTCAAATCCACCTCGCCGGCGGCGGCTCGCCGGTTTCCCTCCCCTCCGTCTGCCGCTTCGGCGGCGGGAGGTGGGGGGAACCTCGGGCCCCGGCGTGTATATAGCGTAGGGTTTGCTAGGGACTTCGTCGGCGGCGTCAGGGAGGTGGTGGCGCGGCTGATGTTGGTGTGTGTTTTGCAGGTGGCGCTCTTCCTCTCCGGCCTCGTGCTCGTTGGAGTGGCGTGGCGGAGCGCTGCCTTCTGCGTGCTCGCGGCCCCTCGGGTCGCCGTGTGCGCTGGTTCCCCTTCCAGATCCCGCCGCGGCGGATCTGGTCGACATCTCAGCTGGAGGTCAACGAGGCGGTGTTGGCGACGGAGCGAGGCGGAGGCTCCCCGGAGTTCGAGGCCCGAAGACTTCCCGTCCGTTCGAGGATCTTCTCCCATCCAAGGTCAGTGGAGAAGGAGCGGCGGCGCGCCACCGGCACGTTTCTCTCGTCGTCGCCGGCATCGAGCTACAGGAGGACTGGTTTGTAATTTCGATGTTTGTGGAGATCCTTTCTGTAATACCTTGATGTAATCCGGCTGTTTCATCGCAAAAAAAAAAAAAACTCATTTCGAGCAGGTGATAACACCGCTCCCACCGGCACTTTACTCTCAATGTGCATGCCCCGCCCAATGTCTCTCTCCTGTCGCCGCCACATTTTCTTCTGTCTCTCATCAATGATAGCAATATCCTTAACCATCCCGGTTACCATGCTTAAGATCATGTCCATCTTCATCTCTGTAGTCACTATTGCGGCCTCAGGAGCTGGAAGAGGTGTAGGAGCTCTGGCTCTGACTAGAGTAGTGTCCTTCTGGCGACACTCTATATCAACATATGTCAAGTCTCTACGCCCTGCAGTAGTATGTGTGTTTTGGGGCGGTGTACCCTCTACCTGAGAATCAGTGGTCGCTGATGCCCTCTTGTCGTCCTCATCGAGCTTGCAGTCCATGTGCTTCTTCTTTTCCTTCTTCCCAACAACGTTGATCCTGCTAATAGTAGAGCCCAAAATGATAAATAAAACATATACAGAATACTCCCCTAGACAAGAACCAATAAAATGATCTTTTGCAGATCATACTCATATACCTTGCAGCAGATTTCTCTGCTCCGTCATCGGCAGCAGCAATGTTACTCTTCCCACTAGCAGCAGCAGCAGAAGCTTCCTTACACAGGTCAAGCAGAACGGCGCAGGCTTCCTCTCGAATCTCATCACACAGGGCGACGCCCCCGGTCAGGTCTTCCCTCACGCACTCGCGTAGCAGCTTGGCTTCCTTCGCAGCGCCCTTGAACCAGACAACATTTTGCGTTCAGTCTCAGGCAAATGTGTAAATATCAATAAATAAATAAAAAGCTGGCCACTTTGTAGTCAGCCACGTACGCACATACCATCATGGCGGCGCCGCCGGTGGCGGCGACGGACCCGGACCCTGTGTGCAGCATGAGACTCAAGGCATGCTCCCTGATCTGGTTGCTCAGTATGCAGTCCCGGTCGGAGGAGCTGTACTGCCCATGGACAACCCACGCCCTCATCAGCTCGGCCTCTTTCGCGATACACTTGAAAATAACACCATTTTGTACGTACGTAGTTAGCGCAAAGAAATCTTATACTATTAGTTTTGCTAAACTGAACAACGATTGATACTACTAGGTACAGATTAATTAAGCAGGCATTGCGTGCACGTACCACCAGAGCAGCGGCGGCGGCATAGGCACCGACGTATTCGCCATCTCCATCGATGATCTCGTGCGCGCGACGAATGATCTTATTGCTCAGATCGATCTCGCCGTCGGTTAACCCTCGCGCCCACCTCTTGCACTGAGCCCTGAACCTGTCCTCCATCCCGAGACACTTGGGGGGCATTTGATGATAACCCCCCCAAGCCACTTAAACCCCACATGTCAGTGACACATAAAAGGGGCCTGTGGGCAAACATAATCGCACCTGGGGGGTTATCATCAATTATCCCGACACTTGGAAAACGTTTCACCATTCGTGCAAGCAGGTGGATCAGTCACCACATCAAAGAAAATTACTAGAAACGAAGCACACCAAAGAAAAATAGAATTTCCAAGTTACCAAGTGGGCAAAAGGATTCAGGCGGCGGTTCTCGTTCGTCCACGCAGATCGCTTCACAATCACGCCCTGGAGGCGGCCCTATCAATGGACTCGGGAGGGTTGCGGATGTAGTACTCGCAGAGGTACTCCTTGTAGAGGGGCAGGTCGAAGCCCGCGCACCGGTACATGGGCAGCAGCCTCCACCACCCCCAACACTTCTCCATGAGGTCTAGGTGCCTGATGACCCCGATCGGCGGTGCTGACATCCGATCAGCCGTCAGGTTGCCGTCCAGCTGCACCCGGTAAGCCCACGACTTGATCCTCATCCGGAGAGTGCTGGGATCGGGGTACTCAATGCCGTTGGCGCCTTGGCGGCGAGCACGTCGGCGTCGTAGGGGTCGAACGACTCCTCGTCGGTCGAGCTCTTCGTCATGTCGCGGCGATCTATGTTTCCTTCTAGGGTTCTTGCTTTGTTTAGTGATGAAGAGGGCTGGGGGCGGAGGGGGATTTTTAGGGCTCGATCGTACTACACGTGGGAATGGAGATGACTGTAGGGTTCGACAGCTGTGATTTGAACTTCTGTTTCTCGATGCGGGAAACGGAAAACCTGAGAAGGATGTGCGCCTGGCCTGCATCGCCAGCCAGGCCGGCCCATGAACAACCCACGAGTTTGAGGATTCCATTTATTAGGCGCGTGGGAGCCGGCGCCCAAAATATCTAGCGCGCGATGGTCCTTTTTTCCGCGTGTGCTAATTTTTTTTGCCTGCCGCCCGCGCCCAAGAGTGACAGGTTTTACCACGCGGCTTTTAGCGCGCCGGTTGGAGATGCTCTTAGGATCTCAATCATGTGTCTTACGTGCAGGTCAACCGAATTTATATTTGCCTGCCCGCAAATGACTTATCAACCATGTATATTTTGCGACCCCCCCCCCCCCCCCCCACACACACACGTACCTTCTAATGCAAAGATCCCTAACTCGGCCTCCCTCTGTCCCAAATCCTCCACTGCCCTGCTCAAACTCGTGCTCCCAATCGCACATCCTCTTTTGCCAAATATCTTGCTATGAAACCTAAATCCCAATCCATATGCCTCCTAGGACAGCAACCAGGGCCCGGTCTACTCTCTCGAAGTGCTTTGGCGATGACAACAAACTACCGATGTCAACTGATACCTCGACGGCCACCGGCGACGACAACTAGGAACCGGATGGCCGTGGAAGACGTAGCCATGATGAATTGATGATGCTATGCGATGGTGGCAGCGTGTGTCAGAAGAAGCGCCAACACACTCTAGATGGCTCCCGCGACCGTGATGAGTAGTTCATAGGAAGATGTAGTCTGTAGCAGATGGCTTAGTGCAATGCTTGTATTTCAGTTCATCGTTCTTTTTTGTGAAGTTCTAAGCGAGGCTATGTCATGCTCAGCCACAATTTGAATTTGATTTGTACAGGTGCAGTACCATGATCGATATCAAGCACGATGGTTCGGTTGGACAATATTCTTCTATCCTATACGTCGTCGGCTACATCAACTGTGCGCTATGGGCTGTCTATGGCATCATCCCCAAAGAAAGTGTGCTTATATTCGCCATCAATCTCTTTGGGGTTGCTTGGATGATATATTACATGTGCTTCTTTCTTCGGTACTGTGGTGACAATGTTTTTGACTTGAACCTCGTGGATCTGGTATCTGGGGTGATTGCTATGATAGCGGTGCTCATCTTTCTGTTCTTCTTCTCTTGTGTGTGCGCAGTTTCCAGAGGTCTAGTGGCAGTCACGCCCCTCTTCAACCTGGTACGTAAAACAATCCTGAACTCCCATATATATGTCGAGGTATTTTATGTGCACAATTTAATGATCTTGTACAAATGTGTAGCCTGTCGTCCTCGAAGGGGGTAACATGCGGAGCTTGACAATATGATTTGATTTACAATAAATTTATACTAAAATTTTATACTTGTTATAACTCAGTTTGGTTGATTAATGGTCTTTGCTAATGTGTTGTTCTACATTTAAACCATAATTTCTAGTAAAAGATAAATTCATTCGTTAATACACCTTTTCTCATTTCTAAAAAAACAATGAAAACCAGATCATCCCAGAAATGAGGAAATAAGAATACATAAAAGTAAATGTCTTTTCCGATCAATTTGTATCACCTGGATGAATATAGTGTAGACGCTCCTGTGTGTATCCTTAGCTATTCATCAAGAACTCTAAATTGGATGATATAACCAAATATAGATAACGGCTTCTACTTTATGATTGGGTATTGGGTATACTTACATAGAAAACTCTAGAGTTTATTAGGTATTTAAGAGGATCTTTCACTGAATGATTTGCATGTAGTTGTATTTTTTGGACCAAATGTGTTGTACTCCCTCGTTTCTAAATATAAGATGTTTTAGGTATTTTAAATGTTGTCTAGATATAGACCGAAATGGATGTTTTAGGTATTTTATTGAATAGTGAGAGAGAGTTTAGTACAACAGCCTCCTAGGAGGGAATGGGCAAAAAGAACAACATGAACTCAGTGGACGTCCCACGTCGTTGGCAAGATTGCCCGGAGGCCAAGTGCGCCGGCTCTGGACCAAAGCGCTGCTCTTCCTCCTTGATGTGAGCAACGGTGCGATCAACATAAGGAGTGACGTGGTCGAAGACGCATTCGTTTGGCTGTTTCCAGGTCATCCAAGGAACCAGGAGGGCGATGGAGGCCAATCCCTTACGCTGTGGCTTGGGTGTTGCAGATTTGGCGAGGCGCCACCAATCATCTAGCTTCTCCAGGGGTTCCGGCGGTCGGCAGGTCATGCGCAGCCAAGAGAATATCGCATGCCAAACCTGACGGGCAAACACGCACTCTGTCAGCAGGTGCGCATGGTCTCCATGGCCTGATCGCATAGCAAACACCTAGGATGGTGTTGCAAGCCTCGGCTTTGCAGGCGAGCCGCAGTCCAGCACCGATCCTTGTTGGCTAGCCAGTGAAAAATTTGATGCGTGGATCGGTGCCCAACCCTTCCAGATGAATTTCCAGGCGCTGCAAGAAATCGCGCCGTGGAACGTGGCCTTGTAGCAGGAGCTCGCTGAGTAGACGCCGTCCGAGGTCCACTTCCATCTGAGGGTGTCGTCCTCATTGGAGAGGTGGAAACGCTCGAGTTCTCTCCAAAGGAGCAGGTACTGACCAATCTCGTGTATGCCGATCGTTCCTTGGATGTCGCGGGCCCAGGCATGATTCTGTTGGCTGTCAGCGACGGTCCTGTTCTTGCGGCGGCGCTTGGGGATGCAGGCGTAAAGATGACCAAGCTCTTGGCGAATTGCTGATTTTGAATGTACCCGTTGAGCATGAAAATCATCACGTTAACGTGAGGCCCACGGTAATTTCTAAAAATATTTACTAATTTATTTTTCTATACTACTATTAAAAGAGCAAACATGTGTTGAGCTGTATTGATACATTAAATCTGAACCGTTTAATTTGATCAACATCCTAGATCACTTCAAAACTTTTAAGTTTCGTATTATTTACAAGATTGCCACCCCTAAAAACAATCCTCTTTCTCCCGGCTCGCCGACGTCAAGAGACTAGAGCGGGAGACCCTCGGACGGCGGCCATGGCGCCGACCCAGGGCGGCGTTGGGATGGGCGCGGCCGTCCAGGACCAGGAAGGCGAGCGGTTGATCTATACTACTATTAAAAGAGCAAACATGTGTTGAGCTGTGTTGATACATTAAATCTGAATCGTTTAATTTGATCAACGTCCTAGATCACTTCAAAACTTTTAAGTTTCGTATTATTTACAAGATTGCCACCCCTAAAAACTATCCTCTTTATCCCAGCTCGCCGACGTCAAGAGACTAGAGCGGGAGACCCTCGGACGGCGGCCATGGCGCCGACCCAGGGCGGCGTTGGGATGGGCGCGGCCGTCCAGGACCGGGAATCACGAGAAGAGGAGGGGGACTATAAATTAAATGCAGAGATCTTTACAGGATTGGGTTCGAGAGTAACATGAGAGCATGGCAGATTCCGTAAAAATCAGACCTTTAAAACGCATATAAGGAAAATGTAAAACGATATTAAAAGCCAAATACCGCCCGGTGTAGCGATGGGCGCGAGATTTCTTGAGACCCTCGGACGGCGGCCATGGCGCCGACCCAGGGCGGCGTTGGGATGGGCGCGGCCGTCCAGGACCGGGAAGGCGAGCGGTTGAAGGCACGGGCGAGCACGTAGCCAGCCCGGGCAGGAGAGCCCGGTTCCCGCGCGTCGCCGCACCGCGTCTTGGCCTGCGCGAGGTTGTCGCCGTGTCTTCCTGCTCGAGGCTGCACGCGCGCCGCCGTGTCCTGCCCGCGCAACTTCGTCTTCGTGCCCACCGTCTCCCGCGCCTACCGTGCCCGCGCTGGCCGCGCCGGCGCGCGCGGTCCTGCTGGCCGCCGCCACCAGGCGGAGCGGGCGACGTCCTTGTCGAGCGAGGCGAAGTGGGCGATAGCGCGCTCGACCATGCTTATCCAAGCGCTGCTGCCTGCCGGCCATAGGCACTCAAAAGCGCGGTCGACAAGGGCATCAGCTCGCATGCATGCTCAACTCGGCTTCCCACTCGCAGTCCATGGAGCTAAAGACGGTCAATGGCGGGCTCCTTCCAGTGCCTGTTGCTGCTCAGGCCGTCAGGCGGCAGGCCTTCCATGTGGGCACCACCTCAAATTGGATGTGCCAATTCGTGTCTAATCCACCCTAGGTATGTGCTTGTCTTCCTTTCATTAGTTCCATGTTCATCCGTCCATGAGTACTACTTGATTGCCTCGGCTTGATTGCTTCTTATTTTCCTTTCTTGACTTGAGATTAGTTAGCAGCATGGATGAATTAAATCCTAATGTAAAAACCTAATGTTGCCACTCTGAAATTTTGTGTCCTCCAACACATGCCATCTGTTTGTGTTAATGCCTTAAAGAATATGCATCACCCAGAATCGGATTTCTCATATGGGCAACAAATCATGTTCCTGAATCCTGATGCAAGGCATGTACGGTAGTAGTAGTGTAGTACCTAATGAACCGGGAGAGGGAGCAGGTCCTGATGCATAAGTTGCCATGTTTAATGCTCTTAGTTCGTGAAATTTTATAAATTGTCTACCATAAGAAAATCTTTTTTGAGTCCTTTTCTCCTTGTGAAGGTTTAGACTAACCATGGCCACAGAGAGCAAGCACTGCCACACGCCGACACTATGATATTTCACATTAATCCGCTGACTGAATAGGTCTTGATTCATACTGGTGTTGAGCAAGCACTGCTTCGTTACAACATTTTCTTTCCTTTCTTTTTATCTGGACTTCTGTTCCCCAGGTTACAGGTGCAGCTGCGTACATTCTGACTCAAAATTATGAAAGTAAAAATTCTACATATCGAAAGGAAGACATAGAGAGGAATCTATGCTCTATCCCATATACATGACAATGTATTAATTAATTGTTGCAGTGGTTTTATTCCGTGTTATGTAATTGATTATGTTTATTCATGGTGGTTTAAATGAATTCTCTCCTTGTTTCCTTTTAAAATTTAAGAGAAAAAATTGGCCATCCATATTATATAATGGGCCTTCTTGTTTATACTTCTGTTATTTTTTTAGGAGAGTAATCTGATGAGCATCATGAACTTTAATCTTACATCAAAGAAAAGCTTAGTGCACTTATCCAAGTAAACCTGAAATTCGATATCGTCTAGCAATTTGGTTTTGGTAACTTTGAAAATATGGTGAGTTGCTAAAAGCTGGGATGGACTTTATTTTTTTTATTTTTTACAAGATAATTTTTATGCTATTCAATAGAATAGTATCAAGTCGATTATCTGTCTCCCCTACTTTCGTCCCTTCCTAGATTCGTTGTAAATGTTGTGAACCCATCCATCCAAACATAAGTTTAGCATACATATCTATTGGGTTAGTTAGTGTGCTTGTGCAACTCTGCAACTCGCCGGCCTTCACTAGCATATGATTATTATGCTCTCTGTTTGAGTTAATTTGGTTAGAACTTTCATGTTCAACTCACCTTCCCCGTGAAATTTCCTTGTAATTGTAATGTAATGAAGCTACAACAGCTTATATTCTAGATAAATGCAATGTGTTGATAACAATTTAATTAACATGAAAGGTTCACGATAAGTATGTATTGCACAATCTTCTAAATCTTGAATAAAAAAGTGGACATGGAGTGATGAACGACATAAGTAATGGAGACGTGCGTTGCACGTGCACGTCTACTAGTAATGAAAAGGTCTTGAAGGATTTGCAAATCTCCATTAATCAGGCGCTAAGTGCACATTTGTAGAAAGGGTATCGCCAAAAACAAAAAATTACAACCAGGTTCGTGCCTATTACAGAAAACATCCTACAAGAGCTCACACAAACGCGATCAAGACCAAAGCAGTCCACCAATGAAGCTTAGCCTCCAGGTGCGATCGTCCATGTCGGTCTTCACTACCCACTTGGAACAACAGGATCGGTCTTCACTGCACTGAAGCTGCATAAAATCTTTTGAGGCGGCTCATAGGCCTGGAGGAAGAAAGAACCTGATCACCGTTGGTTCTCAAGCGCGGTGATGCCAACCTCTTAGGCAAGGGTACTGGCGGCCAAACAACGCCACCACCGAGAAATCGCCGCAGCACACACATATTCCAATGTATGATTTCGATGGATGGAATGAAGCAAAGCTGCAACAATTCATGTATGATTTCGATGTTCAGGACATCCTCAAGATTGAGGTGGGTGGCGCTCACACTGCTGACCATGCGGCTTGGAATTATGCCAAGAATGGTGTCTTCTCCGTTAGATCAGCGTACCATTTGCAGATGGAGAGAAAGAGGCTGGCGTCGGGAGGGGCTCCTTCGACGTCATCTGTGAGTGCACACAAGGGATGGCTGGCTTTGTGGAATGCAAACGTCCCTGGAAAGGTCAAGATACATGCTTGGCGTCTTCTGAAAAATGGCCTGGCATTGGGTGCCGAATTGCAGCGTAGACACATCAAGAGTGGAGTGGTTTGTACTGCCTGCGGTAGGGAAGAGACAGCTCTTCACTGCTTCTGGCAGTGTCCCCATTCCCAACACATCTGGAGTGCCATTCAACAGATCTCAGGCTCGGGAAGGTAGCTCCACCGACAAATGCGCATAACCACAAGGAACTTACGGCTTGGTTATTAGAGTGGCTGGCGTCGGTCAAGGACAGTGTCATGGATATCACCCTGATGACCCTGTACCAAGCATGGCTGGCTAGAAACGAAGCTCGAGATGGCAGAAGAATTGAGGACCTGGGCGAGATTGCCAAACGGGCGGTTCACCTCACAGAGGAATGGCACAACGTACATGAAATCACGGATGCCAAAGCACCGGCCAAGAAGGAGCACTGGCTCCCGCCGAAACATGGGTGGACAAAGGTGAATGCAGATGGGCCCTGAGGAAGGAGTCGGGAACAGGCGGCGGAGGTGTGGTCGTCCGCGATCACGATGGGTGTTTCCTAGCGGGAGCGAGCCATTTTTTCCCTTCCACGACTGACTCGGAAGCTGCTGAACTCAAGGCTTGCAAACATGCTGTGGCTCTCTTCAAAGCTATGGACCTGAAGCAGGTGATTCTCGAGCTGGATAGCTTGGTGGTGGTAGCGAAACTCAAGAATGAAGAGGTCGATAGGTCTGCCCATGGACACCTGGTCGATGAGATTCGAAGGGAACTTCAAGATATTGAGGAGCTGAAAATCAAATGGACACGGCGCTCTGGCAATGGAGTTGCCCATATCTTAGCTAAGGAAGGCTGCGATTTAAGTATTAGCAAAACTTGGCTTCATATTTCTCCAGTTTGTATTATGGATGCTTTGGCCGTGGACAGTTCTGGGCCTTAATTAGTAATGCAGTAGTTTTAATTTCAAAAAAAACATATATGTCATCAATGTAATCAAATTGGTATGTTACGAACGTACATTTTAAATCGGATGTGGTGATGCTAATCTAGTGTAATAAATGCCGCTACGATGGTCCCCCTCGTGTCGCCTCCCTCCAGGCGGCCGAGGGGCGAACCCTAACCCTAGCCGCGCCGCCACTCCCTCCTCCCACCTCCCTCCCCTCGTCGTCCCCGGAGGCGGCAGACGGACAAGGCCGGGCGGCGCCGGTGAAGGGGGCGGCGGGGATCTGCGCTCTCGGCCCCCGACAAGCAGCATGAAGGAAGACTGTTGGTCTGGGCGTCCCTCGCTGGCGGCGGCGGTCTGTGCCGCGCCCTCACGGGCGTTCCCTCCCTGTGCCCTCACCGGCGCGGCGGCGGCGGCCCGGCCGCTCCCTCCCCCGGCGCCCACCCTCCTTGCGCCGTCACTGATGGTTGCCGCCGGGCTTGTCCGCACGGTGGATGGTAACGGCCAAGGCTCTCTCGCGCGCGGCGGTGGTGGCCCCTCTCGCGGTGGCAGCTTCCGTGGCGGCGCGGCCTCCACCGGCGGCGCAACCTCTTGCTGTGGCGGAGGAACCCTGGCGGCGCGGAGGTCCATGGATTGGTGCATCGTGGTGATACAGCTCTCCCCCGATGGTGCGGCCGCAAGGTGCGGCGGTGCCTGGTTGAAGACCTGCCGTGGCGATTTCCTCCAGGTTCGCTTCTCCTGCCTTGTTTGGAGCTCTCCCCCGTCCAGGTGCATGGGGCCTCATCCTCGGCGGCTCCTTCGACGGGTGGACTGTGGTGTGGTGCTTGGAATTGGGGGAAACCTTTGGCTGGCGACGGCCTCGACGTCGACGACGCTCCGGCGCCGTATCCCTCCTCGGAGGCTTCGTTGAAGTTCCAGCCCCATCACCCACCCCCCTGCTGGGTGAAAACTCGGTCCCTGCTTGGGCAGCGGCGGCGTTGCGACGTCGCTTCCCTCCGTGGAGGCGCTGCTCGGGAATAGCAGGGGTGGTCGGCGAGCGTCCTGGTGGCTGCGGTTGTTGGTGTTGGTGCGGCCAGCTTGGGGCCGACGGTGGTGTGTTTTTCTCTCATCGGCTGGCGCGTCCCGGTAACGTTGATGTGCTTGCCCGAGAGCCTGTCGTGGTTGCCGTTGTGGTGTGGTGAGCTTCGAGCTCTTGGTGGCGTCTCGGCTCGCCTTTGTTCAATGACGACTCAACTGATGCCTCCTTCCTGCTAATCGTCTCGACTTCACTGGCGGAGCTCCCTGTCTAGGTTAGTGCTAGGTGCTAGGCTTGACACTCACCGATGATGGTGGCGGTGCTCCTGAGTTGTGCCTGGAGTTCGAGTCGCACGCCGGTGCGGTGCGCTTGGCAGTTGCCGAGTCTTGGCAATGTGATCTCCGACTGCACCCCCTCACCTCTTGTGTATCTCATGGTGACTCTTGCTGCTCTTTTCTAGTTGTCTTTTTCTTGTATTTTCATTGTTTTATCTTCCCTTGTATCCCCTGTAATCTCTCCATCTGTTTGTAAGAACATGGCCCGCCAGACTACTTTCGATGAATGAAACAAGCGGTGGGGATTTATTCCCCCGTCAATCTCGAAAAAAATAAATGCCGCTACGTTTCACCATAAAGTTGGTCAAAATATTAAAACTTTGATTTAAAATAAAATATAGATGTACACTTATTCCTGAATGGAATGAGTAGACAATTGGCAACATAGGCGTGATTTAGCATCGCTGGTGCTGGTATTGGTATACAGATCGCCCACGCAGCACACCCCGTACAAGACTCGTGCACACACCAATAATGGTGTGCAGTCGTGCAGATGAGGTCCCACCTGCATTGTTTTACGAATCCAGCGCGTTCATTTCGACCATGATAGATTATTTATTGTAACAACTCATTGATAACTCCTACTCCCTCCGTTCCAAATTTATTGACACA
Source organism: Poa pratensis (assembly GCA_947311845.1). Lineage (NCBI taxonomy): Eukaryota > Viridiplantae > Streptophyta > Magnoliopsida > Poales > Poaceae > Poa > Poa pratensis. The sequence continues at coordinate 15,674,781 of CAMZMU010000124.1, forward strand.
CATTTTTCTAGACACGGATGTATCTAGATACTAAATAAATATAGATACATCCGTATTTGGAAAAAGGCAAGTCAATTAATTTGGAACGAAGGGGTAGTTACTGATGTTTTTAATATCTAAATTGCACAATCTGTTTGACAAGCAAAGAAACCGTACATTTGCAGTAATAAAAGCGCTATGTGGTAGGGTGTGGACTAATGGCTCCGGAGCTACATGGAGCCCGTTTTCTGCAAAATTCGAAAATGACATTTTAAAGTTTCAAAAAATTGAGAAAAAAATCGGTATAGATAATGATGTGGTCTACAAGTGTTCACATTTTTAGATCGAAATACGTTGTATTGTGGGCTGGGAGAAAATGACAAATATATGTGTGGATCTAGGTGTGAAAAGTACACAGTTTAAAAAACTTGAATTTCTCCCTATTTATCTTTTTTGTGCAGCCCACAATACAACGAATATTGAGTTCAAATTTTGCACGCTTGTAGATCAAGACATTATCTACGTCTGGAAACGTTTTTTCAATTTTTTGAAACTTAAAAGTGTCGATGTCAAATATTTCAAAAAAGAGCTATCTTCTATATCTAAATAGGGAAGACCCACTAACTTATTTCTCTGCACTCTCGTGCGTCCACGTCACCTCCTTTTATTCCCAAGAGGTTACGCCCGCAGCCACAGGCAGCAATGGTTCGTTTCGATCCTTAAACCGCGTTCTCTTTCCGTCCGTTCCTTCCTCTTCTGATCGTTTCGCGTCAGGCTGCCATACATAGTAGAAGTAGAAACGCTCCAGCCCATTGATTACAGCGAGTGACAATAGCCCCGTCCCTTCCCCTGCCGCCCTAATCTCTTGCTCTTCCAATTCTTCCGCCCATCAATCTCCTATATAAACTACACCTCCTTCTCAGTCTTGCAAGTCTTTTTCCCTTCCTGTCCATCTCCACCAGAACGACCACAAAATCGCCGCCGGGAAGGCCGGCAGTCGGCGAGCCGCCGGCCGGCGGAAAACCTAGCTTGCCGCCTGCCCTTGCTGCCTTCCTGGCGCCCGTGCTGGCGCGGTGAGAGGATCTGGTGAAAGAAGAGCTTGGGGAATGGAGAGGGACCGAGGGTGGCTGTCACGACCTCTATGCTGGAGCTGGGCGCGGCGGTACCTGGGAAGCGTAAAGTGAAGGAGACGGTGGCGGAAAGCGTCGTGGGCTCAAAGTGAAGCAAAGGGCTTGGCGTGAGTTGGGCCGTAGTCCAGTAGGGTGTGAGTCCAGATGTACGCGTGAGTTCCGGGAGCGTGTTATAAGCTACCCGTCAAAGCTGTATGGACCATCGATGAATAGAATCTGAATTCCGTCCCCTTGCTTCTCTTCTCTGCCTACCCCAGTTCTTCTTCTTCTTCTCCAAGCATCCGTAGTCCCAAATCCGCAGGAGTAATCCGCGGCAAGGACGTAACAACGTGGTATCAGAGCCTCGTACGGTCCGATCTGCGCTCCGCAACTCGAGATTTCCCTGTAACATCGACCGATTGGTTGTGAATTGCTTCACGCAGTTCACTGTAAATCCGAAATCGGCGTTAGGGTAATTCAGAGGGAGTTGCGACGGCTCCGTTCAAGGCGAGCGCCCAGACGAGACATCTGGTGACGCAGATGGCGACGTTCGAGGAGCGCGTGTTGAAGGAGTTCGAGACCCTGCGCACGATCCAAGCGCAGATGGAGGGAATCACTTCGATTCAGGCGAGGCTTGACGATCTGGACTCCAAATTTCAGGAGCAAGTCACGCGGCTGGATCAGGTTCAAGCCAAGGTGAATCTGTCCGCGAGTTCAATAGGCCAGATCCATCAAGAGCAGGTGCAGGCGGCACGAGCAATGAAGGAATCGGTCGTTTCTGAAGGTTCCGAGCGCAACCCGCGGACGGGTTTGGGGTTGCTGTCACCGAATCCGTCGTCTGGGGGAGGAGCTTCTTCTTCACCGACACCTGGACGACCTCCACCACCTCCACCGCCCCCACCACCGCACTGGCGACATCAGGCTAGGCCACCAGATGACCGTCAGGTACCGATCGCATCAAATCCTGTAGCAGATCAGGGCAGTAGCAACAAACGGCAGTGGATGCCAAAGATGGAATTTCCCAGGTTCGATGGGGAGGGAGTTCGCATGTGGTTGGATAATTGTGAAGTATATTTTCAGCTGTATCAAATACCTGATAATTTCAAGTTGTTGTCTGCCTCGTTACACTTACATGGGAATGCTAGCCATTGGTATCAGTCAGTTAAATTCACAGATGTGTGCAATAGCTGGACTACTTTTAGTGTGGCTGTCTTGAACGAGTTTGACATGAATATACACAGAACATGCATGAGAGATCTGCTGGAGCTTAAGCAGACATGGACAGTGCAGGAGTACCGGGTGCAGTTCAATCAGCTAGTTTATCAAGTCAGGCTGTACGAAGGTGGCGTCAGTGAAACCATGTTGGTCACTCAGTTCATACTAGGGCTGAAAGAGGAAATCAAAGGGGCAGTGGAAATACAACTGCCTACTACGGTGCAAAGGGCAGCAGAGTATGCTTGTGTGCAGGAAAATCTGCTGGAGAGGGAAAAGCTGGAGTAACTCGTACTGTGAAGCAGTTCCCTGCTCGTATTGCACCAGGGAGGTATGACAATACACAGAAACAAGCATTTGCAGCTGGGGATGTGTGGAAGGCAAGACAACTTAAAGAGTATCGCAGAGCTAATGGCCTTTGTTACAGTTGTGGGGAGAAATATACTCCAGGTCATCAATGTGCACAAAAAGCTCAAGCTAAAGCCATTGAGACTGAAGAAGATGGAGTTATTCTGAGTGATGCAATGCTGGATGCAATCTCAGGGGAGGAAATTATGGAAGAAGCTGCTGCTTTCTTAACAGCAAATGCTATGTCAGGTACAACTCATGCAAAATCAATTCGGCTCAGAGCACTGGTGGGAAATAAAGTGATGCTACTGTTAGTGGATTCAGGAAGTTCACATACTTTTATTGATCAACAATTGGCAACCACATTAAACTGTGAACAGTTTCCTCTGGCAAATCCATTGAAAGTCAAGGTGGCTAATGGGCAGCACATGGTCTGTACTTCAGAAGTGAAGAATTTGGAATGGTGGATACAGGGTACTACATTTTCGTCTGACTTGAAAGTGGTACCACTCGGAGGTTATGATGCAATCCTCGGAATGGACTGGCTATCTCAATGGGGAGCGATGACATGCCACTGGCAGGAAAGGTGGTTGGAATTCCAAAAACAAGGTAAAACAGTTAAATTGCAAGGGATACCTGAAAAAGAGCAAGCAAAGATCACTGAGATTTCAGTGGAACAGCTAGAAAACTGTTACAAGGGAAATGACATATGGGCTTCTGTACTATTCACTATACCTGATACAACAACGTCCGAAACTGTTCCAGAGCAAATTCAAGTGATTCTGAACGACTTTGAGGATGTTTTTCAAGAACGAAAAGACCTTCCACCTCATCGCAGCTTTGTCACGCCATTTCCTTGTTGCCAGGGAGTGCACCAATTAATTCACGGCCATACCGATATTCCCCTCAGCAGAAGGACGAGATAGAACGACAAGTGAAGGAGATGCTAGCTGCCGGTCTTATTACACAGAGTATGTCCCCTTATGCTTCTCCAGTGCTACTGGTTAAGAAAAAAGACGGGACATGGAGGTTTTGTGTGGACTATCGAAGGCTCAACAGTATATCAGTCAAAAGCAAGTTTCCAATTCCTATTGTTGATGAGCTTTTAGATGATTTAGCAGGCACTAAGTGGTTTTCCAAGCTTGATCTCAGAGCTGGTTACCACCAGATCCGCATGTTGGAAACAGATGAAAACAAAACTGCTTTCAAAACACACCATGGGCAGTTCCAATTCAGAGTTATGCCTTTCGGGCTAACAAATGCACCAGCTACTTTTCAATGCCTGATGAATTCCATTTTTTCAGAGCACATCAGGAAATTCGTTCTGGTATTTATGGATGATATTCTTGTTTACAGTAAAAACTTGGAAGAACATCAGACACACTTGCAGCAAGTGCTGGAAATCTTGAGGAAAAACAAGTTGTATGCCAAGCGAACCAAGTGCTCCTTTGCTCAGAAGCAACTGGAATATTTAGGACACATAATCTCAGATAAAGGGGTAGCTACAGATCCTGAGAAAACAAGAGCTATGGTAGCTTGGCCAATCCCTACATCAATCACTGAACTGCGAGGCATCCTAGGCCTAACAGGGTACTATCGAAAATTCATCAAGAATTATGGTCTGCTGGTCAAACCATTGACAGCATTACTGAAGAAACAAGCCTTCCTTTGGTCGGACGAGGCTCAACAAGCTTTTGAAAATCTGAAGCAAGCCATGGTGTCAGCCCCTGTATTGGCATTACCAGATTTTTCAGTGCCATTTTGTATCGAGACAGATGAATGCGACAGTGGCATTGGTGCAGTGCTTAGTCAGAAGAATCACCCAGTGGCATTCTACAGTAAGGCTTTGGGTCCAGCAAACAGGAAGCTCTCCATCTATGAGAAAGAGTTTATGGCTATTATGATGGCAATTGATCGCTGGCGGCCTTACATTGCTCGGGTCCTTTTGTGATCAAGACAGACCATAAAAGCCTTTGCCATCTAGAGGATCAAACATTAACTTCTGACCTGCAGCGCAAAGCAATGACCAAGTTGATTGGCTTACAGTTCCAAATTCAGTATAAGAAAGGTGCTGAGAACAAAGCAGCAAATGCCCTATCTCGAGTTGGCCATGCTTTTGCTCTTCAATCAGTTTCAACTGCACAACCTCTGTGGCTGCAAGAAGTAGCTAATTCTTATGTGGTCGACACGGCAGCACAAGAACTATTAGCAAAAATGGATGTCAACCCTGCTGCAGCTCCACCATACTCTCTTACCAGTGGCATTATAAGATACAAAGGGAAGATTTGGGTGGGAGCCAACACTGGGTTGCAAACAAAACTGATCCAGGCATTCCACTCGTCACCTATTGGGGGACACTCTGGGTTTCAAGCAACTTATCACAGAGTTAAAAAGTTGTTTCACTGGACTGGCATCAAGCAAGCGGTGGAAAATTTTGTGCAGCAGTGTCAGATATGCCAGCAAGCTAAGCATGAACACTGTAAATATCCCGGCCTTCTTACACCATTACCAATCCCAGATGGACCGTGGGAGGACATCTCTATGGATTTCATCGAGGGGCTCCCAAAATCTCAGGGTTATTCGGCTATTCTGGTTGTGGTGGACAGGTATACCAAATACAGTCATTTCATACCGTTAAAACATCCTTATACCGCAGCAACAATTGCTCAAGTCATTATCAACAACATAGTCAAATTACACAGCATGCCCAAAACCATTACATCAGATAGAGATAAAGTTTTTACTAGCAATTTTTGGAGAGAATTGTTTAAGTTGTGGGGTACAGACTTGCAAATGTCCACTGCTTATCATCCTCAAACAGATGGGCAGACCGAGAGGGTCAATCAATGCCTAGAGATGTATTTGCGCTGTGCAGTACATGACTCTCCAAAGCAGTGGGTTAGTTGGTTACCATTGGCAGAATTTTGGTACAACACTTCTCAACATTCTTCACTGGGTTGCTCTCCTTTCAAGGCAGTATATGGAAAGGAACCTCATTTGGGTCAATTCTGCAAGAATGCTCAAGCTGGTAATGCAGAGCTCCATACTTGGCTGCAAGAGCGAACTGGGCAATCAACTATGCTCAAACAACAGTTAGCTAGGGCACAACTGAAGATGAAGCATGATGCTGATAAGAACGGATCTCTGAGGGAGTTTACATCTGGGGATTCGGTATTTCTGAAACTTCAGCCTTATGCGCAGTCATCTGTGGTGAACAGGCCATGTCCTAAATTGGCGATGAAGTTCTTTGGTCCGTTCAAAATCCTGGAGAGGATTGGCTTATCTGCCTATAAACTGCAATTCCCTGATCACAGCTTGGTTCATCCTGTATTTCATGTCTCTCAGCTCAAAGGGCATGTTCCGGATCATTCTCATGTGTTCACATCTCTGCCAGTTCCTCTCACAATGGATACTGCATCCTTACAACCCGAGGAAATCTTGGACAGGAGATTGGTGAAGAAAGGTAACCATGCTCATTTACAAGTGCTGTTGAGGTGGACAAATTTACCAGCAAATTCAGCTACTTGGGAGGACTACGAAGCGGTGCGCAAGCGATTTCCAGATGCACCAGCTTCCCCAAGCTGGTTCTGAAGGGGGCGGACCTGTCACGACCTCTATGCTGGAGCTGGGCGCGGCGGTACCTGGGAAGCGTAAAGTGAAGGAGACAGTGGCGGAAAGCGTCGTGGGCTCAAAGTGAAGCAAAGGGCTTGGCGTGAGTTGGGCCGTAGTCCAGTAGGGTGTGAGTCCAGATGTACGCGTGAGTTCCGGGAGCGTGTTATAAGCTACCCGTCAAAGCTGTATGGACCATCGATGAATAGAATCTGAATTCCGTCCCCTTGCTTCTCTTCTCTGCCTACCCCAGTTCTTTTTTTTTGAGAACACAGTACATCACAGACGCTCACAAATACGCACGTACACTCACCCCTATGAACGCACACACGCACACCCTACCCCTATGAGCACATCTGAAGGACTGAGCCGGCAAATCTTGAGGTTGACGAAGTCACCACAGGCGCCTCGCTGTTGACGGGCACGCCACCTACCACTGAAAGAATAGCGCCGGATAAACCTGAAATAAATCCAGGTAAATGCAAACGCCCATGCCAAGTCTAGGACTTGAACCTGGGTGGGCTGGTTCCACCACAGGGAACCCAACCATCAGAGCCAAGCTCCGTTTGCGCCTACCCCAGTTCTTCTTCTTCTTCTCCAAGCATCCCTAGTCCCAAATCCGCAGGAGTAATCCGCGGCAAGGACGTAACAGTGGCGGAGGCGCGGAGCAGGGAGCACAGATGGCGGCGTCTCTGCGCGGAGCAGGGAACACGAACAGGTTACAGGTCGAGTCGAACGACTGGACGAGTCGACCAGCTGATCGCATGAGCGCCAGGTGACTCTACTCCGGCTCCCCGCGCCAGCCCAGTAAGGCCCAGCTAGGCTGAGGCAGTCAGAATTGCCCCATTTAGTCTGTTTTTCCTTTGTTTTTTTTTCAGAACCTGCAGAAATTTGAGAAACTCGAATATACAAACAAAGTTTTTTTTTTGCCAAAATTCAAGGTAGGGCGGTGGGGAGCTTCGCCCCTGACCAAGACCCACCACGATGCCTATACAGGATCGAGCCATGACCAACACAACTATGACTAGAGCGATTGTTTGCCTTGATGTGCCGTTTGTCTTGGCCACCTGGGAAGTTCAACAGAACCAGCTCGCCCTTGGATGATTATTCAGTTAATTGGTAAGATTCAGCGCAAAAATAATAAGGCGTCACTTTGATTATGCAAATGCCTCTTGATCTAATTTGTAGACTCGGTAGTTCTCATTTGGTGAAGATAAGTCTACGCAACTTCATATATTAGTTTATTACTTTATTTCCGCAACAAAATATAGAAATTTGTTATTCATTCATAATTACTTTATTTTCTACATGGACACGTCTTTACTTATTTTTATTTTGCTGATTTATTTATTTATTTTGATTCATTTGCAGGGGAGGGCAAAGTAGATGTGTCTCACTATATGTTGCTGCTTATTACCTTTGGACGTGGACTAGGCGTTCAGATCCATCTCAAAGTACGAAGTCATATGTACATATATAGCAGAATATATGTGTGTTGTGCAGAAGTAGGAGTGAGTACCTATTATTTGATCGCTTTGGAGTTCACATTCATAAATTGAGTTAGTTTATCTTATATATTATGCCTTCTAAACATGTGTATATTCTGTAATTACACTCAATTCTGCTACATTGAATGGTTTCCAAGGAAAACCATGTAACCACAATGACCACCGTCATTTTGCTGGTACAACAGTGCAAAACATCCAACCGCAATTATTAGGTGTTCTTGCATTTCACAAATAGTGAATTTGTCTTATCACGCAGGGCGAACTAAAAAACTAAAATCTTTTCATCTTCATATGTGTAGTTCAAATATAACCCCCACAAAGCAGTGCTTAATTTTCCGCAGCAACGCGCGGGGTATTATCTAGTGTGTAAAAACTCGGGAGCCATTTGCAGTTTCTGCTATGTGGTACTTCAATTTAACTCAACTCTAAGTGGCCTCGTATGCATAGCAGAAGTACGTTTAATTAGCTACTCCTAGACCGTTTAAGTTTCCTTCACGTGTTTATAATTAGCTAATTAGCCAACATGCATGCAAGGCGTCGAATCATACTCCTATTAGGTTTTTAAGGACATTGTTACGACTGTTGTCAAGTTATACTATTTTCCCTGACATAATCCTGAGGCACTACCGAAACATAAACACATGTCCCTCTGATTCCTGTTCATCCACGCGCAATACAACCTTTCCTAGCTAAACGCACGTTAAAGATACTAGTAATCGTGCACTTGCAATACACGTGGTCATGTAGGGAAAAAAATCATGTTTTGTATGGTATATGTACTACACTATACTTACTTTCATAAACTATTTCACATCAATTTTAAACCTTGTAACATCATAACGTTGAGAAAACGAATACTAGTTAGAGTAACAACCTTGGAAGGCTCTTACTCTCTATTTTCGTGATCATGCCAGCGTCTATGCCCGTGTCTATTGACACACATTCTGATAGACAGGCAGCGCAAATAATTGTTGGGTGAAGTGAGATTTTTTTTTGGGGGGGGGGGGGGGGGGGGGGGGGGGGAATGTGAAGTTTGATTATACTCAAAGTGCAGACCTTTATGACCATGAATAAACGTAGACGATAGTAAACATCTTCTGACAGAATCATGGTGCATGTATAATTAATCTATTGCCTCCGTAGTACACTAATAATTATGAACCAGTCAAACTTACAGAGAAGATTCTAAATATTTATCAATGTTATAGTAGTGCAAGGTGAGTGGATTTTTGGAAACCGGGCTACATGTAGTTTTTTCTGTAAAATCGAAAATGACATTTTTGAGTTTCCAAAAATCGCGAAAAAATCAGAGATGTAGATATTGTCGAGATCTACAAGCGTGCAAAATTTTACCTTAAAATTCGTTTTTATTTTAGGCTGTACAAAAAAGATAAATCGGGGAAAATTCAAATTTGTAAAACTGTGTATTATTCACCACTCAGATACACCCATTTGTCTTTTTTGCAGATACTAGTTGGCATGTACGTGCAACACACGTTTTCAAATGGGGGAATTTAGAAGTAGGAACAACGGACAACGAATGTGAAAATAGGAATCATCAGATTGTCTATACAAATATCTTCTTCTTTTTGAGTTTGTGTACAAGGAGCCTGATCAAGGAAGGAGCAAACAATGTAACAAACGTTAACAATTAAAAGGGACAATTTACAAGTAGGAAAAAACCATATCAGGATATACGTGGATTACTTCTTTTTGGTGCAATTCAATAACAACACATATAACTAACAAAAATGATAACACCGTGACATCAATAATTTATTGTCCACTTATATCGGATTTCGATGTGGCACCGTGGAGGACTCAAACTCGGATCTAAAACCGGACATATCTCAGAATAATTGATTCAACAAAACCAAACAGGAAAATACATGATAAAAAAGTTGTGCACATCATTATGCAAAGTGTGGGGATTTGCTCGCATTTCAGAAAAGAAAAAAGGAACCAAACAGGAAAAGACATGATAAGAAAAATAAGGCAATGGACATTACATGAGAATCACCTATAGCTTTCTTCCTGGTTTAGTGGAGCGTTTTTCAACAAAACTCTTACACAATGACATCGGCAGATTCTTTCCAAAGAAACTATGCAGGTCTAGTCCCCAATTTGGTTTGAGTGATAGCATCACGGAGTCCATTGCCGCTAAGAGTTGTTAGACTCAAGTTCTATTTTCCTACTTCCGAATCCAGTATGGGTAATCTTTAAAAAAATTAGACACCACTGATGTGACTTGCTGACCAAAATACCAAGTAAACTAAACAGAACCAGAACATGAGGCTACAACACATACATCAAAGGAAAACAAGCTCTAATCTGAAGGTCATATGTGACACATGCTTCGGCCAGGCATCAATGGTGCACTTCGTCTCCTCCTACATCTTCCTCAATCTGTTTTTTTTCTCAATCTTCCTCAATCTGGTTGGCGAGGAGATGAGGTCCACGCTGGTCCATGCTCCAGTTCTTAAGCTCCTAGCACATGGTCACAATCCAGACAGCCTCTGTACCTCCGGCAACCCATGCGCGCGGCCGCACGCCCGAAGCAGGTATTCCTTGGAAACCTTCACTCTAAGGAGCACCTGGTTCACGCGGTCACGCCCACGCCCACGCGATCCGTCAGCTTATGTCGACGGCGAACATCACGGTGCACCAACTCCTCTCCTCTTGTTCCTCCTCGCCATCTCCACGAGCGGCCTTCCGCCGGACGGCTGCAGCGACGGAGCGACCGGTCCTTTCCCTTCCCACATCAAATAGAGCTGCTAGAGCACTCTCGGTTCTCCGGAGTCCAGAGCCGCCGGCTGCTCGGCAGAGATTGACCAACATAGTACGTTCGTGAATACAATTGACCAAGACACCTTCGTGCAAAAGATTGATTCGGGACAGAGGTGACTGAAGGAGCGGCGGACGCAGCGCTGCGGAGCGGGAGAGGGCTACGGCGCGGCGCTCCGGGACGGTGTCCGGCGGGAAGTTTCTCCGGGGCGTGGATGGCCGGAATTTTATCCAGGGCGGCGGCGCGCTCCGAGGCGCTACGTGGAGCCACGGTCTGGGACGGCAGCCAGCGGCAATTTGCTCCAACGCAGCGATCCAGGTGAGCAGCACATAAATTCGGCTACAAATTATTTCTGTGTGGGGAGGTAGCAAAATCGCAAGCGCCCGTGGTCAAGCTAGCGGTGAAGGAAGGCGGGGCAGGGGCGAACCAGGGCGCGATGTCGCTCGCGCTCGCGGTGGATGGAGGCGGCGTTCCCAGCGGCACCGATCAAGTTGACCGCCCACGCCCATATCTAATTCCACCACTGCTCGCCCATCTATTTCTATTCGAATGGGATGAGAGGGTTCTGGAGAGAGCTGCGGAGGAGCTCCAACAACCGGAGGAGGTCGAGAGTGGGACGAAGGAGAACGCAGAGGATGAAGGAGACGGGGGCGGATTCGAACCGAAAAGAACAATGGTGGCAATGCGTGTAATTATCACGAACTGAAAAGGTGTGGCAATTTAGTAGTATTATGTGATTTGGTGGGAGGGTAAAACGGGAAAAATCGGACATTGTTGAGTTGTCAAACATTGGAACGATCTGGGCTGTTTGATCGGATATTGAACGGTCCAGATTTAAAGTATCCCAACAAGTTTGCTCTTTTAATAGTAGTCTCTACTATATAATATGCCTTCAGGTGATGGTTGGTACGTCATTTTTTGTTCCGATTTTACCCTCCCACCAAATCACATAATTACTCACCATGCCACCGGTAAGTGAAAAAAACGTTTCGAAATATCCCGACTAATCGATATCATACATAGGTGCATCAAGAGACCAATCTAAAGTTTCCCAACCAGACCCGAGTCGGCCTCTTGTTTCCTTCTCTCAGCCTTTACATATGGGATCGATCGATTGCTCTGCATCAAATCGATCCGACCTTACTATCTAAATCGAATCAAGCAAGATAGAATCGCATCCACAACGTCATCGAGGACGATTTCGTCGAGAACGACGTCACGCTCCAATGTCAAATCCTGCATCCTTACGCCTCTTCACCGCCGCTTCCTTGCGCCCCGCCCTACGACCAGCCCTGCTCGCCGCCGCCAGGCCCAGGCACGGATCACTCCGCGGCTGTCCTTGCTATCTGCCGTCACATATTCGGGAACCAGCAATTGTAGTTGCTGCTGCCCTCCACGTCGAACACTCGAACCGATCCAGCAACAGAGAGCGGGCATGCGGCTTGATGAGCGGCCGAACGAACCAAAGTGTGTTGGGCAGGGTCACGCACGAGGCGCGCACGGCGGCGGGAGGCAAGGAGGACCGCGAACGCATGGTTGACCGCGTGGAGAACCTCGCGCGCCGGTGACGGGAACGGGATGCTGCTGCCCTGCCCCCGGCCTGCACGAGTCCACTACTCTACACTTCGGCTGGCCGCCCCGCTTGCTGTCCGTCTCATGTCTCGCCACTGTGGTGGGTATCGATGGGAGTATGCTTTGGCGATGACGCACGACATGGCGGCTTCCGTTCGGCGAGCAAGCTGAGTCGACGTGGTACGAGGAAGCACTTGTCAGTATCGGCAGTTTCCGTTTCAGTTGGTTCTTATTTTCTTCAGTAGCTAAATAAGTGTAGTTGGGTCGGGTGTGTTGAGCATGTCGACTGTATGAGCCAGAACCTACAACCCGGCACGATCTAAGCTCGCAAATAATGGATCGTGACAGGCTTCCGTTCTTTAAGTTATGCGATGGAATAGAAGCAACGACAGAAAAGCTCCTCCAAGGCTTGAAGCAAACCAATTTCAACTTAAATCCGTGGCTTCAGCTCTCGGGCGGTGCAGCAACAAGCCAAGGAAATTTGCCGAACAAGAAGATGAACGCCAGTGGGGAAAAAACGGCTATACTGCAGGTAAGCCTAACGTGCCCAATTAAGGTTAAAACTGTCAATGACAAAATTTGTGTTCTTTCCAACTAATTACCTGAAACTATGGTGTACATGTTTTGTGGAAAAGTAGATCATGATTGTGGTTCGGCAAAAAAAACATCATTACACGTCTATCCGATACAAATCATTTTCTGTCCGTTGCAACGCACGGACACGTTTCCTAGTATAGATATAGATAGATAGTGTCGAGATATTCAGAGTTTTAATATTTTAGGATATACAAAAAAGATACAATTCGTAGAATTTTCACTTTCATCATTGTTTTGCACCTATGTTTGGTATCAAAGTGTTGTTTTCTATTACTGGCAAATATCATTAACTATCAACTATCCTTTTTTGCCATTGCATATCGCCTTTACTTTCACCCGGCAATAGAGACTCCGAGAAAGGAAAGCGGCAAAGAATCGCGGAGAGGAGAAGCTCGTACACTGTACACACCTCTTTGCTTATTTGCTACCGCTAATAACATGTTTGGTTTTCCTTCCATCGTGTTCTTACAGAAGGCCTCTAACCTGCTAGTTAAGACAGAAAAAATTACCTGCATGTCAGCATATATGTGCACTAAGTTCTCACATTTTACTCTGCTTGTCGTTGGCAGACAAAGAAGAGAGGAAGTCTGGCCAGATATTGGCTTCCTCGTATCACTCCTTTTCACTGCCTTTATTATCTCATCTTACGCAGTATCGACTATATGCACCGTGAGTCTGTGACTATGCAGCGACTATGTAACTTGCTTGTTCTGCCTTGCCGTTGAATGTGATTGTGAACCTGAGTAGCAACTTTTGCGAACAATGCCTTGCTGCTAACGGTATTTGTGTTGTGATACCCTAGATGAATCAGTCTTTGCCTGACTACAACGAAGGGAAACATGGCTAATTGGCTATTGGTTTCTGCTATGAATGGGTAAGAGCATCTCTAGCAGTGTCCGCATAACGCGAACCCGCAAAACTGTTTTGCAGGTCGCGCAACGAGTGTTTTTTGGCTCGAAACGAGGCGCGGCGGAGCAGCACCCGTAAAGCCGACCCTCAAAACAGAATATTGGTTTCTGCTATGAATGGGTAAGAGCATCTCTAGCAATGCCCGCATAACGCGAACCCGCAAAACTGTTTTGCAGGTCGTGCAACGCGTGTTTTTTTTGGCTCGAAACGAATATTCTGTTTTGAGGGTCGGCTTTACGGGTGCTGCGAATACCGCCGCGCCTCGTTTCGAGCCAAAAAACACGCGTTGCGCGACCTGCAAAACAGTTTTGCGGGTTCGCGTTATGCGGGCACTGCTAGAGATGCTCTTACCCATTCATAGCAGAAACCAATAGCCAATTAGGTTGGCTTTACGGGTGCTGCTCCGCCGCGACTCGGTCAGAAACTGTAAATGCAAAACATGAAGTAGATATGAATATCATAAAAATGGAATAATAAATAAATAAGAACTAAATTATAAATATTCTTATTACAACAACAGTACATTATGAATCCTCGTCAATAGTTTATTACAATAAAAGTTCGAATCACACGAATTAAACAATAATTCAATACAAGATCTTCTGGTATGCGCTGAATCCCATCAACCCCGCGGCATTCCGTCGACGGGTAAAATAGCGATAATTCGCCTCGCAAGCTTCTACTATCTTCACGAAAAGAGAGCGGCGCATACGATACTTTCTCCGGAAGATGTGAGCCGGGTACGTCGGTATGTCGGCGAAGTAATCACGCATGAGCAGCTGGTTGCCGTAGAAACGGTTTCGTGGTATGCAAAGGCGGCCAACCTTGGATCCTTGCCGCTGCTTTGCATACCGGTCCTCGAACTCCTTGACGGCGAGGACGGCGACCACCATTTGCTGCCGCCGGCTTTCAAACAGCGTCTCCACGTCGGAGTCGTCGGAGGAGGACGAATCGGAGAGCAAGAACTCTTCTTCCGGGCTCAACTCCATCTGAAACGGGCACCGCATAATCACTACATGCTACTCCGTCCGAAAACAAAACGAAATCGAGCGGAGATGGACTCACCGACAGATCGGCGGCGGCGCAGATTTGGTCGGAATGGGTTCTCCACGGACGGGGCGAGCCGGAAACCGGCGGCAGGGTACGTCCGCGGCCGGGGCGACTCGCGTGCGGCGGGGCACCTGCAGATGCGGCCGGGAAAAGGGGCGAATCGCAGGCGGCGGCGAGATGGGGAAGAGGGGAAAGTCGCGCGTGGTGAATACTCCCTCCCGCCAACCGTTTTCACCGTATACAGGGCCCCCTCGGTTCGGCGGCGAAATCTGCGAATTAACCGTTCCGAGGGCCGGATTCACGGGGGCCCTCAAAAAGTTTTATGGGCCGGGAGTTTTGAGGGTTATGTTCTCTACGTTTTTTAAGTTTTCGAATCCGTATCGGGTGGTTATTTTGCGGGTTTGGACCTTTTGCGGGCTTGGCTAGAGATGCTCTAAGCTGAGTTGGTATGGAACTTTGGTAGTAGTTGCGTGGTATAGCACAGAGAATTCTTTGTTTTTTTTTTTTTGCGAAAGAGCACAGAGAATTCTTTGGAGAGAAAAAAAATACACAGAAGTGTTGCTCTGTTATCTACGAACGCAAATCAAAAGAGAGAAAAAGAATTTTCCGCTGATAACCAAGTCTTGTGTGAATCTTGGATATGATCAAGCGAATTTTCATCCAAAAGTGTAGTTTGTTTCTATAGTTACTGTTTTCCCCCCATGATTTTCTCCGATTTACATCTTCCCCACAATTCTGGTATTTATGGTCGCTCAAAATTGGTTGATCATGTGCATGACTAAGAAAAACAATCATTTATATTTAGTGGCCATATAAATCTTAATTGTGAAATTGCATTTTTTCGAGAATAAAGTCATGCTCTTTGATTAGAATGATTCTCATATGAATTTTATTGGACTCAATTCCTTACAATTTGTTCTTATGTTGGTTGTTTGATTCGTAGGATTGAATTACATACGGAATTTTCTTATGAAATCGTTTGCACTACTAAATCTAACATCCAACTAAATCTCTTTGTAAAATTTCTTTATTTTCATGTGATGGAATCGAAAAAACTTTTTGCATATGAAATCTTGTAGGACTGGAATACACGCGACGTTGCAATCCTTTGTTTTTTCCTATTCCCATATTTTGAAAATTATGTAAATCAAAGAACCCCTTAAGGCCCCGTTTGCAACAAAGGGAGCACACACGAATTTTAGAGTGTAGGATTACCGTAGGAAAAATCCCTATTATGTCGTATGGAATAAACGAATATGAATTCCATATTCGGATATTCTTTTGAATTTCCTATGGAATGGGTTATTCCATATAAATTTTGAGGGAAAACTAACATAACGTCTGGCCTCATGGTGTCTATAGTTTCTTCTGTGTTTGTTCTAGCGTGTCATCCAAACGACACTTTTGAAGATTTTCTATCCTTTTGTTACATTCTACATGGGGCCTAAATTTCTTCTTCTCTTTTTATTTGCAACTGGTAAATTAATTTCTTCTGCATTACACGGGTGGTATATTGCACAGGGAAATGATGAGATATGTGTTCCCGCTATCGTCTGACGTGTGGCCTGGATACCGCACACTCCAATTCTTTTTGTTCAGTTAATCGACTCCATTGCTAAACCAAATCTCCCCTACGCCGCCGGCTTCCCGTCCCATCGCCGACATGCCTAGGAAGGAGCGCGAGAGCTCGTCGCGGCGGCGGCGCCGGCGCAGCCCGTCCCCGTCCGACTCGGACGACGCCTCCGACTCCAGCGCCTCGCCCCGCCGGAGCCGGAGCCGCCACCGCCGCAGGAGCCGCCGGAAGGCCACCCCGTCCTCCTC
The DNA here is from genome assembly GCA_947311845.1 of Poa pratensis. NCBI lineage: Eukaryota > Viridiplantae > Streptophyta > Magnoliopsida > Poales > Poaceae > Poa > Poa pratensis. The sequence continues at coordinate 15,691,280 of CAMZMU010000124.1, forward strand.
CAGCGATGGGAGCGATTCCCAGGCGTCGGGCTCCGGATCCGATTCCGGGGGCCGCAGCCGGAAGAGGAGCGGCAGCGGCAAGCGCGGGGGCGTCACCGAGGAGCAGCTCGTGGAGTACATGTCCAAGAAGGCGCAGAAGAAGGTGCGCAGGTGTTTCCGTTCGGCTACCTCCGGTTAGGGTTTCGGTTGCTAACTCGGTAATGGTGGTGGTTCTGCAGGCCGAGAAGGTGGCCAAGAAGATGAAGGCCAACGCCGTGTCGGGGTACTCCAACGATTCCAACCCTTTTGGGGATCCAAACCTGACGGAGAAGTACGCCAATTCGCTTCCCCTCTTCTGATACATTGTGCATTGCGTTAGTGATACTCGATTTGCTAGTACAAATTTGGGCTGAGCATCTGTTTGGTGCTGGTAGGCTAATGTTCCTTTGATGCCCTAAATCAGAGATAGCTCTGCGGATAGGTGTGGCTGTTACTCTGAATCTGTTATAACCGTTTGAATTTTGGGCTTCGTTAGTGACACTGTAGTGAGTCTGTGATGACTTGTCCTTGTTAAGTATGCAAGGAATAAACTAGCTTGATGATTGAATAATGCATATAACCTGAAGACATGCATATCCTGTAGGAAATAAGAAAATGTACCTGGTTAGCTAATGTGCTAGTAAGTTTCCTTGTAGGTGATATATTCTCACCGCTATTCGAGATATCTGTTATGTTTGATTTCATGTTTTGGTTGCACAGAGTTTTTAGACCATTGAAACTATAATCTATGTAATATTCCTGATATTTCTTTGTATTGTTGAGTAGTAAGAAAATATCGGCTGGACTGCAGAACATAGATTGTTTAATATCCTTAACAGTCGCATGCTACTTAAGGTTGCCCTGAATAGTTTTTTTAGTCTGACATACCTAAAGAAGGATGTTCAAGTTCAAACCTTCTTGTTTTGCAGCTTTGTTTGGCGAAAGAAGATTGAGCGTGCTGTAACTGAAGGACAAATGGTGGACATTTCCGTCAAAACTGAAAAGAAGAAGCAAAGGGACAGAATGGTATTATAAACTGTAAATTTCACTAGCACTAATGTTCTATTTTCTTATATTATGAATTTGAACTTTGAAGCCTATATAAGTATCACTGATGTACCGCCTGAACTTAAAGATGATCCTTCATACAATTAACAAAGTATAGGTTTTAGACTTCGAATGAACTTAACTCTTCATGATTATAATTTTTCCAGATAAATAAATGTTTTCTTGTGGTCGCTCACCAGATTAGCATTATGTTTCTATCATCTTATGGAGCAAGAGGAGTGCACACACTTCATTATGACTTGTTGGGGGTGGAAGTATCTGTTATATTAAATAATATATACTTGCCTACAGTATACACCAGATCATGTTCTAAAGTTAAAAAAATGCGCATAACTGCAAATGCCCTACCAAAAATAAAGCGTACAAAGTGTAAGCTTATGCTTCTGCACATTCATAAACATTATATGTGTTGATCGTTCCCATAAAAAAGTGCCTTTGGTCTTATGCCTTGGACAAGTAATTTTTGTTTGGTGGCTACTGCATCAAAGTATATCCTCACATTAACTATTTAAAAAAAAAGAAAGGTTAAAGTCTATGACCGTTTTTGTTCTGGTGCCTAATACCTGTTCCCGCACTTCAAATTTAGGCTGAAATAGAGAAGGTTAAGAAAAGAAGGGAGGAAAGAGCAATTGAAAAGGCACAGCATGAGGAGGAAATGGTCAGTATATATCTCTGGTTTTTTTAGTCATATATAGTTTGAAGTAAGATTGCTTGTGGAACTAAATATCTAATTTGTATATCGTAGGCATTGTTAGCCAGAGAAAGAGCACGTGCTGAGTTTCAAGATTGGGAGAAGAAAGAGGAAGAGGTTCATACTTCACTGCCTAACAAATAACATGCAGCGTTTGTTGAACTAACATGGCTTCATTATTAAACAGTTCTTTTGTTGGAATGCAGTTTCATTTTGATCAAAGCAAATTTAGGTCTGAGATCAGGTTACGGGAGGGACGTACAAAACCTATTGATGTTCTCCTGAAGAATCTTAACTTCGCAGATGAATTTGATGTTGAGTTAAATGAGCCCTACTTGGTGTTCAAGGTATACGTCAATTCTTGTAACTTGTTTGATATCATTCACCAAAGGGTGGTTGTATGCTCGCACTTAAAAGAAACCTCAGAATAAGGTTTATTGATTCCTTCTGCATTTAGGTGGTGCACTCAAGCACACCATTTGGTCTGTCCTATTCAGCCTTGACAATAGAATGATAAACACTCCCCGTACCGTGTAGTCCCCTGGGTGACAAAATCTCATTACTCAGTGTATTTACCGGTTGACTATTATGTTGTGATGATAAGCATGCATTTCATCTAACAGTTAAATACTTAAGTCATATTACTCCATCCGTTACAGTGTGCCATTAGTTTTCAGTATGTTTTTTCTGATACTTATTTGGAAAAGACAGTAAAGTATTGGTTTCACTGAAACCAGACTGACATTTCTTCTCGTGTATTTGCTCCTTATTTCTTAGGCTTTTGAAAGTATTTTATTATAGTTTTGGACAAAACATTTTTTTCTGTTTGAGGTTTTATGCTTCCCTGTAGTATGCTCTTTAGGAGAAGGTGCACTACTAAACTTAATTAAGCAGTCTTTTTTCTTCTCTTGAATTTCCCTACCATGGAAGTATTGGTTTATTCCCATCTACTAGATCCATATGTATCTTATCAAGCTCAAACATAAAATCTGTTCGTACATATCTTGTTTCTCACTATTCTCACCCACAAAATCGTAAACCGGCTATAAATATTAAGTTAAATCTAAAGCCAGACTTGTTCTCATACAAATGCAGTAGAATTCCAAAGTTGACAGATTTAAGACCTCATTAGTCATTTGTCACCAAGTAAAACAAATCCATGTTCAAATTCTAGCTGCATCTGCATTAAGCCACTGTAACTAACAAGTAAAAATCCTTCAGCAATTTGTGTGCAAAAGAGAGAAAGAGGATCTCCCTCTATAGTTCTTTCAATTTATTTTGAAAATAACTGTACCATATGTTCCCACTACCTTCGTACAACTAGCCCTCACCCTTTTTTTTCACAATTATTGAAGCATAAGTAATTTGCAAAATTCCAGGGTTTAACAGTGAAGGAGATGGAAGAGCTACGTGATGACATTAAGATGCATCTCGATCTGGACAGGGAAAGCCAAGTGAATGTCAAGTACTGGGAGGTACATGTCTTCATCTTGCCGTCCTGAATATTTATCCATGTGTGACATCTATGCCTATGATACATACCCGAATGAGCTACCAAAACTGTAGTCTTAAGTTGTAGTCGGCAGGGTCCTCAGTTGACAGTATTTGGGTATTGTGCTCTATCAGTTTCTATTTGGCAAAAGTACTGTGTGGTATGGTATGTCAGAACATGTTCTTTAGCTTGTTAGATACAATTTAACCCTTAGTTCCTCACTGAAACTAAACCAAGCTTGAGGGCATATTTGTAATATGGGAGGAGATCTCATTAATATGCTAAGTTTATTCATTTCATATTTGTATGATTATCTAAATTGTTCACACCTGTTGACCAAGTTTAATTTGGAATTCATCAGGCACTCATGGTAGTGTGTGACTGGGAGCTGGGTGAGGCTCGGAAAAGAGATGCCATGGACCGGGCTAGGGTGCGTGGTGAGGAATACCCCGCGAAGTGGAAGAGAGAGGCTTACATGCAAGCATTGAGGGGGATGTAAAAGATCTCTTGGAGGGTAAGACTTCCACAGAACTGGAAGAGATGCAAAATCAAATTGAGTCCCAGATGCGCTCTGGAACTGCAAAAGTTGTTGAATACTGGGAGGCCATTTTGAAGCGCCTTCATATTTACAAAGCAAAGGTATGTCATGCTTGTAGTTCGTAGAAACTGTTAATGGTTCTTCAGTTTGACAGAAGCAAATGTGAATTCTGTTTATACCACCATTAGTCTTTTTATTTATTTATTCATAGAACATAAGTATAATGGTGTATTGGTATCTTGATTTGACCCTGTTTATGCAACATTATCTTCAAAGCCACATGATTTGCAGTCCGGTTCAACTGGAAACTTTCATCTGGAGTCTGGGGCTGCTCTTTCTAGCTTTCTGAACTTATAGTTTATCTGGTTGCACAGTTGATCAATATTATCTCATAATTCATAAAAAAGATAGGCTTATTTCTTATTTGTACCCGTGCAGGCTTGCCTGAGAGAAATCCATGCTTCTCTCCTGCGGAAGCATCTGCATCGTCTAGAGAATACTGCCGCTCCGGAACAGGCTGTGGAAGCTGATGTGGAATTAGACACTAAAGAGGAGGATTTGATGCATGATGAAGAAGAAGGTTTAGATTTACTTATGATCAATTAACAACCCTTATTCTTAGATAACAACAGTGTTTTCTGATACCTGTTTGATACGCAGAGGATAAACAATATTCTCCAGAACCTATTGCTGAAGAAACAGAGAACCATTTGGATGAAGAAGCTGGTTCCTTCTCGCCTGAGCTAACGCATGGCAATGAAGATGAAGATGCAATTGATCCTGATGAGGACAAGGCGGAACTGGTACACTCTTTTTTCTGCAATATTGTGCTTTTTTACAGTAATAGAAGCGCCGACCCAAATAAGAATGGTTATTTATGCAGTCAAAAGTTGATACCAACTCGTTATTAATTAAATTATTAATTACGCCCTGATAGCAATCGCGTACACCATATTGTGCAAAAAGAAGTTAATTAGCAGCCTATGATAGAAATACTTGTAATAGGGCAACATGCCAATAAGATCATAGGATAACCTTTCAAGCAGTTGGAACTTGGAGACCTTCGTGCATGTTTACCCTGAAAGAGGCTTAGTTCCATTTAACTTTTGATGGTAATGCTAATTCACCCTAGGACGAAGGACATTTTCCCTTATCTAAAGTTTTAAGATGTGAACAACGAGCAGGATCTCTGTCTCTTCATTACATAGACAAATAGTTGGCTAGTAGTTAATAAGGGAAATTGGCCAAAACTGACCTTAAGGTTCTTTTGGGGTCTTTTTATGCAACATTTGTTTTCCCTTGGGTTGGGGACATGTTTTTTCTCTCAGTTCAGTGTTGCATGAGTAGGGTACATGGCATGTGTTCATTACAAATTTGAAATGAGGTTGGCCGATTAGTCTCACATGTGCGCTCTACGCTTTGAAATAATCTCCAGGATCGGCAACGTGAAGCTGTAGTTATCGAGCATCAGAGGAAAGTTAAGGATGTCATGACAGCTAAGGCAAGAAAACCAGATGAAATGGAGGTGAAAGCAATGAAAGCAATGGGAGCAATGGAGGAAGGGGATGCTGTATTTGGTTCAGGTGCTGAAGTGAACCTGGATTCACAGGTTTGTCTCATTTGCCTTCTGGAGAGAAACAATACTGTAATATTTTTTATCATCTGAGGAATGTAGAACTGCTACCACATCATCTTGCTTTCTACCACATACCCATATTTTTTTTTCTAAAAAATATTATCAAACAGTACGTTACCATGCTGGATTCACCGGTAGTCAGGAAATCAGGATTACAAGTTACTTGAATTTGAAGTTTGGATATATTAGTATTAATCTAAAGCTATATTGGACACTCTAGTTTGGAATTGTGATGATATTATGCTTTTACATGCTACAAGAATTGTAGCAACTTGGTGCATTTCGCTATTGCCAGTGAACCTCCATCCACTCTCAGTGTTTCAACTGGATTCTCATGAAAATTTAACCGCTTAATGTGCTCACAGGTGTATTGGTGGCATGACAAGTACCGACCAAGAAAACCAAAGTACTTTAATCGTGTGCATACTGGATACGAGTGGAACAAATACAACCAAACTCATTATGATCACGACAACCCACCTCCTAAAATTGTCCAGGGTTATAAGTTCAACATATTTTACCCTGATCTTGTGGATAAATCAAAAGCACCAGTATACACTATAGAGAAAGATGGAAGCGCTGGGGAGACATGTCATATAAGATTCCATGCTGGCCCTCCATATGAGGATATTGTAAGCCTTTTGCCCTCTCCTTTTCAGTTTAGCTGTAGTTTGATGGAAGGTTCAACTTATTAATTACTCTGATTTTTCCTGGCAGTCTTTCCGCATTGTAAACAAGGAATGGGAGTACTCCCATAAGAAGGGATTCAAGTGCACATTTGAGCGTGGGATTCTTCATCTGTATTTCAACTTCAAGCGATACCGCTACAGGCGATAGAAGCCCACCCAAAGGAGAGAACTGGAGCATCGGGCTATTCAAAGTTTGGTTCGTTGTTTCCTGCTAGACAGTGTATGCATACATGCTCGCACCGACATCAGATTGAAGTCTGAGTATGCATCCTCAAGTTAGGCCTTGTACCAAGATGATAACATAGCAAACAATCTGATAGTTTGTATCAAATTTTTATGGCACTTTCTACCTCGAGTTGAATGGAGATTGCATTGTTGCACGAACTCAAAATATCTGTACATGAATGTTATGCATCTTATCCCCTTTCTGGGGTTTGGTTCAAACTAACAAAAGGAACAGATGTATCTTATGTGTTGTTTCCTCTTAGATTTGTGATTAGGTTTGGATAAATCAAAAGAAACAAATATCAGGATGTAGTCACGTTCAAAGTAGACCCCATGCCAAAAAAAGTGAGCTGAAAACATATTTTTGCACTGTCCTCACAGTGGGCTTTGTGGATTTTCTTCAAAATTATGTTATCTGTGATGTGAGGCTTGCGATCAGTTCTGTCTACTACATGCTGGATTGTGATCAGTGCACTACATGTTAGGATTGTGATCAGTTGTATGTGTTACACAAATAAAATGTCGTTCTGAGGATGGTATGGATTGATAGAAAGAATCCACAAAGAAATCCTATGAGAACTGACTCCAGATGATTCATAAAAAAGAAAGATGCAGACTCTGGTGATTTTGCATCCATATTTCTTCTGTCTAAACGAGAACAAGTCTAGATAGCTCCATCAGAACTATGTTGTACAGTGGAGCAGTGAAGAGATGATGCAATGTGCAAAGGCCAATTCGGCTGTGGAATCTAGTAGTGGATGATCGGCATTGTTCTGGACAAGCGGAAGTCCAAACAAAGAGCAACTCAGTTTAGTTGCTTCTGTGACTTGGATCTGTTCGCCCAAATATCCAGAACCAAAAATAGTTCATAGATATTCATGATCGAGACAAAGCCAAAAACCCAACCAAGTAATGATAATCAGGAAAGGCAAAACAGAAAGATCAGAATAGCACACAACAATTAAGGCAGCAAACGACTTGATAACTTAAAGCTCTTGCATAGGTTCCAAAGAGTTGAGTAATTTAAAGGCCTTCAAGGCCAACCAAAAAGCTCAGTCATATCCTGGCTACTTCGAATAGCAGAAGAAACTACGAGCAACAGGCTCCAAGGCCACAGGTTCTTTCAAAAAGATCACTCAGAATCATCATCGCCAACTCAGGGCGCTCTCACACACATCTCATCATTCAGCAAGTGAAGTTACTGCAGGTCGAAGAAGGAACAGCTCCAGGGGGAGCTTCAGCAGTAGAACATGACGTCCTTGACGTTCTCCTTGATCAGCGGGAGATGGCGCACCTCCGCAGGCCCCTCTCGGGCGATAGCGCTGCTGCCTGGGGTTGAGCCACCATCTGAGCTGTCTCCTTCCACGTAGTAGCGAGCACGGAATGCGGCAAGATGGGCATAGTACGCCGGTGGGACTGCACAGAACAAGTTAAACCAATTTAGCTCCGGGAAACAAAGGCTACAGGATGTAAAGGAAACAGCTCAGTTATTCAAGTAGTAAGTCTGAATACCACATGGGGAAGAGATGTTCATTGTTTAATTCACTACAAATGAAGATGGCATGAACTAAGGTTTATATTGTCAGGATGTACATGCAAATTTAGAGTTTTAGCTTTACATCAAGCTAGGCACAGACAGCTACAAGAAAAACCAACACCGAGCACTACATCTATAAGTGCCAGGACTATTGGGATAAGCAAATATCACTGTAGTTCAGTAACTAATCCATGGCAGACAGCATAGACTAGATGCTAATAAGATTATCTTGGCAAGTTTATAGTTAAATAGTAAAAAGCAGCTACTAGAGTATCATGTAAATGCTGTCCAATTTATAGTCAAATCAAAACGAAGCAGCTACTAGAGTATCATGTAAATATTCATAGAAAAAAGGAACCTCCGCTTAGAAGAAAAAAGAACAGATCAAACTTCATGTATGTAAACGAAAGGCAGGAAACTGAGGAGGAAACTCACCAACAGAGACTGCACGAGTGCAACGGGCATAGCTGCATCACACATACACCAGAGAGTTAAACCATCATCAGTGTCATGACAGAGATCAAGAGAGAGAGAGATATCAAGAGCAAGAGAGATTACGTGTAGCAAAGATTGTTGGTGAGTATCTGAAGTGCATCGGCTGTGAAATGATTCTCATCATAAAGAACATGGTAATGTGTTGGCCTACTAGTTCCCTGAGAAGAATTTACAAAGCATTCTCAGTGTCTGAACATTGAACAACAGACTGCATGCGAAAAGGACATGTGGACCAAGTGGCTACCTGAATGCCAGCATGGCTGCACAAGTAGAAATCAAACTCTGTAGGGTGGCAAATCATGAGGTCAACAACAGTTCCTGCAGCACAATACAGATAGAAATGCACCCGATCAGAGTCTGCAATGCATCAAGTAGTAGTAGATACTTGTTATCAGTGGCATACAAATACCAAATATACTAACCAGGAAGAATGTTTCCACTCTTATCAGTCATCTCACGCTTCCCATGAACCTCAGGGAATAGCCTGGTATGATGCCTTTTCTGGACAACCACAAATGTGACTGGGGGTAGGTACCCCTCCTCCAAAGAAGCACAGGCCTTGCAATAAGTAAAAAAACCGTCAAAATGACAAGGGCCAAGGATAACCAAGAAGATAGACAAAAACGGATATTGACAGGTAGTCCTGACTGCTGGCTTACCTTCCGGATTGCATCCATTTCATGAAGCAGAACATGACTGAATTGACCTTCACTTACCCCATCTCTACATAGGAGAAAGATCAGTCAAACAGTTACATTGATTGGACAAGATGGAAAGAGTAACATAAATTGCTGTGCATACCTGTAGAAGATTATCCTCTCAGGCCTCCGGCCTGTCTTCCTGCGGAAGGCAATCAGCAACTCCCTGTAGAGAAAATCATGTAAGGCTACCAGTTGATCCATGTGGCAATTGACAATAATTCTATCTAACTAATCATAAAACATACCTGATCATGCCACCGTTAACGGTACCCCTCTGTGGATCTTTGGTGACGCTGAAGAGATCTTCTATTATCTCCTGCCTGTGTGGTTGAGCAGAGACAAGGCCTCTATACTTGGTGATTTCTGGCCAATCCATCGATGCCACCACCTACATCAGTTCAATAAAATAATGCCAAATAAATACTTGTGTTCCAACTACTTTTGGACAAGATTATACCCTAAATGCAATGTATTCTATTTCAGAGATCACATCACACAGGCCAAACAATGAAGTGAGAAATTGTAAGCTATGGGAACACACTTACAGCAGCAATAGATGATGCAGAGTCCTCTCCAGGTGGGGGGTGTGTAACATCAGCACCAAAGATGATTGTTGGAACTTCAGACACAAATGGAATGCCATTTCGCACAAAAGCTTTCTCAAGAACTGTGTTGCGCCCTCCAGCCTAGTTAAGACAAAGAATGATCACACTACTGAAAAAAACTGAAGTTGAAAAGCATTGTGGAGGGGAAATGTAGGTACCTTCACGTTGATTTTGAGTGCAACATTTTCCAGATATTGCTTGTTTGGTCTGGAAGCATGCCTTGGCAGGCAACACTGGGACACAATCCCAAGGTCAGTCTCACATACCTTTTTGATTTTCCCTGCAAAATTAAGCATGTCACATAGGCATACAAAAATCCAAGAAATGGTGAATCATGTTTGATCAAGCCAGCAATATGCATACCATAAGAACCACTGACTTCAGGTAGGATCACTACTAACAGTTGGAGCTGACTCCCTTCCCCTGTTTGGCTATTATTTCTGCTGTCCTCCTGTGTACATCCCTCAACGTATTCTCAATGTTGTTGGGAGTAGCTGACCGGATGTCAACAACTGGCCTTGGGTTGACAGACTACAGGGTTGTAAACAAAAGTCAGACATATATCTTGAATAGATAATGCCTAGAAACATGAAAGCATTGGGGACTTACCATTCCAGTGGCATTGCACATCTGAATCAGATCACAACAGAACCTGTATACCTCCTCAGGACGCATGCGTGAAAAATTCAAACAGGCCCAGTTGTCTATGGTTCCTCCATTAATCATTTTCTGGCAGGGAAAGAAACAAATGAGTCTACCACCATCAAACATCACATATACTACATACAGACTAATTAGAGAGTGTAAAGACTCAAATGAGACTTCAGGTAGGATATACTAAATACTAGTATCAAGCAAAAGACAATCAGAACAAACAAAGACTCAAAAAGTTTGCCGTAATTTCAATACCAGCAAAAGCAATCCTTAGTAGAAGTCAAGATATAAACTGTGTGAAAATAAAGTAACAAGGCAATACCTTGTTAATCATGTTCCACTGTCCAACACTTGGCGCACAAGTTTTCTCCCTTCCAGAATCATGATATCTCAGCTGAAACATACAGAATATATGTGATTATGACAAATCCTCACTTTTTAGCTCAAACAGAAGAGCAAAAAATGTGGCATACTTACCATGGGAGGTGGCAGCACACGGGCTGGAACAGAGACCAGGTCACTGCACACCTTGATTCCAAACTCCTGAGCAAACCTATCCTCTGCGTACTTGTTGTGTAGAACCATCTACAGTGTACAAAAAGAAATAATGGTATAAGAAATGACATTAAAGGAAAGGCAAACAGGGCTTATATATCGAAGAGGCATTTTTTAACAACATGAAAAATGAAAGCGACTTCCAAATATATCATCCTAGCAAATGATGCAAAAACTATGTGGGAAAAGAATATATTTATAAGTATTCCGCAGCATCAACATGATAACAGGTACCTCACGAATGCTTTGCTCCCTCTGCTGGGGACGTTGACAGGTTGCTCTCAGTATGTTGGTCACTTGTTTGTCATTAAGCTTCTTAGAGTACCTTTGTCCTTCTACAATCTTGCATGCCTGCAACCAATTTGTATGAAGCACTGAATAAACTGAAAAACAATTACTAATTGACATATGAGGAAGGAGTCATCGATAATGTACCTCCATAGGCAAATATACAGGTCGAGCATCGCTTCCAGACTGCAGGCAGGGCCAATTAGTATGCTGGAGTATGTAGTCATATCTTTTCTTGAAGTACTCAACAACTGACATTCTTGTTCCTCTCTCATCAACAGGAAATCTAACAAAAACAATAGTAACAGGATTAATATGACATTAGAGAGAAACACTACAGAGTAAAACATTAATTGTCATGACAGAACACTAACAAGACGTATAGCTAAGCCATGGTGTAAGCATTCATACAAGGAAAATGACGTATAGCTAAGCCATGGTGTAAGCATTCATACAAGGAAAATTACGTAGAGGTTTCATTTTATAGACAGATGTTTGCTATGTTATAGAAATCATATGAATGTGCCTCAGGCAGAATGTTGTAAAAAATATTATTGTGCTCCCTACCCAAGTGCCTACACACCAACATCAATAGCAAACCACAAGCACAAAATTCATGAGCCACACTTTTCTAATATCCAAGCAAGACAATTTTTACTAGTTGTCAAAGAACATAGACTACAGAAAAATGGAAAATACAACAGCATGTGAGGAAAGATAAGTACATGAGCTGGCTCATGGGAATAGCAGTGAGTCCTGTTATCTTGTATCTTCTGATTTGGTCTGTCTGGTGGTTTGTTTACTAGTTGTCAAAGAACATAGACTACAGAAAAATGGAAAAACAACAGCATGTGAGGAAAGATAAGTACATGAGCTGGCTCATGGGAATAGCAGTGAGTCCTGTTATCTTGTATCTTCTGATTTGGTCTGTCTGGTGGTTTGTTTCAACACGTACTCCTCGAAGTGCTTTCTTTATCTGCAGGTATTTAGGTACAAAAGAGATTAGTCAAGCATTTACCAACTATTACATGCTGCACTCTGCATAATAAGTATTTCTAATCGCTCAGTAGGAATAGTACCTTCACACGGTCCCTGTCATTCAGAGGCCTGGAGATGTCACGCAGGTTGAGGAACTCTTGGACAAATTGTATCACCGTCACAGGCTTGAAAAAGGATGTTGCTGATATATCTGGATAAATAAGAGTAACAGATCAAATAAAGGGCAAGAACGGACTGCAATTCATCAACTGTATCGGAAATGGGAGCACCTATATTGAGCGAAAGCCCCATCTGTGTTGGACGCAGGCTCTGGTAGTAACCCCTCCAGCACTCTAATCCTTCACCAATGTCTCCTCTGTGACCAAAAGTGGTAGAGAAAAAGGATCTGGATACCGTGACATAGCTGCAGCGAGAAGTTAATGAAAAATGTTATAAGGTGCTCTAGAAAACAAGTATTGGCAAGAAAATCATAGCAAGAAATTCGAAAGTATATGCCATACTTCCAAGATGGTGACTCCCTGAGGACAACATCAAGAACTTGGATGGTTTCTTGAGGCATATCCCTCTGTCTTCCACACAGAAACTGCTGAAGGTGGTAAAGGTCTGTTCTCCCAGCAATTCGAATGGTGATCTTGTACTCCCTTTCAGCCCTGCAAAAATTCAGAGGGATTGAGAAACTGATATAACAAGATGCTCAAACTGAATGAAGTAAAGCCAAACTAGGAATCTGAGCTGACCTTTCTTTATCTTTCTTTTCAGGATCAACCAGTGTAATAGAAAACTCCTCTGATCAAAAGGAAGTGAGCCTGCAGTGTAGAGACTCTTTCGTCCATCATAGGCAGGCAGTTTGCCGCCAAGAGATGTCTTCCCGTGTACCTTGATAAGTTCAGCGAGTACTTCTCTGTTTGTTTGTCTTGATTTTGACTCTGGGTTAATGGAAACCTACAGCCAAGTAAACAAGAAGCAAAGATAAATAGCCTTTCACAGAAATCAACCTAACCAGAACTGCCATTCATTTCAAACAAATTAACCTACACAGATATTTAATATATTTATGCTATAATACACTCGAAAGAGTAGATTTAAA